>CM051459.1:348621172-349296216 GCA_028095005.1 Rhynchospora pubera | reverse complement strand
ACGTGACCACGTCTTATTTGTTCCGCAACCAACACAACCTTCCACCTCCACACCCCCATCTCATATTATGTATAATTTCTCACAATCTCAAGTCAATATTCCAACGAAGCAAATCATTTGTTCAAATAGAGAGAAATTAAATTAAAAATAGAAATAATAGAATACCATATTGGGTCCAGATGTGAGGCTTGACTCAGGAGCATTCTCGGATCAAAATGGAAAATTTAGGATTCTTAGTCTTCAGATTGGCATAGTTCTTGAGAATAAATTCCTTTTAAATTCGAACAAAAGATTATAATTTGCTGAAACTTAAGGTATTAGAAAGTATGAGTAATGCTAGAATCAAACATATAGGACGTCAAACACGATCCAAACGTTGCACATTAAAATTTCAAACGGTCGATCCAAACCGCTCAATATGATCTCTATATTAAAATATCTTTGATAATCAAATTTTATATTTTTTCATATTTTCTAACTATTTTTTTCGAATTTTCAAAATTGAAGGGTTCAGAACTTTTTAGATTGAGCATATTGAAAAATTCCAAAAAAATAGTAAAAAAATTTGAAAAAATATAAAATTTGGTCTCCATGAAGATTTTATAACACAGAACAATTTGTGCGGTTTGGATCGGTCATTTCAATTTTAAAAATTAAAATTTCATCGCGTTGGACAAGTGTACGTGTCCTATATGTTTGACACTAGCAACCCCCTAGAAGTATTAGATTGAGTATCGATAAAAGGGAGAGGAAAAAAAAGGGAATTATACAGGGTTTTGAGAGATCTTTGACATAGAAAAAATGCAGCTCCATGATGCTCTTTAGTCACTTGTTTGACAACAAAACAACAACAACTAAGCCTTTTGTCCCAAACAAGTTGGGGTAGGCTAGAAAGAAACCCAACAAGAGAATCTTTAGTCACTTGTTTGACATAAAAAAAAAAAAAAACTTAGGATTCTTCAAATATATTTTTATTTGGCCAATTTTTTTTTCACATACAGGAATTGACAATTCACTGTTCTAATTTTGTTTTCATAAAAAAAGTAAAAGTGAAAAAAAGAATATAGCACATGTAAAATCTTTTACTACGCGGCCTAGATAGATATCCAAAAATGTTATGAAACAGATTAGGTAATTGTAGTGCTCATCACTATTTACCTGGCCCTGGATGGAAAATAACTTTATACCAGTTCGTTCTTCTTCAGTACCAGATAAAAGTAGTGCTCAAGATACTGAGACTTGTGGCTTTTCAGGTTTGCTAAAATCCGGTGCAGTTATTTCATAATACTACATGGTTACAAATAAAATACTGAAATGTTATACTAATATTTGCACATTTATATATAGTCAAAAACTAAAATGTATAATGAATCAAATATGTCAAATATCTCACATGACCTGGGCAAAAGATTACATTAAAAGACTCTACATTGAATCAATAGAGATTTCATCCCATCGACGTGCCTGAGAGTTATTATACAAGCAAACAAACTTGAAACATCTCCCTCCTTATATGAGTGAATTTTCAATTTCTTTCTTTTACCCTTTCACTTTTGTTATTTGTTTCCCTTCTTATTTCTGGACAGTATGTGATTCGAATCAAAATAGGACTGTAATTTTGCTGGCATGTACCACTAAGATCACATAGTCTCATTTTGTAAATTACTTGTATATTAACCTCGATTGAAGATGAATTGGCCTTGATTTTCCTCAATATGGACCATTTAATTCTAATATATTTAGAACCAGGTAAGGAAAATTATGGTTGAACTTGATGTTGATGCCAAGCTTTATAAGCTGAAATGGAAAAGAATCATGTCAGATTGAAAAGATTACTGATATAAAGAAATTACCAAAATACAACCAAAGATTACATTGTGTGTCACAGGAAGTCTAGCAGCCAATACAGTAAGAAATTCCTTCGGTATACCAATACATGCCGTCGAGAACAACAACTAAGGTATAATAAGAAGGTTATCCATAACTTCCTGTTGTTTGGTGAAATAGTCAATTAATGTAGCTGAACCCATTTAATTTGCAATACCATAATCTTCCTAGTGATAAGATCTTGTTGCAAAACCGTAATCTTCCAATTAATGTAGCTGAACCTGAACCCATTCAATTTGAGATACCGTAATCTCCATAGGCAGCACCTTTAATCTTCTAAATCCATTGTTCAAAAAAGATCTATCTAAATAAGAGTACATAATTCATTAATTGATTTATAAAATTAGAGTATATAATATAAATAAAACAAACAGTATAAGCTGATAAAAAAAGAGAAACTTCATATATAAGCACACTGCCTAAGCAACTAATTCATTAATCAGCATTTTTCATTGACCAAGCAACAAAGAGGAATTAAATGCAGTACGTAAGGACAGTGACAGTAAGCTCGAAAAGCATTAGATACTCAACCCTGCAAGAAGTATAAGAGTAAGAAAGAAGAATAATGTGACTAGAATTGAGTGTAAACCAAAAATTGCAGATTAGCTCAGCCTCAACAAATCGCGAAATCAACCCTCAACTAATTTAGAGTGATCAAAACAATCATAACCAATATATGTCGAACCAAATTTAAAATAGGCAATAATATTTTGAAGAAACGAAAAAGGATCAAAAGCTTCTGGAACCCGATCACAATCCAGAGTCAGAAACTGGGGAAGAAGATGAGTTGAGATTAGGCGGGTTAGGTGTGGGAAGCTCCTCGACAAACCCGCCGTGGCAATGGGGACAGGTGAGGTCGTCTCTGGTCGGGATGAGAACAGAGTGGTCGCATGAGTGGCAGTAGAAAAAGGAAGGGAACCCACCAGAGTGAGAGGGAGAGATCGGAATTCGCCTGGTAGAGGAGTATGCTATCTGCTCATCCATAGAGGGGACGGTGGGAGCGGAAGTCGGAGGTCGCTGAAATTCGGTGACAAAGAGTCCCAGCACCTTTTCTTTTGGGATGCAAAAGAGACTTGTTCCGTACACGTAACACGACCCACACGTCTCTCTGTCGTCGTTGACTGGCTAGTGGCGACCAGGCCTGTCAATATTCCGTTCCGGCAACGTTTTCCGTTCCGTTCCGTCGTTAAACGGAACAGATTTCAGTTTGGTTTTTGAAAGCAGAACGGAAACGGAACTGAAATTTATAAATGCTACTGAAATGAAAAACGGAATTCCGCTAAAATCAATGATAAATGAAACACGGAATGGAAAAATGTTACGTTTGACGAAATGGAACGTTAAACGGAATCAATTTCAATTACGTTAACTGGAACGGAACGAAAACGGAACAGTCATGTTTCGCATTCCGTTTCAACGTTTGACAGCCCTAGTGGCGACTGGCGAGAAAAGAAGAGGAAGAATCCAGAAAAAAAGCATCCAAGGGAGATGATCGAATGGATTAGACGGATAGAATGGAGCAAAAGAAACGAACGGATCAGATCGAAGAACTGTGCTAACTAGATTAACACCTGCAACTCACACTTGTCCAGTCTTACATATTTCTAATTCTAATTTCAAGTATATGAACAAATAAGGAGGTGAATTGCTAATTAGAATCCAGAAGAGAGAAACCCAAAATTCAAATTTGAAATAGCTTATTCAACCCCGACATCCAAAATTTGTCTAATTCTTTTTTTTTTTTTGTTAAAATTTTGCCCCAAGTGCATGAGGATACTTAATTGGTAGATTGGGACTTCGGATAATTATGATATATTTTAATTTTCAATGTAGGCGAGAGCGATGTACAGGGCACTTTATCTAATATACTGCCCAAAAAAAAAATAAAACAGTTTAATTAATTAAATATTGGTCTTTCTTTTCTATCTTTTGGTCAGGTTGATGAAATAGTAGACAAGGTTGACGCAATTGTGGAGCCTATTATTGAAGGTATCCAAGGTAATAGAAGAAAATCGAACGAAATGTAGGTGCAATTCTTTATTTTTGAACGCCTAACTCGTAGATTAATTATTCTTCATTTTCATTGTCTATATTGTTCTTTGTCATATAATTCGATTGAGCAGGATATATTCATATCCTATTATCTTTGCTTTGGACTTGTAAAATTCTGACTGCAAAATTATGTAAAATGAATGGGAGCAATGTCAAATTTAGATGGGTGTGTTTGGATGAGCCGGGAATAGAAAATAGGAATAAGAAATTTCAGTTTACGTGCTTATTCTTATTCTTGTACAACCCAAACAAAACAAGAATAAAAAATTTAGGCCCTTATTTCTATACTAACAAAATCATGGTATAAGAATAAGAAATATGGATAAGCACGCAAACTGAAATTTTTTCTTCCTATTCCCTATTCACGGCTTATTCCGTTGCATCCAAACACACCCATATAGATATAACTAGTGGAGTCGTCACGCTTTGCGTGACTTATTTTTCATACATATGAGGGCGTTTGGATGGGGTTGGAATAAGAGGGAATTGCAAATTCCCGAAATTTCATATGCCAAATTTATTATAAACAATCCAAACTCTTCACAAAGTTACACACTTTCCAATAAATTTATGCCTAGAATTGTAAATTTCCTAAATTCCTACAACATCCAAACGGCCCCTATAAATATCGCCAAGCTTTATCATCTACAATAGAAGTAAATTTTGTTCTGCAAGATAAATTTGACAGAAGAAAAGGAATAACATCAACAAAAAATAAATGTAAAATATAAAACACTAAAAAAAGTTCGAGGGATCGCAAACACATCCACTGTATGTACCTTGTTTTTCCCTGTTTTTCAGTTGATGATGAAACTACTTTCTTTATCCAAAAGTAGTCCAAAGAAAATTGATAAATAAGTGGTAGTTTAGAGTCGCAAAAAACGGACATGTTTTGTATGATAATTATCATAAATGAAAAGGGCGAGATGGTATTGTAAGCAACACATTAACTATAAAAGAAAGAATACACGTTTGCTTTAAGAAATGAACATAAAAAGTGTAAAAATATAAAATAATGAAGCTACTTCCAGGTGCCATTTCAGGGAGCACTTTTTCTTAAGAACAATCACTCTGTTTATCATCAGCATCAACTGAAACCAAATTCCCTCCCATGTTTCTATATTTTGTATAAGTTCGTATTCAACTCTGTAAAAACATACCCGCATCATTGTGCCCAATCTTGAATTATTTTACCTCCTCCACTATTGCAATCTGTCATCAGTCTCCAAATAACCAGATGAATCTTCTAAAATTTGTTGATTAATTAGCCATGTGACAAAAGAAGTTGCGTGTGATTTTATCATTTCGTTGAAGAAGTCAACACATCATGTTTGAAATCTCATTTCTTTCTTTATATTGTAACTTGTAAGGTCATAGGCATAATATATAGACCCCTATCTTACATCACAGACAAATGATAATCATATTTATTTTGCTAGCTAGTCACGCTTTTGAATAGGGGTGGGCGCGGTATATCGTAAATACACGAAATCGTTCCGTTCCGTCCATATGAAACATGTAACGGAATGGGATTTCATTTCGTTTCGCAAACAGAACGGATTAACGAAATGTATTTCGTGATTCGTTTGTGCATTTCATAGTATAAATATAGACGTTCTGCCACGTTCCGTCGAAACGGAACAAATCACGAATCATCCGATTTACGCTATTATTGAAACGGAACGAAAAACAGAATGACCCCATTCCGTTTCAGTGATACACGTTATCCACCCCTACTTTTGAACTAGGAAATCTCCTACCCTTTTCCCCCTCTGTTTTTTGAATTCATCTCCATAATATTCTCGTGTTCTAGATCCAATGGCCAAGTTGATTATTCTAAAAGACTGCGATACCAAACCTACACCTGCTCCACCCTACCTATATGTAATAACCTCATGTTGTAGAAAGAAGACAAAAGTTGAAAAAGAACGAACAACGAAATACAAGTCACCCGCTACAGTAGAGCTAAGCTTCGAAATCTCTCATCTTTGAGCAAATTTTGTTAGCCAGACAATGAGCTTTTCTTTAGTACTGTCCAATGGACCCTCCAGGCCAAATCTCCCGTCATCCGGCTCCAGCTCTCGGTTTAATCGTGTGAATCTTCCATGGCGATTGGTCGGGGTTTGCTGTGCATCACAGCTGGGGCTTGGCAGGTTGCTTATAGCAAAAGCTGCGGAAAAAACTAAGCCGTCGGTTGTTCCCATAGACCCCGATCAAGAGAACAAAGATGGTGACAAGTACGTTTCTCTCTCTCATAACCACATTCATTTGCTTATTTATCTATATCTGACACAGATGAGGATCTATATCTCAATGTTTGGGAAAAAAATATTATTGAAGGGTATATATTTTCTTGAATGTAAATTAATGTGTGATTTATTCTGATCTATGAAGGATGGCAAAATCTAAGGATACTAATGCTAAAGGAATGCCAAATTTTTCTGTACCAGAAATCCCTCCATGGTACGTTCAATGTTGCAAATAAGACGGAGATGCAAATTTATTTTTTATAATATTTTTCTTCCATATTTCTGAACTCCAAGCTTTATACAGGGCAAAATGGTTCCTGGGATCCCTATTTCTCCTGGCTTTGCCATTTTATAAGAAGTTCATAAATATTGAAGGTAAATTAATTCAAATATTTACACTGAAATAATTGTCAGATTAAGTTAGCCTAATCCTCCTTTGTATTCACTATTCAGCCAGGCAAGTCAGGTATTAATTTAAATAATGAGTATTTATTAACATAATTTTCTTCAAATACAACGCAAAATCAGATAAAATTCAGAAAACTACAACCACCGCGTTGGATGTGATCGAGAAGGTGGCAGAGGTGGTCGATGAGGTGGCCGAAGATGTGGAGAAATCACTTCCTGAAAACTCAAAACTAAAGAAAATTGTCGACGAGATTGAGGCAGTGGCTGAAGAAATAAATGAGGATGCAAACAAGCTAGAAACCGTAGTCAATAAGGTACTTAACAATTACGCCTTCTTTATTTTTAAACTTTGAAGTTTCTATAGGTTTATATTTACTTATGTCTTGTGGAAACTGGAAAGAGACGAATAGGCTAATTTGAAAATTTAAGTTTTTAGGCCAATAGAAAGGATTTGTACAGAATTTTCTACCTTTTAGCATTTGTAATTACTAATTACTGACTTGTAAACTTTCCTTTAATTTAATGAAATATTGTAGGTGTGGCAGTCGCCACCCTACCTTAAAAAAAAAAAGTTTTTAGGCCGATATGTTTGACTTGAGCCCATGGATGGATTATAGATGGGAAGGGGGAAAAAAGGATAGACTTAATTATTAAAACTCAATGCATAACACTCTCTACTTTTCGTATTTTATTGTCAATTACTAAATTAGTAAATTTAGATTAGTTGACTGAAGAAAGGCAGTGTGTGTATATAGTGAAATTTTTTTATAATGTCTCGAACTTTGCTGTTCTAATCATCTCTCGATAAAATATTATTTCGGAGAACATTATTTACAAAAACAAAAGTTGGTATTCAAGTGAAATCCACATGCTTTGCTTGCTTGGAGCAAAATAGAAATACCAATCCTTTTTTTTCTGGTAGTATTCTTTATTTTTAATCAGGTAATTTTGCATGAATTACGAACTAAAATTATTAATTTGTTATCACGCATAGTCTTGATAAATAAAAATTTATTTTCTTCGATGTTCTTTCAAATGCTACAAATTCGAAAAACGCGCAGCTAGGTTTGACAAGACTCCATATTTAAATTAGGTCCTTAGGAAGTTCAATAGTAACAGTTGGATACAGCATGCGCGCATGTCCTTAAAGTCTTAAATAGACCATTCCTTTCAGAAGTAACATGCAATCTTGAGCCATTTGCACATTTACTAGAGGATGCACATGCATGTGCTAATTTTCCACCTTTCTCTGAATTCTCATTTCCCTAATATGTTTCCCACATGGATTTTTTTTTATAAACCCAAAATGCATACTGATTTTAAAGTCAAAAGTACTGAAGTATACATTAGACTGCACACTAAATTGAACACAAAATGAACACTCATTTATTTCAATTTAAGACATTCTTTACAACTGTTTAGTCAATACACGTTTAGTTAATTAGTTGGTCATGGCCGTCTTAAGATCAACTTTTCAAGGTCATTTTCTGAAGGACTAATTGTAAACCCATTTGGTTCAAATTCACCCTCATTCGAACCAAAATATACATTTAATTTGGCTAATTCTTTTTTTTTGTTAAAAATTGTGATAATTGGTAGATTGAGACTTGGGATAATTATGATATATATAATTTTCAATGTAGGCGAGAGTGATTTAATTAAAGGGGTTTAATTAATTAAATATTGGCCTTTCTTTTCTATCTTTTGGTCAGGTTGATGAAATAGTAGACAAGGTTGACGCAATTGTGGAGCCTATTATTGAAGGTAATATTGCAGTCGATAGAACAAAATCAAATGAAATATAGGTACAGTTCTTTAATTTTGGACGCCTAGCTCGTAGATTAATTATTCTTCATTTTCTTTGTTTATATTGTTTTTTTTTCATGTGAATAATTCGATTGAGCAGGATATATTCATATCCTATTATCTTTTCTTTGGACTTCGTAAAATTCTGACTGCAAAATTATGTGAAATGAATCGGTGCAATGTCAAATTTATAATATCTGTTTTATGTATTTGTAAACTTTTGCTATTCCGAACCGCTAGCTATGACAAAAATGAAGAGCTGGGAAGACTAAAGATAATAAAAATATAGGGGCTGATCGGAACGACACTCTAGTAGAGTTCAATTCATTCTAATAGAAAAGAGTTCAAATGAAAATCTTGTGATCAGAGCAAATACAAAAAAAATTGAAGAGAATTGAATTTTGTGATCGGATGCTATATAAAAACATCAAAGTAATGATTTCATCTCTTAAAATTTGACAATTTTACCCTTCCCTCTGTTCTTCTAAAACAGTACTACCTTCGTACTAATCCTGTACTTTTTTATGAAAAAACACGCACTTGGGGCTGTACCGATCCTGTACTAAAGTTGAATTTGTACATACTAAGACCATACCAGAACTGATCCTTTAGTAGAGTTGAATCTTTACCGATCCTATACTAGTGACTAGTACTGAGAGTCTGAGACCATACCAGAACCGATACATAAATGATTGGTGCATAAAACCTTGACTCAACAACATGTAGTTTGCTCAGGATATCCACATAATCATATACCAATTATGATTTAACCACAGAAATTAATTATTAGAGTAGTAGTTTAAAACAGTTAGTACTATGATGATACTTTTGGTCATAAACAATGTTTTTTTGAATTAAATCATACGTAGGTCATACGCATTAATTCCTTTACCAGTACATCCTCATAATCATATACCAATTATGATTTAACCACAAATACAACTGAGTATCTGGAAATTAAAGAAAATTCCAAATAAAAGACAGAATAAAAACAAACTAAACTAAAGAAAGAACTAAAATTGTTTGCCAATTCATTAAGCTTTTCAAGACTATTTTACGGAAAAAGACAAAAAAAATAATCAAATTGGTAAAGACAAAAAAAAAGTAAAGAGATTTTGGAACTAATCAGAAAAAGACCCAAAAATAAGTGATAGCTCACGGAGGAGGGGAGGTTCGACGCGTGCTATGGTTGCCTCCAAAACCAATGACTAGGCAGAGAGGACAGACACAGGGTTTGGACTTTTATCGGAAGAGAAAGGCAAGAGGGGTAGAAGCGACTAACAATTTTTCGTGCTTTCCACTCAGCGAAATCGTGGGAAATTTCTTACTTTTTCACGCTATTTGGACAGTCCTAAATTTTCCTGCTGAATCGCGCTAAATGAAGCGAAGTCGCGTGTCAACAACCATTCCGATCAAGAAAACTCGATTCTCGTGAATTCTAATTGACGTCGGGGCTGCTTATTTTTTTTACGATCAGACCCATAGTAATTCTAGGGAATTTCCTTTTTCTTTAAACAAAGCTAATATATATTAATGATGATGTTATGTAAACGCCGAGAAACATTTTACCAAATGACTAATTCTACATTTTCTTGGTTTGAAAGTATAGATTTTTGTTTGGAAGTTATTCCTATCAACGTGAGATCAATTTTGGTTAAAACAAAAAACCAAAATATGGGATCCAGAACAGTGATTTGATTGCATAGATGAATGCATCCAAAATATGATCTGGATTTTCACAATGACTGATTGATCCATAGGTATCATGCAAAAAGACGAAGCAGCATAAATCCAAAGGGGACCCAAAATGGCTAAAAATCAGCTTTGAACTTTCCTCTTTTGCTTTCATTGGAAAAGAATTTTTTTCTGTTCAAATTCACAGACAAACTGCTAGTCCAATTGTGACAGAAGGTTTTATTGGAGAATTTAGCAATTTATGGTCCAGCTTTTGAAATTCAGATTCTGGTTATAAAATTACGACAACAGGTTTTAGTTTGGACAGTAAATATTTTTCATAAGTCTGAAATTGTGTTAAAAAAAAGTATGATTTAAATTCAAAAATATTTTTGCAATTCTCAATTTCAAGATATCATTAATGAAACAATTTAAAGACCGGATGAAATTAATTCGCGAGTTGTTCTAAAATTTTCAAAATTGTATCGTTTTGAATACGGAGGCACTACTTCCAAAGATTGCACAATGAAGGGTTAAAATTTCGCCTTGTTACAGTTGTACTGGCACTCTAGCAGTGACGCATTCTTCCCTTTTGTTTTGTTTTGTTTTTTTTTTATTATTAAAGTGACGTGTTCTTCCCTGGAGGCTTGTGTATACTGCTAGTCCAATTTACTTTTGAATACGAACGCGTCATCTTGTCCTCATACATTATTTTGAAACTTAAGGAGGGCCAAATTAATTAATATTAGCTTATAAAAATATGGAATAATATTTGACTCTAATTCTTACATACATTAGTTTCAAAATAAGTGGACGAATCGTCAAACACATTGACTGGCAATACGCTCTGCACTGTCCCCTTCAGAGAGGAAATTTTGATTAGTAACAAAATAAAATGTTGATAACAAAAATATTCTAGTTAAGTATTTCTTCCTCCGCTATATCTTTATCTTAAAACTTTGATAACTCAAAATGTCAAAATTTAAACTAAAAGGTGTTTTCTGTGTCCTTTTTCTATTTCATGCATACATAAATATGTAAAATATTATGGTACCTATATATAACATCGTTTAGCATGGAAATGGTAACGAGGTGGCCATCTGGGCTAATTCTGGACGTTGATTTATAAGTTGTTCATATTCATTACTACGAAATATCGTAATTCTGGACGTGAATTTCATCCAACGAAATTGATTTGTTATTAAAAATCTAGAATTTCGGCCCAGAATTTTTGGCAGGATTTTATGTGCCCCACTGGGGTGTAATACCTATAGGGGCTGTTTGGATTGGGGAAGGAATTTGAGGAATTTCATCTTCCTACCATAAATTTATTATAAACAATCCAAACTCTTCACAAAGTTACACACTTCCCAATAAATTTATTCCTAGGAATTGCAACTTCTCCAAATTCCCCAAATTCCTAAGCGATCCAAACGGCCCCATAATGAATGTAAATCTACGCATCAAGTTGTAGGAAAGCCCATGTCCATCTTTTGCCTATTCTTAGACAGAAAATATTGAAAAGTGTGTAATTTTATGAAAATTTTGGATTGTTATAATAAATTTATGCTTAGAAAGAAGCTATACCTCTTATTCACATACGATCCAAACGGAATAAGAAATTATCATTGGCATTATGACCCAAAAAATTCCCCTGTTAATTATATGCATGTTTTTCGAGCAAAATTTACAAAGAGATGCAAAAGAAGGGTACCGAAGAGGTACCAGTATCATCTATATAAGACAAAATATCCCAACAACAAGCAACAAAAGTTAAAAGCAGTAGCAGTAAAGTGACCAAAACCTTTTTGTAAATGTTGATGATGATGTGCTGATGTTGTGTGTTGGAATCACATAATATATATGAAAATGGTACTAATTAACAATTTCAAGAGGAATATTTTGAAGGTGAAGACGAAAGCCGAAATTAGAGTTTTTTTTTTAAAAAAAAACTTAAATTAGAGATGATAGTGCTTCTAATATTGTTTTCCTAGAAAGAGAATGCGAGACCTCATACCTCTTATTTTCATCAAAACTTTCTCAAATTAATTTTGTTCCAAATTTCTGCGTTTTACTTTACAGTCGTCATGGCAATGTGGTTAATCGTTTTAATAATTTTGTTCTTGCAATGCTCACATAGCAAGGTTGATTAATCGTCTAATTGTACCTCCAACTAATCTCTAAACAAATTTAGATTGCTTTTCCTTTTTACATGTCATTCCACAACTGGAATATCTAATATTTCTAAATTAAAGAAATACATCATACGTGTCTTTCCCCCTGTATCCAGGCTTTGCTCTGTTTTGAGAAATCTTTAACGATCAGTAAAACACTAAACCTGCTTGCTTGCAAGAAAACAACACCTACTATATCTTCACTTCAAATCAAAAGAAGTAACTTAGGATGGAAAATGAACTCTGACTATATTTAATGCAGTGAGTAGCGCACGACATATTTCACAGTAAAACTCAAACAGAGAGAATTAAATTTACTAAATTAAATTGAAACTACATAGTCGTATAAAATAAATACATATAAATCTTTAATTAATGATCCGTCTAGGTTTCTAGGTGAAAATTACATTCATAACATATCAATTAAATCTATTTAATTAAAAATATCACCGGAAGACAGAGAGCCGAATTATTTGAAGGAAATACTAAATTTAATTTTCTAGGAAAGTCATTAAATTGTTGTATTTTCTAAGTAGGTAATTAAATTGCCCTTAATATTTTCTTCTTCTTTTCTTTTTTCGTAAATCGTTGTTGATGACTAATGAATAGTGACTATAGCACAGATAATACCAACAACGTACAAAAATTGTTTTCCTGAAACCAATATGCAAATCTTCAGATTCCTTGTGGCCTTTACGTACATATACCATGCGGCCTGTCACTATCATTGTTCAAAACCTTAATAAAATATAAAATGAAGTCCCTGTATTTTATTTATTTGGAATAAAAGTCAACATTAACAGGTTCTAAATGCATACCATATTTTTCCAAAAATAACAAGAAAAATAAAAGAATCAGGATTCCAATTTTTGGTGAATATCTACCTTATCCTTTGTGTTCCCAACAGATATTGACTACACGCATCCGACCTCACTCTTTTTCTTTGTTGGCCTCCACGCTAAGTTCTATATCCATTGGGGTATGTAATTACACTAGCTTCTTCACACAAACACGCAAGTCAACTCAAAGGAACCTATTATATTATTTCAAGCCACCAGTATAACTGTATAAGTACGCATAAAAATTAAGTTGTGAAAGGAAATGACTTCCGAAGAGAGAAACACTGAAGAGAAAAACATGTTAAGAGTTCCTGCCATGTCCTATGTTAGATCTATCATATCTTATTATCACAGAAGTCGCAATTCTCTTTCTGGGTGTGAGACTCATTCCCCGAATTTATATGCAGCACCTTGGTACCGGGGCTATGGTTTTCTTGATCAAAGGAGATTTCTATCTGCAAATCAACATGAAAAGGCTGAGACTAGCAGGTATGTGCTAGTACCATCCGTTTTAGATGCAAGATGGTTGATTTTATATATGAAAAAGCTGGTGTATAATAAAAATCATTGTATCTGATTCTGTTTTATACATGTCATATATAGGAGCATCAGTGCTGTTCAGGCCATTCCAGGATCAGCAACACCGCCGCCGCCTTCTGGTGGACCTCCAATTTTTACTTGGTAATTGTTTTTTGGTACATTGATGAAATTAATTGAGAACTTATATTATGATTGCACTATTTAGCTTTTCGGTGAAACATATTTTGCCTACAATTAATTATGTTACATATTCCCATTTCTTCTCGGGAATTAACTACGTACATATTTACTTAATGAGGCTTTGCTGATTATCTGGTGTATCATCTTAGGTTGAAATTGGCAGTTGGATCTGTATTTACTCTATTACTCCCCTTCTTGTACACACAGTGGAAGAACATACTGAAAATTGGAGGCAAGCAAATTTAAACCCAATATGCTCTTTTCTTTCCTTAAAGTTATAAAGACATACTTAAATTTAATTCATGCTTGCAGGCGAAATTGAGACAGCCAAAGAAGTTCTAGAAAAGACAGCAGAAGCAGTGGAAAAGGTTGCAGAGATGGCCGAGAAGGCTTCCAAGGAAGCAGCTGAAAATATGAACGATGGCACAGTAAAGGAAGCTGCTGTGATTGTTGAACAAGTATCCGAAAAGGTTGAAGAAGATGCTCGGATTATCGAAGACATTATTAATAAGGTTTGATTTTTTTTTCCTTTATATGAAATTTGGTTAGCTTGTTTAATTTGTCAAGAAAAGGGATCCAATTGTATACTTAGGGTGTGTTTGGCAAAAAGTAGAATAAGCCTTATTCCGAATAAGGCTTATTCGGGATGTTATCAAACGCATCCGGAATAAGCCTTATTCCGAATAAGGGCTTATTCAATCCCCTATTCTAATTCCACCAATATGATGGAATTAGAATAGGGGATTGAATAAGCCCTTATTCGGAATAAGGCTTATTCCGGATGCGTTTGGCAACATCCCGAATAAGCCTTATTCGGAATAAGGCTTATTCAACATCCATACCAAACACACCCTTAGTTATATTTTAACTGTTTCAAGGGGGGAAAAACAAGAAGAATTTTCAACCTTAACAAAGGAATAAAATTATTTGAGAATGTATATCGATTATTAATAAGAAATTATTTTGTGTGTCCTAAATTTTGCTCTCATAAAGGCATTATAGTCTACTCTAGCTTTTTAGCAATATATAGGTCTTATATTATAATTGTTTCATGCCTTAACTGGAGTTGAGCTGTTTGAATTGTTCGGTTCAAAACTCATGGTACTTTGACCTATTCAGATAATGATGACAATTTATGTACTTTAGTATATTAATTGAAACTTGCAAGTAACATCAACAAGATTATTCAGAGTTCTGCTAGATAGCCTATATCTAGTATTTATATATGTAAAAAAAAAAGATTATTCAGAGTTCACTTTCTTTAAGCGTTTATCCTCTCTGTGACTATCATTTTTTTCTTTACGCTTCGGCTTGCTAAATTGAGGTAAGTGCATCATAGGAAAATTTTGGTCATAAAATAGCATTAAATATCAATGGGAAACTTCCGAGCATTGAATAAGGTCGCTCAAACTTTGTCCTGGGAAAAAGACTTTTCTATTTGTGGAAAAAGAAGAATATATATATTTCGAAGTAATTGCCACTAATTAATTATGTACATTGATTCTGTGTTGTAGGTAGATGAGATAGAAGAGGACGTAAAGACCCTAATTGAGCCTGTTATTAAGCCTCGCAAGCATGATAATGACGATGGTGGTAAGAGCGAACATGATGAAAACAAACCCCAACAAGAGAACGGCGAAAGCAAACCTCAATAGAATTTGTGCTAGTTTCCATTTAATTTTTCCTCCATTAATTGGGTTGAAAATTTTCTTTTTTCCACTGTACTTTTTAAAGATCTGCAAATAAAAGTTGTTGAAAAAAGGATTATATCTGATGTGAATATTGTTATGGAGATTATTGAAAGGTGTTATAAAACCCTGTAATTAATTAATTGAATTAATTCAATTCTTCATTTATGGAATGTTTTGTTTACTTCGTTTCCAGCAGTATCAATCGATTAATCGTATTATTTTTGTTTTGTATGCATAACAATACAAAAAAATTTCTTTATTGTTTAGTGTCATCTGTAATGAGTCATGACATATGAGGTACTTGTTTAATTGTTGTTTTAAAAAATGCTTGGAGGTAGCGTCGTTCGACCAGTCAAAAGTCAAAACGGGCAATCGCTTGCCTTGAGCACTGCTGACCGGCCTATTTGACCAGTACTCAACTAAATTTTACGTGACATCTATATTTGCATTAACTTTGAATATTTATAAATAATACTTTTTTTATTATTTAAAAAAAATATAATATCTTTCTTTGAAAAAAAAAAAGATGGGAACAATTTAAACCACGTGCTATATTTTGATTGAGTAATGCTAGAACCAAAAGCGTAATGGAATCTCAATTTTTGAGATTACAACGACCAATATATCTGAACTACTTAATATGTTCTCCATAATGAAATCTTCATGGAAATCAAATTTTATATTTTTTTCAATTTTTTTACTATTTATTTTGAATTTTAGAAAATTCTCAATCTAATATGTTTTGGACCATCCAATTTAGAAAATCCGGAAACAAATTGTTAAAAATTAGGAAAAAAAATAAAAAATTTAACCTCCAAAGAATATTTTAATATGAATATCATATCAAGCAGTTTGGATAGGTCAGTTAAATTTCACTAGCTGAGTTTAGTATCGCGTGCATTACTCGTATTAATTTGAATGCCGATTAAAATCCGAAATGATGACCACAAGTAATTGAGAAATAAAATTGTTAATTACTAATTACAATGGTCGAATAAATTTCATACAGTCAGCATTTCTAAAGAAAATGGTCTTGTTTTCCACAAAAATAAATAATAAAAATAAAATAAGAACTTAACAGCACCGCAATTTATATCTATTTGAAAAAGATATACTAGTTTTAAATGAATGTTTTATTGTAAAATTCCCATTAATTCGTAGTGTGCCCTGTCTGAAATGAAATAAATGAAAAGGACGATACAATTCTCACATGTTAGTAATAGGGGCAAAAAATAAATAAATAAATAAAATTAAAAAGACGCTACTTGTACTATTACTTGGGCAGTTGTGCTTTCTAAGAGCTGAGTATTACTATTATCTTGAGCCACACAGTTCTCAGATGTTGTTTTGGAAGGGTTAAAATTTTGATCGGGCCAACATAGTCACATTGACCGTTGAATTTTTCAGTTACAAATTAACACACACAATTAAATAGATCGAGTTGTTATTACCAATAATCTCTACTCTTATAAACGCACAGATCAAAAAAGATTACATACTAGATCTAGTGTGTATTCATTTGTTTGTGTCGACGTTTGATCAATTTGATATGTGATTGGATATCAATAGCTAGACAAAACAACAATATATTTTGATTTTCTATCTAATAAAGAAACAAAATGAGCAACATATTTAACTGTATTGCTGATAGATAGAACAACATATCTTTATAGTCTAACATTATTATGTTGGACCCCGACCCCTTCGCTCTTTCGAAAAAAAAGCGAACCAAAAATCCTACCCTTCCTCAAACCCTAGATGGAGGAGGCGGTTGTCGCCGATTTCCGCCGTGGCAGCCGATTTCTCCCGTCACTTTTTTTCGTTCTTCCCTCCCTTTCTACTAAAGTACAGTCAGTATTAGAAGGTGATCTATTGATTCGGCGGTTCGAGCGCCAGGTGTCGTGTCGTGGAGGTGATTTGGTTATCGAGATTGTCGAGGTGCAGTGTGGACGCAAGGGGTGCGCGACTGAGATTGCAGCACAGCCGTCGTGAATATGCAGCCGAGGTGCAATGCGACTGTTAAGGTACACAAGTCGAGGTGTGTTGTGTCTTGTAGGCAACAGTTGAGATCTAGTGCGAGACGGCCGTCGTGGACAACCAGCCAAGATGTAGTGTGGCCATGTGAGTATGCATCTGAGCCCCTATCTCCCTTTTGTTGGATTTGTTGGCTGCCGTCGAGGGACGGAAGCCATTATTTGAAGCCTGACAAAAGTTTTTTTGCGACAAGATTCTCGATTGAAGGAGTCGGTTTAGTTGGTCGCTCCGACGAGGATGGTCTTATGGCACTGCACATTTGTCTCGTCGCAAAGGCGTTTGAGGTGAAGGCAAGTAGTAGCCGCGCGTGACGATGTGGGTATGTAGTTTTGGTCTTCATGGTCGTGAAAGTGGTCTCATAGATATTCGTTGGGTTGGGGACAAGCTTGAAAACTAGTACAAGTCCTGATAGGTACTAGTATGAGCTTGGTACTGGTACAAGTAGTAGTTGCCATGAGTGGGTTTTCTTTTGTTTGTTCTAGTTGGTACTAGTAGAGAGAGTTAGTATTAGTACAATGTATAGTTGTATTGGATTTTTTCTCTTTTGGTTAATACCAGTTGGTACTGATATGAGTGTCAGATTGTCAGGCTTAGTTGAGAAAAATGGTATATTAGGTTCGGAGTTTACCATTAATATGTTTTGAGTTGTTTTGTAATTTTTTTTCTTTATTAATGAAAATCGTCATTATTTTGCTATTTTTGTTTTTTTATTTGCCCACATATGAGGACATCATTTGCTATTTTTATATAAATGACAAAAAATATATTTTTTTTTACATAAAACAAATTTATCATCACTTAATAATTGAAGTATATTTTTGCCAACATTGAAAAAAATAACTACGAGTATTTAACATTGTTTTCCTCCACACAAGACGAGGCTGTAATTATTAAGAACATGCAGAGGTCTATATCTACGGATAATACGCATTCTTTTTTCCCTTTTATAATAGGATTAATAAATCCTCTTTACTTTACTTGCAAGGAACCATCTCAGCTACTTAACTATGTCTACTCTATTGGAAATCTTTTTCTGAAACTCTTTAAAATTTTCAGCAAAATTGCTCAAAAGTTTATAAATTAAAAAAATAAAACTATATTGTCCAATTACCTGAATAGAACACTTTTTTTTTTCTTTTCTCTGAGAATTAGACATCTGATGCTTTAATTAATATATATATAACGCTCTTGAAACTTATGATTTCATCTACGAAAGTAGCATGAATGATATAATTCAAATTTTAAATTGTTTCATTTAGGAAAAATGGATTGAACTGCTCAGATTCTCTTTTTTGAAATATAATGGGGAGGAATTTTTTGGCGCAAAGATTCTATAGGTGGTGGAAACGTGTACTTATGATTAAGATTTCATGCGGCATGTGAGGAATAACCCATGAACAAAGTGAACTGGCACCGACCCAGCTCAGAAAAAGAGAGAGTTAGATAAGGATGCAATTACTCGCTACACGGTCGCACATACTGAGGAAACCATATGGAGATATTAAGCATCAACTAAACCTTGAATCCTTCGTTACCTTGGTCGTCTCTTCTATAGATATCGTGCTAAATTCATTCTTTGTAAGAATCCAGCCATGTCCTTGTTGAGAACTTTTTCCTCGTACTATCGTGCAAATTTTCGTTTTCTTGGTGCAACTCAGACTATAAGACATCAAGACGTACCACAACGGAACCAATGGTTCACTTTGCTTGATCAAAGGAGATCCTCATCATCAGAAAGTCAACACAACGGAGCTGAGATTGGCAGGTACTTGATTTCATTGCTTCAGTAGGTTCAAATTCATTTTAATCTTTTCAAATTTCAACATTAAATTTGTTACTTGCTTCAAGTTTCAAAAACAAAACATCAAATTTGTTAGAGATATACAAACTAAGAATACAGTTGACCTAGTATTGATGTTTGAATCCTACAATTAATGTATGTATATCTAACTCATCTATAATTGATATCAGTGCTGCAGGAACAAACGAAGGGGCAATGGGACCGGCACCGCCATCTGGTGGACCGCCGATTGTAACTTGGTACCTGCTTAATCTTTCAATTTTAATAATTTAATGTTTGTAAAAGGTGGATTAATTATGTTTGTAATCTAGCAAGTAGCAACTCATGTCTGGTTTTGTCAGGGCAAAATGGGCGATTGGATCGATAGTAACTATTTTGATTCCCTTCTTGTACACTCAATGGAAGGCAATGCAAAAAATTGAAGGCAAGCAGATAAAACTTAATTGTTTTGTGTTTTAGTTAGACTTCAAAAACAAAAAGTTCGATGAACGAATATCACTTACAAATATAATACAAAATGCATGGATAACGCAGGAGAAATTGATGCAGCCAAAGAAGTTGCGGAGAAAACAGCAGAAACGGTGGAGAAAGTAGCAGAGATGGCAGAAAAGGCATCGAAGGAGGCAGCCGAGCAATTGAAAGACGGAAAGCTGAAGGAGGCAGCAGAAGTCGCGGAAAAAGTATCTGAGATGGTCGAAGAAGATGCTCGTCTTGTAGATGACATTTTACACAAGGTTTAATTTATTATCCTCTGAGATTAGGGGTGTCAACGGCACAGTTTTTCACGTTATGCCGTTTCGTTTATATTAAACGGAACGGTCTGTGGCATGAAATTCTATACCGTTTTTTAAACGAAACGGTATGTGGCACAGTTGGTTATGCCGTTTCGACCGTTTCAACTCCATTTCAAACCGTTTTATGTGTAATTTCTAAAGTGGAACGGTTGATGGCACATAAATCTATTTCGTTTAATAAACGGAACGGTAAACGGCATACCGATTTCATACCGTTTTTAAGTGGCACGGTAATGACACGAGGCGAAACCGTGGTCGTTAACCACGTTAGGCACCTCTATCTGAGATATTTGGGTTTTCTTTTGTTGGTCTCTTTTATTTCATCCTTGTCAAAGGAAATGGCGTTGACCATGAACAAACCAGTTGTTATCAATTATTTATTGGCGCCACAAAAATGCAGTTCTTAAGAATAAACAATTTGGAAGATATCGTAATTTGTTTGTAGCAAATTGCAATACAAAAGATAATAGTTAAGAACTAAGGCTCTGTTTGGATCGTATGAGATTAAGGGTAGGATTAGCTATTCAGGATTAAGATTCTTAATCCTAAATTCTAAAGAATAAGCTTAATCTCAGATTAAGATTTTTTGTTTGGATGAGGAAAGAATAAATAATGAGCTTTTCTTTCTAATCTCAACTCTTAATCTAACAAAATGTCGGATTAACTAAACTTAGTCTGATTAAGAATAAGCTCTTAATCCTGAACTGTTTGGATGGTTTCTTAGTCCCGAATAGCTATTTAGTCTAGAATAGCCCTTATTCCTAACTATCCAAACAGGGCCTAAATTATTAACGGGAAGGAACTAAATACAAGCAATTAGGCAAAATGAGGTTGCATTTCCTTGTCATGAATCAGTACTCTTGAAACTTTCAGTTTCAGTTAATCATATACCACATTTGGCCTATACATTTGACATTTGATGTCGCACATCTCATATCATTATTAATTAAAACATATACGTTTGGACTGGTGATATCAGGATAAAAACCAATTCGCAATATTTACATTTATACCTTAAATACAAAAATAATAATAATAATTAAGGCTCTAGTATTTTTAATCATGTCGACTTATTTACATTTTTAGGCATTCAACATTTTTCTTAAGTCTTAAGTCTTAACTCTTTTTATTAAAAAATAATATGTTACTAATATGTCTATGTTGCAACATAATATGTAAATCAATGCAACTCTATTACATTTCTCTATATGAATTATGCTTGTCTTATTTCCTGAAATATATTTATATGTTCAAATTTCACTTGATATTAAAATTTGACACAAAATGCCTTTGTTTCTAATTTTTTAATTATCTAATAAATAGTTTTTCCCCCGAACTGAAGTTCGGAAAACCACTCTAATTTATAGTCAAGAATATTGTTTCTTCTTCGTCAAAATGATGGATTATATGATATTCAACACTTAACAATTATTTTTATTACAGGTTGACGACATAGAACAAGATGTCAAGACTCTTGTTGAGCCCATTACCAAGCCCAGCAAAATTGATGATAAGAACAAGCACGAGGAAAAGAAACTTGAAGAGCATTTGAATTAATTTTTATTTCCTTGCCCGAAAAAAAGTACCTCTCATTCAATGCACCTTAAAATAATCCTCGACAAGAGGAAGGAATATTCGCAAGGATCTTATTCAGAAGATGACTGATGTGTATATAATTAAGTTAATGATTTAATCTATGTAATTCCAAAAACTATAATATTCAATTGGGAGAAAATTTGGTTGTTTATTCTGTTCAGAACTAGATGATTATTGTTCTATAAAATTTAAAGGGAGTTGCTAGTGTCAAACATATAGGACACGTACACTTGTCCAACGCGATGAAATTTTAGTTTTTAAAATTGGAATGGTCGATCCAAATCGCTCAAATTGTTATGTGTTATAAAATCTTCATGGAGACCAAATTTTATATTTTTTCAAATTTTTTTACTATTTTTTTGGAATTTTTCAATATGCTCAATCTAAAAAGTTCTGAACCCTTCAATTTTGAAAATTCGAAAAAAATAGTTAGAAAATATGAAAAAATATAAAATTTGATTATCAAAGATATTTTCATATAGAGATCATATTGAGCGGTTTGGATCGACCGTTTGAAATTTTAATGTGCTACGTTTGGATCGTGTTTGACGTCCTATATGTTTGATTCTAGCATTACTCAAATTTAAAAGGTCTTCTGTCCTAGCTAAAGGATTAATTAGATGGATAATTGTTTCTATTAAAATAAGAAATAATTTAATGAATATAGTTAGTTCAATCGAGTAGCTATCTACCGCTATTCTGGAGCCGAATAACATGAATATCAGTTCTTTTCCGGTCAGGATTACTGATCGAACCGCTAATTTCATCTAGAGTTCCATTTATGTGAAGTAATCAAATTGATGTGCAATATTAATTTTAAAATAGAACGGTTAGCATAAAAATATTAGCAAAATCTCTATATTTCAAAAGCAGAAAACAAGGCTAATTTAATCAGGAGGAACACATCATTCTAGATGAAAGCAAAAGTTTTCTTTTTATTATTTTTTCATACTGTTGACAGTACAATTAATTTATTAATTCTTGATCATTTATTATAAGTTTAAACGTAAAAAGTTGAATTAGTAATCCCATCTTAATTATGAAAATTCACCTAAATTAATAATGATTGGTTTACCAAACCACACCTACTGTCCTACAAGAAGCAACCTACCAAAAGAGGCTCCAAATGACCAACAGCTAAAAAGTGATCGAGAAAACGGTGGTGCATTTCTATGTGCTTCTTACAGAACTATGTGCTCTTCTCATCAAAACCATTTGATTGAGCCATTCTGGGGGCCAGAAGTTGATCGAAAAAGTCTGAAAATAATGTATCACTAATTGAAAGGAAATAGTAAATGAGATTTCACTTTATCTATGTGCAATAACAACACGTTTTAAGAATCCAACTTAATATGTTGACATCCCCCATTCTTTATCTTCACCATCTTCATTAGATGGAACCTAAATTACAACCTCAAACGCTAAATGATGCAAACAAGAGATGGTGCTCCAACAGGTAGGAAGCAATCCAAACAAAAGAGTATGCTCTAAAAAACACTTTCATAATTCCATTAAGTTGTTTAGAATTTTATCTTATTTTATTTTGAATGCTTGATGCAGGAAGGAAAGCGCGGATGAATTGATAATACTTCGAGCTATTTATCTCTCGGGAAAGAGAGCCGAGGAAGCAGAGAGGAAACTACTTCTCGCAAACAAAGAAAAAGAGAAGGTGGCCAAGTTGATAATTGAGGGATCAGCAAGGATATCTGCGTACAAAAATTGGGAAAGGATGATAGAGATGGATTCTGCATTGCTAGAGAGAAGATTGAATAGGAGATCAAGAAATGAAAAGAGAGTTGATGTGGCTGTGCTGTATTGCGAGTTGGGTTTAGTTTTGTTGGGCTTTGTAGGAGCTGGATTTTTTCTGGGCCGAAATTTGAGGTGAAGTTGTACGTATATATAGGCCATTTTGGGCTTTCGTTGATTTCATAGGAAAAGTTTAGAAAAAGATGATTTGGCAATTTTCCTAAAATTTTTTTTTATGGTAGAACACTGTTTCAATATTTTTAGGTGACTGTCAAAGTCAAGGTCCATTCTAGGCCATTCATGCAGTGTTTTGAAAACCACACCATTTCCTCAAAAAAAAAAAAAACCACACCAGATAACGGAAAAGTAACCGAAACGGCAGTTTTCGGTATTGGAAATATCGGATTTCGATCACCTAGTTGGTCAGGGTACCGTTACGATTTTAAAAAGACTGCATTCATGTATATCATGCGGACCAATTAAACTGATTAGAACGAATTTCAATAATAGACAACAACTTACATCGTAAAAATTTGGTTTCATGATATTTTGTAGAACTTAATGTTGGCTGTCTGCTAGTATCTGCCCGGTGTACTTACTACTGGTTTTGTTCCTAATAAAATAGTGGGAAACATTTCTATTTTTCTTTTTCTTTTTCTTTTTTTTAAGGAGACTAGGATAATGATGTAAAGCGTTGAAGCAGATTGTGTGCTGCGTTCAGTTATCTCCAACAGGTTTAATCTTTGCGATGCTTTTTGTTATTTTGTTTGAACTTTGAAGTTTTTTTTTTTTTTTTTTTTTTTTTGAAACGAAGCTCCCCAAGAAGGGGACCCAAGAAGCACTAAACAAAGAAGAGTATACAAGTCACAAGCGGTGACTTAAAACATACAAACAAAGCAACAAGTACTGAAAACTACCAAAACAGACTAACAAATTTGACAACTCCTGAAGCTAACATACTATAGAAACAAGCTAACAAGAAGAACCAAAATTCAACCAACTAACTAGAAAGCATCAGATTCGTCAGTCAAATGACCATCCTGTCCTGCTGGTATATCTTGGTTTGCAGCCAGCCCTCTGTCCAGCCTGACCTCAAAACCTGTCCAAAAATGAAAGTTAGCCACAATATTATGTACAATAGAAGAAAAGGAATGTTGCTTCTCATTAAAGAGCCTAGCGTTCCTCTCCTTCCACTGTATCCAAATAGCAGTGGCAAAGAAGCTAAATAAAAACACTCTGTCTTGCTTATTTAAAGTCTCACCACTATTCCAAATATCTGAAATAGACCTAGCATTAATAAAAAAGTGTCTACTATTAAACCTATTAAACAAATCCCAAATCCTAAGAAAAAAAGGACATTGTACAAACAGATGCTCCACTGATTCACTATTGTTATAAAAGGAGCACTTCGAAGGTCCATGCCAACCTCGTTTGCACAAGTTGTCCTGAGTTAAAATCTTATCATGAAGAACTAACCAACAAAAAAGCTGCACTTTAAGAGGAGCCTTTATAATCCAAACTGAAGAGGAGACATCACAAACTATACCTCCATTATTGAGGAAAGAATAACATGACTTGACCGAAAACAAACCCGCAGTATTCCATCTCCAAAAAACAGAATCAGGAACATTACCTAAAGGATAATTGTCCAAAATGGAGGCCATTTGCATATTCTCAGCCCTAAGAGCATCTGAGGCCCCTCTAGAGAAAGACAAGTGCATGGCCCCATTTTTCCAAACATCAGCTAACCTAGCATTAGGCTTTTGAGTTTTCTGAAACGCATTAGGGAATCTCTTAGAAAAAGGAGTATCCTCATGCCATACATCAGTCCAGAATCTGATTTGCTTGCCATCCCCTACAATATGTTTAAAGCCTATGTTCACTATTGGAATAAGAGAATTAATTTCCTTCCAAAAGAAAGAGCTGTTCTGGGGACACCTATTTTGATATTTAATGAGTAACAAATCCTTCCAAAGAGCGGAATAATTTTTGTAAAAGAATTTCCAGACCCATTTACCTAAAAGAGCAATGT
Source organism: Rhynchospora pubera (assembly GCA_028095005.1). Lineage (NCBI taxonomy): Eukaryota > Viridiplantae > Streptophyta > Magnoliopsida > Poales > Cyperaceae > Rhynchospora > Rhynchospora pubera. The sequence continues at coordinate 349,270,713 of CM051459.1, read as the reverse complement.
TCATATGCCTGAGATTAAGGACACCACATCCCCCGAACTCTTTTCTTCTAACAATAGTATCCCAATTAACTAAATTGAACATCTTAGTAGAACTCTGACAATTTTCCCATAAGAACCTTCTGCGAATCAAATTAATTTTCTGAATAACCCACTTAGGGCAAGGAAAGATAGAGAGATGATACAGAGGTAAAGCAGAAATAACAGAATTAAGTAAAGTCAAACGACCTCCTAGTGAGAGCAAATGACTTTTCCAATTAGAAAGTTTCTTAGAAATTTTATCTACTAAATTACTCCAATCAATTCTGGATGGCTTTTTCCAATGCAAAGGCACCCCCAAATACTTGATTGGCAGCTGCCCTACTTTACAACCTAAGATATTGGTAAAAGAATCAACTAAACCTCTTTCCAAATTAATAGGGACTAATTCTGATTTAGCATAATTGACTTTCATACCAGAAATACCCTCGAAAGATTTTAAGGCCCGTTGCAGATTGACAATATTCCTCTAATCTGCTTTTGCAAAGATAACCGTGTCATCAGCATACTGCAAATGAATGACCTTAAAACCTGAGTTTAAAGGGGGACCTAAACCCACTCAATGACCCTTAGTCACCCCATTAACTAAAATTTTATTAAGTCCATCTGCAGCAAGCAAAAAGAGATAAGGGAGATAGGATCTCCTTGTCTTAAACCTTGTTTACACTCAAAAAAGTTTCCTAATGTACCATTAATACCAACAGCAGTCTCCCCACCTTTTAACAACTGAGTTATCCACCAAACCCAGGTAGGATGAAAGTCCCTCTGTTGCAAAGTATCTAGTAAATAAGACCAGTTTACTTTATCAAATGCTTTTTCAAAATCTAATTTAAGAAATAACTCCTTGTTTTTTAGAACAATGTACATGAACTTTGAAGTTATACGTCACCAACTCACCGTAGTGTTCCGTTTTTAATGAAACGACTTATGCCTTTTTCCTAAAAAAGGGAAAAAAAAAGGGAGAAAAGTTGATTTCATGAAATTGCACAATTTCTGGAATCGATATTTTTTTTCCCCATGTACAAAATGATAATCAAAGAATACTTCAACAAGAGGCATTTTCTACGGTAACTCGGTGAAGTCAGCCTTACGTCATCCCAAGTTTTTTTTCCTGAATTTTTTTTAACCATCTTACATGTTTTTTTGTGTACCGGATATATTACAAACTTTCCTTTGAGGCATGCAACGCAAAAATCTATATTTATTTCGGAATGGTTGTGATGTTATTCCATGTAATGACTCTCACACAACTAGCTTTCTTAATTTGCAATACTAGAGCTTTACATAGAGACATGCATCAAAAACGAATCAAATAGACGAATAGCAGTGCATGTCAAGGGATAATTGTTTCCGAATAAGAACAATATAGCTATTTTTAATCTAATCATACAACTTTGAGAAATATAGAATACGTGATACTTTTTAAATTATTTGAGGACATTTATTAATTCAATTGGCCATAAAATTTTATATTCTTGATCACAAATATAAAAATTTCCCAAATATAAAATATCCAGTAATTTTATAATTCATCACAAAAATCTGATGACTTAATTCAATTATTTCTGAAATATAATTCTATTTTTAATTTTTTTTATTTTTAAAAAATTTATTGATGTATAAAATTTTATATACATAATAACAAAATTTTAAAAAAAAATCTAATTGTACTATCTTTTTATATTTTATACTTTCGCAATATTCTACAGAATTTTTTTATTTCTACAAATTTTCAGTGTGATTATAAAATGATATTTTACTAATAATCGAATTTCAACTCTTTTTAAAATTGTGGTTTAGCAATGAGGATTAATAATATTTTATGGAATTTATCTGATTAACGACCAAATATGTTACTAACAATTTAATTGGATATTGCCTCATTCTAAAAAATACAATTACATCAGTATTGTACCTATCATTAACTAATGTTATGTTACATTGATGATTGTTTCCTTTAGCCGTAGAAAGCTATTCATGAGACAATATTAATGATACCTTCTAATCTAGTTTTGATTCCATTTAAAAAAAAAATAGTTGACAATAGATATATTTTTTTGTATGTTTATTTTTTAAAAGTTTTTCATTTAAAAAATATGAAATATAAAATTTTAACCATGACTAGTTAAGGTCATGTTCAGGTTCCTTATGAGCAATTCGAATCATTCAACCATTCCTCTATAGATAAAACAAATTTGGACTTTGTTTTGTGGCTTGCTACAAAGGGTATATGAACATGGCATGAGAAAATCCATCCGGATCTGCTCAATCAATTCAGTACCTTAATTCATGGTTATTATTGTTGTCGTTACTATTCAGCATATCAAAATGGGTGTGTAGTATTATGCATCCGCACGGGAGGGGTATGCAGCATGCAACCCAAGTTTCATACTTGTATTCGGAATAACATCAAATTTTTTATCAATAAACAAAGTTTACTTGGAATTCATTAACAATGTTTTCTTCAATAATTTTGATAACGTCATCTTAAATCAAGTAACATAACTAAAATAGAAAGAAAAATGATAGAATTACTAGAATTATAATATGAATGTTTGTCGAATTTCGTAAACTTTGAGTGTTATATGATATTCCATCAATTATTATACAATCTGAATCTGAACCGACATAATTTTCATCTTGATTAATGATAAGATAATTTTCATGCAAACGATAAGCATATGTGGTATACTTGTTTTTTTTTTTGTAACAGCATCTTATTTTTAATTGTTGTCTAACATTTTAACAACCCCATTACAACTATTACTGTTGTTGTTGTTGTTGTTGTTGTTGTTGTTGTTGTTATTATTATTATTATTATTATTTAATTTCCCACTTGTTAGACTTTTTATTTAGTTAATATTTGCATTATTTTAATGTCGTATATGTATATTGATTAAATAAAATGGCGCTTAGATATCATTGCTAATTTACTATTATTTTACACATGATTGTAAATTAAAATATTCTGATATAATTTTATAAAATAATTAACATATTTTATGTTAAAATTGTGCTCAAGTCCAATTCGACTTGGCTAGCTCAGATGCAAGTGAAAACTCGAATTCGAGCTTGTAAAAATTCTTAACAAACAAGTCCAAACTCCAAAGCTTCCGTGTTGACTGATAGCAATTGGCAACTTGTTAAGTCGACAGGTCAAGTCATCAAGACTCCATGTGGGGCCGGTTCCGTAACGAGTGAAGTAGTGAACTCTTGAAATGAAATTCAGTCCCGCTCGGGACCATGCAGCGTACATATTACAGCCGTATGATTTAATCTCAATGACAAAGAGAGTCCTGTTCATTTAACCAGATTGATAGATCCAAACCGTCCAGATCAGATCGGACAGTTCGTAGACTGCACTGGACGATCCTGCGCGGGAGCAGATAAGGATTTGTGAACTCTTTGACTCCGTTTGGATGGTGTGAGAATAAGAAAAAAAAAATATTGAGAATTTATTATTCTTACTTTAATCCAAACGGAGCCTTTACTCTTCCAACGAAGTCACTACATGTGAAATATAAAATATGTGATACTTTAATGGGCCCATCTCATGCTACCCCATGTGAAATCCTTTTATTTTCAGGCAGATCGCCAGTTCAGAGTTCCACACTACACTTCCTAGTTTTGTACTTTTTGTTAACATCTTTGTTAATTGTATCGAAAGAAGAGAGTTAATTGACTTAATTCTACGCTCATCTTTATCAGACAAATAGGAAACATGAAAAGATAAATAGGAGAAAAATAACTTAATTATATATCGGTATTATAATGTAACATCATCGATCAGCCCAGATCAAAATAGAAACAAATAAAAATTATAAACACAGAACGAATATAAAGAATAAATTCCTCCAATGGAATAGATCCCTCTCTAGAAAGCCATGGCAACCAAAACTGCTCCTGCCACACCGATCAAGCTAACAACAGGGGCGATGCCACTGGATTGAGTCGGTGCCTCGGCAGGAGGAGAGGAGATGACAGATGAAGGAGGGGTAGCAGCGGTGGGTGCCTCGGTTGGGGTGGAAGTTGGTGGTGCCGGTGGTGAGGCGACAGGAGACAAAGCACTCGGCACTGGTGCTGGAGTCAGAACTGGAGGTGAAGCGACTGGTACTGGTGCCGGCACCGGTGCGGCTTTAGGAACTGGAGAGGGTACTGGAGCAGATTTGGGGGCCGGGATCGGTGCGGCACCAGGTGCCTGTGCAGAGATTAGAGACAGCGAGGCGAGGAAAAGAGCGAGGATCGGGATACGGAGAGATGAGATGGCCATTTTAGTTTGATATGAGAATAGAGGATTGAAGAATTGTTTGTAACTTTGTGTTTTGATTCAAGTTTAGAGAGCAGAAGAAGAAGTGAGAATTTGTGTGAGAGGGAGTGAGGAGTTGTGGAGTTTATATAGGAAAGGGAAGAGGAAGGGTGATTGAACGGGTCAGGATGCCTGATGCTGTGTTTCAAAAAAATGCCTGATGCTTGATTGATGCATAGAAGGAATATGATAATGATAATAATAATTGACAGCTTGCAAATGTGACTGTTACAGCTATTAGCCGTTGGACACTTTTTTGAGATTATAAAATTCTTTACGGCGTTAATGCATTATGTTTCCTTTTCTTTTGAGTTGGATGAATAGTGGCCATGGGGACTGTTGAGGTGTGAGCAAGAGTCTTATTAGCTCATTTATACAAAAGCGCCTTTTGGAATTTATTTTACTTATTTTGTTTCGTTTTATTGTTATATTTCTTTATTTATTTTTAGTTACAAATACATTTTGATTAAATCGATTTCAGGTATTTTTTTTATAATTTGATCAAGAAAAGAAGAGCCTTAATATTCTGCTGTCCTTATTGTATGCCTTTTGTCCAGTGACAATTAAGCATTATTTTGCGATTAGAATCAATCCCAATAAACAATTTTGATCTGGTTCTTCTCAATTAAGTCTCTTAACGATACACATTGCTCAAAAGTCAAGGCAAAGCAACTGTTATATCTCGGTTTTAAAAAAAAAAAAAACTTGAGGTGTTCATATAGTTATATAAAAAAAAAATCTTTGAAACAAAATTTCCGGCAAAATGTTAGCATTTGGACTGAATGCTAACGGTCTATATTTAAATTTTTTGTACATCAGAATAAGTCGATTCAGAATGCACCAAACAGTTTATTTATTTATTAAATATTATAGAATTAAAAGTAAATATTATTTTTGTTCTTTCGCTATACTTTTAGATTTTTTTTTTATAGATTTCTTTTTTTACTTTCTAAAATTTACATTTTCTCTATTGTAAAATCTATTTTCTTAAAATATAAAGAAATGTGTACTTAATTTTTTTTTCTGATTGGAAAAAAAGCATAAAACATCTTGAGTCGATTTTTTGGATATCGAATATTAAAATATTTGAACAAAAAAACATTTTGGTCGGAAAACCCCGTAAATTATAGAATAACACATATCGATCATGTCCTTTTAGATCCGAATTCAGATTACTTCATCAAAACTTTATTTTTCGTACTTAAATGGCACATTATAGCATCAAAAGGAACAATTCTCCAACATTGACAGCAAATGTGGACGCGTATTATTAGCGCTTTTATACCATTTATAATTGCGAAGAATTTGAACAGGTAAGAAGTTTGGTACATTGTTGCAAATGGTACCTAAAATTAACAAGCTTGAGTTGGTCAAGCGTGCTATTAAATCAATGATGGATTAGAATTGAGTTCTGCCAACCTGCTACTCGTTTTCATGTGTCATGACCGACCTTTGGAGTATAAGAGTACAAATTCAATATCATTTACCAACCAATTGCCAGATTGTTGACTTGAGCCCACACCGCGTATACCATGATTTAAGTTTTCATTTATTTATTTCTTTATTACTTTCTCTGCATTTGTTGATCTGTTCCACCTCTCGTCAGGAGCCAAAGTTCACATATAAACACAATAATTATTTTTTCTTGGATTATTCAATTTTTTTATTTTATTTTTTTTACAAAAGTACAAATTCCAAATAAATGATAAGTGCATTTCAGACATATGAAGTATCCAAACTGAAATATATAAAGTATAAATACTTGTTGGTTGAAACAGTAACATCTGGTTTTTCAGCTATTAAATAAAAAAAATTTAAAAGTATCACCCATATTTGAAATATTACTAGTGGGGGGCGTCGCGCGACCTATTTTTACGACATATAATTATTGTGAACCTATCAGTTATAATAGAAGTAAAATTTGTCATATAAGATAAATGTGTATGAAAAAAATAAATAATATGACAAAAAGAATTTTTAAAATAAAATACAAAAAATAAAGGGATCATAAACATATCCACTATAGCTACCTCCTCCTCCGTGCATGTTCCAGATGTTAGTTGTTACCAAACTACCTCCTTTACGCAATGTAAATTCAATGTCAACCAATAAATGAGCGGCGGTGCACGCATAATTATTACATCTATGTTTAATGTTTAATTTGAAGTCTACCTTAATAACCTGAAGAACAATGATAATGTCATTATTTTTTTTAATTTTTATACATTCATCTCATTTGGGTGGCGATACCTAATTTCACAAAAAAAAATATTAAAAGTTGTAGACATATAAATGTGCAAAAACAACTCTAGTATTTCCTGTTACCTCACAATACTTGCAGTAGATCGAAAGTCATCCCTGAGACACAACAGTGTGAAATGAACACCTGAAAATAATAGTGTTAAGAAGAAATGTCATGTAAAGAAAAATCACTAAAAATGCATTCAAATTCAGCGATAATGAAGAAAAGCATGATTTAAAAAAATATCATTATGCACAGAATTGTTTGTACCTAAACATGTACGCTCTAAACTAAAATCACATCAAACCATCTAAAGAAACATTATCATGTATAGAATCGGTTGTTCCTCTTTTTACGTTACTATATCCTTTAACAAAATAGGTTCTAATTGAATGAAAAGAAGTCACCTAATGAAGCATCAAAATTTAAGTAAAAGAACAGAGAAAAAAAAAAGACAAGCCTGAATGGGGCAGCGAACAAAGTCTCTGATTTTTGTGGTTATTTTCTTTGTGGTCATATCTTCCTTGCAGTTGTTCTAAAAAAAAGGGGAAAAAAAACCAGGAAGCCCAAAACAATACAACTGCTAATAAACCATGCACCAAATCTTATAAAGTTACAATCTAGTTGAGGTATCATTGCAACAATTCAGGTTCAAACAATTTGAGTAGCTTCCCTGTGATCAGCACAGTGATGTGAAAAGACATTTAATCAGAGAAAAAATGGTAAGAAACAAAATATAAATTATATTAAGGTCCATAAATAGAAAAGAAAGCGACCAACCTGATTTTGTGAGCTTTTCTGTTTTTCCCAAAGATAAAAGCTAAAAAATCTAAGGGATGTACGTTAAGCCTTAATAATTGTTCATGTGAGAGTCTCGATCGAAGAACAAAAAAAATACATAACTGTAAAACAATTAAAACCAACAATACGAAGAACGGTCTCTCTCACATTAATTTTTAATGACTAACGAAAAATCTAATAATATCAAGCGTGATTACCTCAAGGTTGATGTCTTTCTATCAAGCACATCTCATCTCAAATCACCTCCTTCTCCAGTCAAGGTGGATCTCTAAATGTTGATCTCGTTGTTCTAAGTATAATTTTGCAGCTTGTTAAAAGAGAGACCACCATAGTCGATAGAAGAATCAGCCGGAGAAGATGATTAAATATCAGTAGGTATGAGGACATCACATAATCAACATGTAACATGACAACAAATATGCTCTTCACTTTACATTGAGGAGCATTCGCTGGTACATTATTGAAAAGCAATTTTGCAAGCTTCACGTGGAGCTATGGAACCTAAAGAAGAAAAAAGAAAGAGACCTTGAACCACGTAAAGCACCATATAATTCTACCGATCATCACTTAAATAAAAGGCTATAGAGGGCTCTTATAACACGAAAAAATGTGATTTTATACTAATATGGTGCGCTTGGAACTATTTTTAATTTTTGTTTCAGTTGGTTTCTTCTTCATTCAACATGTAAGATTCTAAACATCTAACCACAACCATCAGGTACTGATTTGTACTGACCAGTCCATGTCAGTAACAATATATATAGTTTATAAACTTTATAATAGTAATGTTAGTTTTATAAGCACAACCCTCTTGGAGGACAACATAAACCAGTCTAATTAACCAGAATCATATCAAATTTGTATGCATTGTACAAATATATAAGTTATTATTAACTGTCATAAAAAGTTGGAAGCAAACGTCAAGCTCCATAAAAAAAAATAAATTAATAGTAGTGTTCGTACCTGGTAATGCTTAACCCATTGGAAGTTCTTTCTTTCCTCTTTCTTTTCAGGTTCTTTCTGTTAATCGCATGTGAATCTTGTCAAACATCCAACTAATTGTTCAAAATCAAACACAAATTAGCTAAATCAGATTCTTGTCAGAGTGAACTGGGTTTATGAGAGTTTTCTTTTCACCAAGTTTAATACAGATCAGTATCATACATGCTTTGATAAGGATGATATGCTAGTTTGAAATTTTGCAATGCCTTGAAGGCTTTTTTCTGATTGACGCATGAATTGATTCATCTTCTCTGTAATGTCTGCACTATTCTAAAATTGCTGCGAAGGGTCCTAAACTATTGATACAGAAATAAAAAATCATATTGTGCCCTAAACATTAGAGAATGAACATAAACTATCGATACAGAGCTTTAATTGCAAATAAAAGAATGTAATTATTGTTAAACAGATGAAGTTACTTTGAGCAAGAAGTGCATAAAAGACAGTCAAATTAGAGCAAATTAGAAAGTTATCTGGGCTGTTTCACAATATAATTTGTCAAATTAGAAATCCATTTGAGGTCATAAATAACTAAAATCTGTTAAGTACCTTCTTTTCGATGGTGCTTTGCTTCTCCGTCAGATGCCTTGAACTTGTATCTTTTCCTGAAAATAAAAGCAAAAGGAAGCAAAATCGTGAAAGCACTAAAAATTCAAAATATAGTTGTTAGAATCACCCAAATGAAGTCAAACTTTAATTTGTAATTTTCGAAATTTTCTCAAAATCTAGTCAAAATTCACTCCCATCTTTCACTGAACTTCATAGAAATTAATACCTACTTATGATCGATGAACCACCGATCTTCCTCATGTGAAAAGGGAGGAGAGAGTTGCCTGAAAGACCGTTGCACAATTTTAATTTTGAATAAGGGGCAGCAAGAGGCTACTGCTAGCTTGGTCAGGTCGAAGAGGTGACATTGCTCCACATGTCCAGTGCAACTGCTGCAACAACCAAGGATAATCCAAAGAAAAAATCAAGTGAAATCGAAGAAACAAAGAGACAAAGATGCAGAGTGACGACTCACTTGAGAGAAGAAGAACCAAGCATCGGAGAGCCAACCACCTCCATCGACCAGTGAAAAAAAGATACCTTACCGAGATCGATTTGTAGACAGGAATTTAGCTCTTAGCTGAGATCCAAAACTGTTTTTATCATTCGGATTCTATCAAGAAAGAGAAATTAAACAGCTTTTGGTTGGAGAGAGAAGCAGTACCCAAATGAAAGAGGATGGACCGATGTACTCATCCATGGCACTTCGTGCGAGTGAGAAATAAAGAAGGCAAAAATAGCTCAAATACCAATCGCCAGAAGAAGGCAAAAGAGGAACAAAACGGTGGATAGATCGACACCATGGCAAGCAAAGGCCTAAATCTGATTCAGTACTAATAGGAAGGTTTTTGTTTTGATTGCAATAGAAAAACCCTAAATCCGGAGCGAGAGAAGAGAAAGACTGAAAGAAAGAGAGAAGAAGCGACTCTGAATGTCTCCGTACTGAAGCATCTCTCGATAGAGAAACCTTTTGTTGACAAACAAAGAACATCCCTTGACCTCCGTACAGAAACACATGGGCCAGCAGCGTGAAAGAGGAGAGAGCGAAAGGGTAAGAGAGAGAACGCAGGAACCCTCCAGAAGAAAGATATCGGATGATGAAGATCTACGCTCGAAGATTGAACAGACAGGATCGATTACTGTTCCAAGCACTGTTCGCGCACAGTACTTTCGGAGGCGGGTGTATTTGTGCCGATTAATATATGTTTGGATTAGATAAGTATTAAAATAAATTTTAAAGTACAAGCACCCAGCACCTACTATTCAAAATATGACACCTTATGACCTTATTATGCGACAGCGAGAACACTGTGTTTTCTGTTTAAAAATGAGAATATTACTCTGTTTTGAGTATTTTTATATTAAATAATAAAATGGATAGAGACACAGCGGGAGATTTGGGTTGGAAATAAGGTTAATCTATTCCCATTTAAAGAAGCCTTTGTCGATGTTTAATTTAATCAGGATTTGATGGTTCACAATTTGGGCCATAATTTGATTTAATATATTTGACACATTCTCAAATGTCCAAATTATACGGGCATTAAATTTACTTTATTTCAATTGACAAGCATGATAGCTGCTTCAATTACGGTGTGCCCAACTTATTGTTGTTCATACCTAACGTAAAGATTACATAATTAAGATCGGCATTGAACAAAATAATTTAATTCTTTGGCGAGCTGGAAATGATGGAAATCGGACGGACCAGACAGCATTGTACAATGCATGCTTCACTGATGAGGATACGCAGTCTTGACAAATTAATAGGGAACCCAAAAAAAAATTTTGTTAGGGTGATTACTGCGATGTCTAGTTGAAAAATCCTTTCTTAATTCTGTGGCACAGCATGAGACAACCTCTTGGACTAATATTTTGAATATTAATTACATTTAATTTTTTTTCTTTTGCATTATTTCGCTTTACTTATCCTTTCAAAAAATAAAGTCCTATTTTATTAATTAATTTTGTATCAAAGTTTATCTAATTTAAGCATCATTTGGTATTTCATCAAAGACATTAAATCTGAATTGTTTATAAATTTAAAGTTTCTTTTATGAAATATAAAACTTGTATCAATTTTCAATTTCTTATATCAGTGATGATATAGATACACATAGATCACGTTCTTTATTGTCGGTTTCTGAATTTAAGAAATATTTTATAATTGTCAAATTTACATTGAACTTGATAGCAATAAATATTGCCCGAATAAGAATATACATATATACAATATCATCAAGGCCCTGATCAAAATCTTTTCTTTTTTAAAACATGGGATTTCATTAATTTCATGTGCCATTAGAAATTTTTTCATCAAAATAAACGGATTTTATGCCATCTGTAAGAAAAACAAGTCAGAGTTCATACAATACAGCGGAAGACTTGGATAGTTCTTCTTTCACAATTTCGCACCACAGCGCCTTGCTTGCCTTCTCCTTGTACTCTCCTTGCTCCTACCACTGGTGGATCGCTATAAGAAACCACACTATTCACAGTCCAAGTGATTACTAGACTGCTCAAAGCGAAATCACTCAAATCGGTGTAGGAATCACTCTCTAATGGTGATTTGTGCCTTTTTGGAGAAAAGCACAAATGATGTGGAGTTTCTCTCTCTTTTAATTCTGTCTAACACACACTGAAATGACCATATCAGTGTATATATTAAAGACAATTCGCACCCTTTAGCAAAGAGATGCAATTGACTGGGTCTTATCCAATTGGATCCTTTCAGCCCATTATTGTTTATGGTCCACAGGCCCACAAACATCTCCACAATTCCTACAATCTCCCTCTTGGAGATGTTTCTCTTGCAGTCAAGTATTCATACAGCAAATGGACCGTGCGACCAGTGATACCTGCAAACCTGTATCCTAGAGGAAGCCGGTTAAGACTATCTAGGACATTTAACAAATTGTTAAGTAAAGCAGTATCTCATTCCCTAGGCTAATTTGACATACACCTGACTAAGCACTTCACACTCCCTCTTGGACAATGCTTAATCACTAATTATTTACATGTATTCCCAATTTATGTCCCAAATGACATAATTTGGCTGCGCAGTGAATCACAAGTAAATCAAATGGTGTAATCACAATTACCTTCCTTTTGCACTCATGTCACTAAATTAGAAACTGACAGCTTTCCGAGAAATGCCCCGACAGACGGTATCAATGCTTCGCCATTGGTAGCATAACGTAGTAGCATTCATCAGCTCCCTCTCTTATGACATAGTCAAGAGTAATAAGGGTATGATAATGTTATGGGGCTCACACAATGAGAAGGCAGGGATTGACTAATAAAAGTCACTTAACTCATTTCCCATACGTCGCTAAGCGCGTGCAGTATGAAATGCATGCTACAGTGTTTTTCTGCCTTAAGCAGACGCATGTCTCCTTAATATAAACACTGTACAAGTCTAAGTTCAGTTACAAACTATGCATCTATGGTCTAGATTGCATCCATTGTAACTAACTTTGAGTGACTTCGCAACCACACTTCTAAAGCGTCCAGCAAGTCCACTCACCTTGGCTAAATAGGCTACATGAATTGCGGGCAACAAATCATGTTGACTACATAATTGTAGTCTCATCTCAGTCCTTGACTAAGGCGACATTGACTTACACTCATTCCCAGAATGCAAATAGGTCAATATAGTCTAATCTCTGCACATCCTGGATGTCAGAGTCGATTGCTCATGTGAGAGAGCCAATCACAGCCTATGACATGCTACCATCTGTGCTAACATTTAGTTGAACAATATAATTAACTTGTAAGCAACAAAGCATCAAATTTATTAACTATATCAATCATGTTCAAATATACACATACAACAATCAAGTCAAATATAGTAGCAAATATAATCACATTCTACGAAGACCTAGCGCCTTCACATGCGCTATAAACTGATCCCTTGGGATGGGTTTTGTAAGCGGATCAGCAATCATCTTTTTAGTAGAAATATATTCTAAAGCTACTTTTCTATGTGTTAATCTGTCTCTAACAACATGATATCTCATTTGAATGTGTTTGGTTTTTCCATGATACTTGGGATCTTTAGAGTATGCAATTGCTGCCATACTATCACAATAAAGAGTCACTGGTTTCTCACAAACCGCGACAATCCCTAAGTATTTCAGAAAACGTCTCAACCAAATAGCATCTTTTACAGCTTCCGCACATGCTATATACTCCGCTTCCATAGTGGATAAAGCAATGCACTCTTGCTTTGTGCTTCTCCAAGAGATAGCACCGTTACGAAGTATGAACACATAACCAGAAGTTGACTTGCGTTCATCGGGGTCCCCGCCCCAATCGGAATCACTATAACCGATTAGTTTCACATCTTTTTCTTGATAACATAGCATGTAATCTGCGGTGCCTTTGAGATATCTAAATATCCTCTTCACAGCTTTCCAATTCATACAATACAGCGGAAGACTTGGATCGTTCTTCTTTCACAATTTCGCACCACAGCGCCTTGCTTGCCTTCTCCTTGTGCTCTCCTTGCTCCTACCACTGGTGGATCGCTATAAGAAACCACACTATTCACAGTCCAAGTGCCTACTAGACTGCTCAAAGCGAAATCACTCAAATCGGTGTTGGAATCACTCTCTAATGGTGATTTGTGCCTTTTTGGAGAAAAGCACAAATGATGTGGAGTTTCTCTCTCTTTTAATTCTGTCTAACACACACTGAAATGACCATATCAGTGTATATATTAAAGACAATTCGCACCCTTTAGCAAAGAGATGCAATTGACTGGGTCTTATCCAATTGGATCCTTTCAGCCCATTATTGTTTATGGTCCACATGCCCACAAACATCTCCACAATTCCTACACCATCTAATTGGAATTTTCATATCGTTATATCCAACAAAATTCTGAGAAATCAATTAAAATGAAATCTCGCGTAAAAAACATTTTGATCGGGGCCTAATTAACAGTGGGACTTAAGTTGTGAAAATTCCCAGAAATGAACATGCTTTCTCTGGATTTTGTAAAAGGGGCATGAATTCCCATGAAATTCTGGCTCAGCTGTTTCGTAGATATTAGAAATGGGAGTCAACAATAAGAAAAATGAAAACAGTGTAGAAATCAAAACAACTAGTATAAATGTCTTTTCATGTATCAATTCTAAAATGATGCGAGCAAAAGAATTTCTATTAACAAGAAAGAATCATGACATGTTTTGACAACAATTACAAGATCATATAAAAATAATCGAACAACAATATTTCAAATCTTAATCTCTCTATAGCACAAAGACAAAAAGAGCACTGACAACACCAATCAAACTAACACTCGGCATGGTGGAGCCCGACAAAGTCGGTGGCTCGGCAGGAGAGAAGGAGATAGCAGAAGGAGCAATTGCAACCGGTGCCTCTGATGGTGTAGCTGGTGCTGGGGCCGGAGGCGAGGTGAGAGGAGATGAACTTGCTGGAACTGGAGTAGGGGATGCAGCAGGTGGTGGGGATGAGACTGGTACAGGTGCTGGTACAGGCGCAATTTTAGGAGATGGAATTGGGACTGGGGATGGCTTGGGAGCCGGTATAGGAGCAGCACCTGGTGCTTGAGCAAAAGAGCTTAAAAATAGTGATGAAATGAGGAGAGCAAATACTGAGAATTGGATGGAAGTCATTGCCATTTTCTTTGCTTCTATATTTTTGTATGAAATGGAGATTAATATTGAGGCTACAAGTGTGTACTCAGCTATGGTTAGGATTTAGTGTAGTATGTATATATAGGGAACGGAAATGCCTGGTTTGATGATGGTTCATGGATGTATCAACTGACTACATGATTAATTGACAGCTATTGATTAGCCTTTTGCCATAATGTATACTTTACAGATTGTTTAGAGTGTATATTATTAAATAACAGTATCTCCAACCCAGAAGAATTAACAATAATGGATTCAAACTTCAAAAATGAAAAAAATAATAAAACAATTTAGAGAACAGAACATTTGTAGTTACTCTTTTGGATGGAATTATGGAATCACATATTTTAAACTAAAAATGTAATTTCAGAAATGTCGCCAAAAACAGTCAACATGAAGACAAGTACGTTTAGTCAAAACATTTCATATTTTTTGTTAATATTAGAAAGGAAGATTATATACACCCAACGAAATTTTTCCTGCCATAATTTTATTGGCTAAATCTCCTTTTCATGGAGATAGTCAATAATATAACAACAACAGCATAATAATAATAATAATAATAATAATAATAATAATATAATAATAATAATAATAATAATAATTATTATTATTATTATTATTATTATTATTATTATTATAAGGATTAATTAGATTTATGCTATCCTAAAAATTTGTTAATTTGAAATATGTCATTATTAAATTACTAATTGAATTTATGCCATTATCAAATTGTTTAAATTAAATATATGTCATTGTCTTATTTAAAAAAATTAATTCTAAAAATGTCATCGTGAAATTTCTCAATGTTTCTAAAAATTCTCAAAGTGTTAATAAACCCACGATATTTCCATGTTTTACCTTAACAACCTTACAAATCGTTTGTCCATTCGTTTTTTGTCCGAAACCTTATAATGCAAATATTTGTCCGAAACTTGGAGAATATTTTTTACATTTAGCCTTGTACCATTCATTGTTCTTCCTTAAATACATTAAAAAAAAATCTACAGGCATGCTGTTAATCTAACAAATCGTTCTATATCTAATTTGTTCTAGTGGCATAAATCTATTTTTTTTCCATTTCTACAGTAGTACAAAACTCATTTAATTAATTTGTAGTGGCATAAAAATAATTTGTCATTTAATGATGGTATTTTTTAATTTCATAATTTTTTAGCGGCATAAAACAAATTTGTCATTTAGTAGTTGCATTTTTCTAATTTCAAATTTTTGTAGTGGTATATTTAAAGGGAGTGGCTAGTGTCAAACATATAGGACACAAGTACTTGTCCAACATGATAAAATTTAATTTTTTAAGATTAAAATGGCCGATCCAAACCGCTCAAACTGTTGTATGTTATAAAATCTCCATGAAGAGCAAATTTTATATTTTTTCAAATTTTTTTACTATTTTTTTGGAATATTTTTATATGCTTAATCTAAGAAGTTCTGAACCCTCCAATTTTGAAAATTCGAAAAAAATAGTTAAAAAATTCGAAAAAATATAAATTTTCATTTTCAAAGATATTTTAATAAAGAGATCATATTGAGCGGTTTGGATCGACCATTTCAAATTTTAATGATCGACATTTGGATCGTGTTTGACGTCCTATATGTTTGATTCTAGCATTACTCATATTTAAAAGGGTAAAATTGACAAATCAATTTTTACTATTTTATAATGGCATAAAATTAATTTATCATTTAGTGATGACATTTTGCTAATTTATCGATGGCATAGAACCAATTTTTACTATTTTATAATGGCATAAAAGTAATTTATCATTTAATGATGGCATTTTGCTAATTTCAGATTTTCACAATGACATATATACCCTAATAATAATAATAATAATAATTGAAGGTACAACTTCTAATTGTAAAAATATAACCAACATTGTATGTGCTCCTTGGTTCATTGGTTGGGTCTCTAGGATGGGACTTACTATTAAAGACCGATAAATCTAATGTTTAGAGATATTCTATATAAATCTGATTTGTTTTTCTATCATCAAGAGTTGCGGGCGTTGTATAAAAACAATAATAAAGTGCAATTCACAAAAACTTGTGCTGGGAAGCATTGTTGAGGAGGGTTGTGTATTCCTAAATATAACTCGGGGAATATTTTATAGTGGTTTACAATACAACTGTTAGTTTTGGGGAGTATATACCAATTAAAGCATTCCTGTTTTACTAATAATATAGTAGCATTAATGAATTCTACATGAGCTCGGGCTAAGAATAAGATTGCTTGATACATGATAACAATGATAATGATGATATAGTTATTCACATGCTCTGTGGATAAAATATTTATCTGATGTGGTCAGGTCTGTGGATACAGTTATTCAGAAATTATTCATCAGGCTTTAACCCCGTAATGTTTCATTGTTTAACGTTCTAATTCAGAAAGTCATTTTACATTATCTTTTTGCTATTTATTTGTTTACGAGTACAATTATTCACATGCTCTGCATTCCAGTATTAAAAAATTGATGATCTTTTTCTGTTTTTACAACATTGTGCTCTCTATAATTTAGAGATATTGTCTTTTTAAGAATAGCGATTGGTAGAAAAAATGAAGGTATTTTCTGCTTATTTGAGTATGTTGTCTTTCTAAGAAATATGATATAAAAGTAAAATAAAAAGAACAACCGCAATTATAGAATTCAATATTATTACTTTCTATATAAAATCTAAAATAAATTAAATAATAGACGGTGACATCTCATAAGTCATAGCGCAGCAGCTACAAAAGAATAGCTCTCACTGCTCTATCACGACTAATAAACATACTAATAGTCTAATACTAAAAAAAAAAAAAAAACTGCTATTGCAAAATTTTAAAAAGAATAAACGAATAATTCCTAGATCTGATTTCTCTAAAAAGAAACAAATGCCACCAAAAGAGCACCAGCTAGACCAATCAAGCTCACAACAGAAGAGGAAGCACCATTGGCTGCCGCCGGGGCCACAGCAGGAGCGTTGAAGATAGAAGGAGAAGAGGCGGTTGCCGAGTGACCGGGGCTGGCAGCGGGAGCCTCTGATGGGGTGCTTGTTGGCGGAGATGGAGGAGATGAAGCCGGGGTGAATGCGGTGGGAGGAGAAGCAACCGGTGCCGGTAGAGGCGTTAGTTTACGTGATGGTGATGGTACGGGGGCAGCATGTGGGGCTTGGGCAGAGATGAGAGTGAGCGAGGCGAGGAGAAGAACGAAGATTGGGAGGTGGAGAGATGAGAAGGCCATTTCTGAGCTTGTTTGAGAGGTTGAAGAGATGTAAAGCTGCACAAGGGAAGAAAGAACAGAGAAACTATAGAGGAATTGGCTTCTCTGTTTTGGTGTTTTTGTTTCAGGTTGGAGAGAACAGATTTGGGTTGGTGTTTATATAGGGAGATACAAGGCGGTGGTGGGGGTAGGGATGATTGCAAAAGGAAAAAAATAATATTTTTTTTAGATAAAAGTATTGTAATTTATTTCTATTAGCCGTTAATAGCCGTTATAAAGATATGCTTTGCCCATGTGTTCTGTAATTTTTAGTTTCTCTACTGTAGATAGGAACTGTGCAGACTACAGAGTTATATTTCTACTTTTTTTATCTTAGGTTAGAAGTTATATCTCTACAGTTAAATAAAAATGGACAAGCTATTTTAAGAGCTAAAATTGTTAAATTAAAGAAACATAAAATAAAATAAAAAATTTAATTAGTAAATTGTATTTAAGTGAAATTTACAAGATGCAGCTATTTTGGGAGCTAAATTATTAAATTAAAAGAAAATGCAACATAATATTAGAAATTTACTAAATAAAATTTATTTATCATAAAGAGTCCACATAAATTTCTGAACAAATAAATTATTCTCTAATAATGCTACACCACCCAATTAGAATTTTCTATATTTAAGTCAATAATAATCCATGATTTAGTCTAAGTTTCGAGACGTTTCATTTTTCTTAACTATGTAGCAATTGGTCGGTTCACGGTTGGTCGGTCAAGTGTAAAACTATTACCTTAACGCGTTCTATTCTCAACTAAGGCAAGAATTTAATCACATTCACACACACGCTTTCTATTTTCCATGAAATCTTGACACGTTGCCTCAATTGGAAAAAGAGTAGGAGAGTGAAACTTTCCAACGTCTTTGTTGACTTACTTACCCTTAAATCAACCGTTAGATCATTAATCAACGGCTGTACAATTCCAAGACATAATCATTGGAAAATTCGGCGTGCTTTGTCAGAACGCGGAATAAAGAAAAGGGAAAAGGGAAGTAGGAAACGGTCCAGCTAGCCGTTGGGTGTCCTAGTCCTTTTTCAATTTTTAAACATGGGTTGAGAGTTGAGACCTACACAGAACGGTCACAGCTAAGTAACCTGACAGGTGGCTGATATATTTAATGTTGATTCTATATTTCTATTATCTACATGTTGGTCCCTGATTGGAGGCCAGGCCAGGCCAGGCCAATTTTTTTTTTTTTTTTTGAAACTTCAAACCCGTAGGTGGGCCAGGCCATGTTCATACTGCACTGATGTCGCAGAGTGCAGACTACGGTATCTTTAATCCAAAAAAAGAAAAAAAAAAACAAGACTACGGTACGTAAATCGATCGGATCTGATGTATCATTTTGTGGCAAATATATTGCGAAGATGGTTACTGACTTCAGAGTTGCAGACGAGAGACCATCTGAACCGATGAGAATTCATGTTTTACAAAAATCATTAGAAATTAGAAATTAGAAATTAGAAATTTCTATCATAAGATAGAATTATTGCTTAGATTAAACGTTTCAAATTTTAAAATTTGAAATATAAACAAAATGATGAAATTGTAACAACTTGTTATTGGAGCTCGCCAAATCAAATTGGGTAATAATTTATTTCTTATGAATATTGATTCTTTATGGTTTCTTTTAATATATTTTATTTTTTCTGCGGTGTATTTAATCAATTATAATAATTGTACAATTAGTTATTCATAATAAAAAATATTATTCCTAGAGAATTGATGATAAACTTTGTTAAATTAAAAGTGCTCTTTTTAAGTGATTCAACATCCGAAATAATTTTTTATTCCTACTGATTCAAACCATCCTTTTTATCCACGTTAAGATATTATTGAGATCATTTTTAATCCGGATTAAGAATATTATTCAAACATATTAGGAATAAAAATTTATTACTAAATTAATTTAGACCGTTTAGTACCCAACTTACCTGGAACAAAAGGATTACTAATTGTTGTTTAAGAATAATATTTTTTATTCTAAATAACTAATTCTAATTGAATTCTTAAACGATCAAAACGTATGAATCGTGATGAGATTAACGTCAAAGAAAAAAAAAAAGAAAACACGTCCACCACCGATGGCTATGAATATTGTCATATATTTTAGAAGACATTGATTTCAAAATAATGTTTACTTGCATTTGTACACTAAAATGGAACTGATTGATATATGCTTGATATATGCGCGTAGATGTCATGTGCAGAGCTGCAGATAAGAAGGAAGGTTTGAACGGAGCAGGCACAGAACTAAATAAGAAATGATAACTGCAATATGCAATATGCAGTTTTATCATCGTTTAAATAAAATGAACATATAATATAGATAAAGTGAACTTTTTTAAATATTTAAAGTGAACATACAGACAAATAAGTTCAATAAAAATAAGTTGAATATGCCTATAAAAATTTGAATAACAATAAAAAAATAAAATCTAACTCAAAATTAAATAAAGTGAACTCATAAATAAATAAACTGATCATATACAAACCTATATTACCCGGTACTTCATATCCTGGTACGCCTGCTGGAAAGGATTGGTACGGGAAATCCTAATCCTAACAAATATAGTATAAATAATATTATATTATAATTTTAGCTAATTGACCATCATCCACAATTCGGCCCACAGCTGTCGGCCCACAAGCGCACAAGTATACATAAACAACCGAAAATTTTTAAAATAGTATTAAATTAATATAATATATTAAAAATAATATCAATATAATAAGTTTAATATAAATAGTATCACGAGATCAGAATCTTGGATTCCGAACGTTAGATCGGAATCCAGGATTCCGATCTAAGCTTTGATCGGATTCCGAAATTCCGATCTAAGCTTTTTAATTTTTTTATATATTATTTATTTATTTATTTAATTTATTAATTAGTTAAATAATTAGAAAAATAGATAATATATTGTAAAAATATTGAAAAAATATGGAAAAAATCAGAAATAATTAAATTAAATTTTATATGTAATTTAGTATTTTTTGGGGAAATTAAATTTATTTTCATTTTAATTAATTTATTTAATTAAAATATAAATTTTTATAAATTATTTAATTAAAATATAAATTTTTATAACTTATTTAATTAAATGAATTGTACCATTTAAAAAGGATTATAAATTTTCAGAATTTGCAGGGATACAAAGGCATAATCCTTCGAGAATGTTCAAAGTTTTATTAATTCTTTCTGCATTTGCAGGCTTAAAACTTTAAACAGGCTTAACTTTTGATAGGAAGGTCCGATTGGGGTGATCGAGGACATTCCGGAAAGCTGGCGACGAGATCTACGCATTTTACTGGGGTGAAACCCCGTAACGAGATCTACGGAAAGCTGGCGACGAGATCTATTAAAATGACATTCCGGAAAGCTGGCGACGAGATCTACGCATTAAAATGACATTCCGGAAAGCTGGCGACAAGATCTACGCATTTTACTGGGGTGAAAATCAATTAAAATGACATTCCGGAAAGCTGGCGACGAGATCTACGCATTTTACTGGGGTGAAACCCCGTAACGACAATTTTCGAGGCCAAAAAACGCTCTCTGGACCTCCAAAATCCACTTTGAAAGTTTGCAAACCTAAAAACCACTCTAAACTACTAAAAATATTTTTAAAATCATAAATTAATCATTAAAAAGAGAAATGCAGTAAATCAAGTGAATTTAGTCTTTCTTCTCCGTCTCAGTAAAACATCAATCTCGTGTGATTCCTTTCTAACGCAATCCAGAAAGTGCTTCATTGATCATGAGACTCGATATGATTGTTTAATATATAATATGAAAATAATATATACAGAGGACGACATCCGGGACGCATATCAAATGGTTGTTTAAATTAATTAAAAATTTATACTTAATTATTCATTTTTTAATTAAATAAATTAATTAAATTTATATTTAATGAAATAAATTAATTAAAAGGAAAATAAATTTAATTTTCCAAAAAAAATTACATATAAATTTTTTTAAATTATTCCTGATTTTTTTATATTTTTTCAATATTTTTAGAATATATTATTTATTTTTTTTAATTAATTAACTAATTAATAAACTAATAAAAGGAAAAAAAATTTAATTTTCTCAAAAAATACTAAATTACATATAAAATTTACTTTAATTATTTCTGATTTTTTCCATATTTTTTTAATATTTTTACAATATATTATCTATTTTTCTAATAATTTAACGAATTAATAAATTAAATAAATAAATAATTAATATATAAAAAAATTAAAAAGATTAGATCGGAATCTCGGATTCCGATCTAAGCTTAGATCGGAAACTCAGAATCCGATCAAAGCTTAGATCGGAATCTAGTCTAACGTTCGGAATCCAGGATTCCGATCTCGTGATACTATTTATATTAAACTTATTATATTGATATTATTTTTAATATATTATATTAATTTAATACTATTTTTTAAAATTTCGGCATAAAAAAAACCCAAAATACATCTTACTCCTTATATAGTTTGCATCCGTAAGTTCCGTATCCCATGTGGGACTAAACATTTTAACTTCAAAACCGGATTGAAATGGACAGCTCCATTTACTGAAATATAATTTTGTTTTTTAATTGTTTGGAGGTCTTTAAAATTTCATTTGACTATGAAATTTTATATTCACGCTCCCATAATTATGAGAAATTTTTTGATATAAATTTTTTTATTATAGACTTACAGAAAATTCAAATATTTGTTTTAAATCTCATAAATTAATTTTTCATTAAGATGTGTTAGTTTTTAAAGTTGTTTCTAAGTCTTTAAAAATTTATTTGGCTTTGAAATTTTATATAAGTGCCCACAAAAATATGAGATATTTAGTGATATAAAATTTTCTAATTATAGATATACAAAGAATTCAAATAATTTTTCAAATCTCATAAGAAATGTTAAAAATTTCATATACATGGGCTCTCATCATATTTAAATTTTTTTTATATATAATATATTTATATATATCGTCGTACCCGTACCGGAGATTTTTTAAAATTTTCGAACCGTCGTACCCGAATCGTACCGGGTACGGTACTCGTACCCGTACCCATGCAACATAGTAATTTTCAAACTAAATTAGTTTTTATGTGTGGGAAAGTACTGAAAAATAATTAAAATGTAATTTTATATTAATATCAAATTTCAAAAATAAATTAAAAAAAATAATGTTATAGAATCTGCTGGCATCGGATTCTCAGAATCCGATACAAGCTTCGATTGGATTCTGAGAAAATATTAACCGATCCTAGCTCTAACTAATTTTTGTTTGAAGAAATTAATAAAAATAATAAAAAATAAGAGATAATATTAATATTTATTTAAATTTATTAATTATTTAATATCTATTAATAAAAAATATTAATATATTATTTAAAATTAATTAAAATAATAAATATATTTTAATTTAAAAATATAGTTTCTCGAAAATGATTTCTTAGATACTTTGGTGATTGTCTGTTTTTTATGCGTTTGGAGTTAAGTTATGAAACTTACAGGTATGAGAGTCGAGTGTCTTGTTTACATAATGTGATTATTTATGAATATTTTTTAATTTTTTTTATCGTAGTTTTTCAATCCTGAAAACTAAAAACACTAGTAGTATAGTTGTAATATTATTTTAATAATTATGACATAAGAATTGTTTCTTATTACATAAAAAATATTACAAAACATTAAAATTATGACATAAAATTGGTTTCTTAAATATAAAAAAAAGGACTTCTATTACTACCAATGGTAAGTTAAGTAGATATTTTGAATGTAAAAAAGTACTTAGACAAGGAGATCCTCTTTTTTCTTATTTATTTTAGCAGCTGATGGTCTTTCTAAGATTTTGGATAATGGTGTTAATTTAGGACATTTTCAAGGTCTAGGGCCAGGTTTACATAATGGTTCCAAAATTACTCATTTACAATATGCTAACGATACTCTTTTATTTCTTATAGCTGATAAGATTATGGTTGAAAAGGTTTTTTGGGCTTTAAAATCTTTTGAGGGTATTTCTGGGCTGAAAATTAATTATGCTAAAACTTAGTTGGTTCCTTTAAATATCTCTGATAATATGGCTGTTCAGTTAGCAAAAATTTTGAATTGCAAAATCGGCTCTCTGTCTATTACTTACTTGGGTCTTCCTTTACATTGGAGGAAGCCTATTAGAAGGGATTGGAATGTGATTGTTGATAAATTTAACACAAAATTAGCTAATTGGAAAGGAACTTTATTGTCAATGGGGGGTAGATTAATTTTAGTTAATTCTGTTCTTACTGCTCTTCCTCTGTATTACTTTTCGTTTTTTTATGCTCTTGTTTGGGTTATTTCAAAGTTAGATAAGATTAGAAGGAATTTTTTGTGGGACTCTTTTCAATCAGGCGGTGATAAAAAATACAATTTGGTTAAATGGGATCTTATTACTAGGAAAATGGAGTTTGGAGGTTGGGGGATTCTGGATTTAAGACAGATGAACTTAGCACTGTTGGGAAAGTGGTATTGGAAATTCTTTTATAAGGATTATAGTAGTCTTTGGAAAAGGTTATTCATTTCTAAGCACGGTTTTAAGGTTAGTGTTTCTTGTTCTAATTTTTGGAAAGGTGTGCAAAAGGCTGCTCCTATTGTTAGAGCTAACTCTAGTAGAATTATAGGGGATGGTTCTTCTATTAGTTTTTGGTTTGACATTTCGTATGAAAGTTCTGCTCTAAATACGGTTTTTCCTTCTCTTTTTTCTAAAACTAAGAGACATGATGCATCTCTAGCTCAAGTTTGGAAGTCAGGGGTTTTGAATTTAAATCTTAAAAGAGGGTTTTCAAATATCATGAAACAAGAGAGAGAAAATTTACTGCATATTTTATCTAATTTAGTTTTCTCTTTTAATTCTGATTCTATCTTGTGGAGGGGCAATTCCTCTGGGATTTATTCTGTTAAGTCTTGTTATCATTTTATAAATGATGGGAGGATTAAAGTAGATTTGAATAAAAGTGTTTGGGTTTTGAAGGTTCCTCTCAAAATTAAATTTTTTTTATGGTTAGTTGTGCATAATAAAGTCTTAACTTTGGATAATTTAATGAAACGTGGTTGGTATGGTCCGAATAAGTGCTTTTATTGTTGTCAAGAAGAAAGTGTAGATCATTTGTTCGTTAGTTGTCCTAGTGTGGTCGAGCTTTGGCATTTTTTTAATCGTTTTAATGATAAGGGGATTAGATTTAATTTTGATACTATTACTTCTTGTTGGCTTCGTTTGGATGACTTCTTCACGGAATAAGGAATAAGGAATAACCATTTTTACCAATAAATTTATTTCTAACCATCCAAACTCTTCACAAAAATTACACACTTCCCAATAAATTTACCCCTTCCTAATAAATTTCTTCCCTTCTTCCTTCTTCCTACCTTATTCTCAACGCATCCAAACGGAGCCGTTGGGATTATTTGATTTCCTTAAATGGTTCGGCTAGAAACTATGCCATGGGTATTTTTGCTGCTTTGGTTTAGGTTAGATGGAATGATAGGAACAAAAGGGCTTTTACTTTTGAGTCTGGTAGCAACTCGCTGAACTTATACTTTAATGTTGTTAGTTTATTTGTTAATTGGACAGGTGATATAGGGGATCTTCAGAATAAGATTGGGGATTTGATATAAGCTTCGCGTGAAGATAAGAGGGTTGATGGAGTTGTGACTGACCCTTCTCCTTCTGAGGAATTTAGTTTTTATGTTTAGCTTCTTTTGGTTAGATTACTTTCTGTTACGGATGTAAAGGTTCTTTAGCTTTTGAAGTTTGTTGGATGTACTTAAAAATTCTTTTTTAGTTTTTGGCTTAATGAAGCAGGAATATCTTCTTCTAGAGATATTCTTCTCTCAAAAAAAAAAATAATAAAAAAAAGGAAAGAAAGAATGGCCTCTGGCTTGAACTAAGTGAGAGCCCGCATGTATGATGAAATAAACCAAAGACTACAATCCTACTGATATTTTTATGCTTGGTTGCAGTTAACAGTTACTCTTGATAGCATGCAAAAATGAATCATGTGCCTAAAAAACCGAAAAATTTAAAAATAGTATTAAATTAATATAATATATTAAAAATAATATCAATATAATAATATTTATTTAAATAGTATCACGAGATCGGAATCCCAGATTCCGAACGCAAGATCGGATTCCTGGATTCCGATCTTAACTTTTTAATTTTTTTATATATTATTTATTCATTTATTTAATTTATTAATTAGTTAAATAATTAGAAAAATAGATAATATATTGTAAAAATATTGAAAAAATATGGAAAAAATCAGGAATAATTAAATTAAATTTTATATGTAATTTAGTATTTTTTGAGGAAATTAAATTTAATTTCATTTTAATTAATTTATTTAATTAAAATATAAATTTTTATAACTTATTTAATTAAATGAATTGTACCATTTAGAAAGGATTATAAATTTTCAGAATTTTCATAATCCTTTCAGAATGTTCAAAGTTTTATTAATTCTTTCTGCATTTGTAGGGATACAAAGGCATAATTTGAACATTAAAACTTTAAACAGGCTTAACTTTTGATAGGAAGGTCCGTTTGGGGCGATTGAGCACAATCCGAAAGCTGGCGACGAGATCTACGCATTTTACCAAGGTGAAACCCCATAACGACCATTTTCAGACCCAAAAAACGCTCTCTGGACCTCCAAAATCCACTTTGAAAGTTTGCAAACCTAAAAACCACTCAAAACTACAATTTTTTTTAAAATCATAAATTAATCATTAAAAAATAGAGAAATGCAGTAAATCAAGTGAATTTAGTCTTTATTCTCCGTCTCAGTAAAACATCAATCTCGTATGATTCCTTTCTAACGCAATCCAGAAAGTGCTTCCTTAATCATGAGACTCGATATGATTGTTTAATATATAATATGAAAATAATATATACAGAGGACGACATCAGGGACGCATATCAAACTGTTGTTTAAAAATTTATAATTTTAATTTAAATTAATTAAAAATTTATACTTAATTATTCATTTTTTAATTAAATAAATTAATTAAATTTATATTTAATTAAATAAATTAACTAAAAGGAAAATAACTTTAATTTTCCAAAAAATACTAAATTACATATAAAATTTTGTTTAATTATTCCTAATTTTTTATATTTTTTCAATATTTTTAGAATATATTATCTATTTTTCTAATTAATTAACTAATTAATAAACTAATAAAAGGAAAAAAAATTTAATTTCCCCAAAAAGTACTAAATTACATATAAAATTTAGTTTAATTATTCCTGATTTTTTCCATATTTTTTCAATATTTTTACAATATATTATCTATTTTTCTAATTATTTAACTAATTAATAAATTAAATAAATAAATAAATAATATATAAAAAAATTAAAAAGCTAAGATCGGAATCTCGGATTCCGATCTTAGCTAAGGTCGGAATCCGGGAGGAATCCGATCTTGCGTTCGGAATCTGGGATTCCGATCTCGTGATACTATTTAAAAAAATATTATTATATTGATATTATATTTAATATATTATATTAATTTAGTATTATTTTTTAAAATTTCGGACTAAAAAATACATAGATGGGCTTTTGGGCTCTAATCCGTTTGAGCATGAATCTTGTGCCTCTGATTCCGTTCCCCATATCATATAGGAGAGCAGGCTCATTTTAAAGTTGTTTCATAAGCTGGAGTTTTGTTAAAAATAAAAAGCCCCATCCTAATTTAAGTTTTAATTTAATTTTGAGGCTTTAGAGTGAAAGACAAAAGGTCCTTAAAGTTGTCATAATAGTTTATGCCACATAGCATAAATAATTATCATATGGAGACACCGCCCATATAGGTGCCAGAGATGAACATCAGGGGAGGAGTGGAGGAGTGGTCGCTATTTAAAAGAAGAAATGAAGGATGGCCAGAAACAATATTAAGATGATGTTTCCCTTATTTTGCTAAGTTGCTTTTCATCCTTGAAAGACTGTGTTTTTTATGGACTATGGAGTAGACTTCAATAATTGTCAGGTTTAGCTTGCTGTTATTCTTTTTTTGATGCATCGAGATTCGAGATAGAGATGCGGGACTAATGTAATAAGTTTTGTCGCTTTCTAATAGAATGTGGCAGGGCTTAATCCCTGCTTGTTTTTTTTTAAAAAAAAACCATAAATAATTATCAAACTAAGTGCAATGATAGTTAGATCCATTGATTGGGGAAGTGCTTTGGGCAACTAATTTTTTTCTTTGAGCAACACATAATTTTTTTTTCTAAATGTCTAAACTATCCTTAGCATCAAT
This sequence comes from Rhynchospora pubera, assembly GCA_028095005.1. Lineage (NCBI taxonomy): Eukaryota > Viridiplantae > Streptophyta > Magnoliopsida > Poales > Cyperaceae > Rhynchospora > Rhynchospora pubera. Next base: position 349,242,551 of record CM051459.1, on the reverse strand, counting down.
CAAGATTTATTATCCAATTTATTATTTTCTTATCCGTGTTTTTTTTTCTTTTAGGTTCCCGGCTAAATGAAATTTTTTTTTAACAAAAATCACCTATAATCGTACGAGCAAAATTTCCGTTGATTTGTGTAGAAAACAAAATTTCTATGCATAATTTTTTACCTCTTTTTTCCCCTTGCTTTATAGCCTTAAAATTTTTCCAAAATGGACAAGAAATTGATCCATGAAAAACACCAGCGAATTAACTAAATTTGAGAATGGCAATTCGGTAACTTTGAAAAAAAAATGATGTTGCTCCTAGCGATAAATCTATTGCCCAAAGCACTTCCCCGTTGATTGATAGAGAAAGTGAGAAACGGGCAGGAATTGGTTAGAAAAATAAATCATCATGGGCTTTATTGGGTCACACATCAAATTGAGATTATTAACAAAATTGGGCTGCATCTATAAATGTTGCCATTGTTAGCTTTTGAAATTTAAGCAGAGCCTAAAAAAGAATAGTGCCTAATTTTGAACCAGCTACCAAAACTATTGATAAAAAAAAAAACTATTGATCCAGAGTACTGTCTTGTAGACCTCTTCTTTTTGTTCCTTTTTCTTCCTTTACAATTTATTTATTTCTTTATTATTTTCTCTTTCTTTGTCAACTTATAGTTTACCTCCCATTGGCTCTTGTAGGACTAGGATGTACCTGCTCTAATTTTTAGACTAATCAATCTCAGCAAATAAAACAAAGTAGCTTAACTGATGAGAATAAACATGGCAGTACAGAGATCAAACGGCTGACACGGACCCATGAAAACAAAATTCCAAAGCAAGAAGTCGCAATCGATCCTGTGTCCTGGTTTTGAGCAGTAAATCTTGTGCGCATGCATGGCGTATGATATGTTGGTGCGAACTGTTGTTGCATGTAATTCCAGTTTCCAGTTTGGGTTTTGCTTGGCTTTTTCCGACTCCTCCTTGTTTAGTGGGAACCTATTGGCTATCTCCAGACAAGTCCCTTTCAATCCATTCAACTCATACTTTTTTTTTTTTTTTTTACTTTCATACTTTTACCAGTTACCACCTATCCCTCTAGCTCCTTTTCAGAAAAAAAATTGATGGACATCACATTTAATAGATAGATTCCTTTCTATCAACTGTTGCTGTGGAAAAGTCTTTGTTTTTGTGCTCAGTGTTGCAAACCTCTTTTAGGCAACATATGCAACTAGCAAAGATTTCAGAGTATAAAAATGTGCTCGGATCAAATAAAAATTTTCACCTGCGGAGTATAAAAATGTGCCAATTTAGATTTATGAATTTGAACCAGACAAAATTTTTTTTGAAGATAAATTGGGGTCAAGCCTCCCAACTTATTGAATAATAGCATAATCATGCTATCGGTTATCCAAATGATTATAAATTCATTGCCTTAGGACATATTGCTTTATGGAATGGTAATTTTGAATTTCAAGCTTTTTTTGAAGAAAAATAAGGGTCAGACCCTCATCTTTATTATAAATTAAAATAGAGATAATTACAAAAATTTAGCCAGTAGCTAAAATGAAACAAAGAAGAAAAGAAGAAAATAAAATAAAACAACAGTAAAAGTTAAAAAGGAATTTTGAATTTCAAGCTATTCTCAGTCGTTTTGTTTTGTTCTGTTTTTCAAATTTTCTTTATGATAATCTTAATATCTACCCCTCACCCCTTCCTGGAGCATACGAAACTTACGTTACCATATTAAAAAAGAATTCATTGTTAATTATATTGAAGTTTTATCTATAGCAATAGATTCCACAAAAATATAGTTTGCTCTGAAGCTGTCTATGAACCTTGGCACCAAATAATACCCTTGTATTAAGCTCGTTGTTGACATAATGGAGTAGTGACGTTCATTTTAACACTTTTATAGTTAACTTATATTTCTAATAACACGCACAGACTTTTAAAATTCTTTGAATTGTTGGGTCGCATTGACAACCAATGAATTCATATAAAATCATACTACATATGTGGGGAAGAAAATTAATGTCACACGTCACTCTCCTTGCTAGGCTTATTCATGAAAATAGAAAATAGAAACGAAATCACTATCATAGGCCCTAGCTAAGGATAAGCAAGTCTCCGTGGTTTGGTCGAATTGCACATAGTTCCAAATCTGGATTCAATTGAATTTTAATTTTTTTTTATGAGATTACCATTTTTCCTTAGCTTTTTTTTATTGAGATGTCTCAAGTCTCATCAGGACGACGGATCTTTATTTATTATTTTTTTTCAGTTGTATTTCAGAACTCTAATTAAAATAATAAGATATAAATTGGTAAGCTTTAAAGTAAGTAAATTATATAACTTGAGAGGATGTCATAAATTAGAACTCCTATGAATACAACAATGGCCGAAGGTCTTATTAACGCAAATTGATAGCTAAGTTTCTTAGAAATTTATTCTTTTGGGACAGTCATTAGTGCCCGAAAAGTTTATTAAAATAGGCCTTATTAAGCATAAGCCTATGGGCAGAAATAATACAGAAATTCTACACCTGATTATGTCACAGTGATATCATATTTTGCACTAGGCTTTGATATGTCTGGGATTAATCACGACCATTGGCGGATTAAAACTTTCTCCACTTGGGCTAGTTTTAAATTTTAAACCAAAAAACTGTAGAAAAGAGCACAAATCTCATCTAGACATCTACACTAGTATATTTTACAAATCTAGTGCAAGCTCTTGACTATAAAGTCTTGTCATGGTATTGTGAGTATTAAACAATGGAAAACCTGCAGCCCTTTTATTTTCTGAAGACAAAAAATGCATAACCATCATATGGAGATATAAGTATTGTGGTCGGGAAAGGAGTTAAAAAGTTACAACAATAAGCCATGCGGGACACTGCTAATTTGGTACCGAGTCCGTGAATTTGCCAAACTTATTGTGGCCGGGAATAGTAGCATATAACCGAAGCCTATCGTGTCTTTCTCGGATCATTTTTTATTTTTTTTTTAAATGCTCGGATCATTTCAGCAGTGAGCACGGAACAGAGAAAGGAAAATAAGTGAAAAGAAAGACAAAATAATCATAGATTCATAGCAAAAAACCAAAAAACAAATTGAGGAAATTGTGAGGCCTTTATAAAATGGATATAATTTAAAACAACGTATATTGCATTATTAAAACTTAGTTGCCATTGCGGAAGGAGAGAGATTTATATTAGTTTTGTTTGAGTCTTTTATTGAAGTTGTTGTATTGGCATATAAATACACATTATAATTGATGAAAGCAAAAAAATATTAACCAAATTAATTTGTTAGATTTTTTTAAACCATTTTCATTTTCTCTTCTGTCGATATGTCCTGCTTTGTAAGTAAGAGCATATTGTAATTCGGGCCCGATAAATATCATTTCTGAAATTCATCATCCCCAATTCCCCATCATCATCATCTAGGGACATGTTTTCTTCTTTTTTTTTCCATTTTTGGATACTTTTCGAGCTCAACATCATCGAACTATTCCGTTTTTGGAATGTCGTCCCTATCATCTAGCACATCTATCTCATTCTCTTCCTTTCTAGTTCCCTCGTCCCTTCTACTCCTACCGCTTACGCTTCCCTCCCTCCTATCTCCTACGGGCCCTCACCCGGTACAAAACCAGAACAATTAAATATATATATATATATATATATATATATAAGTACAATTATGTTCAATATCAAAATAAAATTTAAGAACAAGCAATATAAAAATCATAACAATCACCAGACAATTAGTTTACAGAACAAGAACAATTACTTTACAGAACTAGAATAATTAAAAAAAAAACAATACTGACTATGATGAAAAATGTTGATTGTTTTGGAAAATATTATTATTTGTCCTTGCAACTAGGACGATTAGTTTAAAGAACTAGGACAATTAGTTTACAAAATTAGGACAATTAAAAAAATAATATTAACTATCCTAAAAAAAATAATTGTCCTAGAAAATATTATTAACTGTTGTTGAAACTAGGACAATTAACTTACAGAACAAGACAATTAGTTTATAGAACTAGGACAATTAAAAAAGTAATATTAGCTATCTTGATAAAAAATTAATTGTCATGAAAAATGTTAATTGTGCTGGAAAAAAATTAATTGTCATAAAAAAGGTGAACTGTCCTAGGTAAAAAATGAGTAGGTGTCAAGGGGATAGCAGGAGAGGGGTAAGAATGCACTGATGACAAAGATAGGGATCTGATAAAAATGAAAAGGATATTAATGAAGGTGCTAGGAAATTTCTAAAAACAAAAAAAATAAAACGAGTAATGGATAGTTAATGAGGATGTTGGATGAGGATGATTGGATGATAAAATTTTTATGAGGATGGTAAGCAATTCTGATTGTATCTGTACTCTAATTCAATCCTTAATTTCTCGTTCACTCCAAATTCCACAGTGAACAATCTACAATCAACAGGTCATTGTAAAAATTAAGAATCCATTCAAGCGAAACGAAAATAAATGTGAAATATAGAAGTGTACTTCAGAACCTTAATTAAAATCACTTTATGCCCTACATATTGTAACAATTTATAATATTTTTGGTTTGTTTTGTGTAATGACAACAAAAATCAATGTAAACGAAAATAATAAGATAAGGACAACAAAATAAATAAATAAATAAATAAAAGCAGTAACGTATATTGTACGTTTAATTAGACTACTTCACTTATATTACAGCTCTTTTTCGATATGAGACGTACTTTAGAAAAAAAAAATTGCAAAATAGACAAGTCAACGTTGAAGTAGTTCAAAATCAATGTAAAGGAAATAATAATATAAGGACAACAAAAATAAATAAATAAATAAAATTAAGGCACTAATGTATATTGTACAGCTCTGTTTCGGTATGAGACGTACTTTTTTTTTTAAAGAAAAAATGTAAAATAGACAAGTCAATGGATGAGTAGTTCAAAATCTTGATCTAAAATTGACCATTTAAATCGTAAAATAGTACTGAAAAAAAAGCGTAACTAGAAAGTTGGAGGCATAAAAATTATTAGTTTAGTTTATCAGCATTATATTCAATGCGAAGGATTGCATAAGAAAAAACGCAAGGTTTCTGATTATTTTTCTTGTCGGTAGCAAGAGCAGCATAAATGCACTTGATAAGGATTTATTGATTTTTCTTTGTTTTTGCTATTTTGGGATCGAAGCTTTGTTGCCCTAAATATTTAATAAAAAAAAACACCTTTGATACGACTCTTTGGTCATATCCAGTATCCACTAAAATTTAACACCAGGAGTAATTAAATATCAAGGCCTGCAATCGTACTTTAAGTAACACAAGGCCTGTCAATTTGTTCTTAAATATATGCTACATATCCCTTGTTCCAGATTTTTGAAATCAAGGTTATTTTTTTAATTAATTATCCAGGTTTTCCATTTCTATCTTAAGTGATAAAGTGAACTTCGTCCTTATAACAGTTGTCCATTAATGTTCATTTTCAGATTAATGGTGATGATCTTAATGTAGCTTACTATGGGCTCCGTTTGGATAGGTGTGGGAAGAAGGGAAGAAGGAAAAAAGTGGGAAGAAGTATTGAGAAGTGTGTAATTTTGTGAAGAATTTGAATTGTTTATAATTTTATTTCTTCTTCTTTCTTCTTCTTCTTCTTTCTTCCAACGATCCAAACGCACCCATGTTGTTGTCAGAGCCAAAGAAGAAATTATTCTAGGATTTGTTGGCTTAATCAAAAAACAGATCCCGAAAGTATATTCCAAATATGTTTTGGGGGATAAACAAATTTAATATAGCGAGGTAAAATCAATATTTAGTAACCATTTGATAATGAGTATAGTTGAGTAACACATCAAATTTACACCATGCCAATTATCCGCATAATAACCAAGTTATCTTTTAAGTTTGCCTCCACTTAACACAACCAGACCCCTTCGGCCTTCGCTCCCAAAACACTGACTTGTCGTATATGCGCACTGTTGGATTCCCACCGGTCTATGTTCTCTCCCTTTCTACTACCATTGTAGATTTATTATAGATTCAAGGATCTTACAGGAACAATTCTCTCCTTGGAGAGCTCTCTATTTCTTCATGTCTTCCGTCTGACAAAGAATTTTTAGTTGACAAAAACCAAGAAGAGAACTAAACTCAATTACTCCTCCATCCCTCTTCACATCTTCTCTCCAATGAAGAGGCCAAACAGCAACTCTAACCCCATACCAGGTTCATAGTTTCAGACCAAACACCTCACTCACTCTTCATTTTCTTCTTCTTAGTATTTTCTCTGTTTCTTCTCACACAATTGTTGTTATTTTGTTAACAGAAGACATGAGTCTCCCCTCAATACACTCTGAAAAATTCGCCTTGGCCGGCGACTTAGAAACTGAACTAGATGAGGAGCAGTACACCAACGAGACAATAGGCCTCACAGCGGCAGAGAAGAAGCGACGGCTGGGTGTGGAACAGGTTCGTGCACTAGAGAAGCACTTTGAAGTGGAGAACAAACTAGACCCAGACCGCAAGACCCGGCTAGCTCAAGACCTAGGTCTCCAGCCACGCCAGGTGGCTGTATGGTTCCAGAACCGGCGTGCCCGCTCCAAGACCAAGCAACTCGAGAGGGATTTTAACGCACTGAAAGGCAGGCATGATGAGCTATTGGTTGAGTGTGAATCTCTTCGTCGTGATAAGGATGCTCTTACTGCTCAGGTACTTGATTAATTTGCATCCTTTAATGAAAATTATTAAAGCACTTTTCATCTTTCAAAAAAATAAGAAAAAAAGAAAGACACAGAAGTTTTGTATGTCAAGAACCTAATTACTATTTGTTGAACTGTCTAACATAGTTGACTTGGAGACTTAATTATACCTTTAATTGCTATATCTGAAATTTTATATGGTTCTTGAACAAATATAATACAACGGAATATAGCACAATAAGATCATTTAAGATGTCAATTAATTAAAATGTAGAGTTTGGGCTGATGTGCACTGAAATACTTCACATGAACTTGTGGTTAATCTAGAGTCCCAATCTGCTGTCATAAAAGTTGCCGTTTGGATCGCTTAGGAATTTGGAGAATTTGGGAAATTTTTTATTCCTAGGCATAAATTTATTGGAAAGTGTGTAAATTTGTGAAGAGTTTGGATTATTTATAATAAATTTATGCTAGGAAGATGGAATTCCCCAAATTTCCCCATGAATCCAAACATGTGTAAATTTGTGAAGAGTGTGTCATTGAGTTGCTCACATATGGATCCTGCACAGTAGACTATTTGTGAGATACTTTGGTGACTGTTGTTTGTTACCAACTGGTACTGAGTACCATATGGTTCTGTAGAACCGGATATGAACTCGTTTACTTTGTTGGCATGTTCTAATTCCAGACAGAAAAACTTAGTAAAGATATATCAGTCTAGTTTCATCCTCAGACTGAATTACTGAAAAAAATGTGCTCATCTGCTTTTTAATTCTGAAGTTAATTTCATCATCAATATTTCAGATTAGGGAACTACAATCGAAATTAGAGACATCACAAGCAAGGACCGTGAAATTAGAGATGAATACTACAATGTTTTACAGAGATGGTGCGTCAGACAGCGATTCAAGTGTCGTGTTCAATGAAGAATCAATTGATCAGCAGTGCCTGATCGACACATACACCGCAAACTTTTCGTGTAAGGGTTTCCTTGATGAATCCTTTGCTATTCCTAGTGAAGTTCCTAGTGAAGAACATGAATTTGGTGCTGGGGCTGTGTTTATATCAGAGGAACAGGTATCAGACCTCTCCCCTTGGTATGGGTCAGACGAGTGGGTCGATTAAAATTTAGATAAGCACTAGGTTGTTGGTCTTTCTCTTTGAAAGACGCTCTCTACAATGTAAGAAAGGGAGGTCTAGAGAGTGAATGATAGTGAGAGGAAAGGGACTGGAACTGTTTGTTTAATAGCTCCAAAATAATTAAATAAATTTGCCTTATTTGTATGTACTTAGAAGGAGGTTAATCTAGGAATTTGCTTCATTAGAGATGGAACCGGGTAGGGGAATGTATTTTTCAGTTGATGATGTCATTGTAATTTATCGCCTATAAATTAATCAATTTGGTGCCCCTAAAGTTCCAACTTGTGTTATTTTATTCGAGCTGCAAGCCTGCAAGCTGCAAGTGGGTTCTCTGCATATGTGAGTATATGCTTGAAAGGTCTTAAGTCTTAAGATTAGGAGCTTTAAAATATGTTGATATGATTTTGACAAGATCGCACTACAACATAAACAGTTTTTAACTCTATATTTACAACTGTTTTTAAGAAAACCGATTTTCTTAAAAACAGATTTTAAAAATATTCAGTGACAATGTCATAATTGTCAAAGTTTATCTTTAGAACCGGTTATTAAGAAAAATCGGTGCTAAAGAAATAAAACAAAATAAAAACGGTTTATCTTTATTTATGGAAATGGTGTTTGACCTTGGCCGAAAAAAAAGAAAAATCCTTGAAATTAATCCCCAACCTCGCATGCTTGAGTTTATCTAAGAAAATATCCTTGCCATAATTTGTTCATGTCAGTTTGCTAATAATATCAAACAATCGAACTCGAAAACTTCTCACCTGATGATGACAACAATTTTCATTTTTAACCCTCAGTATCGGTTATCTTCTTGTGGGACCATGACATTAATGAGCCCTTAATTATTTCACATAACATATACTAGCTAAACTAATAGTTATGGTATTCAATGAACCTAGGGGCAACACCCAACTGCATATTTTCATATGTATATATATTTGAGGGAATCTTGCTTAGCTAAGCCTAATGTAGGCAAAATGATTTCTGGTGGTTATAATAATTGAAATTATATATAAGTGATCGACAAGTCGACAAGTAATGCTCTTTGGAGTCACCTCATCTCCAGGTCCTATAAATACATACATCTCCCATGCTTCAACAACATTATAATGAGTTCAACAAGGACCCTGTAGTGTAGTTATCAGTCAAAAATTTTACCACAGACATATATCTGATATTGTTTAAATATGTTTCACAAAAATAATATATTAATCATGCATATTTTCATTCCCAATTTGCTTTGATTATTTAGAATAGAAAAAAGATAATACTAAACAAATGAATTTATAAAAAAAGTTATAGTAGCTAGCTCAGGTGATATTTTATTAATATAATCTTAAAAATAATAATTAACACCGGTATGATAATTTTAAAAATTCTTGGTTCAAATTCTAATGAATACTTATTATGAGAAGAGGATTTATGAGTGAACCTTTCTTATTTAAAATAACATAATATAAATAGCTGAAGGGCGTAAGATTTTTCAGACAAGGGATCAGGTCGTAAAAATAATTTTAATATATGGTCTGTTATTCTCATTCATGTTCAGCACAAACGCCTTTCCAGACATGACCTTCTCAGTTTTCAGTTGGGAATGGAGATAATCATATCTTATTTGTTTTCTCTTTCTCTATTCTTTTTTCTAATTAGAAAATAAAAAAGGAAGATTGATGTGACTCCAATGATTTAATTAAAGTCCAATTGGTTCAGCTGCTACTTTTTTCTTGTATAAGCTACAGATTAACCCACCCATACTAGCAAAATTTAATTTTTTTGTGTGACCTATCCTATTCTTCTGTACATAACGATGAAATAGCATCTGCACTTATGCAATTGTGATCTATTTCTTGTCTCGTCTTAGATAACATGCATGCATGTCACTAACGAGAAGTGGGGTATTATTTGTAGTTTCATATGTAGATACCTATTGTACTAGGTTTTGGAGTTTGGTAGAGTTTGTTGAGCCATATAATCCATAACCCATTTGGTTAAATTAACATATACATATTTTATCTTAAAGAAAAATGATAATAGAGTTGCGATTTTTACATCTCATAAAGTCATGCGTTTACTTATAATTATATAGCTGTTTATTTCTCTTTAATTTTCTTTTCCTTTTCAAGTCTACCGATATTTAGCCTTCAAAAAAAAAAAATTCTAGCGATATTTAGGTCCTTATGAAAATATTTTTATTTAATGTCATTTCATTTCAATTCAATTGATTTCAAAGAATTTCATTTGTTCTAATTACATGAAAATTTCAAAAAGATGACACTAAATCCCTTCATTTTGATCAAGAATTTTCCAACGAAATAACATGAAATAAAATCCGATGTAAAAAAAATAGGATTTTGATCAGGGCCTTATTTGTAAATTGTGTTTAAGAATGGTTCTTATATGCAAAATGTCATGGGACTCTTTTGTTAAAAACTTAAAATTGTTATTTGCTTCTTATAAAAAGATTAGTAAAATTCATGTTCAATCAGATCAAAATTCTACATCTAATTTATTATAAAATTGGAAACCGTAGGATGGTCCTCATTTAAAACAGTGACAAAGTGGGACCTTCCCGACTGTTTTAATCAGATAATATAAGTTTATCACCAACCGTTTCAACCTCAGGTTTACATTTTTCAGAAAATAATAGCTGTTGGATTTTAGCTGCAGGGAAAACATGTGCAATTCACCACAGCAAATGGCAGATTTTTTTTTTTCTTTTTGCTTTTTACAATTTTAAGCTTTCAGTGCATCGCGGAGACACTACCGGATGATATAATATCGTTGGGTCTTCATTTGAATGTCCAAAATTCTAATGCTAATTAATACATATGTATAATACATATATATAAAAATTTTGGTGTTAATTAACAAATTGATCCATTCTATATATTGAAACTATCATTCACAATCAGGATACGTTATGACAATAAACTAATTTGACAGTCACGACAACCTATACTCTATATACATGATTTTAAAAATAAATAAATAAATTTGATGTCTTTATTCTATTTTAGATAGATTGTGTATCAAATTTGGTACAATTTGAAAATCGATTAGTTATGGATCAGACAAATTAATGATTAAACATTTAAATTTTTGGATCAGACAGAATGATTTTTAAAATTAAAACAATCATATTACATAAAGAATATGTGTAATCTTATTTCTTAAAACAAATAATAACCATAATTACAATTGTTATGGTTGTGAAATAAAAAAGGGGCTTGAACCCTTCTTGATCTCTTTGAAGTCTCAGTGTTTTTACTGTTGAGCCACTAGATCACATTTAATTGATTATTATTATTATTATTATTATTATTATTATTATTATTTTGGTAAGAAAACTTGATAGTAGCTGTAAAAGAAGGGCCTAAAAAAAATAGTAGTCTTCATTTTGTATGTGTTTGTATAAGATTGTATCTATATTTAATCAACTTCTCAAAATCTGAATCCTCGAATTTAAATATGCGGAGATTCTAAGCAACTATATCATGACTATTCCTTGACAGCTTCTGTCAAGTTCTCTAAAAAAAAACTATATCATGACTAACAAACAAACAGGTGTAAACGGGCAATTTATCAAATTGCAAAGTGCAAACCCAATCAAAAGCATACAACAAAGAACAACGTATCAGGCTATCAGCTATAAAACTTTTTATGACAGGCCACAATAGGCCTGCACAACGAAAAAATATTTACGTAATTCCGTGCGTTTCGTCTGCTGCGGAACGATCTACGATAGAATTTCTGGTTTCGTCTGGGATAGCGAAACGATCTACGGAACGTTTTATGATTTCGTAAGTTTAGCGTAACGAGTTACGAAACTAGGTCCTTTCGTTTCGTATCCTTTCGCGAAAACGCGTTATTATTTAATATATTAATTAATATTAAATTATTTAACATAATTAATATACAATTTGTATATATAAATATATAATCCTGGGAGAGAGTCAGAGAGAGATCAAACCCTAACCTATTTTTCTCCGCCTCTCTCTCTCTGAAGCGGCGCCATGTCTTTTCAGTTGCCTCTGTCGATTCGAGATCTCCTTTTGTCTCTCTATCTTCCCTGTCTATCTTCTCTGTCTCTCTCTCTCTCTCTCTCACGCATGCTCTTGGAGAGCTGATGATTGACGATTGATGACATCGAGTCATCTCGATGTTTGATTTTCCTCCTTTTCTGTTGGTTTCGATGAAATCCTCATCATTACTATCGAAACCCTAGACTGATTAGTACTCTCTGTCTCTTGGTTTCCAAAATCTTAGCTTAAGTGTAGGCTTGGTAGCTTAAAAGGCTTGAGAAAGGTTAATGATTGCTAGTTTTTGTGAGACTGGTGACAGAGTAGTCGATCAGTCAGGGTCTGTTCTGTTGGCTATATAAGTTATAAGATGAAGAAACAAGACAGAAAGGAAGGAAGGAAGGAAAAGAGGAAGAGAGAGAGAGAAAGGTATTTCTTCTGTGATTTTCTATCTTATTTTAATTTTTTCCGAATTTTTTATCTATTAGGTCTTAACTTAAGTTTAATTTTACTTCTTCTTCTTTGTAGGAAAAAAAGAAGAACGAAAGTAAAGAGAGACAGAAAGGTATTAACTTCATAACTTCTATTTTGATTTTAATTTTTTTAGTTGTTTATTTTTTTTTTGGGTTTTAATTATTTTCTTGTTGTGTTCTGTGACTCTTTGTAATTGTAGGAAATTTACATAAATCTCAAAGTACCCCCACATGGCTGACTCACAGAGAGGGAGTGTGCAGGAGGAAGATTTTGATCTAATAGATGATGAGTATGATTTTTTTTAATGTTTTTAATACTTGTGCTTGTTATTGGCGTGTGGCATGGGAAACATCCATTCCTGACAGTATGTTAATGCCACTCATATGTGTGCTTGTTAGTTATTTATATGTTGTATGCTTGTGCTTTGTGTGTTTGAAACTTTGAATGTTTGTGCAATTGCGCTTGCTATGTGCCTTGTTTCATAGTTGCCAGGCGTGGATGTCTCCCATGACACACCTTTGCAAGCATGTTATGGTTATGTAGAGTAGAGAGCAAGTTGAACTGTTTAAGATTATCATTTGAGTTGGTCATGACTGACATCCAGTCCTGGCAATATGTTGAATTGAGCAGGTAGAAATTAAGTGTTATGTCAGGGGTGGATGTCAATCATGACTAACCTTGGCAATCTGTTGAATTGATGCACTGGTATGCACTATTATATCTCTAGTAATCTGGTATGTATGACTTGATTGCTTCCAATTTATAGTATGGGACCAGGATTGCATTTTGAAACTACAGAGGAAATTGAAAGGATCCAAATTGATGCTGAACTGGCTGATGGTGGTACTGGTACCCCAACCCCAAATGCTGATGGTGGTACTGGTACTCCAACCCCAAATGAACCTCAACCTGCTGCTGATAATGCTGATTCAGTAGCAAAAAAAAAAAGAGGAACAATCCAAGGAAATCAAAAGTGTGGGAACACTTTGATAGTACAGAGAAAGATGAAGATGGTAACTTTACAGCCACTTGTAAGTATTGTGGCATTGAATATTTGCAAGGCAACTCTAGGAGCACTAGCTCACTGTTGCATCATTGTCAGGGTGGTTGTAAAAAAATGCCACCCACAAAAAGGATGAAACCTGATGCCTTGCAGAGACTGCTTGCACTTGGCAGTGGTGAAGGTATACTTCTCACTTGGCACTTGTCAGTTGTCACCAATAATGTATAATTGTTACTTAGCATTTGGCACTAATAATCTAATATGTATAATGTATTGTATTTGTACAATTGTCAGGTCAACCCAAGCCTTCAGTTTGGCAATTTGACCAGAAAAGGAGTAGAAAAAATTTGGCAAATATGGTAATTGGCCATGAGTACCCTTTTAACAGTGCAACACATCATTTTTTGAAAGTTTTTGCAACTGATCTGCAGCCTTGTTTTAAAATGCCATCAAGGACCACACTTAGGTCAGATTGTATGGGTGTTTATGAGGAAGAGAAGTTAAAATTGTATGAATTACTTGGGAATATGGACTGTAAGTTTAGTTTCACTAGTGATTTGTGGACTTGTAAGGGTAAAGATAGGGCTTTCATGGCTCTCACTTGTCATTTTATTGATGACAATTGGAAGTTGAGGAAAAGACTTCTCAGCTTTACACCAATGCCCTCTCCTCACACTGGAAAACACATTTCAGAAGCCATTTATGATATGTTAGTTTTGTGGAACTTGGACAAAAAAGTTTTTAGTTTGGTGTTGGACAATGCATCTGCAAATGATGCTGCCATCAATGACTTGTTGAGTAAGAATCATTTTAGAAAGAACCTACCTTGTGATGGTCACATCTTTCATCTAAGATGTGGATGCCACATTTTAAATCTGATTGTGCAAGATGGTTTGAGTGTGATGTCTGGTGAGATAGATGCCATAAGGGAAACCATGAAATTTATTAGGCATTCCCAACCTAGAATGGAGAAGTTCAAGTTGGCTGCTTCTCAGGTAATTTATTTTTTTATTTAATTTATTTTAATGTGTTTCAATTAGACCTTGACACCTTGTCTATGTTTATTTTTAGGTAAATGCTCCTGATAAGAAACCAGCATGGGATGTGCAGACCAGGTGGAACTCCACATATATTATGCTGGAATTGGCATTACAATTGAAGGATGCTATCATCAGGTATGCAGAGTTAGATAAGACTTATTCTTTTTGTCCATCTGATCAGAATTGGGATCATGTGAAAGCCCTACATGGACATTTGAAAGTCTTCTATGATTCAACTCTGAGATTGAGTGGGGCCAAGTATCCAACCTTGAATTTGTATTTTCCTGATTTCTGTGAGGTTTATCTGAATATTCAAAAAATGAATAATAGTCCATATACATTTGTTGTGAATATGGGACAAAAAATGTTCCAGAAGTGGAACAAGTATTGGGAAATTGGAAGTGTTCTGTTGGCTATTGCTTGTTCTCTAGATCCAAGGTGTAAGCTAGCAGTGGTTGAGTACTACTTCAAAATGTTGCATCCTGAAGAGTTGCAATCTTTTATGACCAACTTGAAGACTTGCTTTGATGATTTGTTCAATGAGTATTTGATCTCAAACAACAAACAACCACAGTCACAAAGCCAAAGTAGTCAAAGTACAGCACCAAGGTACTCCACTAGCACATCTGATATGTATATATATTTTTTATTTTGTTATGTGTGTTGCAATCAAAGTTGAAAATGTCTTCTTTTCAGTTCTAGTGGATCAAAGGATGAAACTGATTCAAGGGCTGGTTTGAAAAATTTCTTGAATGATAAGAAGCAGGCTGACCCCATCTTGTCTGAGCTTGATCAGTATCTATCTGAACCACTTGATCCTTGTAGCTTGGATGATGACTTTGACATTTTGTCATGGTGGAAATTAAAAGCCCCTAAATATCCAATTTTGTCTAAGTTAGCTAGGGACATATTGGCTGTACCAATCAGTACTGTGGCATCAGAGTCAACCTTCAGTACTGCTGGTAGAACACTCAGCCCAACTAGAAGCTCATTGAATGATGAGAGCATTGAAGCTCTAGTGTGTGCACAGAATTGGTTGAGGACAGCAGTGATTGGTATTATTTTTAATTATAATTAATTTCCATTTTATTTCAATTCAATTATTACTAATTTGTATTTTGTTTGATATTAATGTAGAAAGTGGTGGTGAACTTGGTGATGCAGATGATGATGCAATTGATGAGATTATTGAATGATCTCTGTGTTATGATTTTTTAACAGTTGAACTTGGTGATTGCAAGTTTGTTTTTTTTTATTTTGCTAAAGAAACAGTTGGTTTTTTGTTTATTTTGGTGCCTATAGGACTAAGGAGAGTCTGTTAATTTAACAATGGGATTAATTCTATATGGATGGGTCAATGATGAAGGGTACAAAATTGTCAAGTGCTTGTTCGAGGGGATGGGACTCTTACTTAGTAATTTCGATGGGTCAGTCGGAATTATTGGGTTTGTTGATATCTCCCCAATGATTTGAACTTATAACTGAGACCACCATAATTCATATGGAAATAATCCCTTGTTAAATTAGGTATTAGTTTGAAATTATTTTGATGTATTTTTTAAATGAAACATGTGTTTACAGTCTTCTGTTATTGTGCTCTTTTTTTTAAGTATTTTAGTGCATTTTTTTGAATTATTCTTTGTCATATCTTATATGAATTGTCTTCACAGCGAAATTTAAATTTGATCGCGATTGATCGTTTTTTTCGCGATTCCAGGCGAAACGATCAGCGAAATTTTTTTAACTTCCGTTCAAAATACGCAACGAGTAACGAAATTTTTTTTACTTACGCTATGTTAGCGAAACGGATAGCGAAAGTTCCTACTTTCGCCACCGTCGTCTACGTTAGACAGGTCTAGGCCACAAGAGACTAGTAGCCTTTTGGCCATTTTATTGGGAACCACTGGGGCTGTACAAGAAAAAAATTAAAACACGTGTGACGCGTATAATCTGTCCAATCCAATCCGTATTTTACTAATCAGATTGTACTGGTTGAGTTTTAATTCAAAAATTAATTACCCGATTTGTACGTGACCTGTCTTACCTAATTAGTCCATATTAAAGGAGATCTTGGTGGAAACTGGAAAGATTATTTGCTGGCCTGTGGGCGTTCAGCAAAAAAAAAAAAAAAAAAAAAAAAAGAAGAAGATTATTTGCAGATCAACTGAAGCGGCTTCGTTTACGAATCAAAATCAGAGGACTGGGTCGGCTCCATCCATGTTCCAAATTCCCTGCATTGCCATGGCACGCCAAATCAGACTAGATCTGAAAAAAGAAAGAATTATTGATTTTCAGCTAATGTCTGATATTGGCTTTCTTTCCATAATTTTCAGCATGATTTAAGGGGACAGCGAATTACTTGCGCAGTAAAGCTAATAGAGAGCAAATTATAAAAAGTTCAAATTTGCAATTTACTTTGAGCGTGTTAGGATCGTCTTTGATACACAAAACTTTTAGTACAAAGTAAAACAAAAATGAGGCGTGAGGAGAGGTAAAAATATCAAAGATTTTGATGCTACAAATATTACAACTGTTCTATTTTATGAGCCATATAAATCATAACGTGTTTACATTGAAAATCCGTAAAAATTTGTAGATAAAAATTTATATGGATCGGGTTAGATTACGGATGGGTCAACTAAAGAAATTTTTTAATCCGATATAATTGGATTGAGTTTGCTCAAAGATAAAAATTTCTTCATCACAGGAGCTTGCTCACCAAAAAAATGTCACGATCGAGCCATTCCATTCGGCTTAAATTTTTGTGTGAATTTCAACCCACCCTACATGTTAATGTTAAAGGCTTAAAGCACAAAACTGTCCTTAATTTCAACCAAAGATCAATGTTTTGAAAATCGGACCGGACCGGCCGGTTCAACCGCGAACCGGACCCTAGTCTGGTCCAATCTGATCCCGTTTTTTGGCTATCAGCGACCCACAACGAACCAACCGGTCCGGTCTGGTTTTCACTGAAACTGTTGAACCGAACCGGCCAGTTTATATTTTTTAAATATTTTTTATTTAATTCAATGAAATTCTTAAAAAATATCATAGAGAGGGATTGAACCTGTGATGTCTTGAATAGAAATGAGATGCTATACCACTAGGCCAATTGACTTTGATGTAAACAAGTGAATATTTAATTTATATAAACTATATGGTAACCATAACGTCATCCGGTTCATTCTACCGGTTCGACCGGTCGAACCAATTGAACTATTGAAACGATGGCTTCGCCGGTTCGATGTCGGGTCGGTTTTCAAAACATTGCCAAGGATTAAAAAAAAAAGTATATATTTACGTTGGATTTGTCCTTGAATATTTAACTATTTATCAACAAATTGAAATCAGAATTTTATTTATTTCGTAAATATTAATAAATTTAATCAATACTCTATTGTTTCTTCAACCACGATGGCCTGATGGGATTGTTTTTCATTCCTTGAGAATATTATAAGGTCGCTTTTAAACTAAACGGAATGTGTCGGGGTACTTTTGAAAATCTTGATACATAACTTTTTTTCTCTGATAAAACCTACTCTCTATTATATAATCGAAAACATATCGTGGTGGATCTTGCACTATGTCGATAGGCGCCTCAAAGGTGGGGATGATATAGTTCTCTGCTGTAAAAAATTTTCAAGTGGGTTGGAACTATATGTGAAAGGACTAGAAATTAAACATTTGTTAGTCCTTTTGTTGGGAATAAGTTTTTGGGTCAAGTTGTCATGTTGACAAATTAAGAAAGAAGCAATGTTGATTATTTTTAGGTCTTAGTACTTTCTATCAAACTTAGTCTTGCATTCAACTTTTCATTTTTGTACATCCAGAATAAGTTTTCCTGTCGGATTTCATCTTTTTTTTTTTTTTTAAAACTATCGGATTTCTTCTCCAAAATTGTCCAAAAAAGGGTGCGAAGAGACATTTCATTAAATCTTGCTTAGAGGTAAAGTCGTAAAGACTAAAGAGTAATGGGGCCATCCGGCCATGACTCCCTTGTTTTGCGTAAACTTCATATTATTTTCGGCTTCTTCGAAACTTTTAAAAAAATTGATCAGGTAAGATTTATATATTCTTTTTTTCTCAAAAAACATAGTGTGCCTGCAGGAATCATTCATACAGGCTATTGATTGGAAATTTGTCTTATATGCAAAGTTTCCATTTTCTTTTAAATGACAAGCACAACTCATAAATTCCACTTCCACATGTAGAATGCATATTGATATAAATTACCAAAAAACATTATATATCATCAAATCATATAAGAATATTCATATAATCAAATCGTAAAAAGCATTTAAGGAAAAAAGTATTGAGAAACAAAAATAGTCCATCTATTCAGCAAAGAGCAATACATTTTAAATGAAAAAGTCGCATATTTGAAATTCGTCCGGATGATCTTTCATAGACATTTAATTTAAAAATAAGTTGGGGTCAAATTTATCTTAAAAATAAAATAGTCCATCTAAATGGCAATTTAATTGCAACTGCTCCTTCAAAGCATTTCTCTGCAACAGTCCCTCCAAAACATTTATCTGCATGCTTTTATATTTCATATCTTGCAAATTAGAGTGTGATCAAATGATTCGGATCACTCCTAATACTCTATCGATCCAGTCCCGATGAAATTGTTCAAACTCTATATTTAATACACTTTCCTCAAATTTGATCCAAATTAACTCACAACATTATCTTTACACCTAAAAATTCAAACAAAATTAAAAACAAAGTTGTGTTTCTTCACAGTTTGCCCTTCTCAATTAAAATACCATCAAGTAATATATGCACCATGTTTAACAAAATATTAAAAACAGGCACATGGCTTATATTTGAATTTATGATATTTCACTCAAAGACGGAGACAAGTTTATCAAGACTTTTTTTAATCAAAAGCACTCGGATGGTATTCCTCACGCATATGCAGTAGTTTATGCCAAAATATCAATGTTCTCAGCTGTAGTCTCGTTCAATCATCTTTCAACTTTCAAGTTTCAACAAAACTAGTTTGTCATGTTTTTTTTTTTTTTAGGAAACACTAGTTTGTCATGTGAGTATGTGACAAATGACAAACTGGTTGCATGGAAACTAAAGTTTCAAAGTTCATTTACTTGCTTAGCTAGTAAAAGAAAAAAAGAAAACAAAAACGACATTGTAAAAGAAAGGAAGCTACCTGGTCAACATTACCGTAACCTACATTGGGTACCTTTTCATTCAATGAAACATTTGGATACTTATTTTTTCCTTTGTTTTTTTCCCATATATATGACAAAACAGTAACTACAATTTCCAACAAAGATTTGAGTCCTGCTGTAGTGCTGTGTGACTTGATAGCGTCAAAGTCAATTAGTTTAGTCTCTTCAAACCCAAAAAAAGAAGCAATAATAAAAATAAAGGTCAATAAAAATTTTAATACCTGGACGAATAAGCTACAGAAACAAATGGACTAGTACAGTCAGAAAACCGCAAGTGTTATTTAAACTTCATTTACAAGCAAAACAAAGAACCCACATGGGCACAGAAAAGCAGAGCACCTTATCCAATCAAAAGAAAAATTGAACTTAAGTGGAGTCGTTATCATAGACATTGTAATTTCTCCTCTTGCAGTACAACAATGTCTGTGCCAATTTGTACTGCTGCAACTGTTTCAAGCCGCAGCAATATTAGATTCTTTAAATTAGATAATATTTTCAGTACATTAAATGTAGGGATGGTAGGGGAACGACAAGAAACTTCAAATGAATGTGACAAGTACCTAACTGCATTTAGAAAGGCATCTATCTCTCTTACTATTAATTGTTCTCTTCATGTAGTCTACATATGCTGCTACTAAAAAGTCAGAATACATTTTTTTTTTCCTTTTCCTTTTCTTCCTTTTTTTCAATATTTTAATAAATTCTTCTCCCAATTGCATGGTATTCCGTCCAATGAAAAGCACAAATAACTTGCTTTGCAGCACCAATTCCTCTACCATTATATTGTACCATAAAATTAGTACCAAAACTCCAAAATTTTTACACAAGAAATAAACATGCCAGGTAAGTGTTTTTTTTTTTTTTTTCTGAACCCAATAGTACCTCAAAGAAGAGAGGCACCGGATCGGTACAAATCCTGTACAAGTCCACAATACCTGTAAGATACCAGCAGTACATTCTTACACCCTGATCGGAAAGGATACAAATAGAATTCGAAAAGAGTTGATTTGATTAGAGAGGAGATGATTTGATTGTGGAATTCTTTTACTTGATTGGCTGAATATAAAAGGAGTTGAGGGAAGTTCATCTCTGGCCATCGGTTTGGTTGATCGAAAGGAGCAGTTGAATTCCCATCAAATTTCAATGGTTTGGTTGGGATTTCAAAATGGGATTTGAAGGCCATGAAATCCCATCGAATCAAATTCCGTGTCTCAACTCTTTCTATTCCGATCACAAAACATGAGTGAAATCCAAATCCAATTCTGATTCCTCTCTGTATCTCTGCTTTCCGATCAGGGTTTAATCTAACCACAACCTTCCCGAAATGATAATCCTTTTGTAAGCCATCTGCAGGGCCTATGTACCAAGAGCTCATTTCCCGGGCACGAGACAGGTAATCTAGGTACCATTACTTGTGCTGTCAATGGATAGGATATGGTACGGTAGAGACATTTCCATTACTCATATCTGTTAAATTTTTTTTTATCCATACCCTACCCGTATCCGTTAAAAATAGACTTAGCCGTACCCTATCCTTATATGTTATGAATTAACGATAAGAATATGGTAACGATAGAAAACAAATAATAATGATAATAATAATTTAATAAAAAAATATTCAATATGGATAAATAAATAATATCAAATAAATATATTGTTAAAGTACAACATTGAATAATACTTAAATATAATTAAATCATATAATATCTTCTCATATAAATTATCACAAAAATATATATAACTAATTAATAATTGAAAGTTTTAAATTAAAGAATCAATACTTACCCATCATCATGAATTAGAAATTGTTAATATAGTATATTGTCTCACTTAAATTCTACCAATCAAATTACCTTATTAGTTATTAACATATTAATTAAATATTATAATCATATCGTTTTCCATTGAAGATTATAAATTATATATTGTATATAGAACGGTATGGATAAATAATGATTATGAAATAGCGTTATCCTTATCCTTATTCTTACTTAATAAATGAATGAAAAATTATTTTTACCATACCCATACCTGATAACATAACGAAAATAAAATCTTACTCATACCCTTCTTATCGAATACATTACAGATAGGATAAACGGTTAAAAGACACCGTTGACAGCCCTAACCAGTACATGATAGATAAAGTAAACTTTTTATTCAAAAAAAAAAAAGAAGATAAAGTAAACTTGTATTTCAGTCAATTTTCTCATTGCGACAATAGCAGGGCCCTGATATTCTAATACAAATCGTGTGATTTGAGCTGCCCGTTCTAGATTTAGAGAGCTTCATCCATCCATCAATTAATTGGGAGTGTGGGAAGAAGTTGCCAGCATGTAAAACGGAGCCCCTTTCTAAAAAAAAATTTGTATACTATTGAAAGTCAGGTTACCTAAGTTACATTGTTTCCTTTGAAGTCAATGCCAGGAGGCCTTGCAACCACTGTTGAGCCATGGAATCGGAAACTCTATAAGAAAATAAGCCTTACAAGATCATCTAATCTGAATACCCCTTTGATTATTATAATCTTGTTTGCAAATAGGGGTAGACTTGACTCTCAATAGGAAATGCAAGTGACAACAAAAATTTATTTGGTATGCTATATAATTGCTCTACTATTTGTTTGTTTTAAATACAGTCGGCTTGCAGGTTGCAACATCAGCTTATGACCTCCACAGCGATCAGTCATTCCAAGACACCAATGTCATTCTTGAAACATTAAAATTTCTAAGAAAATAATTATAATTTTAGATTTTGGCTGATATAAATTTTCTAAAGACAAGTACTAGGCATAATATCCAACAACGTAATCCAATTGTTAGTCAGGAATCAGGATTGTGATAACCTAAGATCATTAGGGTTGAATTCAAATGGATGATGCACTATTAATAATAAACTGAGATTTTTAGAGATGCTCTTCCTCGATGAATTGTTATTAAAGAACTAGATTTTTGGAGGAGAGAAAACAAAAGAAATAACTAAACATTACCAATCCCCAGGATGTGGACTGCTGGTACATAGACCGTGAAGATGGCTTACAATACGCTTTACTTTCTATGAGACCCTGAAGTTTTCATGTTTAAAATTTCATCTGAAGTAAGGAAAAGAATTAAAAATTTTCTCAACGGCACAGAGATTATTTTTTCAAAGCCGCAAAAATTTTTGTTGTTTTAAATTGCACCACCAAAAGACTGACTATAATTTCACACGAGTTATAAAACCTTACATCACATTGGGCCTTAAAACTTAATGGACTATAAGCTGCCGAGCTCAAATAGCCTTCAGGGATTATTGTTTCTAGTAGCCCAAATTATAGCCTTTACATCAGCCCAAAAATTCCCAAAAAGAAATTAACTAATATTAGCTAATCAAGAATGATAAATGCGATCGGCAGATTTACTATCGCGCGCCATCGCAGAAGAGATGGTACGCGCGTGAGCCTCGCTTGACTAGCAGTGTTTGTATCTGCTACAAATGTTCAGTTTAATACCGAAATGTGTTCACTTTAATAATCACAAGTGTTCAGTTAAATGTGTGAATTAATGGTTTAATAATCACAAGTGTTCAATTTAAATCGGACCGATTCATGACCCCTTATAATTTTTTCATGTGTTTTTTTGTCCAATTCATGACCCCTTCGCTTGGTTTAGTAATAACATTTATATTTTTTGTTGCAACCAACTGAACATTTATATTCAATTAATAGAATATTTGTACTTACCCAACTAAACATTCGTACTTACTAAACTAAACATTTATATTTAATAAAATAAATATTTTTGCATATAATATTTTTTTTGTTGCAACTAACTAAACATTTATATTTAAATAACTAAACATTTGTACTTATTAAATTGAATATTTAGATACGAAATTAGTGCGCTGGGTGAGGGACCATCGGTGCACAGAGGGCGCGATGGTAATTAGTACGATCACACTAATAAATTTTTCAATTTTATTAGATCCAGAAGAAAAAAAAAACAGAGTATTTATTGAGCCCGGCGAGATTCGTTAAGGACCCGTGAAAGAGGCGAACGGCTAACCCATAATTAAGAGGAAAAGAAAGGGATTGAAGAGGTCCACTAAGGACGCTAAATCTTTTGTTATCATATAAAAAAGCAAAACTTTTTTGTAAACTAGATTTTATTATGATTTCTGTTAATTTCTCAGTTAATATCAGATCAGTCATTATTTTAATAATTATAATTATTTCAAAAATTAACTATAAACTTTTAAATTAAATTTTATCTTCTAATTTTACAGGTTTTTACAACTTCCCTTTGCATAATCATTAATCACTATGCGTTAAACCAGGAGTTCCTATCAGTATGAATTAAGTCTAAATCTTAGTTTGATCATGTTTTAGGCTCTATTTGGATCATATGAGATTAAGGATAAAATTAGTTATTTAGGATTAAAATTTTTAATCATAAATTCTTAAGAATAAGCTTAATCTTAGATTAAAGTTTTTTGTTTGGATGATGCAAGGAATAAATAATGAGTTGTGTCCTTTTTTTCCCTTTTAATTTTTAATTTCATTCTCTTATTCTAACATTTTGTCAAATTAGTTAATTCGTCTCCGAACCAGAATAAACCCTTAATCTAAACTATTTGAATTGTGCCTTAATTGGGAATAGCTATTTACTCCCGAATAATTCCTTATTCCTATCTATCCAAATAGAACCTTAGAGTTTAGGATTTAGACTTAATTACTATTGTGGTGTAATCTAGAGTTTAGGGTTCAAGGTTTAGAATTTAATTAAATTAGTTTGAAACCAATTTTGTTATTTTTAATTAAGGTTTAGGGTTTAGAGTTTAATTGAATTAGTTTGAAACGTGTTATTATTAATTATTAAGTTTAATTAGGTTAGTTTGAAATAAATTAGCATAGGTTATTAATTATATGAAGCGTCAAAATATAGGTTGTGGCGCAACCGGAGAGTAAGCCTTATAGTGATCGCGAGATTAACATCACTTTAGATGAGATCTTTGTCTTTTTATATTGAGTTGTAGCTAATTAATTGTTAAATAATTTGTGATATTAGTTATATGTTATATGTGTTATTATAAATTGTTTGTATTGTGATATTGATGTGAGTTCAAATATATTGTGATGCATATTTGATATATATGTGATATTGTCGCACTGCACGTGATGCATGTATGTGTGTATTGATATATACCGGTATATATATATCGGTATTGAAATTTACGGCTAGCCAAAAAAAAAAAAGACGCTAGCTCCCGAAAAAAAAATTATTATTTTATTTTACAATGATCTTTAACACTGATTTTTAACTAATAACGAGTGTTAGAGATATCATTAGCGTTGGTTAGTTAGCAACTCAAGTTCTTGTACATTTTTTTTAAAGAAAAATAGAGATCAAACCTCTATCTTAATTTTATTAATAATAAAGAAGTACATAATTAGCAAGGAGCTAATAATAAAGATAAAAGCTGCTAAAAAAAACATAAAGATCCTAAAAATATAGGAAAAAAAAACTAAGCAGAAAAAAGAAAAGAATAAGTAGTACAAGAAATAAGACTTAAAAGGAGAGCTATTAGCTAAAAGTTTCCACTCTAGAAGCACTTCAAGGAATAAATCAGAAGGTTGCTTTACAACATTTCTGAAAGTTTTTGAACACCTTTCTTGCCAAATAACAAAGAAAGTAATTGCAAAGAGATCCCTGATAGTGTCCAAAACATCAAAACCAAGCAGAATGGCCAAGGGAGTATCAAGAAAACCAGGAGGAGTACCAGCGAAAATTGAGAGCACATCCGCTGAGGAGAGCAACATGTCTTTAAGAAGCTTGTAAAAGCGACAAGAACTGAAAAGATGAAGAACAGATTCACTGCTTGTGCACAGAGAATGCATTTATTTGGTAAATGCCAGCCCTTTCTTTGTAGGTTATCGAAGGTGGCAATTTTATTTTGCAGCATCATCCATAGAAATACCTTGAACCTTGGTGGAATTCTCATTTTCCATATTTTTCGCAGAGATGAGACATGGCAAGGATGAAAAGTAATAAGATTGTAAATTGAACTAGTGGAAAAAACTCCTGACTTATCTAGCTTACAAAAAACCTCATCCAACCCAGCATGTGATAGATTAGAGATAGTAGGTGCCACCGTAAGCAGCAGTGAACTCAGTTGAAGTACAACAACCAAAGAAGTGGAGAGAAAAGGTGAGAAAAGTGAATGAACATCTTGGAGATTAGAGCAGAAGAAATGTAGGGAGATGAATTTGTCCAAAGCAAAGGAATACAAATCAGGAAATGAGAATTGAAGAATCTGTGAAGCCCAATTGTGTTGCCAAAACAGAATATTCTTGCCATCAGAAGGAAGAAAAGTTAATCCCACATTGAGCAAGTGAGAGAGATTCTTGAGAATATTGTTAGGAAGTGTGTAATTTTCATTTTTGTGCTAATTATCAACTAATTAAGCCATCAAAACAACACACAAAACTGATCTAGTACAAAAACCGATTAGACACAAGAGAAAGGGTGGATTTTTACCTCTCTTGGTATAGCGACCAAGAGGCTCGATTACTTGGCTTTGGAGTCGATCGAGAGCTCTCCAAACACCTCCTATTCGCGGCGCCTCGAGTCCACTATGGTATTAACCAAGTTCTTCTCAATTCGTGCTAGCGAAGAGAAGAACGAGTCTAATCCCTAACGTTCCCTTTCTTCAACCAAAGAACCAAACTAATTTGTGGGAGAAAATTATGCTCAACACATGAGCTTGAGTGGAGAGGAGAGGAGGGGGCGGCGCACCCTATGGGGCAAGGTGGCGGCTAGAGAGAGGGGAGAGAGAAAAAAGCCAAGGAGTCTCCTTTAGGTGCCTTATATAGCCTCTTAACCCTAGCTAGGAGTTCACACTATTTACAAGTGTGCCACTCCCACCTACCACCATCATGGCCGGCCTCATATAGGGCCTTTATGGGCCACTATGCCATCTCCAATTGGTCCCTTAATTCTATTAATTAAAGGCACACTCAAAGCTATTTAATTTGGACATTTAATTTACCAATAAATTAAAGCTCAAATAACTTAATTAAATTAAGTGTGTTGTTTATAAATAATTATTAACTTAATAATAATTATTTAGAGATTAGACAATGCATTAATTTATTTCTATATGATCCATTTGACTTAATTAATTATAACGGTCCATAACGCTATTTAATTAATTAATCAACTTATCATATTTTGCAATACTCATTATTGCAAATAAATAAGTAATGCACTTATGGTTAAATACCAATTTTGTGTGACCCTTTGAGGATTTATGCTATGTTGGACATGGAGTTAAATCGTTATTTAATTCCAATAATCATAAGAGGTATCTAGCAACACGTTATGATTCCCAATTCGCATAAATAGTGTACAGCTACAAAATTTCAATCCTGCATAAGAGAACAATTATGTTTCTCTATTTTGATTCTTATGTCACACGATATCATCGTATAATCCAAGATAGGAACGTGTCATTCTTGCAGATTATACGTTTCTTGATCTAGAGATAATTGTATCAGTTGCTAGCAAACAATCTATCTCCATCAAGGGGCCCAAACAGATATCGTCACTCACTAAGTGAATTAATGAGGGACATACAGTTTTCTTGATAATTAGCTTTTTCCCGCACAATTCAAGAGTTCTTAAATCAAGTCCGTATAGCAGCCTTTATCAGGAATCAGCGGTAGACATGATTTATAGAATCCATCCTCATGTGGAAAAGATAATCATCTCAAACTTAGAACCAAAATCATAACGAAATAAATAATGACACGTAACACAATCCATATATATTTATTTCGTGGGGTCCAGTCCTGTACTATGTTCTATAACATATACATATGCAATCAAGTTGGTTACTCCTAACCTATGATTTATAGAACTTAATCATCACTTAACTTGCATACTAATCTTATTGATAATTAATGTCCTTTGTTAATTATCAAGATTATGGACTTTTAGATTTATTATTGTCATTACTACTAAATGAATAACAGTGATCTATAATTCAGATCCTCAACCTGAATGAACTGTCAACGATTAAATCAAAGAACAAATGATCTGAAATCATCAATAACATAAACTATAGAAGTAGCCTAATAAGATTGGCTTCTAGGACATATCTCTAACAAATATTTGCTAGCTTACTATTTAGGGGATAAGAAGAAAGAGTAGCAGAGTGCAAGGCAAGCGCCAACGGTTTCCAGAGAGAGTAAGAAGTAGAGGACCACTTCCATAACCATTTGACCAGCAAAGCTTCATTAAAAGCTGAAAGGTTTAAGATACCAAGGCCACCAGTCTTTTTTGGTTTTATCACACAATTCCAGGAAATTAAAACCAATTTCCTCTTGTCAGTATAAACTCCATGCCAAAGAAAATTCCTCCTCGCTGAATCTATTTTTTTAATTACCCAAGTAGGCAACTTGAAAACTGACATAACATAGGGGCAAAAAAGATAAGCAGGAGTTGATGAGTACCACCCTACCAGCAATAGAAAGAAGAGAAGCAGACCATTCCTGAAGCTTAGTGCTGAATTTGTTTAGTAGGGAATGGTAATCAGCTCTAACTAAAGGTTTGTCAGATAATAGCAATCCCAAATAAATCAGAGAAAAAGAAGAAGCTCTGTAGCCCAATACATCAGCCAAAGAATGGGAAGCCAAGGATGAACAATTTAGGGTTAATAAATCTGATTTATTAGGATTAATAAATCTGATTTATTAGGATTAATAGTTAACCCTGAGAAGGAACCAAAGACATTGAGCACACTTTTCAGAAAGGTTGCTTGTTGTAAGGTAGGTTTAAAGAAGAATAACACATCATCAGCATAAAAAACCAAAGAGAAAATATTTTGCAGAGGCACAAGAATTGCTCCCAAGTGATTCAACTTTGTCACCCATCTAGAGAGAAAGTTAAAAGCAAGGATAAAAGATTAAGTGTTTATGTTGGAATGTAAGAGGTCTGAATGACAAGGATAAAGATTAGCTATCAGGCAAACAATTTTAATTGAGAAGCCTCATTTTGTTTGCTTCCAAGAAACAAAGTGGGACACTGTTGTTGAAGCCTTTGTGAGAGAAGCTTGTGGGAGCAGACTCAGTTCTTTTCTTACAGTAGATGCTGATTGTACCAGAGGAGGCATTCTACTTGCCTGGGATTCTAACCTTGTAACTCTTGTTTCTTCTCTTGCTACAAGACATATTATCTCTGCTGATTTTCATTTCAACCAAGATGCCTCAGCCATTAAACTTACCACAGTTTATGGTCCTTCTTGTGACATTGGTAGACCTCAGTTTCTTTCTTTACTCAGTCTCTTTGCTCCTATTGATGCATCTCCTTGGATTCTCTGCGGTGATTTTAATTTAATCTTAGATGCTAATGAAACCACTGGATCTACCAGGAATTGGAGATTTATGCAAAGTTTTGCTGATACTATCTCCTCTCTCAATCTGCTGGATTTAAATCTCTCTAACAGAAGTTTTACTTGGACAAATAATAGAGAACTACCTACCTTGGCCAGGTTGGATAGGTTCTTTATAAACTTGTCCCTCTCACAGCAATTCCCAAATGCAAGCCTGGAAGCCCTTGCCAATACCTCTTCAGATCATTCTCCCTTACTTTGTTGCTTTAAATCTAAATTTAGACCCTCCAATTTATTTAGATTTGAGAACTTCTTCCTCAAATTGCCAGAATTTCATGATTTGGTATTGAATTACTAGTTCTCTTCTCCTCTAGCAGTTACTCCTCAGTAGTTTCATTCTAAACTTTCACAGCTCATCAAATAAATTAATCTCTGGGCCAAAGGGAGAATTTCTAAATTCAGAGAGCAGTCTTTGTTTATCAGAACTTTTCTCTCAAGGTGTGATAGAGTGATGGAGTCAAGACCTCTGACTTCTTTGGAGAAGCTCCTGAAAGCTATGTTAAAGAGGAGATTCACTGAGATAGCTATGGCTGAAGAAGAAATCTGGAAGCAAAGATTTTCTTTTAAGTGGAGATTAGAAGGAGATCAAAACATTGCCTTCTTTCATGCTAAGTCCTCTAGCAATAAAAGAAGAAATTTCATTCAAACTCTTAATGTGGATGGAATCTCTATTACTGATAAAAAAATCAAAAGTTCTTGCATTCTTTAATTTCTTTTGTGCTCTGATGGGATCCACTTCTACGGCTGTCTTTGATTTTGAAGTTGACCGTCTTTATTCTAAACTTCAATCTTCTGACCTCTCTTCTCTAGATGCTCCAATCTCTCAGCTTGAGGTCTGTGAGGTAATTTCTTCTTGGCCTTCCAATAAATCACCAGGGCCAGATGGTTTCACAGGTGAGTTTTTCAAAGCGCTTAAAAATGAGCTGGGTCCTGAGATCACTTCTACACTCAATACTGCTCTACATTCCAACTCCTTGCATCCTTTAAACTCTTCCATCATTGCACTCATTCCAAAAAGTCAGAGCCCCTTGACAACAGCAGACTTCAGACCAATTAGTATCATTCATTCTATTCAAAGGATTTTCTCAAAGATTCTAACCAACAGACTCACTCCATTACTTTCTTTTCTGATAACTAGCAATCATACTGGCTTCATGAAAGGTAGAACTATAATCGAAAACTTCACTTATGCTCAAGAGATTATTCATCACTGCAGCAAGTCTAAAACTCCTTTGGCCATTTTCAAAGCTGATATTCACAAAGATTTTTATACCATCAGTTGGAGTTTTTTATCAAAATTTTTGGCTGCTTTGGGCTTCTCACAAAGCTACATCTCTACTGTTTTGGGATGTGTGCTCCAAGGTGCTTCTAGAGTGGTTTTGAATGGAGTTGCTGGTAAGCCAATCCTGCTGAGAAGAGGTGTGCGCCAGGGAGATCCCCTCTCTCCATACTTGTTCTTCTACAATTTTAATTTTATTACTAATTGATATCAATTAAACATGCACATACAAAGAGGATCTAGTAATTTGACATTTAGTATAAGAAATCGTATACCTATTCCAATTTCGCAATTGGAAGTCTCAACCACGGCATAGGAGGCGATGGCGTGCTCGTCTCCTCCTATTCTTCTCCTTTCTTAGGTCCACAAAAGGATTAATCAACTTCACAAGATTTCGTGCTAGCGAAACGTGCGAAATCGCCTGCTCCAATGCTTTCGATTTCTCTTCTAAATCAATATCTAGGAGAGGTGGCTAGAGGTCAACTCATGAGCACCTAAAAGCATGAGAAATGGTGGAGAAATCGAAGGATTTCATGATGCGAATCGAGTAAATTTAAAATTTTATTATCCGATAACATCTAAGATCGTTCTTATTATCGCTAACTATCCTATATTATATTTGCATCACAATCACATATATTCCTTTAAGAAGGATTGTTGAGCCATACCTATGGTCTCTAACGAAGTTTTATTCCTCTTCGGTTCACCTTGAATCCGAAACAGGAATGACAGTTGAATCCGTGCTAGCGAACTCCCCGTCAACACCTAGCTCCACCACCTGTGTCTTGATCGATTGCTTAATCGATAGAATATTTTAACAAATATTTAGAGGATGAGAAAGCCAAAACTTCAACACATGAAGACTTACTTGTTTTATAATTTTTCTGATCTGTTTTACCTATAAAACATCAGAATAAACCTTTCAAATTCGTAAAGCATTCAAAGCCACTAATCAGAAATTAAAACAGCACTTTAATTTTTGACGTTGCAGCACTAAAACAATGATAACTCTTTGTAGGAAACTCCAAACGACATGAAACTTGAACAATTGGATTCTACACTTCCAGGGCTACAATTTTCATATATCATTTGTCTAATTTGGTTATCATTTACTATACTAATTGTCAGTTGAAAATTGGCTTAAATTCTGACCCGAATTTAAAGCCTTCTTTCTCTCTTCATTTGTTAAAATAATTGGGCTTGGGCTTTAAATAAATTTATGCACTCTATAATAATATTCATATATTATTATAGTATGTGAAATGCATATTATACTCATAATATTCACATTTTAATAAATTTATTCCTTGCTAGTTAATCACATCATGTGATGTAATTTTCTGTTTGTACACTTTGTTTCATACAACATGAAACCTTGTGCATAGAAAATATATTTCTTGTTTCCCATTCAGTTGGTGTGACCTATATTGAGGATCCATATTATGTTGGCAATGGAATAAAACATTTTATTCCATAAACTGTAAGCGGTACTCTAGCATACATTACAGCTACCCAAATAATATAGATGTTTAGCAAATTCTTTTACAAAACACGATCCTTCTAGTAATGTTATTAACATTACTTGTGTCTATTCCTTGCCATATGATATTATGATTATTATACAAAGTAGGGTTGTGTCATTTTCGAATTATAATCTTTTCTTGGTCTCCAATAAGTATGATTATATAATTATAACTGCACTTCAGTTATATTGGATCCATTTATAATCTTACTTTACCAATGGGCCCTTTATAATATCATTCCTCAATTCATGAGTGGCAATTAGCTATTGACATATATATTTCCCTCCTACACAAGTTATATACAAAGAACTATTACTTTTATCACCACAAGCTTCAAATGGTTTTAAGTAATAATCACGTTGCATATTTCTTATGTGAAAATATATCATATCAATCTTAAAATTAATGACACGATAAAAATATTAATGACACAAACACAATCCATATAATATTTTTATCAATTAGGTCTGTTCAATATATGAAACTTTTCATATACTCGTGTTATTAAATGATAATCCTTTATCAACGTTTACAGAACTACAACGTACTTT
This sequence comes from Rhynchospora pubera, assembly GCA_028095005.1. Taxonomy (NCBI): domain Eukaryota; kingdom Viridiplantae; phylum Streptophyta; class Magnoliopsida; order Poales; family Cyperaceae; genus Rhynchospora; species Rhynchospora pubera. The sequence goes on along the minus strand of CM051459.1, from coordinate 349,210,223 downwards.
TAATCAACACGACAGTCTTGTATGGTATATTAGTGTTCCTGCTAATATCCAAGACCTGTGAACATTTTAGAGATATATATTTATTTTATTTAGAGTTCTGCGGTTCAAGACCAAGAGCATCTTCTTGAACACTTCTAAATACGAATATAAACTCATGGAACAAAATGTAATAACATCCAATTCATAAATATAACATATAAAAGTAATCACCATAAGATAACTTTTAGAACACAATTCCAACAGAAATGATAGCAACCAAGGCTTCCTAAAGAGGGAAGGTGACGGCTATGGAGGGAGAGAGAGGAGGCACAAAAGGATGCCTAAGTTTCACATAAGACCTCCTTATATAGACCTCTCCAAATAAATTGTGTGGACTAAAATGACCCCTGGGCCGGCTCCAATGGGGCCTTATTTGGGCGACACAATTCTCTCCTTTTAATACACATTAATTCTATAATTAATGACCCACTTTTCTTGCTTTTATATGTAGCTCAAAATGGCCAAATAAATATAGTCAATTTATTTAATATAATTTTCATAATTATATTAAATGTGTTCGTGCAAAATTTATCAACTATTTGATAATTATTATAGGATTAGACTTTGTTTTAATTAGTTTCATATGATCCCTTTGATATAATTGATTATAACAGTTCGCAACGCTATATAATTAATTAATCATCTTATCATATATTGCATTCTCCAATGCAAATAAACTAATATCAATACATTGTTGATTAAGAGCCTTTTACTAGTGTGAGCCTCGAGGATTTATATTATGTTGGCCATGAAAATTAAATCGTCATTTATTTTCAATAATAATAAGCGGTATCTAGCAACACGTTATGATTCTCAATTAACATAAATAATAATGCAATGTTACAGTATTTCAATCCTACATAATAAATAAAGTATTTCCTTGTTTAAATTCTTATGTCACATGATATCACTGTATAATCCAAAATAAAAATGTGTCATTTTTGCAGATTATACATTTCTTGATCTTAGAGATGATCGTCTAGTTTGCATATATACGATCCAACTCTATTAAGAGGACGTCCAAAAGATATCATCACTCATTAGCTCTACTAATGAGGGACATACGATTTTCTTGATGAACAAAAATAAAGTTCGTACAACAGCTCTTATCAGGAATCAACGTTAGACGATATTTATTGAACATATCCTCATGTGGAAAAGTTGCACCATCTCAAACTTAGAATCAAACTTATATGAAACAAATGATGACACATAACACAATACATATATTTATTTCATTGAGTCATGTCATGTATGTTCTAATAACATTACATATGCAATTTAGTTGGTAACTCACTAACTCTGTACCTATAATTGGTAAAATTTAATCATCATTTAACTTGCATACTAATATTTTGTATTAATTAATGTTCCTTGTTAATTATCAAGATTACGGACGATTCAAATTTATTATTTCCATTTAATTAAAAATAAAACACAAAGATTCACAATTCATATCCTCAACCTAAATGATCTGTCAATAATAAATCATAGGAACAAATGATCAAATATCATCAATAACATAAACTAAAATTAAGTCATTAAATATTGACTTCTAGAATATAATTCTAATAGATTATTAGCATAAAATCTGGTGGTGAAAATATTAAGTATTAAATAAAAAATGTATGAACCTTAACACTGATGTTTTACTAATAACCGGTACTAAAAATGATATCTTTTACACCAGTTATTAATTAAAAATCGGAGCTGAAGATTTCCAACTTATTTTTTCCGTGATTTCCAGCACATTTTTAATCCCGAATTTTACCACATGTTTTTAAGTACTTTTAACATTCTATTATTAGCACCGCTTGATAACCGATGCTAAAGATATATAATTAACCGGTGCTAAAAAGATAAATGGTGTAGTGTTCCGTTTAATATTTTTCATTCTGAAATGGCCACAGGAAAATGTTCTCCTGCTAATGGAACGATCGTCACTGTGTTGAGCATTGATGGTGGCGGCATTAGGGGACTCATTCCAGCAACCATTCTTAAGCGCCTCGAAGAAGAGCTTCAAGCAAGCAAAAATTTTATATTCAAACTAGCAATCGTGCTAATCTAATGTCGCAGGTAAATTCTTATTTAAAATCTTATTATTATTATTATTATTAACTATTATTATTATCATCATTATTATTATTATCATTATTATTATTATTATGCTGATGATCAAATAATGAATGCAAATATGTTAAAAATAGAGTGGATGATAAATGATATGCTTCAGTGAAAAACGTTAAACAAAAATATATTTTTGATCTAAAATAAAGAAAACATATTGATTAGCATAATAATAAATATTTTGTGTGACTAGATTTGTCTTTTATTTACAGCTAATATTGCTTTACATGCCATCAATTTTTTATAATTCATTAAAAAAAAAAGATACTGTATTCCGATGATAATTTTAATTTCATTTAAACCTATTTTTTCGGATTTTTTTAAAACTACTATTTTTGAACAGTTCTAAAACAATTAGATTAATCATTAATCATTAATCAAATCAGATTTAAACGATCAATGATCTAAAAAAATACATAATAAAGTAAATGTTTATACATTTGCATTGGTGTTTATATAAGTAAGGATGAACCGTTTGACGTCTTTCCCACTCCCAACAAAACGATTTCATTAGAACCGTTTGACGTCTTTCCCACTCCCAACAAAACGATTTCATTAGAGCAAAGTTTTAACAAGTATATTTTTTGTGTTGAAGAACAGCCTATTATTGTTATATGTTTCAGAATCTTGACGGGAAGGATGCAAGGCTTGCAGATTACTAGGTGGGGTGTCGCGCGTTTCGCGACCTATTTGTGTTTCAATTTTTTTGTCCAATTTGAGCAACACAGTTGATTTTATTTGCAGGTTGATTTGGTGAATATGTCGAAAAATAACAGAGTAAAGGAAACAAAATAAATTTTTCAATTATAAATCCTACAGGATATCCCTTGATTGCAGAAAGCTGGAAAGAGTTAAGAGGAAAAGGTAGTTTAGTTTTTATACATTTGCTTCTTCAGAAAACCAAAATAATTTTTGGGACATAAACAAACAAATGAACATATTTTCTCGGAAAATTTCAACAGAAAAAAGATGAACTAAATGCTAAGAAACCCTTTTATTTTCTCCAATGGTAAAAATGTTCAATTAAAAGGCTCATTTGGATGAAATAGAGATAAAAAAAGTCTAACCAATCAATGGGTGAAATTAGAAAGTCAGCCAATGGCGCAAATTAAGTGAGGTGAGTGACCATCAAATTTTGTTGAGTTCAATCAGCCAAGCTGTGCTGCAAACTCGGATACATTTGCAAATCACGGTATAAGTTTCTAACAATGAGTGGCCATCAAATGAGTAAGGTTAATGAGGTAAAAATAAAATAGTTTGATATGTTTATGCATCATGATTTCCCAGCACTACAAATTTGTATTGAAATATATAAAATTGTTGTCAATTGATGTTTACTTAAACATCGTTTCCAATCAAATAGAAGGAAATGCAAACATCGGAATCGAAGCCATTCATATGATAGACTAACCAATCTGGCAAAAATAAAAATCTAATGAAACTAATAGAAGTATAACAGAGCTTTTTATATAAAAATTTATGCATCCCTTTTTTCTCAGCTCAAGCAATAGAGCCAATCAAACCAGTTGCAAATTTAGATCTAACAAAACCTATAAGTAATTCCTCCAACAGACTACCTCTTTAATTCCAGCCAATTGTAACCAATTAAATAAACGGTTCGTAAATAATCTTTTATTACCACTTTAATAGAGAATGGAGAGGCAAGCAACTGTAGGTATGATCTCATCCCCTTCTAGCTCTGTCTCCGTACTGCTGCCACTAATTCCTGCATCCATGGCCACCGCTAAAGTACTACCTTAAACTCACATGTCAGCCAGAATTTCATTATGACCTATAAAAATAAAAGAAACAATTACTAATCTTTGATATCAAATATAACTACATTTGTGAGATTTTTTTATGTGCATTATTATTGTGCCAGTATATGGGGCAGTGTCACCTTTGATATCTCAAATGTGATAAAGGTTGACCCAAAGTTTGCTTCTAGAGAGAAATACATAGAAATAATTACAATGAGTCATCTAAATTTGTTTTTACTCCAAAAAACACATTTGAGGATACTTAAGGATCTTGTATAGAGTTGTTGTCTTTTTTAATTTCAACTTTTTCTTTCGTTTCAGCTGCTGAGGCAAAAGGGGAAATTTAGCGAACAGTTAAAAAGGAGAAAGTTGTTGAAAAATTTTTAGATTGAGACCTAATTTCATAATTGAGAGTTCAAGCCAAGTAAAATGTCATGCGAAAGAGTAGATGGTGCCTTAATTTACTGATCTGTATTGGCTATAATGAAAGCAGAATAAAAGATACCTGAGAAAACGCAAAGAGTCTGACATATTCAGCCTGTGAAATGTAGCTGCCATTGAACTGATAATAAACGTTTGTGCTAGAAATTAGTCAACGACTAATCGCTTAGTTGAAATTTTAACATGTAAATGTCTTCACTGAGCTAATCAGATTTGTCCAATATTACCTGACATCTTGTGCAAGCAGTGAAGATGAAAGTGTCGTTATTGGGAAGGAATTACTCTTTTCCCCTAGCTTCTTGTCGATGTGAGTCCAGTATTTTTACACAGTGACTCATGATGCACTTTGTAAGTTATATTACCAGAGTTCTCTGGATTCCAATAGCAATTGCTGGAGAAACAATAATAATATACATAAACCATTTAAAAAATATTACAGAAAGAGATAGTTATCATGATTCTAAGGAACATAAACAGGAAATGCTCATTTCTCCACGAAGCACATACAGCCTTAATTCATAAACATAGTCAGATCTCTTCGGAGACATTCAAAACATAATGTGACTTGTGAGATGGCATAGAATTCAAACAGTACACAACAGTGGTATGTGTACATGGTAATCACCAGATGCAATTCAAATTCTATGACCATGCAATAAATGAGCCATGCAAAAAAAACATGCATGTAAGACAGAAAGGAAACAGGTTTGCAAGGGTTGTTTTTGACGAGGAAATTAGCAAAGAGGATGCACTTTACTTGTAAAGAAATTCTCAACTACTTAGGTGAGGTCTTTGGTTATTTCATACCTGGACGGGTCGTGGCGGTGATTAGATGTGTCTGCGAAATCTGTCAGTTTCTTTTTCTTGCCTTTCCCGATCTTGTCAAGCTCATCATGTCCTAAGTATGTCTATTTATCTTCAGGAGATATGCTGGCAAATAAACAATAAAAATATGATCATTGGTGAATTTGTTGTGCTATTCTAGCTATGTGACCATAAGATGGTACAGGAGAAGTATAGATAACGAAAACCATGTACCTTTGGTCTTCAGCCAGATTGTAACCGAAAATGGTCTTTTTCAGACTGTTGTTGTACCCAGTCCATGTATTCCATGCTGGGCAAGATCTTTGATGTGTTGAACAGAGGTAATTTGTGGCACACGTTAGGCATAAATATTTTTTTTCTATATTAGCACCGTAAAGTTTCATTACTGAATATGAGGGCAAGCAATTATTTTCATCTTCATTTTTTTTTGTTTATAAAATATATGTCACGTGTGCCTGTTGAGCAGTACAGTTGCCCATGTTGTATTCTGGTAGGAGGATTTTTTTATAAGAAATAAGAGAGAAATAACCTTTTTTTGTGTCCCGTAGATTCTGCCAGCTTAGTTTGAGCTGGACTGGTGCTCGGTGTTGCAGGCGGTGCTGTAGAATAGGTGCTGGTGTTGTGGGCTGCAGATTAAAGCTGGGTTTATTTCGAGATTGCTTGTTGTTGCAGCAAAATGAAATAGAGTTAAATATTGTATTCGGTGAAAGGACAAAAGAAAGTTCTATCCGTATTTGTAATGAGAAAAAAATATGAACTCTCTAGTAAGCTGCAAGAACTGCCAAAAAAAGTGCATGAATAAAAAAAACTGCATCGAATAATTTTAGAATCATGCCTGACGAACACCATGCATATACAAAGAATGATCAGAAGACAACATCAGCAACTTACCAGGATCCTAAAGTGAAGCATTTTATGCATGCAACCACATAGCCTTTTGTGCACGGCGATAGAGTTACAAACTAAGCAAGAAAAATACTGAAATATATTAAATTTGATCACTCACAGGATACCTTTGTTGCTTTTATGTCGCTGCATTTTTTAACAGAAAGAAGTGTGTGCTCTTATCCTCAGCATGTGCCATGAGAAATGTCCTTCTGTGTGACTGTATTGCCCACTGCTCAGTCCTGAAAGTAATGAAAGAAAGGCATGATTAAGTGTATATCTTGAAGATAAAAAAATTTAAATGGTAGAACAAACTTCAAACACAGCAAGACTCTGGAATATTGCAAAGAACTGTACTAAACCTTTTTAAGTACATAAAAAGCTACAGATCATCATGCATATCAACAAAATCACTAAATGTATTTTCCTTTTAAAGGCTAAATCGCTAAATGTCAATTTGAATGGTAAACTTGTCCCAACCAAAAGCATATACACATATACATCATTTTTTATTGAAAACACCCTTTGGAAAAAGGACGAAACACTTGAAGCTATTATTAGCACCTCTAAACAGAAGGATCTTCTAAATGCAAGAGAGATTGAGAGAGACACTAAACCGAGAAGTTACAGATCTGCTATTATTAGCACCTCTAAAAAGAAGGATCTTATAAATACGCACTCGAGAGAGGCACTAAACCTTTTTAAGAAAGGTGTTTGTTATATATATATATATATATATATTTTTTAAAAAAAGAAAGGCCATTCCTTAAAAGTCAATAATAGGTTTAGTGATTCCACTTGAATTCTTTACAGAGGATTGTCACACAATAAGGGATCATGAAAGGATGGAATTACCCCTCTGGAATTGACAAGCTTTACAAAGGATCGCAAGTGCTCGGCTATTTATTCTATGTATAATTCAATTGGCTTTGCTGATTGTTATTATTATTTTATTATTTTCTTCTCTATAGTTAGATTCAGTTACTTTTCTAGTTTGATTCCGTCCGTGCATGCAAGAAATTTGCACTGTAGATTAAACAATTATTTACAACTAAATTACTAAAGCTATTGGAAACCTCCCAAGCTCAACACTAATTGGTAATTTGGTATAACATATTGCATATTTGTTCTTTGAGTCGGACGACGGAATTAATTAATAAGTTGAACGAAGGTACGCCATAACGCCATGGAAAGTGACTAATAAAGTAGTAAACTACTAAGCATAGTCAAATAATTTGGAAATTAAACGTGAGATAAAGACAAATTGAGCACTATCGAGAGCAGTAGGAGCTAAAATCTTGGAATATGAGGAGAAATTGAGTAAAAAGCAGAGAAGAAAAATTACCAATTCCTGGATCTGTATCGATGATAAGCTTCTCCCGCTTAGACGATGCCTTGTTAATGCCTCCGTTCTCCATCTTTCTCTTCCTCTTCCTCGAGTGTGCGCGTGCGAGTGCGTGTTTCTCTGTCTCTCTCAATCTCTCTTGGTATGACTCAGCAATGGAGGTCAGGTCGATAAAATCGAGGGAAAGGCACTTAAAAAGGTGAAGAAGTTACATAATTTAACTTCTCGGTTTAGTGCCTCTCTTCTAAATACGCACTCGAAAAGGACGAAAAAGGTGAAGAAGTTAGTGTCTCTCTTGGTATTATTAGCACCTCTTTGGAAAGGCACTAAACCGAGAAAGTTACAGATCTGGTAGCGAAAACCCTATCCAGAGAAGAGGCCACCGCCATGGATCGGAAAAGAAAAGAGAAATCGGAAAAGAAAAGAGAAAGAGAAAGAGAAAGAGGAAGAGAGAGAAAGGGGCCAGTACAGGCACCAGCATCCTCTACAACCCATAAAAAGGACTGCTCCAAGCAGTCCTTTTTATTTTTTTTAATTTGTTTAAATTTTAAAATTCAAATGGAGAATCCAAACCGTTGATCTTGTTAAGTTTTATCGGCGATGCATTTTCATATAAGTTTTATAAAATTTGAAGTTGATTTGATACTTGATTAAGTGGTCAACAAATGAACGAACCTGGTTTGATTAATTCTAATACGTTCATAATTTGGTCACTTAATCAAGTATCAAATCAACTTCAAATTTTATAAAACTTATATGAAAATGCATCGCCGATAAAACTTAACAAGATCAACGGTTTGGATTCTCCATTTGAATTTTAAAATTTAAACAAATTAAAAAAAATAAAAAGGACTGCTTGGAGCAGTCCTTTTTATGGCTGTAGAGGATGCTGGTGCGCCAGTACAGACCACAGTGTATTGACCTTTCATTGGCCCAAAAAACGCCTCTAGAAAGATTGAGCAGACGCGCTGATGGACGGACAGATCGAACTTGATCGGACGAACTGGATTGATCTGAACAAAAACGAACGGTCAGAATCCGATACTGTTCCAACAACTGTTTACCCACAGTTGTTTCGGATCCGGGTCTAAATGCGGGATTAATAGATTAAATGATTTTGATGTCATTTCCGGAACAAGCACAGGAGGCCTTTCGGCCTTGATGCTAACTGCTCCAGACAAGAACAACCGTCCACTCTATGCTGCCAAGGATTTAACCAACTTCTACCAGGAGCATGGCCCAAAAATATTTCCACATAGGTGAGTTGGACAGACTTACTATCTGGACCTACTTATTGTTGATGATCAATAGTATGGCATGCTGATCGTGGCGTTTTACACATATTAAACTGCTTCTATAATTATATTGTTCTTAATTAAACACTTTTATTGATGGATAGTGCACATCAAGAGTAGGTTAATTATTATTATTATATAATTTATCGGTGTGGTTTAACTGTAGGAGTTGGTGGGGTAATTTGGTACACGAGTTTGAAGGCCCGAAGTACGATGGCAAATATCTCCACTCTATAGTTCGAGAGAAGTTAGGAGATTTAAGGCTAGAAAATACTCTAACCAACGTGGTCATCCCCACTTTTGACATCAAGAACCTTTCTCCTGCCGTGTTCTCAAGCTTTACTGTATTAATAATTTTTATTTTTCTTATTCTTCAATTATCATTTTACATTTTAATTTAAACATTATTGGGGTCTCATATTTCGAGCATTTCTATATTAAACCTAACCATCCAATTAACACGACATATCTGATTACTTTAGAATTTAACACCACGTTTTTCAACCAAAACTTGATAATATTTGTCATTTTATAGCTTAGCTTACTTAGTGTTATCTATGCATATGCCTGATTAGCATGATACAAAAAAAATTAATTTCTTACAGTGTCAATTTTTTGAAAAAAAATTGGAGAATGCAATATATATATATGATTTTTTTTTCCTTGACTAAGATGGCGCTTCATTAACAATGCAAATTGCAACGTCAATTATTGGGACACAATATTAGTCCCAAATGAAGGAATCTAAATTGTTGCTTTTTTGAGATATCATGTCAATTAATTTCATGAAGAAAAGGGCACAATGCTAAGAAGTTGCATCATTTATGATTTTGATGATATCAGATGAAATTTAAACCTGAGAAGAATGCACTCCTCTCCGACATAGCAATAGGCACTTCTGCAGCACCAACATATTTTCCGCCATATACATTTCAGAACAATAACATAGAATTCAATCTTGTCGACGGTGGAGTTGCTGCAAATAATCCGGTAAAGAAAGTAGGAAATCAAGTAGCGTATTTATATATATATATATAGAGAGAGAGAGTTTAGCTACGGTGAGTCGCGACTCACGGCTCACGGACCCTCCGGTGAGTCACGACCAAAACTCCTAGATCTAGATCAAAATGACCGATCCAAACCGTCCAATATGATCTCCCTATTGAAATCTCCATGTAGACCAAATTTTTCATTTTTTCGAAATTTTTAAGTATTTTTTTGAAATTTTAGAAAATCGTTAATCTATTTGGTTCTGAACCATTCAAAAACATCAGTTTTTAAAAATCCGAAAAAAATACTTAAAAATTTCGAAAAAAAAAAAAATTTGGTTTGCACGGAGATTTCAATAGGGAGATCATATTGAACGGTTTGGATCGGTCATTTTGATCTAGATCTAGGAGTTTTGGTCGCGACTCACCGGAGGGTCCGTGAGTCGCGACTCACCGTAGCTAAACTCTCTCTCTCTCTCTCTCTCTCTCTCTCTCTCTATATATATATATATATATATATATATATATATAGAGAGAGAGAGAGAGAGTATTTTTTGCTATGGTGAGTTGCGATCAAAACTCCTAGATATAGTTTAAAAATGACCAATCCAAACGTCTGATATGATCTCCCTATTAAAATGTTCATGCTGGCCAAATTTTATATTTTTTTTGAAATTTTTAAGTATTTTTTCGGATTTTTAAAAGCAGTTATTTTTGAACGATTTAGAACTAATTAGATTAACGATTTACTAAAATTTCAAAAAATTGTAAAATTTGGTCTGCATGAAAATTTTAATAGGGAGATCATGTTGGACGATTTGGATCAATCATTTTGAACTATATTTAGAAGTTTTGATCGCAACTCACGATAACAAAACTATATTAATATATATACAACTCACCATAGAAAAACTCTCTCTCTCTCTATATATATATATATATAGTTTTGCTATGGTGGGTAGCGACTCACTAGAGGTCTGTGAGTCGCGCTCAAAATTTCTAGATCTGGTTCAAATTGACCCATCTAAAAAGTCTAATACGATCTCCTTATTGAAATCTCCACGCAGATCAAATTTTATATTTTTTCGAAATTTATAAGTATTTTTTTAAAATTTAAAAAAAATCATTAATCTAATTAGCTCCGAACCATTCAAAAACATCAGTTTTTAAAAATCTGAAAAAAAAAACTTAAAATTTAAAAAAAATAAAATAAAATTTTGTTTGCATGGAGATTTCAATAGGGAGATCGTATTGGACAGTTTGGATCAGTCATTTTGAACCAAATTTAGAAGTTTTTGAGCGCAACTCGTATGAGTCGCGACTCACCATAGCAAAACTCTCTCTCTCTCTATGGTGCATCACGATTTATTGAAGCTTTTGTACATTGCGATCATTATCTGTCAACTGTTTTATAAATTGACAAATCTAATTAAACTAATTCAATCTACATATTGAAATATCATTACAAACCAAATTTTATATTTTTGAATTTTTTTTTACTATTTTTTTCGAATTTTCTAAAACTTTCCTTTTTTTTATACCAATTAATAATAAAGAAATTTTCAAAAATGGCAGGTTTTAAAAAAATAAAAAAATAGTAAAAAAATTCAAAAAAATATAATATTTGGTTTGTAATGAGATTTCATTATAAAGATTGGATTTGTTTAGTTAGATTTTTAATTTGTAAAACTATCAACCAATATGGTCTCGATGTACAAAAGCCTTAATACATCGCGATGCACCATAACATTTCTCTTTCTCTCTATATATATAGTTTAGCTACGGTGAGATACATCAGAAAAAGCCTTTCGTGATTCGCAACTCAAATTAAACTCCTAATTCTGGTTCAAATGACCGATCCAAACAGTTTAATATGATATTTCTATTGAAATCTTCATGCAAACTAACTTTTACATTTTTTTTTAAAATTTTTAAGTATTTTTTTTATTTTAGAAAATCGTTAATCTAATTAGTTAAGAACTATTCAAAAATAGTAGTTTTTAAAAATTCGAAAAAATTACTTAAAAATTTCAAACAATTATAAAATTTGGTCAGCATGAAAATTTCAATAGGGAATCATGTTAGACGGTTTGGATCGGTAATTTTGAACTAGAGTTAGAAGTTTTGATCGCGATTCACGGAGGACTTTTTGTGACGCATCTCACCGCTGCTAAACTCATATATGAATATTAAATTAGAGTTTTGTATATGAATATACAAGTGATTTTACGGTTGCAGCTGTTTACTAATTGTCGCGTAACTTGTAAGTAATAAAATGTTTAATGATTTTCAGTTGTATGTATAAGGACGTTTCGTCACATGGCTATGAATTCATATATATAAATAATATATATATGTATATATATTGACAATCACTATTTCTGTGTGAATGTATTAATTATTTGTACATATATATAGACGCTGACTGCTATCAGCCACGTTAGCAGGGAGGTTGTTTTAGGAAATAAAGAGCGCTTCCCAGTCGAACCAACGAACTATGACAAATTTTTAGTGATCTCACTTGGGACTGGATCAAACAAGTCGACGAAGCTGTGTGCAGCGGAGGCTTCAAAATGGGGGGGTGTTAGGATGGATATGGAACCGCCACAATGGTAACTCACCAATTATCGACATTTTCAATTATGCAAATGCAGACATGACCGATATTCATGTAGCTGTTCTTTTCCAAGCACTCCAGTCAGAAGCCAATTATCTCCGTATACAGGTAATTAATTAAGCAATCGAATACACATTAAGTACGTACTTAATTACCAGTTACCAAGGGTCCACAAAATAAATAATTCATATTGGTCCGATGGTCCTAGCTAGAGTACTCCTTGTCAATAATGGACCTGCTATAATCAATCTTCTTATTGAGAGAGAGATGTAATTTGTATTTAGAAATATTTTTTTTATTTTTCATTGTTTGATTTGTTGGTATATTTCTCGTAATAATTTGGAATACAGCAAGATGAACTCCCAGGTAGTTTAGCATCAATGGACGATTCTTCCCAGGAGAACATGGACAACCTGTGTAAGGTTGGCGAGAAACTTTTGGATGCGCCTGCTTCCAGGGTCAATCTAACAACTGGCTTGTCCAATGAAATTTCTGGAGGTGGTACTAATGCTGAAATGCTCAAAGTTTTCGCAAAAAAGCTTTCTGATGAACGAAAAATAAGGAGCCAACTGATCTGTCGCATGTGATCATCACAAAATCACATTTACAGATCTGTATAAAATAGTTGAGCTAGCTAGCTCCAGAGTGCAAGTGTTTTTTTTTTTCTTTATGGAATAATTATTTTTTATGCTTTTTATTTGGGGGCCTTATGTGTAACAGTCTCCAGCTTTTTATCGCTGCTTTAAGGCTCCGTTTGGATTGGTTAGGAAGAAAGAATATGAAAAGAAAGAAAAAAAAAATTTATTATAAACAATTCAAACTTTTCATAAATTTACACACTTTCCAATATTTTTTTCCACTTCTTTCTTTCTTCTCTTCTTTCCACACCTATCCAAACGGAGCCTAAGGAATAACTGAATAAGTGCACTCGTACCTATCGATTTTGGTACCAGTGCTGCAGGTAGTTCATTGTTTTGGATCGAGTATTGCTGAGTAGATGTAGGGCTGTAATACTTTGCATTTTTCATTAATGAAATGAGTGCTGGACTGCTGGGCGTTTAGTTCCAAATAATAATAATTAATGAAATGAGTGCTGGACTGCTGGGCGTTTAGTTCCAAATAATAATAATAAAACAGAGAATAAACTTTTAGTTTAGTGACACAGAGCAATGCATATCGAGTGAAATATTCAGTTTTGAATCGTTTTTATTGTATACACTTGCCTACTTTTGAATCGTTTTTATTTTTGTTTCTAATGTAAATTCAGTTTTTAAAAAAAAAAAAGAAATCTAGCGTATGAACAACATATATGAGCGAGGAATTGATGCAAATTTCTAAATGTATCCCATTTTCAAAATAATAATAATTATTATTATAGCTAATTTAAGTCATTCAGTGTCCGTTTATTAAAAAAAAACAGACAAAAATAAATGTTAAAACAACAGACAATAATTTGTAACATTTAGTGTTGGATTTGTGAAACTCAGTTATTGAGAGAACAAAAAAACTTGTCCAATATTTGACTTTTGACCACCTCTTTGACCCAAAGAAAATAATAAAAATATTCCAATCCTTATCCCATTTATTTTTACCGCTTTATCCAACACAACAATAATACCACTAACCATCCATGTTTGTTAGAGATGAAAGTGCAGCTTTAATTACTGTTTGTTATTGCCCTAAAATATCAATGAAAAATAAGATAAATACCAAATGACAAAATACTTATCATTATTATTAACTATTATTTATAGAAGTATCAATTTAGGGGATAATAATTAGATGTACAGTTTTATAATAACATCAAAAAGACTATATTATTGACTTTATAATAATATCTTTATTTTCTAACATGTACAGTTTTATATAAAAACAAGTATAATATAAATTATTTTATTTGCTTATTTGTAGATATGAAGATACTTTTTGTTAGTTTTCAACAAAAGAATAAACTCTTAGCATCTGATTGTTTTATTGATCAAGGACTGATTGCTATCAGCCTCAGCCCTGGTCCACTAAAAATTTGGACAGGACATTTGAGCCGAAAAAAATTAATAGTAACGTTACTGTTCATCTAAATTTTGATAATAATAAAATTTTTTTTAAATTTTAATACTAACGTTGCTAGATCGTCGTTTGAAATGACGAATGGTCTAAACTTTTGAATCGTCATTCCAACATTATGTTGGATCGTCGTTTGAAACAACGACCCAAGGAAAATTTAGCTTTTGTCACTACTATATGCTTTACGCAAACAATTTATTGGGCCTGACAATTTTTTTGTCACTTATTGATTTTTTCGGCAATAAAATGGTACTGGCTGCCATGATGCATGATCTAGTATCAGATTGTTTCAATTCAATTATGGAATATCACTGGAAAAAATATTAATGGTTGAAACAATCTACATGGAGATACTAAATAAAATTAACATAGGTAGTAGCTCTGCCGAATTTTCTTCCTTCTTACCATTTTTTTAATAATATATTTCTTAATATTTGGGCCTTTTCTGTGAAACAAGGAAAATTTTAATTCAATTTTGATAAATAATATATTTTTTGTAATATAGGATATGGAGTACCACTCCTATAGAACAAGAAGAAAAGCTTACATATTTCATTTTCAAAAGAGAAAATAAATTAATTGAAAATTTCTCTTTTTACCCAACAATAATTAATTAAGAGAAAATCTATCAAAAGATAGAAAGAAATGTGGAAAGCAATAATAGGTTTTGTTCGAGCTCATGCAATTTATAATCCAATACAAATCCTTATATTTATTTAGTAAGAAATATTTATTTTCATATAATTATTTCCCCCATATTATTATATTAATTTTTATTGATTGTATAATAATTTTATTTAAAACAAAAATTTATTCACATATTTAGTGTACATGTTTTCTAGTTGTGCCAAATTGATATTCTTCCATACTAAATTAGCCCTCGAATAATCTAACTTAACTACATAATATTTCAAAGAATGTGACCACAATATCCATGATAAATCTATTATTATTCAAATACTCTAATGGATATTAATACATCACAAATTTTGCTATTAATTTAATTAAATTATATGAATTTTACTTCATATCATTTGCTTTTTTTTAAAAAAAAATTAAAAGTAGTTGTTCGAACTTTAACTGTTTATAAAACTATGCTTTTGTGTATAAATAAAATAAGAGCAGCATTTCACTTGCACAGTTTTTTGGTGTCACAAGTTGCCACAACTTTTTATTTTATCAATATTAAAAAATTTAAAAATTCAAACGCTGAATCCAAACCGTTGATCTTGTACAATTTAACGAGCGATGAGTTTCTAAATACATTTTATAAAATTAGAGTCTATTTGATACTCTATCACGTGGTAAACAAATGAACGAATCTAGTTAATTATGAAAGATTAATTCTAATACATTCATCATTTGATCAGTTGATCGATTATCAAAGTGACTTCAAATGTTATAAAACTTATATAGAAACACATCGCTCGTTCAATTGAACAAGATCAACAGTTTAGATTCAGCGTTTGAATTTTAAAATTTTTAAATATGGATAAAATATAGAGTTGCGGCAACTTGTGGCATCAAAAAATGGTGGCATTCAGAACATTGCTCATAAAATAAATCCCATAAAATAAAAAAGTAGACATTTAGTTTTTTTTTATAGTATGCCATAAAATACATAATAGTTCTTTTCTTGACTATGTACAAATTAAAAAAAAAACTATATTATAAGAATTTTAAATATTATCCAAACTATAAATATATTTTTTTCATCGTTTTCAAAAGAGAAAATAAATTAATTGAGAAAACACTGGTGACAGAAAATGTAAAGCAATTAATTGAGAAAATACTACTATTCAATAAGTGACAAAAAAATTGTCAGGCCCAATAAATAGTTTGCGTAAAGCAAATAGTACTAAATTTGCCTTGGATTATTGTTCCAAATGACGATTCAATGTTGGATTGTCATTCCAAACGACGATCCAGCAACGTTAGTATTAAAATTTTAAATTTTTTTTATTATTATCAAAATTTAGATGAACAATAACGTTACTAATAACGTTACTATTAATTTTTTCCGGACATTTGAGCCAGAGCACAAGACCTTCTGGACACAAGCCCAATTAATTAATCACCAGGCTTGGATCTCTCGGTTTCGATTGAGAACTGGAGATGAGCGTGTTCGGAGGAGACAGAGGCAGCAGCGGAAGAGGAGGGTTGACGACCTCCCTCTCCTCTTCCTCCACTTCTTCATTCAAGAAGCTCTCCAGTGGATTGTTCGTCTGTCCCCACAACCCCGTTCTTGACTCCTCACTCATGCTTTCTGTAAGTCTCTCTCTTCTCTAATTTTAATTAGAAGGATGAATCCCTCAATACAGATACTGGCATGTTGTATTTCATTTTGAGACAATGGTTGACTGGGGCTGTACTGTACTGGGTTTTTGTTATATCGATAGGAAATCCTAAATCTTAGATGTAGTGTGTAATTTAATGAAGTATGTCAAATGTCAAATTACAAGGGGGGATTCTGATAAATTATTATTTTACAAAAT
This sequence comes from Rhynchospora pubera, assembly GCA_028095005.1. Classification (NCBI taxonomy): domain Eukaryota; kingdom Viridiplantae; phylum Streptophyta; class Magnoliopsida; order Poales; family Cyperaceae; genus Rhynchospora; species Rhynchospora pubera. The sequence continues at coordinate 349,193,341 of CM051459.1, read as the reverse complement.
CGTATTCAGTTATAAAATCGAAGACTATCATCTGCCACAAGGGAAATGAAACAGAAACTAGAGTAGCAATCTCAGAACAATTATTATGGACTGGGATTTGATTGTTGCTACTGGTATAATGAGTGGGTAGGTGCCGAGAACTTAATTCAGTTGAGTCCTTTGCTTAGGATACTCTGGTGATTTGAAATTGCAAACTGTAATTTATTAAGGGGTGTCAAATCAAGCTAAGGGAAATATAATTTTAGTCCTAATTTTTATTCAGCAGATTCAAACTGGTTGCAGAACTTCTATAGTGACAGATTGGTAGGTTTCATGGTTGTTTCATTTAAAGAACCCATCGTTAACAAAATATAACAGAATTAAGTTTCATCGTTACCTTCATCTAAATGTTGCTCCAAGAAAAAATTATGTTGCCCGGAGAAACTCCCAGAACAATAATAAACTAAGTACGATATGGGGAAGTGTTTTGCGCAGCTGATTTCTTTCTTAGAGCAACATGTTTTTTTTTTCGAAATTTCTAAACTGTCCTTAGCATCAATCAAGATTTATTACCCTAATTAATTTCCTTATCCGTACTTTCCTCCTTTTCTAGATTATTTCTAGGTTTCTTGTTAAAAAAAAAAAATCAAATGTATTCTCTCTGGGACTTATGTACCATTTGCAAATCAATATCCACTTTTTCAAGTTTATATATGTTTTCCAAGTTGCACATGCATATTCCATTATTTCCATATTTCCATTGAAACTTGGATTTTTATTTTGTTTCGATTAAATTGAACAACTGGGGACGTGTTTAGGGAAATTAAGTGAGGAATATTGCACAAGGAGTCATTTGGTGCCATATCAAGATAATTTGAATTTTACATGCAAAACTGATGCTTCATCGAGTCTTGGATATAAACCATAACAGGTGAAGCCAACAAACTAAGACTATACTGTTACAGGCTACCATGAATAGTCCGGAGCAAAATAACAAACATCAAATGTTTCTCCTTTCAAATTTAGATACTTGACATCAATTCGTGAAATATATATGGCAATGAAAACAATAGAAAAGTTTAAACAAATCAAACAAATAAAAACAAATACATGAAGCTTACCCTTTTCAGACTAATTCCCTAATTTCCTTCAACACCTTAGCTTGAGATTCAAACTGAATACCAACTCCAAAATTTAAACAGTAGAATACCTTTTTTGTTCAACCAGAAGCTGTTTCTCATCTTCATCATCACTAGCAATTACCTTGTTCACAGTAACTGGTACACTTACGCTTTTAGTTACTGATTTCTGGTACAATACCCCTCCCACGAGTGTAGCAATCAAACAAACCAGGCCAGCCATATTTGCATGCTCATCCCAGATCATCACATTTATTGCCACAGTAAAAAACTTTTTGCCCACACCGGTGACTGTAAATGCTGTTGCTGAAATTGCCCTCTGTGCAGCAAGACCAAAGAAACTTATCAATAACCCAAACACACAAGAAGCCGAAACCGCCACAAAGGCGTCAAATTGAAACCAATCATCCGTCCTTGATTGCATCTCAGAAAAAGATTCCCTGTACTCTCCAGTTATAAACCAAAAGAAGGGTGACATCATTAGGGGCACAAGGTTGTTATATAATACGAATGCCAAAGTATTCAGAGTTTCAGACCCAGATTACTCACATTGTGCTTGATATACACCATTTCAGTTGTAATTGTGGCCAAATACGCAAAAGCCCATGAATAGGCTGTGAGTGTAAAAGCAGAATCAGTCAAAACGTACCCCCACGGCCCCACCCAAGATTATGAAAAGGGACAAAAATGTGAGCCTCGAGGGGCAAGGTTGTTTCCTAAAGGCAGTGTCTGAAATTGCAGCTAAAAGAGGTTAAACTGCGAAAAACAATAAATGTGTCCACATTGGCATATTGGTGTTTGTGAATATAGCAAGGTAGAAAACAAAGGCAGCCGGGAGGAATTTCTTGTCTGTTTGGAGAGTAAAAGCATCATGGCAAAGAAACCCTAGCTTGCCAAGGACCCAAACGCCTAGGGATGATGTTAGATATTTCAAAGCGGTTAACAAGGCTGATCTGAGGTTTCAGAGCCATGTAGTGCTCGCTCTCCAGGAGTCGGCTGAAGTGTATCTCATGGGTCTTTTTGAGGATACAAATCTGTGCGCAATTCATGCCAAGAGGGTTACCATAATGCCAAAGGATATACAGCTTGTGCGCCGCATCTGAGGCGAGAGGGCTTGATTTGATGAAATTCAATGCGTATTGAATTGGTTTATGGATTTTATGGCACTTAAATTTAGTTAGTTAATAGTTGATGTATGAAAAGACCGAATTTGCTTAATTCAATGTTTGGTTGAAGTAGAGTTTTATTTTGTTGGTTTATTTTGGGTTTTATGTGATCCTTTATCTTATACATTTGACTACATTTGGAAGAAAAAATAGTACATGTACGATATTATTGTTTCAATCCAACTCATACCTGTCAAAGTCTCTCCTATGCCTAATTTTGTAGACTGAAAAAATTCTAAAATTGATATTGCCATTTTAATTGATAACTTAAAATCAATAGCTTAACAATGTTGCAAAAAATAATAGTTTATCAATAACTTTAACAAACTTGCTAGTTTATTCTTCCGTGTCTATTTGATCAAAGAGCTCACAATTGCAAATTCCGAAGCTGTAGTAAACAGGTAAATTCGGCCAATGATTTACAAACCGACATCAGCGCTCTGATCAAGGCCTGAACAGAATTAGGGTTCTCCAATCAACCGAGATCCTCGGTAGTCCTTTTAAAGGAAATTCTGTCTCTGACTTACACCTTACTAAGACAACAATTCAACTTTGAAATGTTATAATTAATAATGATTAATTTTAATTAATGTGGTCTATATTATTTAATATGAACTAAGTTTATTTATTAATTTTAATTAAAAGGTGCACCAGATTCATTCATTTTTTATCCCTTTAATACCTTAGTCTTATATACTTAATTTTGTCAATTAAAAGACATCATTTCACTAAAAATTCTGACATTAAGAAAAGTGATAGAATGAGTAAAAACACCCTTAAGAAATCATCATTTTGGACTAAGGAATATTAAACAAGGTCAAAAATTTCCGCCTAACACCATGTCTGTCCTTCAAAACTGTAAGTTTTCATTACGATTTGTTATTTTTATATGGAATACATGATTTTGGGTGTTAATTAAGAAATATTATTATGATAAAATATTTTATTTCTAACATGAAATTAACATTTCAATTTACTTGGGATATGCTTTTTGATTTAAAAGAAATCAATAATGGAAAATGAATGGAAGAACACGAGTAAATTGGTTACCCTCCAAATAAATATTAACACAACTTTGATTCACTGTTTAAAAGAAGAAATTTACTAATACGAGTAACAAAATACTCTGACTCGTGTTTGCTCCTTTCCAATATCCTATATTACAAATTTGAATCAAAATATACAAATTACATTGTTATTTAATCTTTGTTGACATTAAAGTCATTATTATATTAGGCGACTCTTTAGAAGCAAAACCTAAGGAAAAATCGTCTTGGACAACTGGGCAAGCTAAGAATGGAATTTCCTGTATCATAGTCAGCATTCTAACAATAAGTTTTGGTTTAAAAATTAATTAAATTTTGATAAAATGTTTTTTTTTTTCTGAATTTTAAGGAACCGGCGAGAAGATGCAATCCTTGTCATCCGAGTTGTTGCAGAGACACTTCCCATGATAGCAACTGTAGAATTATGCAAGAACCTGAAAATGACCGGAACACGTGGGCCGAAATGTAGGACAAAACGGTGATGTAGGTGCACACGTGTGCTGTTACTGTGGATATGGAATTTTTTCTTAATAATCCTAAAGATAATTTAAAATTTCAGTTCAGTCCTAACTCATACTAATATTTACTAAAGTGTCCTAAATCTAACGGCAAACTTCGATTGTCGGTCTGCATTTGTCACCTGGATGCGCCACGTGGGACGCCAAGTGAATTTAGAAATCTAACTGACCATGCTGACACTATAATTGGCGGCCTGTCGGCCAAAACTTTTGAACCAGAGTCGAGTCCCCCACCCTCTTCCCTCCTCTTCCGAATTTAGAAAAAGAAAAATAATAGGCACCCTTTCCGATGGCTCATCTCTCGGTTCTAATAAATAATTTTGTTTTTAATTAATTATTGTTAGTGTTAATTTTTGGTTAAATTTGTTAATTAGTTAGATTGAATATACATAGGGTGTGTTTGGATGAGCCATGAATAAGGAATAAGAATAAGAAATTTCGGTATACGTTGCTTATCCAAATTTCTTATTCTTATACCATGGTTTTGTTAGTATAAGAATAAGGACCCAAATTCCTTATTCTTGTGTTGTTTAGGTTGCATAAGAATAAGCACGCATATCGAAATTTCTTATTCTTATTCCTTATTCAAGGCTCATCCAAACACACCCATAATATGTTAACTTTTACTTGTTCAGAGTATTGTATCACAATTTTCATTGTTTAGGTTAGGTTTAATTGTTTATTTTGTGACAATTTTCATGAGTTAGATTGAATGATTACGTTTAAAGGTTTAATTAGGATGCTTGTCTTCCGATCTGACATCTGAGAGCTAATGAGATGACGTGTCAACGTCCATTTTGTCTGATTTTAGAATAATTGTCTTTAGTATGCCATTGTTGATCTCTTGTGATTAAACTACATATAAGTAACTTATGTAATTGTCTCAAGACGTCATCACATAATTAATTAAAACTGAATTTAACAACTTCACTCTTGTATCTTTGACATGATTATTGGTCTTAATTCTTACATTGATTTGATTTTGACTCATTCAACCATGTTAATTGGCCATGAAAGCATCCATGTCGCACTCTTTATTCTAGACTTTTATTCCCCACACGGTCTAACCTTTCATCAATCCGCACTCTACCCCTTTTGTTTACACCATAAAAATCTCATTTCTCATAACATACCCATAGACCACATAACACGGCATCTCTGACATATAAAGAGAACTAAATAGAAGAAAGAAAGCTAAAATAAAATGAGGAGATCAGAATGGGGAGATAGGTGCAAGAGCCATCCGGAGCACCATTTATCAAAAGGTGTATGCCCCTTTTGTCTTAGAGAAAGGTTATCTCACATCTCTGCCTCTTCTTCTACAACAAACACCACACATGCCTCTTCTAGTTCTACAAACTCACCATATTCTACCAATTCCAACCTTTCGGCTGGTGCCGTCGTTGGGGCCACATCATCGCCGCCTCCTGCCATGGTCCCATCAGAGGGGAATACTATGAAAAATTCTGATATGTTTCAAAAAAGCCGATCCCTTGCTTTCGATGTAGATGATGAGAAGATAAAAGAAGAAATTGGTCAGAAGCACAAAGACAAACTTAAGAAGAAAAAGAAAAAAATTGAGAGGTTTTTCTCAAAAATTATTCATGGTCCGAGCAAGAAAGGGGAAAGCCACGACTTGCATCACTCAAGAACCATGAAGGAGAAATCTAATCCAAAGTGGGTACCTTTCTAATTTCATGTCATGATATCGATTTTTGTTGGTGTATTTAATTAGAGCTTGTTACTTGATTATGTGCAAAATTAGCATAAAGGAATGGTAAAGATGGTGACTTAAAAAGCAGGATCTTTGTTGATTTTGATGATCTGATGTTGTCGATTCTATTCAGAAGTAAACATATAAAATTTGTATGTGTGTGTTCAAAAAATTAACAAAGGTTGCAAGTCTTGTAGATCATATGAACGAAACACAAAATTTTGAGGTTCTAGATGTTCTTAATGGTACCGGTGGTTCTTGGTACCACTTTTTTTTATAAAAAAATTGAATGCTCGATTATGGTAAAGGTGATCAATTTAATTTTGCCAAGATATTTGCATTTTAAAATTATATGCTTCTTTTTAATTTTGTTTGGCGTTATCTTCTAGGAGTTTGTTATGTTTCAAAGTAAATTAATATTATAGACTTTTTAATTAATATAAAAGATTTCATAATATTTTAATATCCGCCAAATGTTTAATTTTTTATTAATATGAGATCAACAAGCTAAGAATATAATCAATAAAGAAAATATATATAAAGGGTTGCAAGTAATTTTACAAAGCAAGGGTCAACTTGCAAATTATTAAGATGCCGGACATTAAATTATATTAAGTTCCCGGTCAAATGAGCAAATTAAAGAAGTATATATCATTATTCTTAGTGCTGCGTTGCTACCACTTGATTTAAACAACTTTTGACCGGCATATGGGTTAGCTATCGTGCCTACCTATTTAAGGTACACCCAAATAGACATTTTGGTTGGAACTGGTACAAAATTTCCAAGAAAACAGCACATGAAAGGCCAATTGATTGGGACCATGTACCAAATTCTGACAAGGAAATAACATCCAATTTGCTCTTAGTGGCATATTGCATGTGCTTTCGGGTTCTTTTGAACTAGTATTTGTAGAAAGAATGTAATGGTAAATGCCATAATTTGGTTTATAAACCCAGCTTTCGCAATAAAATAATACATAGGGAAATCCATTAATTTAGAAAACTTTAGCAGCCTTTTTTGTTTGCTTTTCGTTCTTGAACAAATATTTTTCTTTTTTTGTTTCTCTATCATGTTAAGCGAATTATGCTGGGAACACTTTTTCTTTCACTTGAAATTATTTTTCCTAGAAGATGACCTAATTAACTTTTCCACTGGTAATTCTATAAAAATATTTTACTAAAAACTATTATACTCCCCTTTACTGTGACCCCCTGTCTAAATTATTAAAAAAAAAAATCCACAGTAAAGACCATACACCTTTACTTACGATAGAACTGATAGGTATTTGTAGAATTGTTGAAAATATATATCTAGGCAGGAACTGACAGGTTTATACGTACAGTACTATCAATGAACACGAGTCAACCTGATGTACGTTTTATAATTGTTTTTTTTTAAGAGTCATGTTTGTTAAATTATAGCCATATCGCAAAGTGATGTTGATTACTTTACGCTTTAGCATCCACCCACTAAAAGTTCAAAAGGAGAACGAAAAAACTGTAAGAAAAGATTGATTTTTCTGGAATCCAGTAACAGGTGAAAGTGATCTATCTATATAATATGTAGTGTAGTGCGCGTCAAAAAAAAATTATAAAATCAAAGTAGCCCAAAATTGACTCCACGACCATGAATGCCAACCCCTTTTGTCATATTCATATATCCTCTAATATTATTTAAAATTGTGTAATCCGTTATGCTCCAATAATTCGTGTGGCAACAAACTGGCGTATTTCTATTTTTTTAATTTTGAAATTTTCAATTATTATTTAGAGGAGGGTTCGGTGTCATATTTTGGATGCCCCAAATGTCCCAAAACACACTTTTTTACTACTTTTATAAAATATAAAATTCAAACATCGAATTCAAACCGTTGATCTTATTCGATATAACTAGCGATGCATTTTCATATAAGTTTTATAAATTTTGAAGTTTATTTGATACTTGATCAAGAGATTGAAAATTGAACGAATGTCGTTAAATATGATAGATTAATTCTAATCTGTTCATATTTTAGCCTCTTGATCAAGTATCAAATAAACTTCAAAATTTATAAACTTATATGAAAATGCATCGCTAGTTATATCGAATAAGATCAACAGTTTGGATTCGAAATTTAAATTTTTATATTTTATAAAAATAATAAAAAAGTGTGTTTTGGGGCATCCAAAATATGAGCACCGAAACTCTCCTCAATATCCTCTATTATTTATTACATTATTTTTTTTTCTGGCAACGCCGCAATTACTCAAGCTTCAAACCTCGGTCTCGCGGCTTGTGCGCTGACATGTTTTTATAATTTTTTTAAAAATGTTTAATATTAAAATAAAATAGCAAAATAAATTTTTTTAATGATTTTATATTATTTTTTTGGTAAACACTACATAAGTATATCACTATGTTTTATGAAATTCAAACGCATTCAGACACGATATGTCTAAAAAAAACACGACACAACACAGCACGAGGATACGAGGCGTGGTGTGTCCTTAGACGTCTTATATTCAACTTTTAAAATTTGGACACAGCACGACACGATACGTGAAATATTTAGACACGACACAACACGATAAACGATCCCTTGTATGCGAGAATTACTTTGGGAAGTTGGAACATTACGTGTTGGTGAGAATTACTTTAGGCCACTAGAAATCAGGTCCTGCCAAATTGACCGCAAACCAGACTCTGGCCATTTTCTTTGAAGTTGCCTGTAAATCGGGCTTGCTTGAATAATAAAAACTAAAAAGAAAAAATAAGTTGGAGATGCGGGGTATCGATCCCCGTACCTCTCGCATGCTAAGCGAGCGCTCTACCATCTGAGCTACATCCCCTGACGAAATCAAAAGACATCAAACATTTAATAATTTGAAAGTACTGCTTTCAATTGTGACTACTAGAAGTACTTTAGCTGGTAAACTATATTAATTGTAAAGCGACTTATAAATCATATTTTTACGGAAATTTGAATATTTAATTTTATTAGTACAAATAGTCATAATTGAGTTGCAAGCTATTTTCCTTGTGAGAATATAATATAAATCCTCTTTATCTCAGTGAAGAAAAAAAAAAAACCAAAAGTCGTGCAAATTTTCTATGGTGAGTTATTTTTGTTGAAGAAAATGTTCTTTGGCTGAAGTTTCAATTTAATTTCGATAAATATCATATGAAAAACGTTTCAAGAATATGCAATGCAGTTGCTTTTTTTTTATTTACACTCGATCGACTTTGTTTTCTTATTTAGAGACATCTAGTAAAAGAACAGAAGAATATGATAGGAAATACATTAATGATTTACAACGTGAAAAATAAAAAATAGAGAACAAAAACAGAGGCTGTTTCTTATCATATTGGTGCTTAATTGAAGTCTGGACACTAAGACCAAAAACGCACAGATACTTTCCTCCGTTATCACATACACAAAGTTCAAATTTTGAAAAGAATAAACAAAAAACGTAATATCAATTACTATCGAAACTATTCCATCTAAGCAAACCCGCAAGCTTCTTCCGAAGTGTCTCCCTCTTCTTCCTTTTTATCATGACCCTTGTTGGTGTACCTGGCCCCTCACATCCTTCTACTTTGTATTCAAAATCCTCACTTTTAAGACACCCAATTTTCTCAGTGTCGCCGAATGAGTACGATCTACCATTTCTCCAGTTATCCCCTAGCGGCGACTTGGACAAATGTGACTTACTAACTCTAACACCACCTTCGCCTGACATTGCTTTTGGTGGCAATCTTGGTGATTCACCCTCAAACTTAACTGAATTTTTGTTTGAATTCATGGTTGAAGTTGCTACAAGCAATCCTTTCAGTCTCGTAACGCTATCTAATGCTGCTGCTTCACTAACTTTTATCGATCCAAGCTCATGTTTCAAGGATTTTATGGTACTTTCTTTCTCTTTCAGCAAGTCCTTGAGTTCCGAGTTTTCTTTAAGCGCGATATCTCTAGATTCTTTAGCAACTGAAGTTTCATTTATCATATGTTTGATTATATCTCTGAGGTTATATACCTCTTGTCTGGCACCTTTTTCTGATGCTATCAATTTTTCATTTTCTTCCTTTATAGCAGCCATATCTGCTTCACATAAAGATACACACTGTAAGAAACCATTCTCTTTCTCTCTCCACAACAGAGATGACTCATCTGCTTCAACCTTAAGCCTGTCACATTCCTCCAGTGCAATACTAAGCTCTTTTTCCTTCTGTGCCAGAATGAATTTCAAATTAGCATTATCCTTTTCAGTTTCTTCAAGCTCAAATAAAGTTGCTTTGAGACGCTTTTGTGCCAATATAGACTCATTTGTGACTTCTTGAAGGGCTACTGCCAAACCATCCAAAGCCTTCTTGCTTTTCTCCTCTGCCTGCACCGAGAGTTTCACCCGGTTGTTTAACGTACCGATTGGGGTTGTTTCTAGTACTCTTAGGGCGTCGTTAAGGGACTGGATTTCAAGCTTTGCCTCTTCAAGACAAATTTTAGTTTGTTCTAGTTGTTTGGTTTGCAAGGTGAGGGATTCAAACAATTTTGTTTCAGAATCTTTGGCTTTTTCTAGCTCTTGTTCAAGGATTTCAAGTTGAGTTCTGCCGCTCAATGCATTCAAACTTTTGTCCGTACAATTTCTTGTTTTAAATCTCTCTAGCTCTTCTTGTGCTTGGGCCTTTTCTCGCTTCTCCTTCATTATTTCTTCGCGGAGATGTTTAAGTGTTTGCTGCATCTCTGAAGATGTACCAGTTATTAGAAATAACTGCAATAAATCAAATAAACAAAAATAATTGGATCTATATATATCCTAAAGGTTATTATTTGTAAAATGGAGAATAAAAAAAGGCACAAAAACTTATTACATAAATACTGGATTACCAAAAAAAAAAAAAAAAAAACTATGCTAATTGTAAGGAAGGGAAAACTTACATGGCAGAATCTTTCTTCAAAATTTACACTTCGAATGATTATAGCAATAAATTTTATTCCTCCTCTCACTTAATTGAAATTCTCCACAGGAGAGGAAGGAAGAAAAATAAAATTCTCCAAAGGAGAGGGAAGAAAAGAAAGGAGAAGGATCAGTTGCTATTCAGTTATGTTTGTGACTTCTAAATATAGGCATGAACTTTTTTGAAAGCTGGCACATGCTAGCATTCTCACAAAAGAAATGGAAGGATGTCAATAGCTGATATAAATACTATTAGCAAGAATGCGCTTGATACTTTTTTCAGTAAAGTAATTGTTAGTATTGAAAAAAGAGGTATATATGGGAATTTAGTTAAGGAAAGAATTCACTCATTTGGCATTATCGTTACCGGTTGTAACCATATGATAAATTTGCATGAACAGATTTTTAAATCAGAATAGAAAATTAATCATTATATATTGTGTTAGTAAAAGAGTGACTGCTTGCCTCAGGCCGCTGCCACTGAACGATCTAGCGGACAGCTTGCTGGGCAAATGGACCGCTGGAATCGGGATCTGAGCAGACTCTATCTATTCATATCGACTCCTATATATACCCCTCAATAGAAACTGCCAGTCAAGTTATTGGATCTACATTTCTGTCTGTTCCACAGAGAGAGAGAGAGGATAAAGTTTGAGAGGGAGGAAACCCACCGAGTGCTCGGAGCAACCAGGTGTGCACACACGAGTAAGCCAGCTCTTGGAATCATAGAAGATGCAGGGACGGAGCTAAAAAAATTTCATAAGGGGTTCACTAACTAAATCATATTTAAACTGTCACATTAAATTAAGATAAAATTAAATTCCATATCTTCATCATACATTATTAGTTTATTACTTCAAAAATTCAGTTTTTTTAATTATAATAATTAGACAAAATACATTTCTTTATCATACATCAATTACTTAAAAGCTCAAAAAAAAATATACAAAATACATTCTAATTAAACATACAAGTTCTAGCTATCTTCTTCATCTAATTGTACTCTTCGAGGTTTCATATTTTGAAATCAGCATAATATAGCAGTGTTGGTTACCTCCTCAAGGATCTCATTTAGTCACCATACAATCATTTATCCATTGATCACACATTTTATTCCGCAAATCATTCTTAATGTACTTCATTGCTAAAAAAGACTTTCTCAACCATACTATTGCAACAGGTAAACTTGAATAGTTTTCTGGGTTAACTTGAACCCGTTTAGGGACTCGAGAGATTGAAGTATCATTTTGAGATTGTCGTCTTTTTTAAAATTTCTCTATATTCGATCTAACAGAGAAACATTAAGAGAAAAATTACCCTTAAGTAATTAGAATTAAAAAAATAAAATTATTGCATTGTTTGATAAATATAATTATATGATACCAAATAAATTTATTGTTTTTCGTCAATTACCATTAAAATAAAATAATACAAATTAGAATTGGATATGTTCTAGGCTTGTTTCAAACAACAATTTAACTTTCAAACTAGACTTTTAATATGTTATAGCCAGAAAACAATAATTGATTTCATTAAAAAAAGGGTAAAATTTGAAAAGTAGTACCTTGTTCTCTATTTTTCTTGCAAAAATAGAATTAGAGGAGCGAAGTCCGGATGAATTTTTTTTTCCTATCTGAACTCGCAAGTAGCAAAGAGGAGAGAGTTGCTCGATTGGTTTCAGTAAAATAAAATTGAAGAAAGCCTCAAAGCGAAAAGGACATTGGCAAATCACTGGATAATCTTTTTTTTTTCTTTTTTTATATTCGTCTTTTATTTGCCTGATGCGATTTCGTTAATTCTTGCGCATCTATTCTCTGGCTGGCTTATGATGCAACTAATTAAGGCAACAACAAAAATACATCTCTATTCGGTCATATTGATGACTTTTTTTTTTATTATGGTAACACTTTGCAAATATAAATTGTTGATCTTTCCAAAAAAAAAAAACTTCACAAAAATCGACGCTATAAATTAGGCATGGGGTTCAACACTGAAAAACTATCAAAATATTTTTGGGGTTCACACGTATGGTGCTTCTAATAAAGTTACATTTTATTACTATCAATATTAATATTAATAATATGATTTAAAAAAAAGGGTGACGTTGACGGGTGCTGATCCGGATAAGAAAAAAATTTAATCTGAACAACATTTCTAAAATTTTATGACCAGAATACCCTTAATTATTACTCTATTATATATTTCGTTAAATAAATTATCGTAAACAACATTCTTTAATTATAGCCCTCAAAAACCTCCTTTAATTAACCTTTCCTAAATATTTCGTGCATTATTGTTACATTAATTAATAAGGGAAAGCACAGCCAAATCCTGCGTAAAATTCACATTGTTCTTTGTTTTGATTTATGTTTTACTCATCCAAATAAGCTTCCATTGCTAACAATCTCCTTTGACATATAACCAATTTTTATCCCAAAATTCATGTTTAGTTCATTTTGTAATTTTTGATGTGTTGATGTTTTGATCAATATTACACGTGTTTTGAATTTTATATAACAATATGAGTGTTTAATTATAAAATCATGGATACAATTAAAAAATGTATAAGGAGATTCACTACAGGATAGTGTTTCGGTTGCATCGGGCGCCTCCATGCTTTAGAGGGCTTGTTGCATTGACAAGCGGATGCTAAAGACCAGTCGCATCGGCCAATTTTCGATGTAGCTGGCTTCGATGCTGACGATTCAATAGCATCGATATTTCAATCGCATCGACATTAAATTGATGCAACTAAAATCATTAATGCATCTGCATGTCGGATGCAACTGCTTGTTGTTTTGCATTCGAAGAGTGCATGCTATTGGTTTTGCTAGCATCGATTTAGTGGATGGCAGTATATCTTGTTTGCATCAAATTAGTGGATTCTACTATTTTTGTTACCATTAGCTAAAGTCGATGCTAAGGTCTATTCGTTGCATCCACTAAGCAAATGCACTTGATTTTGTTAGCATCAACTAAACGAATGACAATGTATATTATTTGTATCAAGTGAACGAATGCCACAGTCTCTATTAGCATCAATTAAACGAATGGCAATGTATATTGTTCGCATCAAGTGTACGAATGTCATTGTTTCTATCGGCATCAACTAAACGAATGGCAATGTATATTATTTGCATCAAATAAACGAATGTGATTGTTTCTATTAGCATCAACCATGCTGATGCTTTAATTAGTTTAGCATCAATTAAATTCATGTTATTGTATACATTAATATCAATATAGTGGATGCAATTATTCAACAATAATTTTATACAAATACAAATTACATGAAATATACTTCAATTTTCAAGTACATATATTAAAATATCATCAAAATTTATATTGAAATATCTATCATCCATCCAATTCCATTAAAAAATGAAACCTTTAATGAAACGGTACAATATATTTAATCAGTATCACATCACCACTATTATAACCCATAACCAATAACCTAACATCTTATTCTAGAGACCTCTACTATAGTTGAATATATATTTACAATTAGACCCAACCGGTATACAAGAGAATCTCTCAATATACCCAACCTAACCCAAAGTTGTATATCCCTTTAATATATCACCACCCCTTAAGGAGGTAACAAAATAACCAAATTAACAACCAAACAAATATAATATTCTAAATCAACAACCAAACTAGTATAATAACAAAACACTTTTAAACTGCCCAAATTAATAACCAAAGTAATATAATAGCTTGAGACTTCAGCCTTCAGTACCTATCAAAGTTTTGGACAACAAAAAAATTAATTATTAAGGGAAAATGGATCTAAAATAAGAATTGACACATGGACTTGCACATTCCAATCTGATTGTTAATTAGAATCTAATGAACTATATAGCATTTCCGAATGTGGTGAGATTAAGGTTTTTTTATACCTAGTTGAGCCATTGTAAGACAACACAATGGGCTTTACATCGATCAAGAGGCAAGCCCCTTGCACCTATGCCAACCAGTCAGATCGACTCTTTCTAGTACATATGGTCAGATCTTGCAATAGTTGAAATATAATAAAATTCATGTCTGCCTTCAAAATTAAAGTTTATGCACGTCATCATAAATGGGATATTGGACTTTGTATTTTTTAAATTTGACATTTGTCTATAGCCAGATTAACAAAACATTGTATCATCGATTAAAGCTAGTACGGACCAAGCAAGGTTCAAACTAGTCTATGCGGAGGTAAACAATACAAGGAATACACACTAAAATTGCACAAACGAGAATATCAGAAGTTCAAATGAGAGCTTGGAGACAACTGACGTAACCCACTCCCATTTCAGATGTTGTGTACCTTTTTATTTTAGGGGAGGCAACAGGCATCCTTGGTTCAATAGACAAATATCTTAATATTATGAAAAAGAATTGTACCTTCAGTTGGCGACCGTGCAATTCAGATTCATTCAGCAAGATAGCATTTTGAACAGCTTCAACCTCATCAAACTCCACATATGCAAACCCCTTTGGCTGGCCGGCTCTGTCGGTTAGAATGGTAACCCAATTTATGGTCCCGCATGATTGGAAGTGATGTTGCAGTTCTTCGGGGGAGCACCCGTAATCAACCTGCATTACAAGTAGCACATCAGTGCAAAAAGAAAGAGATCTTTGCCTTGTACCTTGGCTTTTCAAGGAGCATATTCTCTAAACTAAAGATATAGTTACACATATGCACCGATAAATGCAAAACTAGTGATAGGGTACCATAACAATCGAGTGCATTGCCAGTTTGCACCAGCTAAAGCTGCAACAGGAACCGAAAAGTTTATTTCAGAAAAAGAAGATGGGGAAGGATAGATGAAATTTACATTCCCAACGTAGATTGAGCGAGAATCGACCTCCTCTTTTTCAGCTTGTGTTGCGGCCACAGCAGAGTTTGCAGGATCTGTTACACATATACAAATGAGCTGAGGCCATATACAAGCCAAAAGATTTGAATAGCGAAAATTTCTATATGAAAACCAGATCTTAAAAAAAAAAGTAGATGTTTGCACTAACTGTAAAAGGGACACATGTAAACAAAATAGAAGAATAGTAACAGAGAATGTAGAAAAAGAAAGGAGCATAAAAATTACATACCCAAATTCAAAGGACAGTAACAGCCTTCAGTACCTGTCAAAATTTTGAAAAGAATAAATTGTTAAGAAGGGAAAGGGGTCTCAAAGAAGAAACAATTAGCATTCAACTAATCATACAACAACAATTAACCTTATTTGTACCATTTCATGACATTTGAACAAAATTGTGATTGACATTTTTCTGGTTCATAACAGTTGAAAACTTGAATAGAGGTATAGACTGACGAACACAGTTAAAAGTTAATAGGTTCAAAATGGAAAACAAAACAAAAGATATCTCACATACAGTAAAAATTACACATCTTTTCTTTACAATCTTCTAGACTAATTCTAAATAGTCTCTTTGCAGTAAATGAAGAATTAATCAACACAGAAAAGTACATAAGCAAATCTTTCTTGACAAACATGGGTTTCTCAAGATATTTCATGTTTTCAAGAAGATATATGATAATTTGCAATTTGCATAAGTAATGTGGCAATAAGAAATTGTGCACGTTTGTTGCACCCATATACACCCTTTTCAAATCTAAAATATTGCTTCATGAACATTTGAATTACCATTTAGTTCGGAATTCATAATAAACCACAAGTAAATAAAAAACCATGAACATCATTCAATTTGAGTTAATTATAATCAAGTAAATAAAAAAAAAGAACATTTCAATCATTCAAATATAAAGGATTGAGATACCATATACTTTAAATCTTTAATGAATCTGTTAATTGTACTAAAAACATAGAAATGAATAATAAATTGCTTTTTGACATATATATACTAAGGTTGCAAACTGGTCCTTGAAACATCCTAAAAAAAGCTTGAACAATCAATGACCGATGTGGATTGCTCGACAGATTATTTTAGAACTAAAAAAAAATTAAATAAAAGTTATTAAGAAACCTAATAGTATTAGTCTCATGAACTCGAGACTCCTCGACTCTATGCTCAGATTGATATCTCTTCGGAACTTTTCGTTGTGATTCAGCTCTTAATATTAGCAAATTAGACAAATAGAGTAACTGACAAGTTTAATTCGCATATGCCCATTGACAAACAACTTCATTCATATGTCCTACCAAGTATCAACTACATTCGAGTTAATTATAATTATTTTCTTTGAGAAGTAATCTTAACAGACCCTAAAAAGAAGTATCATCACCTACTGACCCTAAAATTAATCCTAATACCGGTACTCGTACCACAAAATAACATTTCAATAGCATTCAAATTGAGATACATGTACTACATTACAATTAATCTTATATAAATCAGATGAGCATATTAATGAGACTATTAATCAAATTAACATTTTTACCATTATCAGATCAGAACAGTAAGGGATAGAGATCTGACCTAACGGCTGGAATTCAATCGCCCTACACTTGTAGGAGGTGATTACGGCTTCCTTTGAAAAAAAATAAAAAGAATCATTTGAAATCCCTTTGGTTCGATCAAATCCCTCTGTAACATGACTAGATCCGTTCAACTAAAAATTGAGAGAATTGAAACTAAGTAAGAGAAAGTGACGAGATAATTCGATGAGAGGAGGGTACCAAGAGAATAGATGCGATTTCTGATAGGAGATCGGAGCTTCCTTAGAGATGCGATTTTTGAGAGGAGATCGGAGATTTCTGAGAGGAGAGTACCAAGAGAATAGAGAGAGAGAGAGAGAGAGAGAGAGAGGCTAAATGCGGAGATTTATCTATAGATATTTTTCATCTAATTCTACGAAGAGAATAGATGCGATTGTAGACAAATGAAATTAATTATTGAGTATTGTGTATATGTATTTTACGTTATTACAATAAAAATCAGTAATACTCTGGAATTTGAATAGTTGAGGGGGGAAAGCATTTTCGGCTCTGGCGCCTTTTTTTTTTTTTGGTGAATGGGGGAAAATATTTTTGGTATGCCGCTTTTTTTCATTTTTTGGGCAAGTGCACTAAAATAATTAAACAATTCAATTGAGAGGGAAATTATTTTGGTTTTGGAGCCTAATTTTTTTTCGCAAATGGCGCCTATGTAATATGTCTGATTCAATATAATATGTGCATTATAACATGTGACCTAAGTAATATGCTTAATTCAATATATAATAATATAATTCAATACGATCTTCCCTAAATTAATATATAATTTCGAAATGCTAATATTAAAATATAAGTTTCAATTTATGCACATTATTAAAAATATTGAAGAAAATAATATATTGTTTGGCACGACACAAAGAAGAAAAAAATATGAAATTAACATATTTTAAAGATCCTCAAATTTTAAAACACTACTAATTAATTCGATTATAATTGCTCAAGTAGTTTTTATGGCATAAAAAATTCTTATTTGATGATTTTCTCTATAAGCTTGCATGTCACATGAAAAATATTTTTTTGACCAATGATATGTTCATTATTTATCAAATGATGTCTAATTTTGAAATATAATGACATTCGAATTGATACGATATGAAATGACAATCTACTAATTTTGTTTGAAATAATGAAGTCACAATTTATTAAACTTGTCCAAAAGCCATTACTATTTCATTAGGTCTATACTCATATAATTTTATCAATAGACAAGCACACTAATTATAGTATTTACAATTTCATTTCTTATGATTTTTTCTTGTACAAATTCTCGATATGAAGATTCAATCTAATAGTTGGATTGGACGTTTAAAATTTAAAATGTGAGAACAATTATGTTGGACGGAACACATGCATTCGCGCCCTATATGTTGGATTTAACACTTCTCTTATAAATTCGTATAATTATATGTAAATCTAACACTAATATATGAATTTTTGACGGATTAAAAGTTGTCTTGGAATTTATTTAAAAAAAAACTGATTTATGTTTTATAAGTACTTTCTTATGGCATAAAATTGAGAGAAATGATAACTATCATCTGTAATTTTGCCATCACTTGCTATCTCTTAAACAAAGTGAACACAAAAAATATACAAAGTAAATATATATATGATCAAAGTGAGCACATAAAACAAATAAGTTTTGCCATTCTTGTTTAAATTTTTATATATATTGAACTTATTTATTTGTATGTGTTCACTTTGTTCATCTGTAATGTTCATCTTGTCTGTTTTATGTGATCACTTTGTTCACCATGTCTATTGTGCAAGTACTTTTAAAATACATTGGCACATTAGTCCATTTTATTTGATGAGTTTTTACAATTACATTTTTCTTCCCAAACAAACGTTTTAAGACTATACAATTTCATTTGATGAGTTATGAAGTGTTTCTATTTAAGGCTCCCAAATATGAAATAATATTTTTTTAAGACTATATGATAATTTGGTCTCCAAAACAATTTCAATACGAAAGTCACATTGACTGGTTCGGATTGCGTTTGATTGTTTGAAATTTTCATAGTCGAGTCTCGAATTGCGTTTGATTATAACATGACTCTAACTTTGAAACTTATAAACCAAATCTAGTAGCCAAATTATTATTGTAAATTGTAACGTGAAATTATTGGTGGCTGAATTAGTTAAGCCGTACACATACATAATTTTGTTCAATGAAATGAAATTAATTTTAGAAATTTAAAAATATTGTTGTATAATGATAATAATAACCTTTAGATGTAATGTAAGATTTCTCCTAGTTTCAAATGAATTTTGTAACCAAAGGAACAATTGTGATTTTGATATTCGATTAAATCGTAAAGGAAAGGGAAGATTTTAATTCCGAAATTTAAGAGAATATATACATAATAATATAAATATTCTGAGATTAACTCTTATATGTTGTGCCTGTCCATCGTATGCAACTATTTAATAATTGTATTAATTTATATGAAAAATATATTCAAAGGAATCTTTTTCCAGATTTGTTCGCTCCTGCTACACCAAATTTTCTTGCCAAATTTTGGCTCGCATCCTTCCCCCCCAAAAAATTTACACATCTTCGTGCAGCCGCCTCCTACTTTAATATAATCCTCCCTTGGCACAACGACGACATGGTTATTTTTAGAATCAGGCCCTTGTAAATTTTATATATAAGTAAAAGTTGTACACACATACTACAGAGTCTGACAAAATAATTAAAAGCACAACCTTTACAATAAAAAATGAAATAAAGGGAAAAAAAGGCTATTTGACAAAAAGACGATGCCATAAAAATGAAAGAAAAATATTTCTACAACATATTGAAGTTTACGCTATATCTATATATATTTGGGAAAAATAAATTCCATTTTTTTCTACGAGGCTGCATAAAAAGAATGGCATGGACAACAGCCTTGTTAACAAAACCAAATACAATCCAAGGTAAACGGCACTGGTACCATCTAACCATGGTACCAGCGCCCAAATCGTATCTAATCCTTACATACAAAAAATCTCACCACGTGCTTTCTAAAAGAAAGAAAAATAAAGTCTCATAAAATCCCACACTACAGACGTGATACAACCACCAAGTTTACAAAATTTGTTAACTAGTAACATGAGTAATGTCACAGTTTCTCTCTTCTGTTATCTGATCAGCTGCCATCAACTGAAGAGGCAATGAGTCTTCTCCAGGCCAAAACTTCCAAACCTCTTCCTAGAGTGAATTTTTCGAACAGTCCAGACCAATAGATCATCAATCCTTTCATATCAGCTGCAAATTTTCTAAAAGAGTGAGGCTTTGCGTTGTTAAAACAACATTCATTTCTAAAATTCCAGATCAACCAAACTATTACCACACACCAGCATCTATAAGCTACCTTATTTGTAATCTGATCACCACAAATCAACAAGTCTTCTAATGTTAGGTCTTCTAATCTGATCACCACAAATCAGCATTTAATGTAATATAATCCAGCATGTATCTTAGTTACTGTATGGTAAATGCTGAAACCCTCTCTAATCAATTAGCCTGGCACATCAATATGCTGGTCCAAGGACCTCCCCCCAAAATTACAGCTTCTATTATGTTATGGTTCTAAATTACAACAATTTCAAACCATCAATGACATGTTGAAACAAAAGATGATGAAAATTAATTTCCAAATGAACCTACTGCATTATGGTTTCCAAAAGTGTTTTTTTTTTTTGAAAAAGAAAAATCTCAATGGAAGTATGATGAGAACCCATCATGCTCTTCATAATATCCAATTTCCCTCCCATCCTTATTCCATTTCTCTATGGCATATATAAAACCTGATATAGGTACCACTGTGAGAGTAAACTTGAGGCAAATTTAGGTCAACTGAAGGGTAGTGCAAGATATATAATTCGGTAGAAAACTTTTGAGTTTATTTTTTAAATTTCCATTGGGATTTTTCATTGAGTAAAGCCTCAAAGTTTTCTACCAAACCTAAGTACGGTCAACTCTCAAATACGGATTTCCATGTCATCAAGCTTCAGGTGATGGCATAGAGGGAAAGAGGAAGGGGGGCAGTCGCAAGTGCAATACTATGCTGAGGGAAGAGGCAAGGGAGAGGGCTCAGAACAGAGAGGTCGATCGGTAGAGACAGATAAGGAGAGGTAGGGCCTTTACAACTTATGGAGGCTCGGTGTCAAGAAAATACACGGCCTCGAGAGGTATGATTGCAGATCCCTGCAAAAAAATAAAGCAAAAAACAACATCAGTGTCATGCCACCTAAAAGTTGAATGCACCTTAATTCCTGAATTTACTCATCTTATAACATGTTCCACCACTCTTAGTCCATCCACATAAATAAAGCATTGAAAGTATATCATGTTGCCCTACAGAACTAAGAAATATCCTTGACATTCTTGCCTTATTTTAAACCACAGTTTCTCTTTTGTGACCAAACTGACAAGTCAGTGGTAAAATTATCCCTTGTAATTTGCAACTTTGCAGCAGGTACAATGTAACATGTAATTAAAAAACAGGTTATACTTCTTAAATACAAGTCAGTAGTTTTACAAAGAGAATGGCTAACAAAAGGTGAAAGTAAACCCCAATAACAGTACACTTTCGACTTAAAACCAGCAAACAGCTAACCAAACTCTTCCTTAACAAACAAATTGAGCAGAAGGAAAGAAGAAGAAGGAAGAAAAAAAATTATAAACAATCCAAATTCTTCACAAAGTTATACACTTTCCAATACTTCTTCCCACTTCTTCCCTTCTTCCCTTCTTCCCACACCTATCCAAACGGAGCCTACAACAAGCATGTTATTCTATAAATAAAATCAGTTAAAGCTAATGTTTATACTATCCATATCAGTGTTTAATTATACAATTGCCATAGGTGTTTATAGCAATAAATTGACGAGGAAACATAGACCAGTATTTATATTATTGAACTAATTAAGTGTTTGTACTATTATAACAGTTGATCATACATTTAATTACGGCAGTATACTATTATCTTGAATCTCTACTATAGTGGGTTATATCAAACACTATTTTTGGATATGCAAAAGATGCTTTTGACAATTAGGTACATTAGTCAAGTCTTAAAATTACTTTTATTATATAAATGTAAAGAGATAAAAGATGCTTCTAACATCCACGGGTTTGGACTTAAAGAAGTTTAGGAATTAAAATTTTAGTGTACGCGATTTGATTTCAAAGATGCAGTCCAATTGACATTTCCGAAATTTATTTTTATTTTTATTTTTATTTTTTGTTTAAGGACATTTCCGAAATTTACAAGTGTACATCTGTACATGCAAAATCCCTATTGATGAAAGAAACTAGGGGTGTACAAAAAAACCGTGAACCCGTTCAACCCACCCGACCCGATCAGTTTTTTACCGGGTTAGCATGATGTTGGGTTGGCTACGGGTTCTAATTTTGACAAACCCGTTACTTCGGGTTGGGTTACGGGTTTTGTACTAGTAAACCCGTGTATAGTTCAACCCACCCGTTTATCATTATTTATTCCTCTTTGTCTCACTTTTTCTCATATCCTTACTCAAATATCTCTTATTTCATGAAGTTTCGATCTCCTCCATAGGCATGCACGTCCTCAATCCTCTCACAATGACTCGAAAGTTGAAAGATAATTCAAATGCGTCTCTAATTTGCTTCGAACTAAATCATAATAGCCACAAAAAGCTTTTTATATGTATTTTTATTTGATCAAAATTTCAATTCACTAAACCCGTTTAATCCGCTTAACCCGTAAAAATCCGTACATAAAAAAATTGACGGGTTGGGTTGGGTTACGGGTGGATTAACTAAATTTATTTTCTAACCCGGTATTGTCGGGTTGGGTTCAAATTTTGTTAAAATATCATCGACCCGCCCATTGTACACCCCTAAAGAAACAGACAAAACTTTATCGGGTCGGATTTTATAAATCTGGGTCCAGTCAAAGATGAACCAGTGCAGTCAAGGATCCGGTTTTCCATTAGCTTTAGAATATACGGATAACCATAATTAATCATCCACGGAGCCCAAAAATAAAAATAATTAAAAGGAATAAAAGGAAAAGGAATGAAAGATTGTAGTCCTCGTCGTTACATGTCGCTCTCCTCACTCGTAATTTGTCGTTATTATTGTGCGCTACCCTATCTAATGCAATCTCCATCCAAAATTTGTACAAAGAATCCCACGTTTATCGTTTAATTTTAAACAAGTACTTATTTTGCTCATTTTTTTTTTCAAATAACCTCACCGTAGGATGCTTATTTTGCTCATAATGATTGGACGGCTATTTTGAAAATAAATTTGATCTGACAATAAACTTTTAGTATAATTTATATGTAAAAAGAAAAAAAAAATCAAAACCATCATTTTAGAAAGAGAACGCATATGTAAATTTTTCGTATGTAATTTTTCAAAATATATTATTTATTAAGAAATATATATTCTATTAAATTACTTTTTCATCTTATTCCGATTTTTATTTTTGTTGAAATATAAATATTTGTAAATTTGTTTTGCTGACATATAGTGGGTACGTTTTCTAGTATTTAAATTAAATGTTTGCAAAGATTTCAACCAATTGGATTTTGAACTTATGACCTTTTTCACTCAAATTGTATTATTCTTTGTCACTAAATTCAAGAGTTGATTCTCTTTAAATTATCATTGCTGTATGTATAATTGTTACAGATCAAAAAAATTTTGGCATAGTTCATATTTCGTTTTTAATTTGAGTTCGAAATAAATAAGCTTATCCAATTTTGATGGAAGTCAAACAGACAAACAGCAATGATGTCAAAAATATACATTTGACTAAATTAATCATGAATCTATAGTCCGGTAAAATTGACCGCGAAAGTTTTATTTGTCTCTGTTGTAGTCAAATCTTTTTTACAAGTTCTGTTTTTTTCCTATTTGTCCTTGTTTTCTTAAACTAATTTCCCGTACAGTCAAAAATACATCCTTTTCATCATCTTTGAGTTTTTTTTTAAATAATTCTTTGAGAAATTATAAAATTCGGAGCGCACTTTGACAACTCGCGAAGAATTGTGTGGCGTAAGCAAAATTGGCGGCTTGCAAGGTCAATTCATAACTGAATTTGTAACAATATTTAAATAATTTTAACTTTTTACAATGGTACAAAAGTGCTTTTTACTTTTGACTGGATTCAATTAAAAAAAAAAGTCTTCAAGCACGACCATTGATCGAGGACAGTTATATATATATAAAATAGGACAGTTATTATGTATTTTTATTTATCTCAATATAATGCAATATTCACTTGCAAAAAAAAAGAAGAAAGAAACATAATGCAATATTGAAAGTTTCAGGGACAATTCTGAAAACCTTTTATCAATTTTGCACCTACCTGATTATAATTTTAAACAACGATTGGCTCAGACTATATACTTTTTCATTATATTCCGGGAACATTATTGTAAATAAGTTTTCAAAGAACAGATAGAAGGACGAGGGGGGAAAAATAATCAGAACAAAGGATACCTTTTTAGTGAATTTTAAATTGCATGGCTCGATACGCATGCATTCCGAAAATAAAAATTAAGTTTGTCAAAAATTCTAAACTGATTTATTACAATGAAATATTTTAAAAATCCAGTATATGCAAAAAAAAAGGAAATTCTACTCTACGGACCATTATTAAAAAAAAAAAGAGTACAAGGGTAAATTTTGTTGGTTAGCATTATTAGGAGGTAAGAAGTGTAAAACATCCCCACTTCAATTAATATTCATTAATCACACCAGAACTTTATTTAATATAACACCACGACATAACACAAACATTGCCTCCATTTATCATTTTTTTCGCTCCCTCTCTCAATCATCAAATCTCCATTCATTCCTCTCATTTCCTCCTCACTTTACTCTTCGCCTCCTTCCTTCCTTCCTTCCTTCCTTCCTCCAATGGAACCAAATCCAAATCCACCCAATTCCCCACCTCACTCCACCACCTCCTCCGCCACCAACACCACCACCACCACCACATCCAATCCCCAGACCCAGTCCTCCCTCAGATCTCTCAACAAATCCTCTTACAAAATCTCTAAACCCACCACCACCAATCGCCTCTCCTCTCCACCTCCTCCCCCAACCCCTTCTGAGCCCAACACAAACCCAAACCCTAACCCCTCCATTTCCGCCTCCAACCTCTCCGGTCCAGCCGCGCCACCGCAGCCTCCAGTCTACAACATCGACAAAAACAACTTCCGCGAAATCGTACAGAAGCTCACTGGCTCAATCGCGCCAGTTCCCCCGCGTCCCGCCGCTCCACCTGTCTCCATCCCTCCAGTCCCTCCGCCACCGCAGCCCTCCAGTTCCTCTCGCCTTCACCGAATCCGACCCCCTCCTCTCGCCAATCTCTCGGCCCTGCCTCCTTCGGTTTCTTCTCAACCGGCTCTTTCGCCTCTCCCGCCTCTCCCGGCTGTAGGCGTCACCGCTGAGTCCCCAATTTCGGCTTACATGCGCCGGTTGCATAATACTGGTATGGAGCCGCTGTCGCCTCTTGGGTTTGGATGCCTACAGTCACCTCGGACGGCGTATCAGATGATGATGATGTCATCGGCTGGGATGCCGACGTCTCCCGGTGTTCCGCCTCTTCCTGCGCCGAGCCCAAGAGGGGAGAGGTAATTAGGAGTGCATTGAATGGTTGAATTTGGATTTTTTTTTTTCAGGGGGTTTAGATTAGATTTTGTCTCATCTTTGGAATGTAGATATGAAGAAGTAAAAGGCTTATATTTTATATTATATTGGTGAAGTTTTAGAGAGATCTGGAAAAGCTAAGATACAGCGTTGACTGTAAATGGATCCTTGAAACTCTTAATGAAATTATTTGTTTTCATGTTTTGAATTCAGATTATTATTATTATTCTACATCTTGATATGATTCATATTTTGAAAACTAAACATTGCTGAGTTGTGGATTTGTGGGAGTCTATTAGGCTTGAGGCTTAGTAATGTCTAAAACTAAGATCTTTGTTGGAACTAATTTTGATTATTTTAAGCGCATTAAAGAGAAATCGTAATCTATCAGTAGATTTTTTATTAATGGTTGTATTATTGTATGGCCTGTTGTGTACTACATAAGTACATAATCATTGGATTCATTTATTTGATTTGTCCGGACATTTTATTTGTTATGGATTGAATCAAGTTTAATAATTTGATATAATAAAGTGATCATCTCCCTCTCACTCTGTGTCGTCGCTTTCAAACTTATTTGAACAGATTACATTGCTTATTATAATTTAATATTGTAATTCTAATTTTTCGGAAGTTTTCTACTTGTAAAAGAATTTTCCTATTTCCTCTTATCTATTGATTGGCTTCTTCAATAAAAACAAATTCAGTATAGACATTTACATTTTCCAATGGTCCTTTATCTCCTTTGTTAGTACTGGTATGGTACCATCCAATTTTTCCCTCATCTTTCATCTTTTCCAAATGACTAATGTACTATTCAAGTGCTAAAACGTTTTTTTTTCCTGTTTCAAAGAGGAAAAATGAGTCTGTAGGAAAGAATTGATTCATTTAGTAATCTTGAAACGAAGCAGCTGATTTGTTAAAAATTTATCAGAGATACTGGTAATAATAATTACACAATTTTGTCAATACTAAACTGAATAAAGAAACTGAGGGAACAGAAAACTACAAAAATTGATGTATGATAAGATTGTATCGTACGTTTGTCACATGGCAAGATAACTATATTCCAAGATAGTTCTGTTTCACACGCTTCTTGCATTGACAAGATAAACATAACCATACCAATCTATTTCTTTTATTTTCTATTGGGAACTTCCCCAGCAACAGCTAGGATAACCATACTGAAATTAAAAAGTGACAAGATCTGAATTTGTAAAACGGTACTCATCTTAATTGAATTATTATTATAACATGAACCGAGTTACAGAGATGTTTCCTTTATTTTCACCTCAACTGTTATTATCCACAGGTAAGAATAAAACACCAAAATACAAGATAAGTTATACATTATGTTCCAGTACAATTTTTTACATCCATAAACAACCTTCTATAAATGTCAAAAATCAGAACACTATTTTGGTCTTGCGGGCGTAGCTGTTTTGTCACCCAACTATTTTACCTAGCAAAAAACAATCCAGAAGCTAGAGCTGCTCCAAACAATGCATGTAATCTCACACAATAATATTTTGCCATGAAGATCGTCACCTTATCCTGTGATTCATTTTTATCAAACCTCAATTATGCTGTACATGTGTATTTGTGCGTAGTAATGTGCCAACAGCATGGGTTCAGACTAGATTGTCATACTTTGTTCAAAATAACAACCAGCGGGCAACTCTAAATGCTTTACAGCAGTCAGGTTGGCTTTAATATAAGGTTTTTTCATATGTAATGAATTTATATTTATTTCGGGTAAAACATTTTCGAAACGTAGATATTGAATTTAATTATGTATTTTTAGGTTAAATATTTGACTTACCAAAAATGTAAGATTTGTTTAAAAGCAATGGAGTACTGCAGGTTAAAAATTTATGTCTATTTATGTAGAAACTACAGTATCTAGAATATTTTCTCACAAAACTAGCAGTTCAAGAGCTATTGAACTATACATGGGCAATTAAACCCGTCTGGTTAACCTTGCTAGGATTTTTTCAGGTTGACTTATCAAGCAAAAAAATCCTTCTTTTCCATGTAAAATTAGAGAATAAATTCAATAGAAGAACCCTGACCTTGTGATTTTTCACGACAAAGTCAGACAATATTATTCCCATTGGGACAGTCAGAGCACCTAGAAACTGCATGCACAAAGTCTATTAATAATTTAATAATGATGATTTAGGTCACAGATCTTATTCAAGGGAGCAAATATTACTATGTAGTCTTACAAGAGATGCAGCAGGAAGAACTTTGGAGATACCAAATACTGCCAGAAGGACATATACAGATGTGACTCCAATCAGGACAACTTTTGATGCTGCTTCTGTGCCTATTCTGACCTGCAGTAATTAAGTTTACGCCAGAAAATATTTTCAGTACCTAAATACTCTGCAGATAATAGAAAAGAATAATATTTAGGCGCACAAAAGATCTTAAATGCTAAGTAAGATTATTGATACATACCAATGGAGACATCTTTCCTACAGCTACATCTCCTTCAATCTACAATTGCATATTTGCATTTAAATTTAGCTCAAATTTGCAGCTTTAAATAGAACAAAGAAATATTAGAAGTGAACAGCATGTTCTTAAGTTCTGGTAAATCATGAAAACGTCCTTGGCTCCTTGCACATAGCACTAAAATGGTATACATTGCCACACAGAGAAAAATAGAGTTGAAGAAATGCAGTATCACATTCTATTTTAAAAGAGTACCTGATGGAAGTGGCTACAGAATAAAATCAAAGTGGTTGTCAATCCAACGAGCACTGAAGCTGAAAGTACTGTTGCATCGAAAGGTAGAACACCTGTTCCACTGACAAACTATTAACTCAGTTTCTGACAAAATGAAAGAGATTGAAAATCAAATATGTTGACAATGTAAACATTTTGAACAGATGTACCTTGCAAAATAAAAGGCAGTTGTAGCAAAAGGACCAAATGCTGCAAAACAAAGTGGCTCACCAAGCCCTTGGTAACTAAGTCGAAATGGAGGACACTACAAAATGCAATTTGCATAAGTACTGACAGTCATACCAACAGCCTGTTTCACACGCAAGAACAACAAGATATTCTGCACAACCATTAAGAGAGTTCAAGAATTGTTGGGAAAAATGTGTAAAAAATCATGGACTTTCATGTTAATGATCTTGCTACATGGTACAATAGTTTTCCAAATTATTATTACTATTCTATTTGAAAAAGGAGCCAAAGGCTACCCATTTCATTAAAATAAAACAAATTACAACAATTGCAGTTTCAAAAATAAAAACTATCTCCAAAAATGGCACAAACCCCTGAGATATCCTCCACCTGTCAGCATTCTTGCTGTCACCAAAACCAAATTTGCATCGTTCCAATGTAGCCTTACCACACAAAAGCTGTTTACACTATGTCATAAACCATCATCGATTGTCTCAAACTTTAAAAAAAAACCCAAAAGCTGTTACCAGCATAGGCTTAGAGCATTTACATTATTACAATCAGCTTTCCTAATCATGAGTTGTGGTCCAGTAGTATTAATTCTTCTGCTATAATTTTTCATCTTATAACTGACTGCTGTTTTGCCAAATACTCCTCTAAGAAGGGTAAATACAACCAAAACAGCTTTTAAACTAAGAAGGAAAGCATACCTGATAAATGTATCCACAAAAGATAGCACAAGTCACCAGTAAAAAGAAGCGCACATCACAAGCTTGCAAAAATGTCCAAATCAATCCAGAAAAGCCAAGACAGAGACAGATGATTGCACCAATTTGGGTGGCACTTCTACTACTCGTAGTTTGTAATAGCAAAGGAAGATAAATTATTTAGGATTCTTAACATTTGTAATTATAAGATATCTGATTAAGAATTATTAGGTACCTGCCAACAATGTTGACCACAGATTCCTTTTTGTTTTTATCAGCCCCAGTATCAAAATCATAAACATCATTGCTACAATTTAAGGAAACACAAAACATCATTGCTAAAATTAGTTCAATTTAGTAATGAAACACAAAATATAGTGAATTCATCATATAATTCACGAAAGTAACAATGAATTTGATGCATTATAAGTAAGGCACCTCAAATTGAGCCAAGTTATTACGAGGACTGATGAAAGCAAGAGAAGAAAATATCTTCTGGCAAAGAATAAGCCTGTTTTGAAATAAGCTGCAGCTGCACCAACCTGTTATTTACAGAAGAACCAGAATTGAAGTTTGAATTTGTACTAGTTTGTATAAATAATCTTGAAATGCTTAACACTGACTTAGACTATAATCAGGCAAACTTTCACAACTGTGTTGTATAAATCAATCAGTGTTATTACCAAGGCAAAGCAATGCATGAAAACTCGCAATTCAAATATCTTGTTATGAGAATTTCACTATAAAACAGAGGGTATATGTGCATACAGTTAAAGGAACCAAGGCGACAGAGTAAATAGGCAGCTTGGCAGCTCTCCATAGCAATGTCACTCGTGGAATCTCATTGGTGGCCGAATCCTGTTCAGGTTTGGGTGATGAACTTGGGCTGCACCTTGTCTTTCGAAACTGGAGAGAGCTTGGTCTTGTTATGATTGGAGGAATTGATGGGTTCTTTCTAGAGAGAAATGGAGAGGAGAAGCAAGGGAGAGGAAGAAGTGAGAGGGACATTGATGGCCGTGTGTAAGATGGCGCAATTCATCGAACAGCTAAGTCAGAGGAGAACAGAGACGGGAAGCTTGTGGATAAGGTGGTGTAGTGTATGATTTTGGGAAAGGATTGCCAATGGATCGGGTTTGGTTCGGATAATATCCAATTTCACATAATAATCTATATTTGGTTTGGATTGGGCAGTTAATTTTGTAATGCCTTTCCTAAAATATTATAATGTCTTTGCTGTGCATTTTAGGTAAGATACACTATCGGGAATTTAGTTTCAACAGTTTTGTTTGTTCGGGGTTTGTGGGTTTTAGTTTCGCTGATACCCAATCCAATCAATATTTGGTCTAGAAAGCTAATGGGATCCGTTACTGTCCATTTGGATTTGATTTCATATTACTTATATCAATGGAGCATTCATTTGCTACAACAAACAGGAACCTTTCATCAGAAAAAAAAATTTCATCTACGGTTTGTTAAAACAAACCATTGACGAGACTAATAGATGGTTAGGTTACAAGTATCAACCCTATAATAGAAACTAGATAAAAATAAAAAACAGTAATTATCCCAGCATTTGGTATTCAATTGCTTAAAATTGAAATAGTCAATAATCAAATACTAAAAATACAAATAATCGATGCTAATGAATAATGACATGACACACACATACAGTAAATAAGCAACCTTATTTTATGTTACTTTTTGAGCTGAACACACTGTATTGTCTTTACCAGGTTGTTGCCTGCTTTTCGACCGAGAAAGCTACTACAGTGTTGCATGACATATTACATTGTCTGGATCTTTATAACCTTTAGCTAAAAAATTAAGATCCTCTAGCAATAATGGACATTGGACAAGATCTCGGCATAAGTGCATAACTATACAGTACCTGAACAAAGGAGCACAATCCAGACATCAATAGTTGACCAGTATCCACTGAGGTCAAATGAAATCTACATGTAACAGTTTTAAATTGCATTGAGCATTGATCATAGTCAAAAGATACTACAAAGGACATGTAATTAATCAAATGAACATCATAGACCAAATCAACAAAATTATCAGTTTCCTCCAGAAATCGAATCTACACATCTTTTTTGTTTCCTCGTAACATTTAGTCAGTGTAACACCGCAACCACAACACTTGTTCACATATGACTCCACATTTCTCATCAACATGAATTGTGCATAAACCAATAATATGAAAGATAGTAAACTAGCCTTTTCTTTTTTTACAAATAATCCAAGATCAAATTGCTCCTAAACCTAAGTCGTACCACTCCTAGGCAAAAACTGATTATGGATACCATAATGGAGCGAAATTGACAACATAATGGCCGCAACAAAGACAATCCAAAATACCCACTCAAGAAACAACCTGAAAACACAAGCAACACATGCACTCTCTACGCTTGACAGCATGTCTTTGCCTTTGGTACCTCCTCATTGGGCCCCGGCACAACAATCTTCCGCCCCGTCATTGCTGATGGCCCAGCACCTATATCCCCTGGAACAGGTGCAGAAACATTTTTCTTATTAACCACATTAAAAATCTCAGTCAGAACAGTCTGGAATGCCATCTCGACATTGGTAGCCTCAAGCGCAGAAGTTTCTAGAAAGAAAAGAGATTCTTTCTCAGCAAATTCTCGGGCATCATCAGACGATACAGCCCGCTCGTCTGCCAAGTCACATTTGTTGCCGACCAGCATGATGACGATCTGACGGTCAGCATGGGCCCGCAGCTCATCGAGCCATCTTGCAATGTGGTCGAAGCTCTGCCGTTTTGTGATATCATATACCAATAATGCTCCTACAGCACCTCGGTAATATGCACTAGTTACTGCTCTGTACCTTTTTATTTAAAAAAAGGAAGGAA
Source organism: Rhynchospora pubera (assembly GCA_028095005.1). NCBI lineage: Eukaryota > Viridiplantae > Streptophyta > Magnoliopsida > Poales > Cyperaceae > Rhynchospora > Rhynchospora pubera. Next base: position 349,161,241 of record CM051459.1, on the reverse strand, counting down.
ATAAGACGCCTGTTTTAATAAATTAATTATCATGCCAGTAATTATTACTTCACTTCTGGGTCGCTGACACAGTTTTTCATTTAAGGAAAGTGGGAGTAGAAACTCATTAATGCTTTAGATTTGGTACTTTACAGGCAATTTACTGTACCAGATAGGTTATTATTACTATGTACAATTTAATAATGAGCTAATCTTACTCATTTTAGTATCTAAATACTGGGAATAAAGGGCTCATTAATGGCCTAGATTTGGTACTTTTACTAGCATACTACTGTACCAGACAGGTTATTATTACTGATCTTAGTGGGGGTACCTTTTCTTATAATGGATAATAAATTCACTGATATAAAGCAGAAACACATACAAAATTGAGCTACAGTTAAACATTAGCCAGTGTGATCCTTTCAATAACCCTTTGTTATCGATCCGACAAACCCCAGGTTGGGTAACTATCCTAAACAGTAATACAGACCAGATCTAAGCATCCTAAAACCTAACAATGACAGCTTCAGATCGAATTTCTAGGTCTAACAAAAACAGTAAAGTAGGAGAAATAAGAAATTTACAAAAGAAGAAATACCTTTCCTGCCCAGCAGTGTCCCAGATCTGAGCCTTGATATTCTTGTTCTGAATGGAGAGAGTTCGAGTCTGAAACTCCACCCCAATGGTGGCTTTGGAGTCGAGACTGAACTCGTCGCGAGCGAAGCGAGACAAGATCTGAGATTTCCCCACGGCGGAGTCGCCGATCAAGACCACCTTGAAGACATAGTCTATCTTCTCTCCAGCCATGGCTAGACTGAGGTGTGTTTGAAACGAGGTAGAAGAAGGAAGTAACAATGGGGAGTGTGAAAAGACGATTTGGTAGGAGGGAGTTTGTGTGTATGAGGCGAATGGGTGTTTTGGGAAAGGAGAAAATAATTTATTGGATTTGAGAGATTGTGTACAACAGTACAAGCGCGTAGTTTCGGAACGGGATACAAATTCTGAGGTGCAAGGAAAAGCGCTGACCAGAGTCAACGAGGACATGAAATTACTGGTATGCCCTCGAAAAGCTGCGGTGGGACCGTGGAACAGTTCATTCGGTGGATCCGCGGCGGAAACTCCTTCTGGGACCGCGTGATATAAAATAATGGTAGGATCGAATAATCTGCACCGTTCGATCTTGTAGAAATTAATATAGTTATTATTATAAGATTGACAACTGAGATATGGTCTAAGTATTTTATTTTAGCAGAAGCTGGATTAGGACTTTATTATGAAAATGCATGTGCAGACTTTTTCTCTGAGAGAAAATAATATTAAATTTTAAGGATACTAACAATCGTCTAATTGTATGTACACATTATTTTTTTTATTGGACCATAAAAGCCTACTTGTATTGAACCGTAAATGTCTTATTTAATACGAAAGCTCTTTTCATTAATACGACAACGGATTTGAAATATCAGTAGAAGTGTACAAAATTTATGCGTGGTAAAACTTTTATTTGCCGACTGAAAAGTCGAATTCGTAAAATTATGACACACTTTGCATCTTTGGGCCATTTGGATCGCCTAGGCATAAAGTATTGGGAAGTGTGTAATTTAGTGAAGAGTTTAGATTGTTTATAATAAATTTATGTCTAGAAATAAAAAATTCTCTAAATTCCCACTTGATTCAAACGAGCCCTTTGAAAACAAAGAGTTATTAATTATGGATATCTTCACTGAAACATGAAACGTTTGTTAAGCATCTTGTTTTTCTATTTTTGAAACTCTGTTGTTCTCATATTAATTTACCCTTTAAGATTTTCACTGACCAACTTCTTAATATTCACTTTTTGCATAAAAATCACGGAATATTCATTATTTTTTTTTCTTAAAAAGCAGAAAACGAAGCACATGAATGCCATTTCCTTTCATCGCGGCGTCTGGTTTGAACTTTAAATTTTTAACCTACAAACGAAGCACATTAATTTTCTACCTACATGAATGACATTTTCGCACTATCATGATAAAAATAACCATGCATCATTGCTATTGTAATTTTTAACTAGTTAAATAATTTTAACAAATAGTAATCTTTTTTGACAAATTAATTCTGTAACAACTAACTTTGTTATTGCACACAGCTTCAGATAATTAAGCGAGCGGGTGTGCTGCGAGACACGAGAGGAATTTGGGAGTAAAGATATTTTACTGTTCAATACACTTTTTTATAGTTTGACTTGAATACTTTATAAAATATAAATCAATTAGATGTTCAAATAGGAATCCATCGGAAATCCGCGGAAATACCGTCCAAATACTTTAATTTAATTTTAATTTTAATTTTTTTGAAAGAAATTAGCGAATTGCTACTATTTTCATTAGAGGGACTCATGTACATATGCTTTTCCTAAACGTAGCACTACTTTTAGTAGGAAGTTACATGCTTCAGAGATCACCTGAAAAAAAAAATGAATTACGGAGAAAACAAGGACTCTGTCTGCTCCTCTATTTTTCCCTCTTTTTCAATGAGGACTCTATCTTCGCCTTTTTTTTTTTTCTCCCCTCTCGCAGAATCCATGTCTTTATGCTACTTGAGAAAAAGAAAACTAAAATCCATGTCTCTCTACAAACCTTAGCAATAGAGAAGCTTCTCTGCGGGGAATTGCTCAGGCCACGCCTGAGTTACTCATTCACTCCCAATATTTTTTAAATATGACCAAAATATCCTGCTTATCTATCTTATTTTTCTCACATTTTATCGCTGGAGGGATGGTGTTTTGATCAAAATAGGAGTGAATGAGTAACTCAGGCGTGAACTGAGCAATTCCCTTCTCTGCGACTCGAGCGCCGTCTCCGACTACTCCTCCGTCTTGATCGCTTCTCCACTTGGCACTTTCACCTCCGCCACCAACAGGGTACTGATGGGGTAAGGTCGCCGGACTGTAGGATCAACATAGGCTCAAATTGGAGCCGATATCCAATGGTGTTGTTCCTTGAAAAGTCCCTGATTCCAGATCTAGTTTCTAGGTGTCAATTTTTGTTCAAAGAAGATTAAATTTGTCGAATATTTTGAATAATTGAGCTAGAAAGGTTTGATTGTGGGACAAACTAAGCAATTTTTCCATTTTCATTCATCTATTTTCTCCATTTTATGAGGATTTGAGCAAAATATTTTTCATTGCTAGTAGACTATAATTTAACGTTAAATCGTTTACTTAAATAAAACGACTAACATAATTGATTTTTGTACCGTTTGATTAACGATTTGGTTAACGGCAGATTAAGTTGTGCTGTTTAATCAAAGAAAACGATAACGATTATGGCTATTTCCGTGGTCGCTAACCACGTTTGACAGGTCTACACGCCACGCCTCACCTGTGCATTCAAGCACTATCATATTAAGTTATTAACACAGCATATTTAACACACTAAACACTAATCCATCGTAGCTAATTAATTACGCTGACATTGTTCCCTCAACCATCGATCTGCACCTCTATAACATCACCGCGCTCTTCCTCTTGCGCCTTAGGAACCACCACCCGTAGCACGCCATGCTTCATCTCTGCTTTGATTTGATCCAATTTGTAACCTCTCTCCGGCATTTCGATCCTACTACTGTACCTCCGCCTTGCCCTCCCTTGCGCTTGCCCTTGATTTCCTTTTGCGTCGGTATCATCATCTTCGGCATTACCTGTTTCATCTTCCTCTTCTTTCTCACCTTTTATCACAAGAGTGCTGTCTGCAGATCAAATGATGCATCAATATATCAGTTTAAGCAACACTTGCTAGAATAAATTACAGAATACTGACACATTAGACATACATATTGAGGATATCTCAAGCTGACTACTCAAAGTGCAAATTTCAAGTACTGTATTGGTACCAATTGGGTCAAAGCATTCAGGAGCATACAGTAAATTACCGATATATTGAGATATTACCGTGCAAATGATTTTAATTTGAGAATACATTCTTTTGACTGGACCTAATGGCATGACTGTAGTAAGCTTGCATAATATTTGTACACACAGAATTTTCTGATAAGTTATTGGTTTGATTTGTTACTTGTACGTACGTTCATATCTTTAAGAATTAAGCTAGGTGAAACCTTGCCCCGATTGAAGAATTTATCAAAGAGATGACATATATATACCTTCAACAAACACTTTCACATCATCCTTGCTAAGTCCCGGCATCTCGACTCTCAGTTTGAGTGACTTCCCATCCTCTCTAGCATCCCACCCCGTTCGGAGCCCTCCACGACCACCAAACGGGACATCCATGAGCTGGTCCATGTAGTTCAATACTTGGTTTAGAGTTCTCCCAGGGTTGAGAGGATCCCATGGTTCTAAAATCAAATATACCAGCAAAAATTAAATTAAACAGAAATTACTTGTGACGTATCATGTACTTCAATTTTACCTCGGATATTAATGAATTTATACATTTACCTGAGAAGAAGCCTGGCAAAAAATCATCTCTACGGCCACGACGCGTTGGTTGAGGAGCCGTGGTAGGATGACGACCAACGTCTATGCTCGTTTCATCACTAGCTGCAGCATCAGCAGTACTATCAGTAGTAAAGGGCCGATTCGCAAGAACAGACGAGGCCACACTAACCGTTGGATCAAAAGAGTTCCAGCGTAGGCTTTGAAAGAGTGTTCTGGCTGTAGTAGTTTTAATTGACAGAGTCCTGGCAGGCATGGCAAAATTCTGTGACTGTTTTTTTGAGTTGAAACTTAAAAGTGGATATTAGACATGGAAATATCATGTTTGTTAAGAACAAAGAGCGGTGAGTGTAAGCCCTCCGAATTTGTATACTGTTGCGTGGCGTGACCAGGAGCCTACACGTGCGCCTGTGATGAGGTCAAAGCTTTCCACTGTGTAAAATGGTGAATGCATGCAACTGATGCAATTTATGTTTGTTTATTTAGAACTTAAAAATGTTATAATTTGTTTATGCAGATTAATATTGATGCGATCAGAATTGAGATAATCCACATTTTCCAATAAATTTCGTTCTTATTAAAAAAATATTTTATACGTCAAACACGATCATAACGTCGAATATTAAAATTTTAAACGGTTGATCCAAATAGCTCAATATATTTCTATATTAAAATATTCTTAAAAATAATATTTTATATTTTTTTCATATTTTTTAATTATTTTTTTTGAATTTTTAAAATTAGAGGTTCAGAACTTTTTAGATTAAGCATAATAAAAATTTTTAAAAAATAGTAAAAAAAATTGAAAAAATATAAAATTTGATCTCCATGAAAATTTTATAATATAGAACAATTTGAACAGTTTGAATCGATCATTGTAATTTTAAAAATTAAAATTTTATATCACATTAAACAAGTATACGTATCTTATACATTTGACGCTGGCCCCTCGTCATTTTGGAATCCGATCAGGGTCTTAAAGCATAAAAAATGAACTGTTGGATCAAGCTATCAAAGACTTGGCACTGGATTGACCCCTGATTGCTAAAACTGGAGAATCTAAATTTGGAAAGACTCCCGGTACTGGAAAAAAGGACCTCCGTCTCTAACCCCTTTCAGCCTCTCTCTACAGGCTGCAGCCCAGTCTCGGCAAATAAAAGAGGTCTGATTTGTGGAGGCCTCTATCAGTTGTCGAGAAACAAAAGAGCGAAAGGGGTTGAATGATGGACGAAGAAGAGCACGAGGTGTACGGGGGAGAGATCCCCGATGTGGCTGACATGGAGGCCGACGTCGACTTGAACGGTGTTGACGTGGACGGCTCCAAGGTAATCCTAACGCTTCCCCTTCCCCTAGTTGATTCTTTTCGTTTTTATTGATTTGAATTGATCTGATTTTGGGTTTGGTTTGGTTTGGTTTGGTTTCGACTTCAACAGATTCAGGAGTTGGATGATATGAAAAAGAGATTAAAAGAGATGGAGGATGAGGCCAATGCTCTCCGCGAGATGCAAGCTAAGGTCGAGAAGGAGATGGGATCTGGCCAAGGTTCTATTTTTATTCCATTTGTTGATTCAATTTATCTTAATTATTGTTAGATTTTGTGTAATTTTGTAAATTTTAATTTGACTTGTTCTTTTCATCAGGATATATTGGTTTGCAACCTAAAAGGGATCATTTATGAATATTGTATAGTCTCATTTGCAATTTAGAAAGAGATGAGTGTAAACCTGATTTCTTTTGAATCACATATATTTTGGTTAAATATTAAAATTTTTTATGCTTTTAACCCTATATCCACAGAGTATTTATGGAATTTGGAAGGTCTATCCTCAAATATAGGTTCTCTGTGAGCAAGTAACCATTCTTAAGGGTTATATTTACTACTTTAGAAAACATGTTGGGGCGAACATCTTGTATTATTTTTCCACATGTGTGCGAGGCACCTTGGCCTAGCTCTCTGCATCTACACGGTAGTTCAGTGTGTCATATGGTTTTGTTGGTTTCAAAATAAAATGAGAGAGAGGGAACTTAAGATCTTGTTTAATTATCACAAATTGTTGAGGTTTTGTAAGGATGTAGATATATATTTTCCTTTACCTTGACCCTAGTTTCTTGTTGTATGTGCAGATTCTGGAGCTGCAGCTGCTTCTCAAGCTAACAAAGAGGAGGCCGATTCTCGTTCCGTCTTTGTTGGCAATGTAAGTTGTGTACTTAAATTCAAATTATATGTTCAGGCAATAAGTAATTTTGGCAATTTACTATTGGAATTAGAAAAAAAATTTGATTATCTAGAATATAACTATATGTAATTGATAGGCTTTTCATTTTGTTATCTTTCTTAATAAAACTTACAAACATTATTCTTTTAATTGCTCTGCTGATTTTTTTTTCTTTGGTATTGTCGAAATCCCTTATTTTATGCGCCTTTCGTGCATTCTTGCATCTATTCTTAAAAAATTAAAATAGTGGAAAAAGAAAAAAATGAGAAAAAGAAGTGCAAGCAAGAGAACAATGGAAGAAAATGATGAGTAAGAAAAATCGAAAATGTGAAAATTGATAAGGAAAATTTCATGAATGAAAAAATGGGGCCAAGAAAAGTAGGGTTTTGAGGATAAGAGAAGAACAAAGCAAAGAAGAGTAGTGTTTGTATGGAGATATAAAGGGGGCAAGAATGCACGATATTGGGTTTTAGTGCAGGCTGAACAACTTCAATGGATTCATATATGCGCCAGATTGTGTGCAGAAGCTACCTCACATAGAGAAGGCAGGCATGTGGTGCCATATTGGTGAGGGGTCCGTCTCTTGATCCTTATCTTGATAATGTTTGTTTTCCTGCAAATTATCTTTCAAAATCGACAATGGTCTGGCATCCGAGCAAAACACTTGGATAGTAAATTTAGCACTTCAACATTAGTAACTAATTTTGTAGCTTTCTACTTAATATCTTAGTTATTATTTTGATTAGACCCATCTTTCACTTGGGGATAACTCACGTCTTTGCAGTACTCTGGAGTTGAACTAAGCCTAAATTGAATTTACAGATCCATCCTCTCTACTTATCACATTCTTACTTCTATTCGATTTTACTATTTACCTTCATAAAGGATACAGCTCATTTTGTGATTATCAGAAGCTGGAATAACTTAAAAAGGGGAACAGGGGAAATAGATGGGCGAAAAATTAATGGAGCAGAGATGGTAGAAAGTGGATGTACCAATTCAACATCGAAAAAGGATGGAAAAGAACCAAGGGTACAAATTGGGCAAAACAAATAAGGGATATAAGTGGATTTGACTAACGAAATGGATTTGGACAAAATATTGGAAGTGCAACAGATCAATATAATGTTATTGAAATGAATGTTTAAGTGATTTATTTTATATTGCTATGCTAATAGACTTTAGTTGTTTTTGCTACATCTAAGGCGAATTGGTAGATCTATTCCATTTAGAAATGCCCAATCCTCTACAAACTCCCTTACATATCCTCTTTTTCAAGATGGTTCTTCTTAGCTGTTTATATGGGCTGTGATTAGTAAAAGTCAGTGGGACCTTTCTGTCAATGACGTGTAGTGGGGCAGTACCAGGGGGCTTGTGACAGAGAATCTGAACTCTCAAATTGCTTGATATTCTAGATCTATAGTTGAATCTTTGATGCAATTTTTAACGATTTGTTCCTCATCCTACATCCCCCCCCCTTTTTTTTTTTCTCCATCACTTTTAGCTGTGGAACTCCTTTTTTTTTATTCTTAAAATGCTCCAGTAGGAAGTTTTCCATGTGTTCATTTTTTTTTTTATACATTTGTATAGTGAGCAATAAACTAAAAACCAGTAACTGGTTTCAACAGGGACCACTTCTATATTGACCCAAATTACTTAAAAAAGTTGAGCTTTATAAATAAGTTTGACCTATTTAGTATCTGTAGATTTTTGGACTTGCAGATCCCTTTTACTTTGTTGTTTTTGTGATTTCTATGCAGGCCAAACAAAGGCCTTGAAATTATAAAAAGAGAAAATATCCATTTATAAGTTATGGATGACTGATGGGGAGAATAACAACATGCAGGTGGATTATGCGTGCACACCAGAAGAAGTGCAGCAGCACTTCCAGTCATGTGGAACAGTCAATAGGGTTACAATCCTGACAGACCGAATGGGCCAGCCCAAGGGCTTTGCCTACGTCGAGTTTCTCGAAACAGAGGCTGTTCAGGTTGCTATCCAGTTGAACGAATCTGAGCTCCATGGCAGACAGCTTAAGGTTTCTATTTGTCTATTCATTTATTCTTAACGTGTTTGTTTCTTTTGTCAACGGCGAAATATTTTCTGTGTTTGCTAAATTTGTTGAAGAGGTTTGCTTAGGTTAAAGTCATTTTTTGATGGACTAGAAGTGACCCAGTGGAGCATTTAATTTGCTCTTTTATCTGTGTCAGCGACTCAGAGTCCTTACTCCTTGGGATATTTCACCTTCTTCTTATTTTGAATCAAATAGAAGAGTTGGAAAAAGGGCAATTTTGAAAATTTTATGGAATTAATAGAAGATTTAGCATTTTCTGAAACCACTTTGGTTTCCTTGCAAGGACCTTCATTATGGTTATTTTCTGCTAAATAAGTATTGATGATGGAGAGAGTTCGGAAAAATAACATCTTGTTTTATTTTGCAACTTCCTTCATATTATTATTATATAATCTTTTATATGTTGTGTTTCAAATACAGGTTTTACCCAAAAGAACTAATGTACCAGGAATGAGACAGTTTCGAGGGAGGCGGTTCAGCCCAATTCCGGGAGCATTTCCCTACGGCAGGCCCTACATACCTCCATATTTTGCATCCCCTTATGGATATGGGTAATCATTTGCTCTTTTACCCTTTTAGTCAAATATTGTGGTAAATTTATATATAAATATGTATTTGTTTTCTGGTTTTATTCTCCAGAAAGGCTCCAAGGTTCAGAAGGGCCGCACGTTTTAGACCTTATTACTGATAACATTGTTGCTTCTATAAAGAGATTTGCTCCAAGGTTCTGAAGGCTCCTTTTTGGTATTGTTGAATCTTAATTAATAAGTCCTTTAAGAAGCCTTTTTTTGGAGCGAGTGATCTCAAGGGTTGTTGCTTCTATAAAGGGTTATCCCATTTGCCTCCGTTTAGAGTCTTCCTGTTGAAGTTTATATGGTAATGCTGTATTGATTGGTTTGTGTGTTCTGCATAGTAATAAGAATGTTATGTAATCGAAGTTTTAGCATCCTAATGAGAAATGAGTCTGTTTATGAATTCCGAGGGAGAAAATTATGTCGTGCGACAACTTTATGTTACTTGTTAATTATGTGGTTTGATATATGTGATATAATTCATAAAAAGTTAACTAGGAAGGGCCAAATATGCAGCGAGTTCCTGACTAAATCGCCAAAGAAGTACTTTTCATAGCCTCCGTTTGGATGCGTTGAGAAATAGGAAGAAGAAAGAAGGGAAGAAAAAAAATTATAAAAAATCAAAACTCTTCATAAAGTTACACACTTTCCAATACTTTTTCTCACTTTTCTTCTTCCCACATCCAAACGGGTGTGTCATTAGTTATTTCTAGTTAACAGGGCCATACTAATTCTCGTATTTTAGTTTAAGCAATGCTAGCTAGCTTGAGCTACTTGTGAGAAAATTGGTAAAATTCTTAGTGGAGTGAAAAGACGTATTTGTTCTCGAAGAAGTTGCTAAATTGTGAAAAAGATATTGATTTATTTTGTAAATTGAACTAAAACGATAAAACATGTGATAGTCTAGTAGGACTCTAAAGTCAATTATTTCGACGGAATTAACTAAAAAAAAGTGAGAATCCTGAACCACTAGATATTTCTAAAGTAAAGAGAGTCTCAGATATTTTCAATACCCGCTAAATGTATGCCAAGTCAGCATAAACACATCCTATTCTATCCTTGTTATTTCTTTTCCATCGGTCTTCAGTCTCCACTAAAACATGCTCTTACCCCAAGGTCCTCCACCAACCTCTCTCCATCCTATTTCTCACAACCCAACCTCAACCACCGCCTCCACTGCCTGCTCCAGCTCCTCCCCAATTCTCAACTCCATTAATGGCAAGGCCTCTTTACAATTCAATCGAAGCCATGGGCGAGACCCTTCCTACTTGGCGTATGATATTCGTCAGAAAGCACGTGATAAGAGACCGTTTGAAGCCCTCAGTCTCTTTCGCTCCATGGTTTTCTCTGATCAGTACGAAAATCCGGATGCCTATCCAATCGCCACTGTTCTTGGATGCTGTGTTTCGCTTCGAGCTGTCCGGTCAGGGAAGGAAATACACGGTTTCCTGATCCGGCACAGCTCACTTGGTGTTTGTACATGCTCTTCCGAGAGTGCCCTCGTTGATTTCTATGCTAAATGTGGGTTATTTGAAATAGCCCAAGAGGTGTTCGACAGAATGCCTGTGAGAGATGTGGTTGCCTGGACTATAATTCTTTCTGCGTATTCTGATAGAGATGGATATGAAAACCATATGATGGAGTTGTTCATCAAAATGCTGTATGACAACGTTGCCCCAAATTCTTATACTATTACTGCATTGCTACGCCGTGCCACATCGCAACATGGAAAGCAATTGCATGCATATGTTGTAAAGAATGGTTGGCACTCAGATACCTTCGTTGGGAGCTCTTTACTTGACATGTATGCCAAAAATGGAAAATTACACACTGCCAGGTTGGCTCTAGACCAAATTGAACACAAGGATATCATTTGTTATAACAGTATGTTATCATGCTTAGGTAAATTTGGTTCATTGGTTGATCAAATAGGACTGTTTATGGAAATATGTAGGTTGGGTTTTAGTCCTACTCAAGCCACATTAGTATCACTTCTCAATGGGTGTGCAAATTCTGGGTATATTGGCCCATCGAAACAATTGCACGGTCAAGGGATCAAAAGAGGCTTCGGTTCTGATGAGATTGTAGAAGGGGTGATTGTAGATATGTATGCAAAGTGCGGAGACCTTAAATCTGCCCGTGCGGTTTTCAATCAAATAAATTATACAAAAAATGTGGTTATTTGGAATGCCATGATTGGTGGGTATGGTAAACATGGATGCATAAAGGAGGCCTTAAACACTTTCTCTCTAATGCAAACATCCCGAGTGAGACCTAACCATATCACATTTATATGTTTATTGTCAGCATGCAGCCATACCGGTTGGGTCCGAGAAGGTTTGAATCTATTCAATGCAATGCAACCGGTCTATAATGTGTGTCCTAGGAATGAGCACTACTGTTGTATGGTGGATTTATTAGGCCGAGCTGGGATGGTACAAGAGGCATACCAATTTATTTGTACACACAAGTGTGAATATAGACCTTCTGTCTGGGGTTCATTGTTGAGTGCATGTCGCGCTTGGGGTGATACTGACATGGGAGAGATTGCTTCCAGAAAGTTGTTTGAATTGGAACCTGATAACTCTGGATCTTATGTGGCAATGGCTAGTATATATGCAGCCAATGGAAGGTGGGGTGAGTATAATGGTGTGAGAGAATCAATGGATGGTCAGAATATTAGAAAAGATACAGGATACAGTTGGATTGAGGTTGATGGCAAAGTTTGTAAATTTAGAGCAGGAGATAGATCAAATACTGGAACTTGGTTAGACGATATTTATTCAATCTGTGAGAGTTTGAATGATATTATGTCAGATAACTGTTTGATTGATTGCTTTGTTGATTGGGAAGCTCAAATTCTATAATAAATGAGATTACTTGATACACAAGTGCCAAACTAATTCTTGTTGCAACTGTACTGTACTGATTTCTGTAACAACCTTTAATTATCAGCCCATGGGCTAATACATGTTAGCCCAACTCATGCATGAAATAAAGATTCTAATTGCACATGAAACGGAGAATTACTTCGTAGTTCAAACTTCTTCTCCCTCCCTCTTTCCTTGCCTTTGCTTGTCCTACTCATGCACTCAATTCCCCTTCTTCAAAATTCCACTTTCTTTAATGTCCCCTACCTTCTCCCACTCCCTGAGAGCCCCAAACTAGTAGTACCTTCCCCCACAGAAGAAGGGAAGCAAGAAGTGAAAACTGAAACGATGTCTTTCTTGGCTCCACCTAAGTCTCTTTTCTCTCTTGTTCTCTTCCTATCCTTGATGAAACTCTCACTGGCATCCTTGTACCAACCACCGCCTACTGTCTTAACATATCACAATGGTCATTTGCTCCAAGGTCATATTCCAATTTCCCTCTTTTGGTACGGTTCCTTTACCCTGAAACAGAAAACTGTAATCACTGATTTCATTCTTTCTCTAACACCTCACCAACCAAACTCAGCCTATCCAACCCTATCACCAACTGTTGACAAGTGGTGGCACACCGTGGATTATTATGTCCAAACCGCTGGTAGAACCAAAACACACATCTTGCTAACAAACCAACTAAATGATGAGTCCTACTCACTTGGCAAGCTACTAACTCGTTCCCAGCTATCCTCTCTCGCCACACGCCTTGGTGTTTTGCCAGGTGGTATAGCAGTCGTGCTAACCTCAGCTGATGTTGCAGTTGAAGGGTTCTGCACAAATACATGTGGATTGCACACACCAGAGTATATCTGGGTTGGTGACTCATCAGTGCAATGCGCTGGTAAATGTGCATGGCCATTCCATGCGGCTGAATTTTATGGCCCGAGTAGGGGGGTAGTGGTGCGACCCCCAAATGGTGATGCGGGGCTAGACGGGATGGTGATTAATTTGGCGACTCTGTTAGCTGGTGTCGTTACAAACCCAAATGGAGACGGGTATTTTCAAGGGGATGCTGCTGCGCCTGTTGAGGTGGCTGCAGCTTGTCCTGGTGTTTATGGTCGTGGGGCCTACCCAGGTAATCCGGGGCAGCTTAAGGTTGATCGAGTTACAGGAGGTAGCTACAATGTTGAGGGGAGGAACGGAAGGAAGTTCTTGGTTCCGGCATTGGTTGACCCATTTCGGCATTCGTGTCAGATACTAAGCTGATTTGGGTTGTTTTGTGATTTATTGGACTAGGTTTGGTTATAGATACGGCATATGGGTTTGATGGATTGTGGTCACGATAAACAGTTTCATTTGGTGCGATTGTTATGGCTTTGCATTCTTTTTATTTTTTTAATTCACTGATTTACCAAGTTTATTTATCAAGCCGCTTAACAATGGCAGGCGTGCGTAACAAAGAACAATATTTTAAACAATATGCTTCTAGTTTCTTTGCTTGTCTTGTTTGTACTAGGAAAAATTTGAAAACCCATACATGTGGGCCTATAAATTAACAACCTTTGATACAAAAATACAATGGATACTTGAATACTGATTTGTAAGGCCGAAAAGGCTGCGTGCCCACAACAAATTAGGCCCTCCGGAATCCCGATGTGTTTAATGGAGGATATGTTTAAAGACACCATACCACTACATTTCCGCATATATAGCTGTGTTTGTCCATGTCTTCATAGATACAAGATAGCTATAAATTAAAAACAAAAATATAAGATAGTTGATGTGGCATCTGTCCATGAGATTCATGAGAAATTAGATGTGGCATTTGTCCATGATGTTTCATGAGATCAGAGAAGTTCTGTGGTATTTCAACAACGCTGATTTTGCATTTGTCCATGTCTTGATTAGATATATGATAGCTGATATTGCATTTGTCCATGTCTTGATAGATACAAGATAGCTTTAAATTAAAAACAAAGATATAAGATAGTTGATGAGGCATTTGTCCATGAGATTGATGAGAAACCGGATGTGGCATTTGTCCATGTTTCATGAGATCAGATAAGGCTGATGTGATTGCATGATTTTTAGAGAATGCTGATATTCCATTTGTCCATATGTATTGATTAGATATAAGATAGCTTTATGAGATCAGACGAGGCTGATGTGATATATTGCATGATTTTAGAGAATGCTGATATTGCATTTGTCCATATATATTTATTAGGTATAAGATAGATTTATGAGATCAGATAAGGCTCATGTGATTGCATGATTTTGGAGAATGCTGATATTGTATTTGCCCATATGTATTGATTAGATATAAGATAGAATTAAATTAAGCAAAAGATAACATAGCTGATGTGGCATTTGTCTACGGAATTGATGAAAATAAGATATTGCATTTGTCTATGTTCTTTTGATGCGATTAGATATGGCTTATGTTGTATGAATCGTATGATCACAATGCTGAATGAAATCAATGTGGCATTTGCCCACAGTTCTTGATTAGATTGAAGAAAGCTGATGTGGCATTTGTCAATGTAGCTGCTTGTATTTCTATATAGTGTTGTGTTTTTAGCTAGTAGAAGAGGCAACATTTATTGATGTTCTTGTGAATCTATGGCATTTGTCACAGGAATATGTGAAGAAGTGATGGTGGCATTTGTCCACAAAAGATAATGAGTTTTACAAGTGGCATCTGTTCATGTAGTTGCTTGTAGTTGCTGGCTAATGTTGTTGGCATTTGTCGCTATGCATATTATTGTGCTTATGAAGAAATTTGTGGCATTTAGCCACAGGAGATTTGAAGAAAAAATGGTGGTGTTTGTCCACAAAACATGATGGGAATGGGTGTCCGCGGCAGGCGCTCTCTCTCTCTCTCTATACTTTCAATTTATTTTATTATTTAGTTTCCCATTTGTTACTAACAATTTAACTGTTAAATTGATGAGATTTAGAATACAAAATTTCCCCAAATTTTTGGATCCCACATAAATGCTCTACTCAAAACAGTGAAAGACAAAACATCGGATATACAGAATATATAGCGCACTTGTACAACAACGTAAAGTTCCATTCAGAATACTAACTACGCTGCAAAGTTTTTTTCTAGATTATTTTTTTTTGCAAACGAAGCTTAAATTGTTCAAACTATACATGTATATGAAAGAACATCTTAATCAACTCATAAGCAAAATTACTCGAAATCACACGTGACAAATCATGCAGCGTATATTTTAGATTGAAGTTTCTTTCTATTTTGGAAGCATGACTTCATTTACCAACCTCCCAAGATTGACAAAGGATGACCCGCCGGGCTGAGTCGCCCTGATTGCACTTTTCTTCCACTCGACTGCCCGGTTTCTCATTTCTGCTCCTCTGCCCCCAGTCATAAGCTCTCTAACCTGCCATTCCACCACATCCCTCTTCACATTGTTATCAATTTCCATTCCGACTCCCCATTCATTGCATACATAACGGCAATTGGTATGTTGCTCCGCAAAGAATGGCCAACTGATCATCGGCACTCCACAGCTCAAACTTTTAATTGTCGAATTCCATCCACTGTGTGTTAAGAACCCTCCTATAGCAGGATGTGCTAGCACAGCCTCCTGCCGGCACCACCTGGCGAGTATGCCCCGCCCCTCTATATCCGCAGAGAATTGTGGAGGGAGCACAGCAGAGTCTCCTTTCACCAGATCATTTCTTATGACCCACAGAAAATCACACTTGCTGTATGCCAAACCCCAAGCAAACTCTAGCAATTGATCATTAGTCATGACGGTTATGCTGCCAAAATTGACATATATCACCGAGCCATGTTTTTTGCTGTCGAGCCATTTCAAGCAATCGGTGTCTTCTTTCCATAAAGTCGAGCTGATGGGAAGTTTGGTCGCCTTCAAAGAGAGTAGAGAGAGAGGGCCCACAGTGTAAATTGGAGGTAGCATGGTTTGTAGTGTGTCCAATACGGTTTGTTCAAGTTCATCAAAGGTATTTAGCACAATGGCACTAGCCTTGGTATTGCGCCAACACTCCCTATTTGCAAAGTTCATCATAAAATCGTTCGGGTCGGTGGTGCGTAAGAAGCTCGGCATGTCTCTTAGCCTCATATTCTTCAGGCCAGGGATCCAGTCGAGGGGCATTTCGAGGTATCCGTCTTTGAGTTGAGCTTCATCTGGATTAAACCATAATTGTCAGCTAGTTATTAGATAAATATATAATCAATTAATACTTAATTAATAGTGTGAATTTTTATTATTTTATTAATGGTGTCATGATGATCCACTAATCAATATGATAATTTGTGGAAGCTACGTACAAAACAAATATCATCGAAATTAATCACCCTTTTGTATCTACTTTCCAATTTCACTTGCTATTGACGGATTATATCACCACCACCATATATAAAGAAAAGGCAAAATACAAATTGAGGAATATATCACCTTTGAGTGGAACGATCTCTCTCTGAATTAGCTCCTTATAATGGAGAAACCCGCAATAACCACATGCGCTTGTACACCATAAAATTACCTCTTTTAACCCCATCTCCCGCGCTGCATCAAGCGTAAAACTCATGATTCCATCTGACACGATGAAGCTCACTGGTGGTGAGCTACCGACACCATTCACCCTCCCAAGCAACTCTATGAATGGCTTCAGACAGTTTTTCTCAACTGACTGGCACAGCTCTATAACATCCTGGAAGCAGATATGAAATAATATGCACGAGTACTTATGCCTGCATGGGTGTAGCTGTGTAGATGGTTCAAATCAGATAGAACAATTGTTCTAGCTAACAATTGAAATGCTTTTCTCATGTAAAATTCTTTTTCCTACAAATGTCTTTTTGTTTATTTTTGGTCTTGCCAGAAGATATAATTGTCTGATATGATTAAAAATGATAAGTGATTCAGAAGCGTAAGGTAAAAGAGAGAAGACTAGCTATAAAATAGGTTTTCACTGTGTGAAAATTGAGTTATAATTCCCCAGCAGCTTTATTCATTAAAAAGCATATAACGCTGGGTTCAAAATTTTATGTAATAAAAAAAACACACGATACCTGTGTAGCATCCTCAAATCCCTCTGGTGGGGCTGGGAGGCCATCTGGTATTGACTGAAATCGAAAATCAGGTAGATTCAGGTGTGACGATATTGCTCGCGAGTTGAGGAGGCGGCGGTGATTGTAGTGCGTGTTAACGAAGGTTATGTGAAAGCCATGGCAGGAATCAAAGGTTTAAATAGCGGATAGCGGACTCGTAGCGGACATGCTAATATCATAGCGGATAGCGGATAGCGGGTATTTAGCGGCCGCTATCGGACCATAGCGGATTTGCACGCACAAGTGCATTTTGAGGTCTAGTTTAGTCTAAAATAAAAAATTAAAATAATTTCATGCAACTAATTAATGCTAACTAAAATTATATTTATTTTCTATGCAGACTTGAGCATTAAATTTTAAGAATTTGAAAATGTTCAAAACATAAAAATTGTGGCCACTTTTGTAAACTTTTCATAGAATTTTGAATCACGTCAATCGGAGTTCGTATGCGAAAGTTATACCCAAAATACTATTGTTATATCAGCAAATTATAAACTGTACCGCTATTTCCTCTATTATACCGCTATATCACCCGCTATTTCCCGCTATTTCACCGCTATATCCCGCTATTTCCCGCTATAGGTCGCGCTATCGGACGGGCCGCTAATTCTGTAGCGTTGTAGCGGTGTACCAAATAGCACCGCTATAGCGCCGCTATTGCGGCCGCTACGGCCGCTATTTAAACCTTTGGCAGGAATGAAGAAGCTGGGCTAATTTTAGCATAGGCGTTATATGGCCTTGAGCTGGATATGGGATGCAGACTGTTGAAAGTAATTCAAAGTCAGAAGAAAACGCATATGAAGAAGCTAAATTTGGAGAAGCTATTAATAAGCTTTCTGTTTAAATATGCACAGGGGTATTTTAGGAAACTTGTAGGGTATTTCCAGCATTAGTTATTTTGGTTTCAGCAAAAGCAGCTGACCATATTTAGGCATGATTATTGAGGGATTAGTTACATTTAGTAGTAGTTATTTTAGACTTGTAATAGGCTATAAAAGCATGTATGACATTCAGCTTTGTAGAGTAATAAAATCAGCAAGTTTTCAGCAGAAATTAGCCTGTTTTTCTCTAGTTTTTTCTCTGTTTCTCTAACCTGTAGCAGTCCAATTTTTGTGTTGTTTGTACCAGCACGAATTTCCTCAATATAATCCAACAAATTTGGTATCAGAGCAGGTCGAAACTTGGGCTGTTTTCATGGCAGAAGCAGGCGCCAACATGTCAAGTCCATCGGTTCCAGTCTTTAAAGGAGAGAACTATAATTTCTGGAGTATCAAGATGTCAACCTTGTTCAAATCTTATGGTCTATGGGATATAGTTGAGAAAGGTGCCGGGACTACGGCAGATGACCTAAAGAAGGATGCAAGGGCACTGTTTTTCATACAATCAGCAGTACACGAGTCAATATTTACCAAGATTTCAGCGGCAACAACAGCGAAGGATGCTTGGACAATCCTGAAAACGGCTTTTCAAGGTAGTTCAAAGGTTATTGCTATCAAATTGCAAGGGTTAAGACGTGACTTTGAAACATTGAGCATGAAACAAGGCGAATCTGTCCAGCAGTTTCTTACACGAGTCTCATCAATTGTCAATCAAATTCGTGGCTGTGGTGAAGATCTTTCCGAAGCAACTGTAGTGATGAAGGTGTTGCGCAGCCTTACAACCAAATTCGACCATGTTGTAGCCGCAATCGAAGAGTCTAAAGATCTGTCCACATATTCCTTCGATGAGTTGATGGGTTCGCTGCAGGCCCATGAAGTTCGACTTCTCAGATCTGAAGAGAAGGATGATTCTAAGGCCTTTCTCACCAAAAGCAATTCTGGTAGAGGGGGAGGTCGCAGCGGTAGAGGTCGTGGAAGAGGAACAGGCAGCAGAGACAATCACCAAGCACAACAGCAAATAACAAAGAAAGATATCGAGTGCTATTATTGTCATAAGATGGGTCATGTCAAAGCAGATTGCTATAAGAAGAAAAGAGAAGATCAGCAAGGTATGCAAGGTGTTGAATGCCATTATTGTCACAAATTTGGCCATGTGCAGGCTGATTGCTACAAAAAGAAGCGTGAAGAAGAGCAAGCCAATGTTGTTGAGGAGAAAGGCAGCGAGGAAGGCACGACAGCCATGCTTTTCATGACAAAAACAAATGAGGAATCAGATGTAAGTCAAGTCTGGTTTTTGGACAGCGGGTGCTCTAATCACATGTCCGGTCTCAAGCATCTCTTTGAAGAACTGGACGAGTCATATAAGAAGTCTGTGAGGCTTGGTAATAACAAAGAAATACAAGTTGAAGGCATAGGCAAGGTGGCTGTTCCAACTGCAAGCGGTACAAGGGTTTTACACAACGTATACTTCATCCCCCAACTTTCACAAAACCTCCTAAGCATTGGGCAAATGATGAACAGCGGGTATGAGATCAAATTTGAGGGCAATACATGTAAGATTGAGGAATCAGGAACAAAGAATGTGATGGCAATCATACAGAAGACACACAACAACTTGTTTCCTTTGAAAATGTTAGAAGTCGATGAAAGTGCACTTGCAGTCACAGATTTAAGTCAAAGCTGGTTGTGGCATCACAGGTATGGGCATTTAAACATCAATGGTTTGAAATTGTTAAACCAGAAACATATGGTGATAGGGCTGCCAGAGATAGATGAAGTCGGATTATGTGAAGGATGTATCCTTGGCAAGCAATCAAAGCTGTCATTTCCAAAGGATCGATCAATGCGTGCAAAGAAGATACTTGAGCTGGTGCATACTGATTTGTGCGGGCCTATGGAGGTTGAATCGATAGGAGGAAGCAAGTATTTGATGCTGCTTATCGATGATTACAGCAGGATGACTTGGGTGTATTTCCTAAGTTACAAAAGTGAAGCATTTGGGCTATTCAAAAGGTTCAAGGCTATGGCAGAAACTCAAACTGGCGTTCGGCTGAAAGCTCTCAGATCAGATCGCGGAGGTGAGTTCCAGTCAAATGAATTCAAGCAGTTTTGTGAGAAAGAAGGGGTGCTACAGCAACTAACCACACCATATACACCCGAGCAAAATGGCGTGGCTGAACGCAAGAACCGCACTGTGGTGGAACTAGCAAGAAGCATGCTGAAATCGAAGAATCTACCAAATCTATTTTGGGCTGAAGCCGTAGCAACTGCGGTGTATTTGCTGAACTTATCACCTACAAAGGCGGTCATGAACAGAACACCGTATGAGGCATGGTTCGAAAGGAAACCAATAGTGAGTCATCTAAGAATCTTTGGATGCGTTGCTTACACGCTTGTCAACTCTCACAGCCGAAAGAAGTTAGATGCCAAATCTGAAAAATGCATTTTCATTGGCTATTGCATTCAATCGAAGGGATATCGACTCTATAATCCTGAAACACAGAAGATAATCATCAGCCGCAATGTGATGTTTGACGAGAACACGAGTTGGAGATGGAATTCAGAAGGTGCTGAAGCATCAATTTCCTTACCAGATGATGAAGATGAGGGCAGCAAGGAGCCTCAACCAGAAACAAACACTTTGCCAAAACCAATACAAGTCTATAGAAGAAGAGGCAATCAACCATCACAAGAAAAGACCAAAACCTTGCAAGAACTATATGCAACAACACAGGTACTTATGGTGGCTGATCCGGATTGCTTTGAGGAGGCAGCTGAAAAGGAGGAGTGGCGTCAAGCAATGGATGAAGAGATGAGCGCAATTGAGCAGAATCAGACCTGGCAGCTAGTCAAATTACCGAAAGACCGTGTTGCCATTGGAGTTAAGTGGGTTTATAAGACTAAATTTGGTCCAGATGGCAGCATATTGAAACACAAAGCTAGATTAGTAGCAAAGGGCTATGCACAGAAGCAAGGAATTGACTACGAAGAGACGTTCTCTCCAGTGGCCAGATTCGAGACCATACGGTTGTTGATGGCAGTGGCAGCTCAATTGAAACAACCCGTTTATCAATTTGATGTAAAGTCAGCTTTTCTTAATGGTGAACTGATGGAAGAGGTTTATGTTGATCAGCCAGAGGGATTTGAGGTGAAGGGCAAAGAGAATTGGGTGTATCGGCTGTCCAAGGCGCTATATGGACTGAAACAAGCCCCTCGTGCATGGTACAGTAAAATTGATGCACATTTTCAGAAATTGGGTTTTAAACGAAGCAAAAATGAGCCCAATTTGTATGTCAAACACAAAGGAGAAGAAGGATTGATGGGTGTTTGTTTGTATGTCGATGACATGATTTATTTTGGTACAAATGATGCAATGTTGAGGGAATTCAAGGAGCAAATGATGGCTGTTTTTGAAATGACGGATCTAGGAAAGATGCATTACTTTTTAGGTCTTGAGGTGGAACAAGAAGAAGGGAGAATCTTCATTTCTCAGCGCAAGTATGCAACTGATTTGGTGGCAAAGTTCGGACTGAAGGGATGCAATCCTGTGCAGACACCGATGAACACAAATGAGAAATTAACACTTGTTGATGGAACAGGACCAACAGATGCAACACGATTCAGAAGCTTAATTGGAGGATTGATGTATCTTATTCACACAAGACCTGATATTGCACACTCAGTTGGAGTTGTTTCAAGATTCATGCAAAATCCGACGAAACAACACATGGGAGCTGCAAAAAGGATACTAAGGTACGTTTCTGGTACCATGGATTATGGTCTGTGGTATGAAGCAATGGATTCACCAATGCTGATAGGCTACAGTGATAGTGATTGGGCTGGAAATTTAGATGATAGGAAGAGCACATCAGGTCAGGTTTTCTTCTACGGAAACAACGCAATCAGTTGGAGTTCAAAGAAGCAAGCAACGGTGGCACTATCAACTGCAGAAGCTGAATATAGTGCAGTAACTTCAGCAGCATGCCAAGCTGTATGGATAAGAAGCCTGTTGGAGGAGTTAAATTGTGAGCAGATTGGAGCAACAACTCTCTACTGTGACAATCAATCCGCAATTGCAATTGCGAACAATCCGGTGCATCACAACAGAACAAAGCACATAGACACCCGACTACATTTCATAAGAGATTTGGTTGAGAAAAAGGTGATTGAACTGCAATATGTCAACACAAACCAGCAGATTGCAGATGTATTGACAAAGTCTCTGACTCGGGAGAAGTTCACTTGGTATCGTAACATGATGAATGTTCTGGACTTTGAATTAAGGGGGAGTGTTGAAAGTAATTCAAAGTCAGAAGAAAACGCATATGAAGAAGCTAAATTTGGAGAAGCTATTAATAAGCTTTCTGTTTAAATATGCACAGGGGTATTTTAGGAAACTTGTAGGGTATTTCCAGCATTAGTTATTTTGGTTTCAGCAAAAGCAGCTGACCATATTTAGGCATGATTATTGAGGGATTAGTTACATTTAGTAGTAGTTATTTTAGACTTGTAATAGGCTATAAAAGCATGTATGACATTCAGCTTTGTAGAGTAATAAAATCAGCAAGTTTTCAGCAGAAATTAGCCTGTTTTTCTCTAGTTTTTTCTCTGTTTCTCTAACCTGTAGCAGTCCAATTTTTGTGTTGTTTGTACCAGCACGAATTTCCTCAATATAATCCAACACAGACAGCATGAGGCTTCTCACTTGGAATTGAACTCATATTTTGTACTAGTCTCACTTCCAAGTCACACTGTCATAAACAAACACATTCTAATATAATTTTGTACTAGTCTCACATCAAAGGAATTGAACTGTTTATGACAGTGTGACTGTGTGAGTGAATGAGAGAAAAGGGATCCTTTGATGTCTAATATATATAGAATGAGTTGTGCGAATAAATTATATTAGTAAGAGTGAATTTCAAATGGGGAGAGGGTATTTTTGACAAAGTCAATTCGTATCTTTTTGTTCAATAGTGTCTACGTCACGCAAAGTCCATTTAATTCACAAATCAAACATACTTAGTCAACATAATAGCTTACATTGTTTTATTATCAATGGTACAATAGTAAAACGATCGAAAAACACAGTAAAATACCAAAATGTTCGTGCATGCATGTAAACAAAGTCACAGAGACCACCAATCTGGTTGAAGACGAGAGAGAATTCTGAAAAGAGTCGTAGAAATAACTTCTATATATATTTTGTCAAGTATTTTGTGAAGAAAATTAGGACATAAATTCAATACTCAACTTCCAAAATTTTCATTTAAACATTATTGTTCAATCTCTTACAGTGTAAAATTTCAATTCATATGCATAAACAATAAAAAATAGTTTACCACCTGTGTCGAACAATGCACCAATGATTATAATACCGACTTTCTACAATAAATTAATTAGAATTCTAATTTTTTTCAAGTAATTAATTTACACGAAAACTCTATAAAATTATTTAGACACATTAATTATTTTCAATAAATAAAGTTCAATATTCAACAGATGCAAGTGGATGTATGCCAGAGCGCGCGTGATGGATGATTTTTTTTCTGCAATCAAAATATGGATTTTAAATAATATATATCTTTCCTGAAATCCGCTCCAGGATAACACTGCAATTCTCTTCCCTACTTGTGGGAGTTCTAGAGACCTTTCTTTTCATTTTACAGCTTTGCATATTATCCGGCGATCAAGAAATGCAATGATTTTTAGAGATGAGGTAAGAACACTTATGGTCTTAGCTGGGATTGCAGCAAGTGAGGCGAAGCTGGTTTTTAGAAATGCATAACACAGCAATGTTCAGGCTTTTTACAATTGTGCTTATTTCCTACTTGACCAGTTGGTTTGTGTAGTTCTGGTACGTTTCCACTCTGGTGGTTCGTACTATTTTTTCTTTCTTAGCAGCCGCTGCTAAGTTGTCTAAAAGAAAAATAACACTGCAATTCAATGTTTCGCTACATGCATGTGGCTGGGCCCGACACCCAAACAATTTGGCGTGTTTGGACGTAGAGAGTTAAGGAATAAGGAATTTAGGGACTAATTCGGATTTTTTATTCATATTTTATGTTTATATTAGAATATGAATAAGCATCCGAATAAATTCAAACTTTTTATTCATGTGTTGTTTGGTTTAGTTAGTATTATATGATGCAATTCAATATATATATTTTTTTTCAAATTACGAAGCATGCACTACCCGGAGTTTTCCCTTTTTCAATGGTTAATAAAATGATTCTGTAACGATTTTGAACCATTACAAAAGACTCTGTCACATATATTAATAATAACTTCCGTTACTATTCTTCATTTTTTTTTTAAAATATTTTGCTCCCCGTAACCATATACCCATATTATATTATATATGCACATCACAATATCAAGCAAATAGACAATCACAAGTACGCATATGAAATAAATAAAACTAATATAATCCACATAATATTAACAATTCAATACCAATTTATACTGAACTCCAAATAACAATCTACCATTTCATATTACAAAAAAAAATGAAATATGTTTATAACACAATCTTCTATATCATCAACTTAACTAATACTTTAGCATCCTCAAATTGATTGTGCCATCCCTAACTGCACTTTACACTCTCCAGAGCAACCTGCCAATATACCAAATGAAAACAGATTAAAAAAGAAGAATTAATGAAATTATGAAGCATTAGATCAATACTTTCTTACAAACAGCATGTAAACTTAAAAGGGAATGAGGTGTATGTTGTTATCGTATTTTATGGGTGCATATTATTAATCCAATAAAAGATATTTCTGTGATTTCATCTATCTAAATTGTTGTTTAAAAGCATAACTGTGATGAAACAAACCATTAGTAGGACCCTCAATCAAAAATAAATTTTATGATTCAGATCTTTTATTTTTTTTTTTACATATTTACAATAAGTTCAATATGATCGAAGTGTAAAATCATACATTGATAAGAGGTTTAAGAGAAGCAAATTTAGTACCAAAATCTTGATGATTACTTCTCCCATCGTCCTTCGACAAAGCACACGATTCCATCCCTACTACACCCAAGAAGTAATTGTCAAGACATTTCCAATGTTTTACAGCAAGTGCCAGAAGTTAAAAGACAGTATATATGCTAATCAACAACATGCTAGCAGAACGAGATCCTCTAGTTGTTTTTATAAAACTGTTAATGGGTGCCCCATGTCATGTGAATAATACCAGATTGATAGGT
Organism: Rhynchospora pubera; assembly: GCA_028095005.1. Lineage (NCBI taxonomy): Eukaryota > Viridiplantae > Streptophyta > Magnoliopsida > Poales > Cyperaceae > Rhynchospora > Rhynchospora pubera. The sequence continues at coordinate 349,135,895 of CM051459.1, read as the reverse complement.
CCGAAAAAATTTAACCGTTGAGATTAAATCGGACGGTTCAGATCGAAAAACGACCAGAGGATTCGGGTCCACCGTCCACATGCTAGCATATGCTGAATAAATTGCACAAGAATATATGCTAGTAGGAGCACACAATTCAGTGCATAAACTGCACCTAAATTCTTAGTTCTCAAAATTGATTTCTTTTTCCAGCAAGTTAGCAGAAGAATATATGCCAGGAGCACAAAATTCAGTGCATAAAGTGCATCTAAATTCCTAGTCATCAAAATTGATTTCTTTTTCCAGAAAGTAAGGTAGTTTATGTATATAACAGTAAGTTCAGTAAACAAAAATAATGTATCATTTAAAACACGACTTAAAGCTTGCCAGGGAAAAAAAAGAAAATGCTAAACACTCTTAAAAAAAACTTTTATCTACTAGCTTGACCTCCAATTTATCTTCAAAAAAAAAAAACTTTATCTACTAGAAAATTCAGATATCATAATAATTCGCAAAACAAATCGATTGATTACTGATCCAATCAAACCAACAAAACAAACTCAATTCATAACAAAACCTGAAGATTTGCAAGGCATGACCATCATTGACTACGAGAAACGCAAACGACCCTTTCCCTTGTTCCCGTTCAGTCTTCACCCAACCTCCGACCAACACGCGGCAACCAGCCCAGCTAGCCACATCAGCTTCGAGAATTTCCTTGATTTTAGTGATCCGTTGGAGCATGCATCCCTCGGGGTTTCCGAGACTCGTTGTGACCATCTCAGCCACCACATCTGTTACCTCCATTGTAGGTTTGGTTATGTCGAGATTATGGTTTGTGAGGAGGAGGTGCTGGGGTTTCCGACAAGGCAGAGTGGTCGAGGGTGAGGCGAAGAGGTCGACGAGGAGGTGCTGCCAGCATCGAGGGGAGGGACAAATTTGAGGCAGAAAATTAAAATGAAGAAGTGATGGACTGATGGGTCGGAAGGAAAAAGAAAGAATAATAGTTCGAAACCTAGCAGTTAATACTGACCAAAACTGTTACAAAACTGTTATAATTTTGAAATGAGGCATACTAAAATCGGTCGCGATTGAGGAATGAGGCCATCAGCTATGATCAAATTTTAATTTTTAAAATTATGACAGTCGATCCGAACTGTTTAATGTGTTCTCCATATTAAAATTTCATTGGAGATCAAATTTTATATTTTTCTGAAATTATTTAACAATAATTTTTAAAAATCTAAAAAACATAGTAAAATAATTTAGAAAAATTTAAAATTTGATCTCCAATGAGATTTCAATATGGAGAACACATTGAACGGTTCAAATTAGCCGTTAGAACCTCAAAAGTTGAGATATAATCGCGCCTGATGGATCCATCCGTTAGTCGTGATTGATTTTAGTCTACTTCTTTTGAAATTTTCTTCGAAGGCTTGCTGGCAAGTTGCCAACAGCTGAGAGAATTAATTAATAAAGAAAATGTTGAGATTACTTTTTACAGAGCTAGAAAATAAAAAAATAGATCATATGAAAGCTAACTATCAGCTAAAACAAAAAAGAACTAAACACCCAGGGCCTGTAGAGAACCATAGGTACGAGACCAGCTACGAACTAGTATCTCTCCCTCAATAAGTGTCCTATGCAGTGAGGAAATTTCATTCTGAAAGATTATTGTACAGCGTTGCTTCCACATCGTCCACGTCATGGCACTCCAAATAATATTCCAGAACTGCTTCTTCTCCGGTGGCAGTCTCTTTCTGTTAGATTGCCAGAAAACTAAAGGGGTCGGGGAATGCAATCTCAGAGGGAGGTTGAATTGTAATCTAGTTAACTCCCAAATATTATCTGCAAAAGGGCATGAGTGAAAATTTTCAATTTGTAACAATTTTTTTATATAAAAATCGTTACAAATCACAACAAAATTTGTAATGTTCTTTTTTTTTTTAATAAAAACCGTTACAAATTTGCTGACCGATATATTTTTTTGACAAAAAATGGTAACGATTATTATATTTACAATGCTGTTATAGATTAGTTTTGCACATATTTACAGCGTCGTCACTGGCAAATTTGTAACGAATATTTAGAAAACTGTTACTGATTGACTATTATAGATATATGTTTTTATGATAGGTTCCGTTTGGATAGGTATGGGAAGAAGGGAAGAAGGGAAGAAGTGAAAAGAAGTATTGGGAAGTGTGTAACTTTGTGAAGAGTTTGAATTATTTATAATTTTTTTTCTTCCTTCTTCCTTCTTCCTCCTTCTTCTTCTCTCATACAAACGGAGGCATAGTGATGTCTAAGTGATCTTACTCGTATTGAAGTAATCACTTAATCTCAGCAAACAAAAACACCCCTCAAATGTGGTGTTGGTATCGATCCTTAGATAATCAGCTAAAACGATTCAAATTTGCCTACTTTAGTGATGTATTCTAGTGCAGTATGATGGATTAATGGTCGTCAATATCCAAAAATTAGACTTTGTGTTTATGTTGATGGCACACAAACCTTGACAATTACTTTCCAGGCTTCCAAATTGACGGCTTGACCCATAAAAGCCCATATACAATTGCAACGATTAAAAGACAAACTGTTAAATGGAGGAAATTGATTATTGCAATAGTGTCGTCCGCAGTTTTGTGATCGCTTAAACAAACTAAAAATATATATATAATATAGATAAGATGAATATATAAATAATCACAATGAATACATACAAATAAATAAATTCAATAAAAATAAGTTGAATATGCATAAAACTTTTAAATTTCGACGTTTAAACGACGTTATATCATAAATTTTAGTTTTCAGAAGCTAACCGCACGAACGTTAAGACTTGATTGGACGAAATGTCGTAACACGTTATTTATGATTTTTTGACGAAAAAATGAACAAAATAATGCGTATGACGGAAAAAAATTAGATATGTTATTACCTAATTAACTTAAAAAAAAATATACCGACCAAACCCTAGACTCCTCTCTCTCTCTCTCTTTGACTGAAACCCTCTACAGTCATAAATGGATGTAGAGGTCTCCAGTTGTCCTAAATTTTTATAATATTTATAACATTTTAAAATTCAAATGTTGAATCCAAATCGTTGATCTTGTTCAATTTCATGGACAATGCATTTTCATTTAAGTTTTATAAATTTTAGAGTTGATTTAATACTTGATTTAAGTGATCAAATTATGAACGTATTATAATTAATCATTTATGGCTATAGAGGATGTTAGTGTTGGAATTGTGTTCTAAAAGTTATCTTATGGTGATTACTTTTATATGTTATATTTATGAATTGGATGTTATTACATTTTGTTCCATGAGTTTATATTCGTATTTAGAAGTGTTCAAGAAGATGCTCTTGGTCTTGAACCGCAGAACTCTAAATAAAATGAATATATATCTCTAAAATGTTCACAGGTCTTGGATATTAGCAGGAACACTAATATGCCATACAAGACTGTCGTGTTGATTAAAAGTACGTTGTAGTTCTGTAAACGTTGATAAAGGATTATCATTTAATAACACGAGTATATGAAAAGTTTCATATATTGAACAGACCTAATTGATAAAAATATTATACGGATTGTGTTTGTGTCATTAATATTTTTATCGTGTCATTAATTCTAAGATTGATATGATATATTTTCACATAAGAAATATGCAACGTGATTATTACTTAAAGCCATTTGAAACTTGTGGTGATAAAAATAATAGTTCTTTGTATATAACTTGTGTAGAAGGGAAATATATATGTCAATAGCTAATTGTCACTCATGAATTGAGGAATGATATTACAAAGGGCCCCTTGGTAAAGTAAGATTATAAATGGATCTAATATAACTGAAGTGCAGTTATAATTATATAATCAAACTTATTGGAGACCAAGAAAAGATTATAATACGAAGATGACACAGCCCTACTTTGTATAATAATCATAATATCATATGGCAAGGAATAGACACAAGTAATGTTAATAACATTACTAGAAGGATCGTGTTTCGTAAAAGGATTTGCTAAACATCTATATTATTTGGGTAACTGTAATGTATGCTAGAGTACCGCTTACAGTTTATGGAATAAAATGTTTTATTCCATTGCCAACATAATATGGATCCTCAATATAGGTCACACCAACTGAATGGGAAACAAGAAATATATTTTCTATGTACAAGGTTTCATGTTGTATGAAACAAATTGTACAAATAGAAAATTATATCACATGACGTGATTAACTAGCAAGGAATAAATTTATTGATATGTGAATATTATGAGTATAATATGTGTTTCACATAATATAATAATATATGAATATTATTATAGAGTACATAAATTTATTTAAAGCCCAAGCCCAAATATTTTAACAAATGAAGAGAGAAAGAAGGCTTTAAATTCGGGTCAGAATTTGAGCCAATTTTAAACTGACAATTAGTATAGCAAATGATAACTAAATTGGACAAATGATTTATGAAATTGTAGCACTGGAAGTGTAGAATCCAATGGTTCAAGTTTCATGTCGTTTGGAATTTCCTACAGAGAGTTATCATTGTTTTAGTGCTGCAACGTCAGAAATTAAAGTGCTGTTTTAATTTCTGATTAGTGGTTTTGAATGCTATACGAATTTGAAAAGTTTATTCTAATGTTTTAAAGGTAAAACAGATCAGAAAATTTGAACACAAGTAAGTCTTCATGTGTTGAAGCTTTGGCTTTCTCTTCCTCAAAATATTTGTTAAAATATTCTATCGATTAAGCAATCGATCAAGACACGGGTGGTGGAGCTAGGTGTTGACGGGGAGTTCGCTAGCACGGATTCAACTGTCATTCTTGTTTCGGATTCAAGGTGAACCAAGAGGAACAAAGCTTCGTTAGAGACCATAGGTATGGCTCAACAATCCTTCTTATAGGAATATATGTGATTGTGATGCAAACATAACATAAGAAAGTTAGCGATAATAAGAACGATCTTAGATGTTATCGGTTAATAAAATTTTTAAATTTACCCGATTCACATCATGAAATCTTTCAGTTAGTCTCTCTCTCTCTCGGCGTCTCTCCTCTTCTAGAGGAGAGTCTCTCAATCTCCGTTAGAGTTTCTCCTCCTCCGCTAGAGCCACTCGATCTCCTCCAACTCACTGTTCTTCTCTACGGTCTCCTGTAGTCATGGTGCAAGCGATCGCCTCTGTGCCACTTGAGCTTCTGGTACTTCATTTTCTTCTCTTTTGCTTTAGATTTTGCATTTTTAAACTTTTCTTCTCTTTAGTTTCTGGTACTTCATACTCGTGACAGTCCAGTACTTGGTAAAACAAGAAAAGAAAAGACAGGTAGTAAAACCATTACACCTTATTGCAGCAATACTGAGAATTATACTAGTACAAGACTAGTAAATTGACGAAGATAAAAAGGCAAATGGGAAAAGGGTGGGATCACCTGCTGACCAATATACTTATCCCTCAGACATTCTCTATACAACTACAACACACACATACACAAATATAAAATATGAAGCATGGACGAAATATCAAAAAGAAACTTTACTTAAAGAGTTATAGTGGACGAAGGGGTAGTGGTATTGAAATTGAATTTGATTTATCCAATAAATTTGTGAATTTGATTTTTTTTTTCTGTCCCTTTCCTCTGTCATAGTTCACTACTACAAAAAAGATCTTCTCTAACGGAACATCTGTAACGGTTATAACAAAACCCGTTACAGATAGTTAAAACTTAGGGCGCTAAAAAATATCTGATTCATCTGTAACGGTTATTTTCTAAAAACCGTCACACATTTTCCGTCATTGAAACAAAAAAAATCTGTAAACCTTTCTATAACGGTTTTTATTTAAAAACCGTTACAGAAACTTTTCTAATCTGTAACGGTTTTAAAATAAAAATGTTGCGGCTTTTTCGTCATTATTCTCCTCGAAGGGATTTCTCAAAGAACAATGGGAACATAGCCTTAGATTCACCTCCCTTAAGGTTCGATCTCTATAGCGGGTATCTCTCGAAATAAGAGAATCCTAACAAGAGTCGCTTCTTAAAGAAGTTTCTTGATTTAGCGGGTCATTTCTTTCCAATAGGCGCAAGCCCCTATTGTTAATTACCTCGTAGTTGCCTACGAGAACCTCTGATTAAGGGACGTAAAGGGTGTTGATATAATGGGCTAAGAAATGGATTTATGGAGTGCTATTACTTGTCTTAAAGAGGCCTTAATTGATGGTACCAAACCTAGTTGACGGGACCCAATTAGAGATCGCTAAACTACTGAAAGACTTTGAGGTTTAGAAGAGGTTTTCGTCGAAAAGGAATGAATCTTCACTTGGAGTCGTTTTGGAGTCGTTCTTAAGGAGTTTTACAACCTTCGGGGCATTTGGCGCCACTTGTGAAAGTTGGTTCTTTTACAACCCTCGGGACATTTGGTGTCACTTGTGAGAGTTGGTTCTCGGGCCATTTGGCGGCACTTGTGAGAACAAAAGGAAATTTTACAACCTTCGGGGCATTTAGCGCCACTTGTGAAAGTTGGTTCTTTTACAACCCTTGGGACATTTGGCGTCACTTGTGAGAGTTGGTTCTCGGGCCATTTGGCGGCGCTTGTGAGAACAAAAGGAAATTTTACAACCTTCGGGGCATTTGGCGCCACTTGTGAAAGTTGATTCTTTTACAACCCTCGGGACATTTGGCGTCACTTGTGAGAGTTGATTCTCGGGCCATTTGGCGGCGCTTGTGAGAACAAAAGGAAATTTTACAACCTTCGGGGCATTTGGCGCCACTTGTGAAAGTTGGTTCTTTTACAACCCTCGGGACATTTGGCGTCACTTGTGAGAGTTGGTTCTCGGGCCATTTGGCGGCGCTTGTGAGAACAAAAGGAAATTTTACAACCTTCGGGGCATTTGGCGCCACTTGTGAAAGTTGGTTCTTTTACAACCCTCGGGACATTTGGCGTCACTTGTGAGAGTTGGTTCTCGGGCCATTTGGCGGCGCTTGTGAAAACAAAAGGAAATTTTACAACCTTCGGGGCATTTGGCGCCACTTGTGAAAGTTGGTTCTTTTACAACCCTCGGGACATTTGGCGTCACTTGTGAGAGTTGGTTCTCGGGCCATTCAGCGGCACTTGTGAGAACGAATTAGAATTCTTTGGACGAGGGGGGCCCGTAAGAATTCAATTTCTAAGTCATCTAAGGTCAATCTCAACCCTAGCGAGTTACTTTTCCTCAAACGAAGAGGTTTCGGCTTTGACTTTGGGTTTCGCGTTTAGACTTTTTAATTTTGATGTTTCACTTGAGATATTGGTGATTTTATTCACTTTGGCCCTTTGTACCTTTGACTTTTGACAATTACTTTCTATTTATAGAATATCACGCTTAAGGCTATTTGTACATTGAAAGTACTCAAATTTCTTTTTTTTTTTAAAAGATATCGAGTAATGTTGACTTATTTAGACTTTTCATATTTGTGAAAATATATTTTATTTGAAAATACTTGATTTCGAAGATATTATATTTAGAATTTTTATTTCAAAAGTAGTAGATCTCAGTTTTAGAACTTTATATACGGGTTTATTAATTTTATAAGATTTTATAAAATTCATTTTTAAAGTGAAAATACTTCCAAAATACAAAAGGCCGCTACTTTGACACAATTTCATATCAAAGTATCAGTGAATCTGGTTTATCTTGATTTTTAGGATTTTACGGATATTTTATTTAGATTTTTCTGAGTTTCTTGCTATTTTTAATGGATTTTTAAATTTCTGCTTAATCTGGGATTACCTGATTGGGCCACGTCTGCTACAGAGACTGAGGTGGCTGCTGACAGTCGTTGACTGGAGATGATGACGTGGCGTTTACTTACTTATTTATTTATTATTTATTTACTTTTATTTTTATATTTTTACCGTGGGACCCACGCGTCAGATATTTTAAATTTCAGAATTTTGGTGTGACGGGTTATCTTCATGTCAGCGATCCGCCAGAAAGAATCTGTCATAGAGGATCAAAGGAAATTCGGCGCTGAAGTTTTGAAGGAGGAGAAGGATTTTATGGCAAAGTCCTTAATTTTATTCTATTCACTGTAGAATCCCTCCGAAGGCTTTTCCAGGCGATCTACTCAGCCATTAACAGTGAACTTAGATTCGTTGGATTAGTGAGATTGAGGAGAGTTCAAATATGGCTTCCATACTCATCATGCCGCTTCAATTTGGGCAGAAGGTTATGAATAGGTTACAACAATTTTAATCTTTTTATTCAATTTAACCCCTTTGTTTTAGTATTTTTGCTTTCCGGCGAACGGAGACACTCTAACTGATGTTCTCAAGCTTATTAGGATCATAAAAGAAAGGAGAAGGTAATGGCGTTCTTGGTTTGTGCTGCACTGATCCAATTTGGTGGGAGCATCACTGGTTTGGATACAGTAATCTTAGAGTTTGGTACCGATAGGTTCTAATGGGTTTAATTGGTACCGGAAACAAGTTACATGGTATTGAGACAGTATGTCAAATATGTCCTACTCCACTTTCGTATTTTAGATTAGTTGATCATTATCATACCACCCTTTTATTTTGGCTTCTATGTTACGCATTATCATATCATATTAGTAATTTATAACAACATTTCCTTTATAACTATGGTCATCAAACATTTATATGTATAAGCTAATTGACCTCATATTTGAACACTTGGGAACAATACAAAGGTTAGTTATATATATACAGGGTATTTCAGGTCTGGTTTGGTCTCTTATACTGGTGCTGATACTAAAGTACTTCTTTACTATCTCTTGCAAGTCAATCTTCACATTAACAAGGGACAATTTTGTTGTTTGGCAAACTCTTACTAGCTTAACCGTGATCTTGCAACTAAACCTGTGGATTTTTATTATCTCCTGTCAAGTGAAAACTGGTTATACAGAACTGTGGTCAATTCTGATATTAGCAAGGGAAGATTCACGATTACCAGAATCAAGCTTTATATTGTAATTAACCTATCCATACAACCATCACAGAAATAAAATTGAATCTTTACCTATTATGCTCAATTCTACACCTAGCAAGAAAGTCCTAGTTAGTCAAATCTTGAAACAGAAGAAGTCCTAATTTGCGTTATAATTCTTTATCTAAAAGTATAGTTAAGTATACAAATCTGTAATTCAACTTTATCTAGAGACATCAAATAATTGCCTATCCTATATCACTGTTATTTATTAATCACGTCAGGATCTAATCAAGCTATTCTAGCATTTTTTTGTATTCGATTAAACTCCAGTTCACGTCAAAGTAAACTAATCTGTCACGAATTTGGCAGCATTTCCCCTCTCCCTTGTGCAATTGACAAGTTCCTTTCCATCATGGCCAAAGCCAAAGGAAGGGGAGGATGCTACCAGAACTAAGAAATCCTTAGTCGAGGTAAAGAGCTAGAGCTGAGGAGACCTCAACCAAAGCTTGGAAGGAGCTCAAATCTGAGGAAACCTCAGACGGAGCTGGTGGCACAATCAAGTGATGAATACAGAAAAGAAAGAGGTAGAGAAGAGGATATGAAGAAGAGAAAACGTAATCAATCCCCAAGAAATATCAAGCTAATAGTGCAATTGTAATCAAGAAAATAGATCAATTGTGATTCAATTCTAAGTATAAAGCCAGGAAAACTATTTGAACCAAAATTTCTTTAAATCAAGATCCAAGTTTCACAATCATCTCACCAATCTGGTTTACAAGATGCATCCTTTACCTTTTCCTTACCTTCTTCTTCAATTACAAATCACAATCGAACTCGGGATTCACCTAATTTCCCTATTCTACCTATGCACTTCAACCGTTTGTTGAAATGCCTCTTACAAACCACTCTACCTAAGCTCTGAGAAAAGGATGTGCACGTGTATAGAGAGCTCTGAAGAAGATCAACAGAGGTCTCTAGAAGGAGAGATGTGTTGAAAGTGTTTTCCGTCGAAAAAAAGGGTCCCTTGCTTCAGTTTTCAATGGGGTATATATAGACCTCAAGGTCGGGTTGGCTTCCTCAATAAGCTTCATCTCTCGGCTGATCTCAACCATCCATTCGGGAGCACACGGATCGCTCTTTCATCCGATGGTTGAAAATGTACCATTTTGTGTTTCTTTGTCACGGTCAACAGAGATGAGATACAGGATTTGACCATGGTGGTTAAAGGTTGGTTACGGCCTCTCAATCCCATCCTTCGATTCTTCATCATATTCATCCAACGGAGGAGATCGTGTTGAGCCAAGTCCCTATCAGATGGGGTCGGAACGGATTCGGTTGGAGGTGGTTACGCAGGTGCAATGCATCTCCTTCCCTTCTCTTTCTCTCTTTCGCGATTTCCTTCTGGTTTCATTCGGGGAAGACGACCTCTTCGCTGGGGGGGTCCACGAGTCAGTTTTAATGAGACTCAAACCAGCGCCCTCTTCCTTTTTTTTGCATGGACTTGTTTCGCCATGAACCAGTATTCCTTCATCTTTCTTATATACATGGCGTATGGTGAGACAGGTTCACATGGGATTTGCTTTAGACGGAGGGAAATTCAAAACCCCCTTTTCTCTCCATTTTCTTGCACTGGTTTTGTCCATTTACTCTTAAATCCATCTATTTGTAGTCTGTTGATCCTTGATTAATTATTTTGAGGCTCTTTCTGGATGAATCTTTACATGGAATTTTGAGCATGACTCCATGTAAATATTCAGAGTTTGCTGGAACTCAAACTTTTCACAAATACCCTCCTTCTAATTTTATTTATTTTTCTCCAAGTTTGTGGGCCTCCACGCACAAACCAGCAACTTTGCATCTCTTTTAAGCATTAATTAGGCATGATAATTTTCTCCTTAATGTTCTGAACTCCATGATATTTTTCTATGAATTTTTGGAGCATATTCGGCATTTTTCATGGATTTTCTAATGCTCTTAGATATATTTGAGCATGAAATCACACCTTCTATTTCATCAATTTAACATCATAAAATTGGGTTGAACAAATGCCCCCGCCAAAGAATGTTGTGATGAATTCAAACCATTGTTTGTTCAGGAGCAATATTCTTTGGTGCCTCTTTTCTTTGTTTCCATATTTCGTTTCCCATTTTGCCCCTTTGGTATAACACCAGATTCTTTATCTCATGCATCTTTAATGCTTTATCCATTGGTCAAGACTGTTTTCCCTGACTCCTGGCGCTGCTGTGCTAGGCTACAAATATAGTGTAGTGACAAAGGAGCCTTCTACACGCCAGCTCTTCCATCTGAAGCGCAGTACTATCGTCCTTTCAACAGATTTCTTTATCTGATCCTGGTGCATACGCTCCTCTATCACTGACCATTACTTTGATTCCTTGGCTCATAAATCCAGCTGTACATAGCTTCTCTCTTATCCGTTAGGGGAAAGGAATCATTGAGCATATTCTTTTGTGGGTCCTGATTCTCAGTGACATATACTGCTACAGTCACAGCACGCTTTGCCATTTGATTTATTTCACAAAATATCACTTTGCTCCATTTATTTTGTCACTATTCACCTGAGGGAGCCCTAGACATCTCTTTATATACCCCCTTCCTCCTTCAATTTCGCCTCCCTTTGCATAATTAGCTCTTCATTTTTTTTCTTTGGTAAGTTTGGTGAATTCTGGCATGGCAGTTTATGTTGAGATGCCTCATTTTTTTCGGTTTAACCATTAATACATCACTTCATTGCTTTAGATCTGTGGTGTTAGATCTCGACTGAAGCTTCTTCAGTTCTTGATATTCAACCAGCCTCTATGCTTGACCAAAGCTCCAGGTTTTCATGGCTTTACTGTCTCTTAGCTATTTCTTCTACCCTTTTACTACTCCGAGGCTTAATTTATTCTTTAAAAGTTGCATGCTTTAGCTCAATTGAAGGATTAGTCACTGGCCTTGATGAAAAGACATGCTTTGTCACTGTTGTATATCAGTAGATGCCTTTTTGTATTGATTTTTTTTTTGTTCATCACTCTGGTGTCTGAAATGTTGGATCTTGGTGGGAGAATGTCTCTTTTTCTTACTCCTTTGTTTTTACTTCAGGACGTATTCAATACCATCACTGGAACATTGACTACACTGGCTGTGTAGCACTTCTTTGATTCATGCCTATTCTGGTTGTTTTGTGTTACTGGAACTAATTACCACTTAGTCTTGGCTGGGGTTTCCTTAGCCCTGACTTGCTACTCTGCCTTGGCTGAAGTCTCTTCAGTTTTTGGCTTTCTCATCCTGACCAAAGTTTCTTTGGTTTTGGATGGCATTCACCTCTACCTTCTCAGATCAAAGGACAGGTCTGAGAAGGCGATGGTGACTCAGTATTTTGCTCCATAGAGGGGATATGCTGTCCAATTTCATCCAGCTATCATGCCATACTCTTCTGTTGTTTTGTTTTTTTTTTGTTCAACTTCAATTCTTTTTCTCCTCACATCTCCATTAACCAGTTAATGTTCATGTAACTTTAAAGCTTTGTAATCACTGCTTCTTTGCTATCCTCCCCTTTTCCTTTAATTTCTGCCGTTTCACTTCTGAATGTACCTTCATCTCGCAACAGGAATGAAATTAATTTTGTTCATATTTCCTTCCGTTGTTTCCCCTGTGCATGAATTGAACTAGTCAATCCGATCTTCATCAACTCCTTCCTTTTTATCAAGACACCATTTTCTTTTCTGGGCCGCTACTTATTCCTTTTGTTCGACTAACCCAAGTAGCCCATAGTGTGGTCTTACGGCCTTATTCACTTCCCCTTTTCGCTGTCGTTTTGGATCAGCTCATACAGCCCAGTTTGTATGGCCCAGAGCCCAGTTTGGATCACTTCCCTTTTCCGCTGTCGTTTTGGACCAGCTTGCACAGCTCGCACGGCCTTATTTACTTTTTTTTTTATGATTTTATTATTATTTTATTATTAGACATGTATGTGTAGAAGTATTGACCATTCTTGATTTCCATTTCAGGTACAGACTTCCTGACGTGCTCGCTCCAGGTAGTTTGTCACTTTCCTGCTTCTTTCTTCGTTACTTTACTTCTCCATCTTTACTTCTAAATCATCATGGTTCATTGGAAGCGTCCTCCGGGTTTGCCAATTGATAGGCCCACTGAGTCTGAAATCCAAAAGTTTATTCAAACTCATGATCCTCAAAACCGTCTCCCCGAGTGCCATCCTGACTGGCGGAATGACATGCTTATTGGTAGGGATTTCTCTTGTGGTAGAATCCCTCGTCACCCCCCTACATGTTTCATACCTCCTAGTGTTCCTTCAACTCTCTTCCCCGAATGTCACCCTCTAACTGAAGTGATCCAGACGGGTTTTTACAAATACTTTCCTCAGCGACAACGGGTGATGCAGTCTGGTCCACGATCCTCCACTCGAACTTTCCGGTCAGCTGAGGAGCGAGGTACAGACACAGGTCCGGCCTTGATTCTCAATCCTACCACTAGGGAAAAACAGTATCCGGCATTGCACCTCTTGGGACCGGCAATGATTGATGGGCATGTGCAGCCTTGGTCCTCTGTTTCTAATTTCATTCAAAGTCCGCTGCGCCATGAACGTGGTCAGACTGAATGGATAATGTTTTGTTTGAGGCGCTATAGGGATCTCTTGAGTAGCGCAGGGATTTTCAAATCACTCGTTTTGGCTTTCTTTAGTTATCGCCCTAGTAAGCCTGTGTTCAAGGCCTTTATGAGTAATTGGAACTACCCAAACAATGCTTTATTTACTGAGGATCGCCCCATGGTTTTTAACCTCTGCGAGCTTAATGCAGTGTTGGGATTGCCGGTATATGGAGACCCTTATGAAGAATATTCACCCATCGACCTTGACTTGTTTGGGATGCATTCTAATGGCGAATGGAAGTATCGCTATGCAGTAAGGCAGGTCTTTGAGATTTACAACATCCTTTCTGCTGAAAGATATAGGAAGAAACATGGTGCTCGGGTTCCTTTATCTGTTAGGGTTTGTTACTTCACTGATCTTTCAGATCGTTCTAGTGGTTGGCCTTCTCCACGTATCCTTAGCAACAGGCTGCTTAGGGGAGATGATCCTAAGCCTAAATTGGAGGGTATGACTTCTCATTGTCGAGGACTGGACGACGAAACTATGCTCACAGCTTTCTTGGCATGGTGGCTCAGTTATTTTGTCTTTCCTCTTTCTAAATATGTAAGGCCTGAGACCTTTGTAATGGCAAACGCCTTAGCATGCGGCACCCGTCTTGCCCTGGCTAAACCTGTTATGGCCAACATGTATAGATCACTTCGTTTGATTGCCTCTTCTGATGATCCTTCCGCTATTCATGCCATGGTTCCTTTCCACTTTCTCTTTGGTTGGTTGAGATCTTATTGGCCTCGTATTTATGATGCTCCCCTTGTAGGGAAGTCCTTTCTAGGCCAACTCCCTTCCATGGCTGCCATTGCTAACGCCAATCCTGCGGATTGCCCTGATCCTTGGAAAGCGCACTCTCTTTTCTTTCGTAGTAGGGATACACGCGATAAAGAACGAGTGTTCGGTCCAGGCTTTCTTTATGACCATTTCAACCCGCGGGTGATAGATGTGCCTTCTCCCTCTCCTGGCCAATTCCCTTTACTGGAAGATTCCTACCTCAAAGTTGAACTTCTCATAAGCTCTAGGGAGAGTCTTCTTTGTTACCGTTCTGGTCATGACTTGGTGGCAGAACTATACTGTCCTTCCTTTGGGGCACATCAGTTTGGGTATGACCAGTACATTCCCTTCATAAAGATGCCTAGAGCTTGTGACTTCCTGGAACCCACATTGGAGGCTCATGCTCTCATTTGGCATGCCTATTCTCGTTTAGGGACAGGTACCGTACTGGATGTGCCTTCACCTTCTCGAGGGGGCATTGTCACAACACGCTCTTTCAATTGGTACACACAGTTGGTAGAATCCTATCATGAGCGCCTTCAAGAAGAAGTTGTTAGGAGAATCTATCCCACTCATGGACATGATTCTCGTACCTACGATCGTCCTCCTTGGGGCCCACGGCAACCTGTTGATTTCCATGGTCTCGATGCCATTCTTCATTACCCTTCTACTCCTCGTTCAACTCCTATGCCTCCACCAGTTAGTGTGGCCTCAGGTTTATTTCCTCGTACTTTCTACCTTAATTCTTTGCCTTCATAAATCTTGTATGTTGACCCATGAATTGTTTGCATTTTTAGGATCCATTCCCACTTCTTCGACAGATAGACTCCCCCCTTCCAAAATTAGCCAACCTTTCCATGATGGTGAAGCTCTTCATCGCCTATTGGTTGAAATCTTTGGTGAAGGTATATCTCCTACTCCCTCCTCCTATATTACTCAATTCGCTTCATGTTTTGCTCTATACTTCCTCACACCTTATTTTGAACTTTGTCATATTCTCCCAGATGTTGATGAAACATTGGATGGGATCGCCCAAATGATTGATGAAGTCGAGGCCAGGAATGGAACCTCCTCTAAAGTGATTGGTGCTGAGAAACTTAAGGCAGCGGCATTAGACAGTGATGAAGGGGTAGATGAAATTATTGATTGTGAGCCCATGGAGGAGATCCCTGAAATGAGTCATCAGAAACCACCTGCAGGCGTGGGGATTTTTGAAGAAGGATCCACAAGTAAACCTGTGGTTAACCCTCCTGTGGGATTCACAAATGCAATTCCAGTAGTAGATCTTGAGATGGCTCATGCCGATAATCCTGTAGAAGAAGTGATTCTGGACCCAGTTCAGAATGTCATTTTTCCTGGGCCTGCGTGGGGTGCCGTACTTACTATTGAAGCTCCTGATGAGAATGCCTTTGGCGCTTTTGCCATTGTGACCACGGCAACTATAGCGGAAGCCCTTCAAAGATTGTGGGAATTGAGTCAGGCTACTGGTGCTATGTTCATCCCTTTCAATCCTGCCTGGTTGGCGGGCATTCCTCCAGATGTGCATGTCTCTGCTTTCAGAACCTTAATGAATGACCACATTTCTCCTTGTTGCGATGCTCTTTCTCAGCTGACGGAAGCTTCTTTGAATGGTTACTATGACTCTCCTTTATCTGCCCAGTCGGTGTATGCTCATGAACGGCTTACTATTGCCAATTCCATCAGTGACTTGCTGCTTCAACAACATGAAACCAACCTTCTCATTTCTTGGACTATGACCAGGATTGATTCTTTATGGGTCATATGTGAAGATGTTTCTGCTCTTAACCACATGAGGCGAGAATTGAGAGGGCTTCGCGACCGAGCTAGGGCAATCTCTACTCGCCTGGCAAGCTTTACAGATTCCTTTCAAGTTGCCTCTCAACACTACCAAGCTGCCATTGACCAAGTTTCCTCTTCCCATCATGAGTTTGCCTCGCGCGTCCAAGCGGTCAATGTTCATTATCATCAAATCTTAGCACAACTAGAAGCAATCCGCGAGTCTTTCGCCCTTTAGGATTACCAGCTTCTCTCCTTCCTTTATTTGTAGTGGCTTTAGGGTTGGTTGTTAGTGGAGCCTGTATTAGTCATGAGTATCGGCTCTTGTATCTCTTTCCTTCAATTATTTTCTTCTCTTTTCCCTTTTTATCTAAAATTGAGGATGCTTGTATGAACTCTTGATGTTTATTTTGAATGAATGAAACTTATATGCCTCATCTCTTGGTCTCACATTCTACTTCTCTAACTGATTTTGATGCAATCTTCTCTATGCCTCTTTCTTTGTGTTGCAGTTTAGGTCTCCATGGATAGCCCGCTTGGACCCTTGCCCTATGAAGGTGAAGACGGACTTTCAGAGTCTAGTGACTCCCCTTGTCATGAGAATCGTGTGGCTGGTATTCAAGAATTCCTGCGCACTCCTAGTCCCCCACCCTTTTCAGGAGGTAAAACCTTCTTACTTTCTTCTTTTCCTTCTTTCTTTTTTTTTTCTTCTTCTTTCTTTTCTTCCTTTTTTTTTTAAATCACCCCACAACTTTCTTCGTCTTCCCCTCTTTTAGCCATTACGGTGGCCGGTCTGAGAGATGCCTTGTTTGCCCTACGCCTCGCTTGCCGTGGTACTCCTCTTGTGCTTCCTTCTATCTATGATAGACTTTTTGATGGAGTTTCCCTAGAGCTTCACTCTAATCGGAGGGTTGCTGCTCAAGTGCTTTCCCTTATTGGTGAGTGCCGAGGGTTGCTGACTTCACTTAGGTGGGGTTATTTGGATCAGGAATATGCTGTCAGAGGTCGTCACCTTAACTCCTGTCTCCAGACTCTGAGCAACACCTTTGACACCCTCACAGAACTCAACACCCAGTATCGTCTCTTCTGCCAGCGTGCTGTTGCCTCTACTACTGAGTGGGTGGTGGCTCGTCGGGCTGCACCTTCTTCTTCCATTCGTCACATTGATGCTGGGCGTTGGGAATCAGACTTGGCATTTATTCGTGCTGAGCTCTTGGGGATTCAGTCCCAATTAACTTTATGGTCTGGTCACTACACGGATGCATGGAACCGTTGTGTGGAAGCTTTTAGGCATTTGTATCACTTTCGTGATGAAGAAGAAAGGAGGATGAATGCCATCCACTCTTGCTATAGGCAAATCCTTCATATCATCAATGAGGCCAAGAGTAGGTCCTATTTGCATAGGAGGGAGGCTGCTCTAATAGGGGGACAGTGAGGAACAGCGAATGCCGCTTGGTCGGAATTTGGGGCTAAGTATCAAGGGTTTAGTGCTAGCCTTGTATTTTTTATTGCTTTCTTCTGTATTTACTTTCTTGGGCTCAACATCTTAGGTTTTATGTTAGCCTTGTATCCCTTTTGCGCTGAATGCTTGACTTGTTCTGTTTAGCTTTATAAAAATTTGGTGTTTTTTGCATGGTGATGTTTGATGATACCTGGTTTTGCCCTTGCACCTGACTGAGCTCTCGCGCTCGAGGTTTCATTACGTACTTGTTTGCGAGGCAACAAGTAACTAATCGAGCTTTCACACTCAAGGTTTCTTTTCCCTTCTTTTAGGATATAATGAGTATTTCGTCGTTATCGTGCCTGATTGGGCTTCCGCGCTCAAGGTTTTTTTTTTCTTACTTTTCCGAGACTCGAGTAGTCTTACTCTTGCCTCCATTCCTTTCAAGAGATATGGGAATTTGGCCCATACTCAATTTTTCTTCTTTCTTCTTTCGGGATCTCGAACGCACATAGATCCATTCCTCAATTTAGGTTAGGGTATTTTGGCCCACTCCTGTATTTTCTTGGGCCTAAATCTATATGGGCCTTGATCCAACTTTGGCTTTGCTTTTCTGATATCAGCCTTGAACGCTTCCGCTTCTTCTACACCTTCTTGACTTCATACTATTTCTTTTCACGCACTACCTTGAACGGTTTTATTTCCCACTCCTTGCCACTATGGCCTTTGCTTTCTCACGCGTTTACACGTTCGCCATCTCTACCATGCCTATATAAGCACGCCTTTACCCTTCTCTTTTCTTCATCCAGGCTTACTGTAGCCTTTCTTCTTTCCACACGCAATTTCCAATTTATTGCCATCATGTCTTCTCTTCCTTCATCCAAGCGTGCCAGGGAGGCTTCTGGTTCCTCTGTCTTGCGTCTAGATTCCACCTTTCCAGACTGGTCCCTTACTCCTGACAACCGCTATCTCTTCCGCGATGAGACTGCATTCCTCTCTTATTATAATGACATGGGTAACGCAGAGAGACCCGTGGCTGATTGCTATTTCTTTCGTCCTATGCGGAGGATCCCCGTGGAACAAGTGAATCTCATCAGGGGTTGGCTTGACTCATGGAGTTTGGCTGGCTTGGTAGATTGTGATCAGCCGTATCACCCCAGAATTACTCGTCTCTTCTACGCCAATCTCAGGGTCTCTTTTAACCATTTTGGGTCTCCTTCGGCCTCTTCCTATCTGTTTGGCCGCTTCTTTCATATCACCACTGGAGACTTGGCCAATTACCTACAGGCTGCCAATACTGTCAACGGCTCTACCATTTATGCCTTCCAGAGATGGCCTCAAGGTTTCGGCAGTTATCAGGAATGTCGCCAATGGTTCAGGGTGGCGGCTCCTGATATTGAGAGGGTGTCCACTTTCCATCTGCCCGCTCTCCATAGGTATTTTCTCTTTTTCTCTTTCTTTTGTTTCATTTTGATTCATTCTCTTCTCTTTCCTTATTCTTCCATAATTTTCAGGTTTCTTTTCTTGGTGGTCAATGATATTATCTTTCCCCAAGGAGTAATGACCCATCTTGCCAAACCTGGGAGTCTCTTTTACCTCCGCAATCTTATTCAGAAGCAATGGCCTATTAACTTGGCCCACATGATCCTCTTCCATATGCATCAAGTGGCTATTTCTGACCGGGAGCCGCTCCCTTATGGCCATCTCATCGAAGCTCTCATGCTTAGGGCTCGCATCCGTGTGCCTGACATGTTGTGGGGCAATCGTGTTTCCGATGCTGATGTGGCGCATCCTTCCAACCTTCTCATTTCCTTGCCTCTTGTTGGATGGGTTGAGTCTTCAATGGATATGCTGGTTCCTGATCCCAATCAACCAGTGAATGACTATATCTTGCTTCCTAATGCAGCCCCTAACCAGTATGGTCCTATGGACGTTGATTCTCCGCCGGATGATAATTCGGCTATGATGGCTCTTGATGATCCTGCCCCTGTCTCAATTCGGGCTTTTATTGACCAGCGCTTTGGGGAATTGAATGCTCGTTTAGAAGCTTTAGAGGGAATGCTTCAGGTCATTTCTGCCACTCTTAACACTTTAGTGGGTGGCGAAGCTGTGGTTGATGATGGAGCCGCGGCTGCCCCAGAGTAAACAGCCATCTTGAGTTGTTTTGCCCCAGCGCTGCCCCAGTGCCGTCTCGGTGCTGCCCCAGTGCTATCTTTAGGGCACTTTTTACTTTTACCCTTTATTTCGCACCCCTTTAGTTTGTATTAGGGATTATTTTCCTTCAAGTGTTGCTCTAGATGTTTAACTTGTGTTGGCTTACGCTTGTAACCTTCTGCACTCCTTTTATTATTAATGAATGACATCTCCTTTATCTGTCTTTTTTGCTTCTTTGTATTTTCTTTCCTTTATGAACTTCGTATCATGAGATAAGGACACGGTGGAGGTGGGTGGGGGGAGCCCTCAGATACCTTCATAGGGCGGTGCCTTAATGCCTTCAGACGCCACAAAGGCTGAATCTTCATTAGGCATAGGTGTCTTGAAAAACCACCAAGGCTTTCCTTGACACGGCTTCGCGTTCTCCGGGACCCGAAAATCCCATCGTTGACCGCGGATTGTGATTAGGGTAAAGTCCAACATGTGAGGAAATGGACTTCTTTTCAAAAACCATTTTCCAAACCATGTCCAGCGAGGAACACAGCGGGAGTGATTGGGGGGAGCCCTCAGATACCTTCATAGGGCGGTGCCTTAATGCCTTCAGATGCCACAAAGGCTTATTCTTCATTAGGCATAGGTGTCTTAGAAAGCCACCAAGGCTTTCCTTGACACGGCTTCGCGTTCTCCGGGACCCGAAAGTCCCATCGTTGACCGCGGATTATAAGGTAGGGTAAATATAACCTAACGGGGCATGTCTCTTTTCAAAAACTTGCCCTTTTATTGGGTTTTGGGTTTTTATTGAAAGGTTAAGTTAAGGTTTTGGGTTTTATTGACTCCTAACGTTTTCGTCGGATTTTATTCTAATGTTTTATGGAGTTATATATATGGTTTTGGACTTAATAGGTTTTTGTTGTCATGGGCTTTTGTAGAGTTTTGGTCTTTTATTGGGCTAGGCCTTATTGTGATTAGGATATATGAAAGTTTTGGTTATTTTTGGTAAAGTGGATTAAAGGGATGGGCCCTAAGTATAGTACTTCTTGAGATATCGTCCATTGATTGGTGGAATCGAGCCTTCTCCTTCTTTGTCTACGAGCTTATATGATCCTCCTCCGTAAACTTCCTTGACGATGTAGGGTCCCTCCCAATTCGGAGCGAATTTCGGGCCATGATGATGACCAACGATGGGCCTTCTCAAGATCAGGACTAATTCTCCTTCTTTAAAAGTACGAGGCCTTACCATCTTATCATAAGCTTTAGCCATTTGAATTCTATATAACTCTAAGCTCTGTTGGGCCGCCAATCTCTTTTCATCCATAGCGTCTAACTCATCCAGCCTTAGACGGGCCCTTTTATCCACCGGTAAGCCTATTTGCATGGCTACTCTTAAGGAAGGTAGCTCTACTTCCAAGGGCAACACTGCTTCGGATCCGAATGCCAGCGAGTAAGGAGTAGCTTGAGTGGGAGTCTTGTATGTTGTTCGATAAGCCCATAAAGCTTCTTGGAGTCTTTCATCCCAACTTCTATGATTATCACCCACCGTTTTTCTCAAGAGCTTAATCAACACTTTGTTGAAGGCTTCGGCTAGGCCATTAGCACGCGGGTTATAGATGGAAGAATATCTCCATTTGATCTTGTGTTGCCTGGCGAAAGCACAAATTTCTCCACTCTTGAATGACGCACCATTATCTGATACAATCTCTCGTGGAGTGCCAAAGCGATACAACACATGGTTCTTTAAGAATTGAATAACATCTTTGCTCTCGACTTCTTTTAAGGCCACTGCTTCGGCCCATTTGGAGAAATAATCCGTGATGGCTAGGATGAATCTATGTCCCTTTGAGGATGGTGGATCAATGGGCCCGACTATATCCATGCCCCACATATCGAACGGCCATGCTGCTACCGTTGGATGTAGGGGATTAGGATGTTGATGGATGAAGTCGCCATGTACTTGGCACATGTGACATTTCCTCGCTTGTTCTTCACAATCGGCAATCATCGTAGGCCAATAATATCCCATTCTTTTGATATGCAGCCTCATTTTAGGTCCCGACTGATGAGCTCCACAGAATCCTGAATGAACCTCCTTCATAATCTTTCGGGCCTCGCTTTGCGACACACACCTTAACCACAATTGATCATATGACCTCCTATATAAGGTGTCGTTCACATACACATATCGGAGAACCCTTCGTTTTAATTGCTCCCTTTCAGCCTTTTCACTCGGTAAGGTTTGGTATTTGAAGTATTCTATGAAAGATTTCCTCCAATCTTCTTCTTCATTTATTGCTACTTCCAGTACTTCATCGGGCTCCATCATCATATCTATTTCCCATTCCTCTATATCTACCAAGAGATTGGCGTTTACTTCTCCCTCCATCTCCAGAAGGTAAGGTGCTAAGGATCGTCGATTTCTTATGGTGATTTGCACTTCTTCTCCATCTGGCTTGCTCAATTGGGTGGCCACTCGAGCCAAAGCGTCTGCCATGCCATTGGATGCTCTTGACACCTTCTCAAATGCGATTCTGGAGAATTTAGCCATTAACTCTTGAGCTCTTTCATGATATTTCACCAATTTTGGCTTCTTTACTTCAAACGTCCCTCCAATTTGACTTAGGACCAGTTGGGAATCGCCACACACTTTCAACTCTTTTATACCCATGTTGATTGCCAATTCTAGTCCTGCTAGTAATGCTTCATATTCAGCCTCATTATTTGTGCACGGCTCTGTCAAGGCTATAGAATGGCGAAGGATCCCTCCTTGCGGAGTAACAAATACCAACCCAACCCCTGCTCGGATTCGGGGTAAGTTGGGCCTTTTAGAGGGTTGTATCATTGATGACCCATCGAAGAACATCGTCCACCCGGGTTCTGTCTCTTCCAAGCATAGACTTTGCTCGTCAGGAAACTCACAATTCAATGGAGAACCATCGGGAATGGGATGCGCTGCCAGAAAATCGGCCATCGCTTGTCCTTTAATAGCCTTTTGGGGTGCGTAAGAAAGATCAAACTCCATCAATGCTATGGCCCATCTAGCTAGCCTTCCCGTCAACATAGGCCTTGTCATCAAATACTTCAATGGATCCACCTTCGATATTAATGTGATCTTGTGGGAGAGCATGTAATGCCTTAGCTTCTTAGTAGCGAATACCAATGCTAGGCAATGCTTTTCAATGGGGCTATAGGATTGCTCGGCCCCGACCAGCATACGACTCAAGTAATATAGAGCATTCTCCTTACCTTCATCATTTTCTTGAGCTAACAAAGCTCCCAAAGATCCTTCTAAGGCCGTGGTGTAGAGGATTAGTGGCTTTCCTTGAATAGGCGCGGCGAGGACAGGTGGTTTGAGGAGGTATTCTTTAATGTCCTCGAAAGCCCTTTGACATTTCGCATCCCATCTAAAAGGCACATCCTTCTTGGTAAGGTGAGTGAACGGTTTGATCCTCCCCGAAAGATTGGCGATGAACCTTCTCACGTACGCCAATTGCCCCTGTAAAGAGCGGAGTTGCTTGAGAGTCTTTGGGGGTGGCATCTCTCTAATAGCCTTAATCTTAGCGGGGTCGATCTCAATGCCCCTGTGTCTTACCACAAACCCTAAGAATTTTCCAGAGGATACCATAAAGGCACACTTTAATGGATTCATCTTCAGGGAGTACTTCCTTAGTCGTTCGAACACGACTTTTAGGTACTCGAAATGCTCATCAATTGATCGAGCTTTCACCACCAAATCATCTACATAACATTCCACAATCTTGTGGATTAGATCATCAAAAATCTTAGTCATGGCCCTTTGGTAAGTTGCACCTGCATTCTTTAATCCAAACGGCATTACTTTATAGCAAAAGATGCCAATTGGGGTGCGGAATGACGTGTGGCGTTGATCTTCTTCATCCATCGGTATTTGATTATATCCCGACGATCCATCCATGAAGGAGTATAGCACGTAGGAAGAGGTGTAGTCTATAATCAACTCGGTCACGGGTAGCGGAAAGTCATCTTTTGGGCAAGCTTTGTTTAAGTCTCTAAAGTCCACACATACCCTTATTTGCCCGTTCTTTTTCTTGACGGGTACAATGTTCGCGACCCAAATGGGATTTTCCTCTTCTCGAATGAACCCCGCTTCAATCAATTTTTTCACCTCTTCGACCACTTTTTCCTCAAGCTCAACTCGCATTCGCCTTGGAGCTTGCTTGACAGGTTTCACACTTGGATCGATCTTTAGCTTATGAGAAGCTAGGACGGGATCAAGGCCTGGCATTTCAGTGTAATTCCATGCGAAACAATCTTTGTATTTCATCAAAAGTTGTTTCAATTGTTCTTGTTTTTCAGGAGGAAGAGATGCGCTTATGAAGGTAGGACGCGGATCTTCTTCGGTACCCAAATTTATTTTGAGAAGATCATCAATTGTATTTTGTCCTCCATCTTCTAGTTCTTGGGGAGCGTTTTTCGCCACTTGGATTAGATCCTCCTCTTCTGTATTCTCTTTCACAGACGTTATTCCAACCATGTGGCATTCGACAATCAGAGCTTCTCCGCGTGCTTGCTGATAACCCAGGCCTTTGGTATTCTCTGATTCAGTGTCATAGACATGAATCACCCTCCTTGGCTCTTGCCTTTCCTCTTCATCTTTTATGTATATCTTTCCTCTTCGGCCATCTTTCTCTTCTTCATCATCTGATGATTTTATATAAATGGGAGTTTTTACGGCGCAGGCAGTTTTCATCTTTCCCCTGAGTCTTATCTTCTCTTCATTTTCTTTTCGAGTCACTACCCTTGCTCTTAAAGTTGGAGAAGTACTTCTTTGTGAGGTTGGAGCGTAAAATCGATCAATTTCTTCAAGCTCCACCTCATGGACGCCATAATGTTGGGCATCTCCCTTGATCACTTTTTGTTCTCCATCTTGCAGATATTTGACACATTGGTGAAGGGTTGACGGCACAAGCCCGTTCTCATGTAGCCATGGCCGTCCAAGTAGAGCTCGATAGGAAGTATCTGCGTCGATGACGTAGAACTTTACTAATGTTTCAAGCTCCCCAAACTTCATTGGCAACGTGATTGCACCTAAAGCTCGTTCAGAATTCTGGTTGAAGCCATGTATGAACACGTTCTCATCAGAAAGCCTCCTTCCTCCTAAAGCCAATTGATTTAGCGAGTTGAGAGGTAAGATATTAATGGAAGACCCGGGATCGACCAACATTCGGCTTAGTTGGCTCCCATTCGTCTTGCCTGTGATATACAACGGCTTATTGTGATAAGAGGTTCCCATCATGAGATCTTTGCTTGTAAAAGTTATCTGATTTTCATGTTCTACATAAAGGGCCTCAGTCATGTGCTTCTCGGCTACGTAAGCTTGGAACCTTTCGGGCTCTTTAAGCATCTCCATCATTGTCTCTCGCAACTCCTTTGACATCATCAATGCTTCAAACACACTTATTAATGCTGGAGTGCGCCTTAGGTGAGCCAGAATGTTGTATTCTCCTTTTATTTCTCTTGCCTTGTGACTCGGCCCGGGCTCGTCTTCAACCTCCTGGATTCTAGTCTTGCCTTTTGTTTTGTCACTTTCTTTGGGTGCCTGTCTTTCGGGAATGTTCGTACCTGATCGCAGATTTACATGGCAGTCCTTTTCTTTAAACATACCCTTGGCGAAGAGGCCTTGATAAGGAGCCTCGTTTTCATCTTCTGTATCACCGTCATAGTAGTAAGTGACTATTTCCTCCTTCACTTCTTTCTTTTCTTCTATTTTTAACACCATTTCTTTCTCTTTTCCATTTTTCTCTTCACTTTCCTCTTCTTTTTCTTTTTCATTTCTTTTTTCATTGCTTTCATTTTTCTTTTCATTGTTTTCATTTTTCTTTTCTTTCACCAACTTTATCTTTCGAATTTCTCTTTCTTCTTCCTCCTCGTCTACTATGACGATGACATTACAATCTACATTTCGCCTTGGGTTGCCTCTTTGAGCCACTGCGTTAGCTTGAGCATGCGGAGCGGGCGTTTGCTTGTAGCTTTCAGGCAAGACCAAGTCGCCTTCTTTGATCATTCTTTCTGCTATGTTCTTAAAGACATAGCAATCGCCCGTTGGATGACCTAGGACCCGATGATAAGCACAATAGGTTGGGTCAGTGGTCTTATGCATTTCTTCGGCCCTTTTGCACTCTGGCAATTCTATGGCTTTTCCTTCCAGGAGTTGCTTCAATAATGCCGCGGTCTTCTCTTTCTTAAAAGAGTACGGCTTATTCAACCGTTCGGCTAGCGTGGATACGCGACCACTCCCATTGCCATTGTTGTTGTTATTATTGCTGCTATTGTTGTTGCGGTAATTCCTTTGCCCGCCTTGGCTAGTTGATGCTTCATTAGCTCCCGCTATCTTGATGGGCCCTTGCGCTCTATTTCTTGACTCATTTTTATAGTTTTGCACTTCCTTGGGAGGACTAATATGCACAATTCTTGCAACTCTCGTGACTAGATCTTCATAGGTGTAAATGTCACTTCCTGAGAGAGGTCGCTTTATCCAATCGTCAAGATTTCTTATCAAAAATTCGACCGCCTCCCTTTCAGGTATCTGATGAGAGCATCTTATATGCATGTTCCTCCACCGGTTAATGTAGTCAAGTGGAGCTTCACCCACTCTTGGCTTCTCGCTTACAACATCGGCCACTGCGAGTCTTTGATTGACCATGGCGAATTTGGCCTTGAAAAGGTCCTCCATTTCTTCCCATGTTTCTATTGAGTCGTTTTCGAGCGAGGAATACCACTCAAATGCTGCCCCAGTGAGGCTTTGGGAGAATTGTTTGAGCAACAAGGCTTCGTCATGGGCAGTGTTGCCACATGAGTTGCGAAACTGGATCAGATGCTGATTAGGCGTGATGCTGTCTTTGCCCGTTCCATCGAACAAATTAAACCTGGGCACTTGATATCCAAGAGGATACGGGATTTGTTCGTATTCTTTAGGGTATGGCCTCCCGCACCTCTTGTGTAGATTAGCAAATCGACCCGCTCCCGTAGCTTGGAGTTGTAGATTAATCATCTCTTGAATGACTTGCTTGGTCGGGTCGGGTATTCTTGCCCCAGTTCGGCGCCTAGCTTCGGGCATCTCGTCTTCACTTGATTCGTATTTCGCCCTATTCCTTCTTCCTTTTAGGCGCCTTTGATGTCCCCTTTCTTCTTCTTCTTCTGACGACTCATACTTGCGCCTATTCTTCCTTTCTTTGGAAGGTTTCCTCTTAGGCCTTTCTCGCTCTTCGTCAGAAGACCCATATTTACTCCCATCCTTTCTATCTTTTGAGAATTTTCTTCTTTCTCCTTCTTCTTTCTCATCAGAACACTCATACCTACTTTTGCTTCTTCTTTCTTTAAGTACTCTTTCTTTGTACTCATCTTCTTCTTCACCAGAAGATCCTTCCTTTTCAAGGTCTTCAAGCAACCTTTTCTTTTCTAGAAGTTTGTACATCTTCTTGAGTAGTTTTCTTTCTTTCTCTCTTTCATTCATCATAGCCGCCATTTTCTTTTCATTTCTTTCAATGATGCTCATCAATTTTGGCCTTTCGCCCTCATTCCAACGATCTTTACCATCTACATCCTCTTCTTCGTCCCCCGTTGGCTCTTCATCATTTATGATGCGGCTTGAAGAAGCACGATCTCGCTTATCTTTGCCGTCCCTCTTGGTGAAGGGAACTTCTCCATCGCTGGCCATGTTTACAAAGGCGTGCATTTCATATTCTTCATTTATTTCGACCATGTGAACCCGAGCGTGGACCACGAGTTGGCCATCTTCCCGTGCAACATGCCTTTTCTTATGGCGTGGCTCTTGATCCACTTCCATAGGTTGTGTTTTCTCTTTAGGCACCCAAACTTTCTTTGGTCCCAACCTTTCTTTGACTGGTTTGACCTTTTGCCCCAGTCTTTGATGTATGGAGGAAGATGCCTTCTTGTGACCCTTTGGTCCCAGTCGTTCATGGGCCGATGTTCTTAGTCTCTCCTTCACTGATTGCCGGTTTTGAGGGCTTCTCCCTCTGAACTGCATTTGGTACTTGGGAGGGAATTCCTCCATGGTCTTGAGTATGGCCACGGGCGAGTTCTTCCTCACAAGGCGGAGTGTTGAGAACGGGTTGCTTACAGGCAAATTCGGCCTTACTTCCAATTCATTCCTATAGGCCCGTTGAACCTTCTTCATTGTCCTTACGCTTTGAGAGACCGGCGCATACACCTTCTTCACGGCCATCTTCTTAGTAAGGGGATGGCGGCGAGATTGGTGCTTTTGAGGAGACGAGACTGAGCTTGAGCGAGCCCGTTTGTGGGAGATAGTTGTCCATTCCTCGTCCCTCACAGAGTCAATCTCCATTGGATCTTCAATGACCTTGGTAATCTCCACCACTTCTTCGAGTGGCTCTTCTACGACCACCCTTGCTAACTTGAAGCTTCCATCACTGGCTTGGACGACGGGCACATAGGAGTGCCCGAAGGGTAGACCTCCAAGTGTGAATTCGTCGTTGTAGCAAATCGGCACTCCTCCGATCCTGAGAACTCCTGTCGGCTTGAACGCGTCAATGCTTGTGAATGCCATTTCAACCTACAATGACACGAACTTAATGTTACCGTTAGGATTGTTTATCAAAATTCCTTAGCCCTTACGTCACCCTTTAAGTCCCAAAGATGAGAGGAGAAAGAGGTCCCACCGGGCGTGCCAGAGAATCTGTGTGGCACGAGGTGGGCTGTTGATACAAAATACTTAACAATTTTTATTTATTTATTATTATATATTTTTTTTACTTTCCCTAGCCTTTACATTATATTCTTTAAACCCCAAAGATGAGAGGAAAAAGATGTCCCACCGGGCGTGCCAGAGAATCTGTTGCGGCTTTTTCGTCATTATTCTCCTCGAAGGGATTCTCAAAGAACAATGGGAACATAGCCTTAGATTCACCTCCCTTAAGGTTCGATCTCTATAGCGGGTATCTCTCGAAATAAGAGAATCCTAACAAGAGCCGCTTCTTAAAGAAGTTTCTTGATTTAGCGGGTCCTTTCTTCCAATAGGCGCAAGCCCCTATTGTTAATTACCTCGTAGTTGCCTACGAGAACCTCTGATTAAGGGACGTAAAGGGTGTTGATATAATAGGCTAAGAAATGGATTTATGGAGTGCTATTACTTGTCTTAAAGAGGCCTTAATTGATGGTACCAAACCTAGTTGACGGGACCCAATTAGAGATCGCTAAACTACTGAAAGACTTTGAGGTTTAGAAGAGGTTTTCGTCGAAAAGGAATGAATCTTCACTTGGAGTCGTTTTGGAGTCGTTCTTAAGGAGTTTTACAACCTTCGGGACATTTGGCGCCACTTGTGAAAGTTGGTTCTTTTACAACCCTCGGGACATTTGGTGTCACTTGTGAGAGTTGGTTCTCGGGCCATTTGGCGGCACTTGTGAGAACAAAAGGAAATTTTACAACCTTCGGGGCATTTAGCGCCACTTGTGAAAGTTGGTTCTTTTACAACCCTCGGGACATTTGGCGTCACTTGTGAGAGTTGGTTCTCGGGCCATTTGGCGGCGCTTGTGAGAACAAAAGGAAATTTTACAACCTTCGGGGCATTTGGCGCCACTTGTGAAAGTTGGTTCTTTTACAACCCTCGGGACATTTGGCGTCACTTGTGAGAGTTTATTCTCGGGCCATTTGGCGGCGCTTGTGAGAACAAAAGGAAATTTTACAACCTTCGGGGCATTTGGCGCCACTTGTGAAAGTTGGTTCTTTTACAACCCTCGGGACATTTGGCGTCACTTGTGAGAGTTGGTTCTCGGGCCATTTGGCGGCGCTTGTGAGAACAAAAGGAAATTTTACAACCTTCGGGGCATTTGGCGCCACTTGTGAAAGTTGGTTCTTTTACAACCCTCGGGACATTTGGCGTCACTTGTGAGAGTTGGTTCTCGGGCCATTTGGCGGCACTTGTGAGAACAAAAGGAAATTTTACAACCTTCGGGGCATTTGGCGCCACTTGTGAAAGTTGGTTCTTTTACAACCCTCGGGACATTTGGCGTCACTTGTGAGAGTTGGTTCTCGGGCCATTCAGCGGCACTTGTGAGAACGAATTAGAATTCTTTGGACGAGGGGGGCCCGTAAGAATTCAATTTCTAAGTCATCTAAGGTCAATCTCAACCCTAGCGAGTGACTTTTCCTCAAACGAAGAGGTTTCGGCTTTGACTTTGGGTTTCGCGTTTAGACTTTTTAATTTTGATGTTTCACTTGAGATATTGGTGATTTTATTCACTTTGGCCCTTTGTACCTTTGACTTTTGACAATTACTTTCTATTTATAGAATATCACGCTTAAGGCTATTTGTACATTGAAAGTACTCAAATTCCTTTTTTTTTTGTTAAAAGATATCGAGTAATGTTGACTTATTTAGACTTTTCATATTTGTGAAAATATATTTTATTTGAAAATACTTGATTTCGAAGATATTATATTTAGAATTTTTATTTCAAAAGTAGTAGATCTCAGTTTTAGAACTTTATATACGGGTTTATTAATTTTATAAGATTTTATAAAATTCATTTTTAAAGTGAAAATACTTCCAAAATACAAAAGGCCGCTACTTTGACACAATTTCATATCAAAGTATCAGTGAATCTGGTTTATCTTGATTTTTAGGATTTTACCGATATTTTATTTAGATTTTTCTGAGTTTCTTGCTATTTTTAATGGATTTTTAAATTTCTGCTTAATCTGGGATTACCTGATTGGGCCACGTCTGCTACAGAGACTGAGGTGGCTGCTGACAGTCGTTGACTGGAGATGATGACGTGGCGTTTACTTACTTATTTATTTATTATTTATTTACTTTTATTTTTATATTTTTACCGTGGGACCCACGCGTCAGATATTTTAAATTTCAGAATTTTGGTGTGACGGGTTATCTTCATGTCAGCGATCCGCCAGAAAGAATCTGTCACAGAGGATCAAAGGAAATTCGGCGCTGAAGTTTTGAAGGAGGAGAAGGATTTTATGGCAAAGTCCTTAATTTTATTCTATTCACTGTAGAATCCCTCCGAAGGCTTTTCCAGGCGATCTACTCAGCCATTAACAGTGAACTTAGATTCGTTGGATTAGTGAGATTGAGGAGAGTTCAAATATGGCTTCCATACTCATCACGCCGCTTCAATTTGGGCAGAAGGTTATGAATAGGTTACAACAATTTTAATCTTTTTATTCAATTTAACCCCTTTGTTTTAGTATTTTTGCTTTCCGGCGAACGGAGACACTCTAACTGATGTTCTCAAGCTTATTAGGATCATAAAAGAAAGGAGAAGGTAATGGCGTTCTTGGTTTGTGCTGCACTGATCCAATTTGGTGGGAGCATCACTGGTTTGGATACGGTAATCTTAGAGTTTGGTACCGATAGGTTCTAATGGGTTTAATTGGTACCGGAAACAAGTTACATGGTATTGAGACAGTATGTCAAATATGTCCTACTCCACTTTCGTATTTTAGATTAGTTGATCATTATCATACCACCCTTTTATTTTGGCTTCTATGTTACGCATTATCATATCATATTAGTAATTTATAACAACATTTCCTTTATAACTATGGTCATCAAACATTTATATGTATAAGCTAATTGACCTCATATTTGAACACTTGGGAACAATACAAAGGTTAGTTATATATATACAGGGTATTTCAGGTCTGGTTTGGTCTCTTATACTGGTGCTGATATTAAAGTACTTCTTTACTATCTCTTGCAAGTCAATCTTCACATTAACAAGGGACAATTTTGTTGTTTGGCAAACTCTTACTAGCTTAACCGTGATCTTGCAACTAAACCTGTGGATTTTTATTATCTCCTGTCAAGTGAAAACTGGTTATACAGAACTGTGGTCAATTCTGATATTAGCAAGGGAAGATTCACGATTACCAGAATCAAGCTTTATATTGTAATTAACCTATCCATACAACCATCACAGAAATAAAATTGAATCTTTACCTATTATGCTCAATTCTACACCTAGCAAGAAAGTCCTAGTTAGTCAAATCTTGAAACAGAAGAAGTCCTAATTTGCGTTATAATTCTTTATCTAAAAGTATAGTTAAGTATACAAATCTGTAATTCAACTTTATCTAGAGACATCAAATAATTGCCTATCCTATATCACTGTTATTTATTAATCACGTCAGGATCTAATCAAGCTATTCTAGCATTTTTTTGTATTCGATTAAACTCCAGTTCATGTCAAAGTAAACTAATCTGTCACGAATTTGGCAGCATTTCCCCTCTCCCTTGTGCAATTGACTAGTTCCTTTCCATCATGGCCAAAGCCAAAGGAAGGGGAGGATGCTACCAGAACTAAGAAATCCTTAGTCGAGGTAAAGAGCTAGAGCTGAGGAGACCTCAACCAAAGCTTGGAAGGAGCTCAAATCTGAGGAAACCTCAGACGGAGCTGGTGGCACAATCAGGTGATGAATACAGAAAAGAAAGAGGTAGAGAAGAGGATATGAAGAAGAGAAAACGTAATCAATCCCCAAGAAATATCAAGCTAATAGTGCAATTGTAATCAAGAAAATAGATCAATTGTGATTCAATTCTAAGTATAAAGCCAGGAAAACTATTTGAACCAAAATTTCTTTAAATCAAGATCCAAGTTTCACAATCATCTCACCAATCTGGTTTACAAGATGCATCCTTTACCTTTTCCTTACCTTCTTCTTCAATTACAAATCACAATCGAACTCGGGATTCACCTAATTTCCCTATTCTACCTATGCACTTCAACCGTTTGTTGAAATGCCTCTTACAAACCACTCTACCTAAGCTCTGAGAAAAGGATGTGCACGTGTATAGAGAGCTCTGAAGAAGATCAACAGAGGTCTCTAGAAGGAGAGATGTGTTGAAAGTGTTTTCCGTCGAAAAAAAAAGGTCCCTTGCTTCAGTTTTCAATGGGGTATATATAGACCTCAAGATCGGGTTGGCTTCCTCAATAAGCTTCATCTCTCGGCTGATCTCAACCATCCATTCGGGAGCACACGGATCGCTCTTTCATCCGATGGTTGAAAATGTACCATTTTGTGTTTCTTTGTCACGGTCAACAGAGATGAGATACAGGATTTGACCATGGTGGTTAAAGGTTGGTTACGGCCTCTCAATCCCATCCTTCGATTCTTCATCATATTCATCCAACGGAGGAGATCGTGTTGAGCCAGGTCCCTATCAGATGGGGTCGGAACGGATTCGGTTGGAGGTGGTTACGCAGGTGCAATGCATCTCCTTCCCTTCTCTTTCTCTCTTTCGCGATTTCCTTCTGGTTTCATTCGGGGAAGACGACCTCTTCGCGGGGGGGGTCCACGAGTCAGTTTTAATGAGACTCAAACCAGCGCCCTCTTCCTTTTTTTTGCATGGACTTGTTTCGCCATGAACCAGTATTCCTTCATCTTTCTTATATACATGGCGTATGGTGAGACAGGTTCACATGGGATTTGCTTTAGACGGAGGGAAATTCAAAACCCCCTTTTCTCTCCATTTTCTTGCACTGGTTTTGTCCATTTACTCTTAAATCCATCTATTTGTAGTCTGTTGATCCTTGATTAATTATTTTTAGGCTCTTTCTGGATGAATCTTTACATGGAATTTTGAGCATGACTCCATGTAAATATTCAGAGTTTGCTGGAACTCAAACTTTTCACAAATACCCTCCTTCTAATTTTATTTATTTTTCTCCAAGTTTGTGGGCCTCCACGCACAAACCAGCAACTTTGCATCTCTTTTAAGCATTAATTAGGCATGATAATTTTCTCCTTAATGTTCTGAACTCCATGATATTTTTCTATGAATTTTTGGAGCGTATTTGGCATTTTTCATGGATTTTCTAATGCTCTTAGATATATTTGAGCATGAAATCACACCTTCTATTTCATCAATTTAACATCATAAAATTGGGTTGAACAAAAAACCGTTACAGAATCTTTTCTAATCTGTAACGGTTTAAAATAAAAACCGTTATAAATCATATATATCAAAATTGAAACGGTTTTATAATATTAACCGTTACAGAAGATATCTCCTCTTCTCTTTATTTTTCTCCCGATCGAGCCCTTTATTCATTTTTTCTGCCCCTCTCTCTTTCCTCCTCAAGCGGAGATCATTTCTCGATCTCTCCACTCCAATCCGATCGCCATCACCATGTCATGTTCCGCCTCTCTCCCCACGTCCGACCCTATGCTCTCGGCTTTCTTTTCCTCGCACCATGCCGGCAGCACCTGCTCGTCGATCTCTCCACCTCATCCGCCTCACCATCGACCTCTCTACCTCCTCCGCCTCACCCTCGGCCACTCGACCTCCTCCGCCTCACCCTCGGCCACTCTACCTCCTAGCAAACCCTAGCATCGCCTCCTCACAAACCGTGACACCACCTCACCAAACCCTAATCTCGACGTAACCAAATCTATAGAGGTAATAGAGGTGGCGGCTGAGATGGCCGCGACAAGTCTCAGAATCTCAAGGGATGCGTGCTCCGACGAACGGCCCACGACCGTCTTTCAGCTCCGGCTAATCTAATTGTCGCCACCACATGGTGCTCGCCGCCTTCACTCGCCGCCATGACAGACTCAGGCAACTCAGGAACAATGGTCGCACTAGCGGATGGTCGGTCTGCTGTTCGCGTTGTTTTAGAACTCGACAGAGCCTCGATTCGCGCCTCTGATTGGACCTCGAAGAAGAACACCAATTATCTCTAGTCTCAGGGTGAGTTTGATTCTGGTTAAAGTGTTTTTATTGAGTTGACTATGACTGTGGAGGTGTGGTGGCGCCTTTAGTTTTCTATTATCATCAACTTGTGTGCGCGCAATGCTCATAACATCAGTACATTGCAATGTATAGATCAGTATCGATATGATTTTTTAACTTGTTCTTGTCTTTATTCATATACATTTGGTTCTTACTTCTTAAAATTGTAGTTAGGTAGATGTTTTAAGGAAAAATCTCTTTGTGGTATGTGGCTACATTGCAATGTACATATGTTGATAGATAACTTCGTATACATCAGTATAATAGAGAAAAAATTCTGGTATAAATTCAGCTTTTTATTTTTCAGTTTATGGTTGTTGCAAGATCAATGCAGTTGAGGACATCAAATAAGATGAAGGTGTTGTCTTGTACTCACAAGTACGGCCAGCTGCTTATGTTATCCAGCAAGGTACTAATTTTATTCTGTTCTTCTTCAACTGCTACACATTATTTGATTTTGTATGTGTATCACAGATTTTCCTTCTTATTAGCAATACAATGAATTGTTAAAAGATAAATTTACTTCTCTTGCTAGAGAGAATAAATGAATTGCCAAAGCTGGTGGAGGCATCTAAGCTTGTTCAAGGCATCCTGGCTGTTATTGGGGTTGGCAGTGAATGGATTAATGACTTCTTCCAGGTACATGTTTTATTATTTATCATTTTATTACTTTGCTTTCTTCTCCAATTCCCTTACTGTTAAAATATGATTTCAAATATCAATTGTCAGTGTTTACATGAAAGGTATCTTGACAATTGGCATCATGTTTTTCAAATAAATCTATCGTGATTGTCATTGTATTTACTATTCAGATTTTACAATTGAAAATGGAGAAAGACAAGCTCATTGCAAATATCACTCCCTAGAAGCCAAGATCAATACATAATGTAAGCACCATAACTGAATTATATTTTTTTAACTTGCTAGTAAGCATATACTTTATGTATCTTTCTGATATATATTGCATGTCCTAACTACCATGCTTATAATGCTCCATGTTTTCATGTCTTCTTTATTATTTTAATCTTTTTCTCTACTGATTCTTAAAAGAATACATATATTGGAATTATAATGGGTGATTATATCAATCTGTGAATAATGTTATACTTGGAACATGTAATTATAATGAGTGATTATATTAATCTGCTTTGCATGATGATTTCTATTAGGACATGTTTTTTTAATTTGTTCCCTTGTTCTTTTTATTTGCAGAACAAATTTATGGACATAAAGGAAAGAAAATAGATATCTTTGTTGATGGTAGCAAAGAAGAAAGCTGTGGTCGATCGAACAAAATCCATGTTCGATAGATGAAAGCCATGGTCGAGCGAACGAAAGACGTGGTCGATGGATGAAAGTCGCGGCTGAGCGATCGAAAGCCGTGCCCGAGGGGTGAAAGCCGTGGCCGCTCGACCGAAAGCCGTGGTCGATGGATGAAAGCCGCAGCCGAGCGATCGGAAGTCGTGCCCGAGGGGTGAAAGTTGTGGCGGAATGACTGTTATATTTATATTAGTTTTATTTTATTTTTTTATATGATTATGATTGTTTCTAGCAACAAAAATACTATGTTATATATATATATATATTAGTTTTATGGTTGCACGTTAGATACGTGATTGTAGCATGAATAATTTTTTTTTAAAAACAAACAAGACTTTTGTAACGGTTATTATATAAAAACCGTTAGAAAATTAAAGTGCGTTAGGAATATTATAATTATATTTTATCACAATCTGTAACGGTTATTGTATAAAAACCGTTATAAATGGTCTCAATTTGTAGCGGTTTTTATATAATAACCGTTATAGATTCCCTCCTTCTGTAACGGTTTTTTATAAATAACCGTCATAATTTTTGTAACGGTTATTAAGGCTTCTGTAACGGGGGCTATTGTAACGGTACCATAACCGTTACAGATCCATTTTATTAACCCTTACAGAAGGCTTTTTTTCGTGTAGTGGTTCTGAATTCTTTTCTTGTATTTTTTTTTATTGTAGGCAGTAGACTCTTACTCTAGAAAGCAACTGATCAGTGATTAGGCTGTAGGTTTATTTAGGAATTCAGTATTTATTGATTTAAGCAGTAATCACTATGATCCAATTAATATATTGATGGTTTTTTTGTTATTGATGTATATATGTCTTAGACTCTTAGTTGTGCTGCATCATGCATGTCATTTTGGTATGAAATTGATGATGACGCCCAATTGATTTAGGCATTAGACTCTAAAATTGATGTATGGCTTAATCATTTTATTTTGGTAATGGTATTGAATATTGAATTGTTGATGTATGTCAAGTTGTTAATTTGAGATATATTTAAGTGTTACCGTCAAATCCTTCTTGGTGTGTCATGAAAAGTACCAGAAACAAGATTTGTTGATTCTGTAAATTTGTCGCACGCTCCATTATATTTGCCATGAATGGATTTGAATGAGGAGTACGATGTCTCCGCCATCTAACCCTCGAGGGACCTGCCACAAATGGTGCAGAACTAGAGGGACCGGCCGTATCTGGTCAAGAACTCATCGAATTGAAATATATAATTTTTAATTAAACACCCAAAACATACAGTAACTTATCCATACCATAAAACTAATTATAAAAAAATGATGCAACAATTAACATAAAAATTTCCTTCAATTTCCTACTTTAATTTCTATAAACAATTTCAATTTGATATAAACTAATTTACATGCGTACAATTTTCCAACAATTTCCTTCTAAAATTTCCTGCTTTAATTTCTATAAACAATTTTAATTTAATACAAACTAATTTTCATACATACAATTTTTCAACAATTTCCTACTTGAATTTCTATAAAAAATTTTAATTTCATAAAAAACTAATTTTTATACATACAGTTTTACATACATTTTCCTACCATTTTTCATCCACAAATATAATTTCCAATCAACAATTTCCATTGAATATTAACAAATTTTTTATATCCATTTTCTATTCCACAAAAATAAATATAAAACAATTTCTATACTATTTTGCAATAATTTCCTTCGATAATTATTCATATAAAAAATTAATTTCAAATATTTTCATTCGACATAACAATTTTTCTACTATTTTCAATAACAATTTTCATTGAATATTAAAAAAACTAAATTAAAATTGCTACATTTGCGCCGGTATAGATAGGGTCGTTGTCGGTTGCAGGTAGGGCTGTCAATACCGCTCCATTTCAAACGTTTTTATTTCGTTTCGTCCGAAACGGAGCGAAAATAGAAGAGTTTTTGCTTCCGTTTCAGCCAGCGGAACAAAAACGGAATGGTTTCTAGTTTCGTTTAGCTGGACGGAACGGAACCCCACCAATCGTAACCCCGCCGCACCTCTCTCTCTCTCTCTCTCTCTCTCTCTCTCTTCTCTCTCAATTGCATCGATCGCATCTCCTCTCTCCTATTCTGAGCCGACAACCTACACTACACCTCCAACCTCTTCTCCCGATCTCGTCTCTATCGCCTGCCTCGTCTGCTCCATTCGAACCCCACCAAGAACCAGAGGTGGTGGCCATGGCGTTTGGGGGCCGTCCTCTCCTCTCGCACCAGAGGATCAGATCTCCTCATCTCTCTCTTTCGAGTTCACCGACAGACCCCACCTCCTCTTGCACCAGGGCCATCTGAGCTCAGGTGGTGACCCCAGAGAGATTGAGGAAAAGAGATAGATTGAGGCTTCTGAGACGGTGATGCAACAGGTAAGCACCCGACTAAACCCTAGATTGTACAAACCCCATGAAATTCTTCGATTTCTTGTTAGATTTTACTGTTTAGATCGATTTCTCCTGTGTTTGATTTTTGGCTTATATTTTTGATTGATTTTTTGCTTTTATTTTGAACTGATTTTTGGCTTCATTTCTCCTTTTCTATTCTGATTTACTATACTTCGATTTCTTTTCCGTTTGAGGCATGCATCATTTTGACCTGTCTCTTGTGGTTACATGCTTACGGTGTTGATTGATTGAGTATTTTGTTTCTTTTTCACTGTCTTAAGCACCGTCATCCCCTTTGTTACAGTGCATCATTTTTCCCTTTTTCACTGTCTCCTGTTGGGTTTAGTTATGTTTAAGGTTTTTAATAATTACTGTTGCTTTTTTGTTTTTCAGTTAGGTTCTGTTGTCATGGGGGGTGCTTGGTTTTCTTACCAGTACTTTAGATGGGGATCGCTTTTTACTCATGTTGCTTTGTAATTTCACATATTGTAATAACAGACTTCTTTCTATTAATGCTTTAGCCTATGGGCGTTTAAACCTTCAAAAAAAAAATATTGGATGTGTGCAGTGCCTCAAAGGATACTGGCATGAGTAATTTGGTTGTTCCCATGCAAACCGTAGGACAGAGGAATGCTTCTTGCATGCTTGATGCTCTCTGGTTGGTTACCAAGTTGGTACAGACTTGGTACCAGCCTGGTACACTTCTTTTGCTTACTGGTACAACGTTATCAGGGACCTTTGAACGATTTTATCTGAACCTAGATACCTTTCTGATTTTTTCGCACTAATTAACCTTAGAATTTAACGTTTTTTCGTTTAATCTGACGGAACAAAAAACGTAAAAAATTTTGATTTCGTTCTAATCACGGAACATAAGTGAAAATTAATATTGTTACATTATGCACGTTTGACACCCTAGTTGCAGGTAGCAGGTATCTCTTTCTATATTGGAGCTACGCCTTCTCTCCTCTACTTGACTCAAGCCAAAATCGAAAACGACCGCCTCCTCTCCTTCCTCTCCTTTTTCTCGGGGCGAGTTTCGAAGCCAAAATCGAAAACGACCGCCTACTCGACTCAAGCCAAAATCGAAGCCAAGTTTCGATTCCTATCCTTGCTCTCCTTCCTCTCTTCCTTTTTCTCCTTTCTTTCTCTTTTTTCTTTCTTTCTTTCTTTCTCGCACTCAGTGTCTCCTAGCGAAGTGGAACTGAAAAAAAATTAACTCCTATAGTGGATTTTAGGATTTTGGCCCTATAGCCCGAGTTTGAATCCTGCTATAGGGCTTACAACGGGATTTTGACCCCGCTATAGCCTATAGCATGAATCAGAACCCCGCAATAAGGATCCGGCCTATAGTGGTGGTTTGAATCCCGCTATAGGGTGGCTGCTATTAAAAAAATAAATATTTAGAATTTTTTATTATGAAATTCTTTATATTAAAAAAAATGGAGTGGAACATATTGGTTGTGAAAAAGTGGGACTTCTGTTTTAAGTTAGACATCGCACAAACTCTCGATCGGCTGGACTCATAAAGCCTTGACAATGGCAAGTTTGCAACATTAAAACACATTGTTAAATTTATTAGATCAAAAGTAAAACTTTCTCCCTATTATGTTTTTTGTGTCCCACAAAAATACTATATATGCAAAACTGAAGACGATGCATGAAATTAAACGAGATTACGTAGCGCATTGCAAGCAGTACAGCAACATATTGGTTCCATTATCGATACAAACGACGCCACAAAGTTTTTGTTTATTTTTTTCTTTTTTGTCTCCTAATGAAGCAAACAAGCTTGATTTTCTGAGTCCACATGTATAATTAAGACCCAGAAGCTAATTTTCAAATAAATTTTTAAATATTAAATTGAAATTGACATATACACATTTAGAAGATGAGAATATATGAAACTATTGTCTTTTTATTTGGACAAATTTTCAATCAAACTAACTTGAAAGCATAAAAATGTTGTATATGCTTGCCTAAATGAACTGTTCACATAAATGCAAAAATTAAGATATTCAAATATGACTCGATTCTAACACCAACCACAGATCTTTATATATCTGGAAATAATCGCAACAAGGTCTGACCAATAATAACGACAAAGCTTACTGCCAACAATAATCTTAGGCCAATCACCGATGGTCTTGGAGAGGAAAGGAAGGATGCAGGAGAGTACCAGTACGAGTATCGCAAGCCACAAGCTCCTGGGTGCCATAACCGTGAACAAACCGGTACCGAATGCCACTGCAGTAGCCACGTAGGCACACCACATGAGTGGGACCGTTGTTTCCCTGTAGGCTGTAGTTTACCAAGAACTCAAAGTCCCAATACCATGGTGTCAAAATGGAAAGAAATGCAACGGCAAGTGAAGAGCACGTGGCTATGGTATCAAAGATCAAGAAAGCCTGGAATGCGGCCTTCCTTGCAAAAGTTGGTAGGCCAATATCGGATGGATCAGTGCTCAATCCTCCTGGCAAGGTGAAGGCCGCAGCGAAGGTGATAGTAGCGAGGAGTGCTGCTACCACAGGTGTGTTGGAAGTTTGCTTTTGTAAGGCTTTTTTTGCCACTTCATATTCTAGTCCCTTTTTCTTTGCCTCATCTCCTGTCACTTGCCACCAAGCAGAGGGAATTGCATGCGAAAGCAATGAGAATACTTCATTCTGAGACAATAATAAAATATTGCATGATCTTAATATTAACTAACGGTAGCTGTATGTATCATGATGAAAATTAAGAAAAGGTAACTATTTTTGTATTTAATTAAATGTTGTGTAAGAGCAATATAAACTAAGTTACCCATTGTAGAGTCTTCACAAACTCATCTTGTTTACAGACTATGTCAACTGCATTAAAGTTCTCGTAATTAGGAGCAGTGAAATCCTGTCTTTTGTGGGAAAGCAGAGAACGAAGAATATTTGGGTTGCATACTCTGGCAGCATGATGTAGGGGAAGATCACAATTACCACCGACTTGATTAATAAGCCTATGAAGTTGGGGTGTTTTGAGGATGAAGTCTACAAAATCTTGTTTGCAAAGTCGAATGGCTAAATGAAGTGCATTTTCTGAGCGGTTGTTGTTAATATAGGCAGATTCAAGACAAAATGAAATGATCACTTTGGCTATTGGCACAAAACCTTTCTCAGCTGCCAGAAGGAATGGAGTATGACCTGTATTCTTATCCTGAATATAAGCCAGATTAGAATAGTTTTCTAAAAATATCTTCACACACTCGACATTGTTGTTGACTACAGCAAATGCCAGTGGAGTCTGTCCATCTTCAGATCTATTATAAGCTAGCAGTGGACGTGCTTGCAACAATTGTTTAAGTATACCTGACAGTACATGTATATATGTCACCAGAAATGAAAAAAAAAAAATTAGATTGGTTGCTTAATGAGTTGATAAACAATCGTTGAACTCATATTGAATCTCAATTCATATGCTCAACCCCTGTAATATTTTAATTTAGAGCAATGTATGGATCGCCGAACAAAACCTTTTGATTGCTTTTGTTTATTTAAAATAATAGTACTACGGTTCAACACATTATTATTCCTAACTTTTCTGAATTTGTTCAAAAAATAGAATGATTCAGAGATTGATTAATTTCATCGTAGGCCAACAGGGATCCTTTTGTAATTTTGTTTTAAATATGTACCTCATCAATAATTAATATTTACCACATTATTTATTCTATAATTGAACTATTTTTAATATTTTGGTTGATTTTATTTTTTCAATATTCAATTTGAATTTTTTTAAATAACTTTTTTAATATTTTCATATTTTTTAAAGATTTTTAAAGACAAAATATCCGTCAAAAATTTATTTCTTCGATTTGATTCCTTGGATCCAGGTCTTGGACCAAACGCCCGGGTCCGATTTTGATTTTTGGAACCATGCTAGCAACCCATGGACAGAAAGCAGAATTATAATACGAAAAATATATTCACCGTTTGTCATAGAAATTGACGTAATACGAGAACATACAAAAAAATCCTGAGTCGTCTAGCGTAAAACCATGCTAGCAACCCAATCATGAGTCATTTGGTCCAAACGGTGGTTTGAAAAGTGCCTTCAAGTGCTAGGAATGAGTCGTCTAGCGTATACCAAGTGCCGGAAATCTTCAAATAGCTCAAATATCACCAGAAAATCATCAAAGTCCTGTAAAATGAGAGAAGAAACGACGGTAGAGCCAATTCCATGGAAATCATAGCAATTTATTGAATAATTCAATGGTTTGAGTGTTATTTGAGTGCCAAGTACGGTCCAAATGTCTACAAATAGTGACGATATCAGCTAACCTCACTAATCGTTTGGAATATAGCTTTAGGGTTGAACCCAAGGGACGATTTAATTGAGTACCGGTCTTATCCTTTCTTAAAATCTAGATGGAACTAATTTATGGGATTTTGAATGATGTGAAATTAAACAGTGCTCAAATTGTAAATGGTTTTTGTTGATTTTTAAACTTGGAATAAAACAATCAAACTAATATTTAAGTAAAATACTAAAGGTAAAGTCTTTTGGATTTTAAACAGATAATAAAGTGTCCTAGGAGTCGGGTTTCAATTATATTTGGCTGCCTAAACTCCAAAGTCGAGCACTGTCGTGCTAAACTTGGTGTTTAAACTACAATCGCCACTCTGCTCAGTCCGAGCAGAAGACAAAAGTGAGTTTATTTGGTTTAATATGCTAAGTTATGCTTCAAGTCAGGGTTTATTGGTCAAACCTAGTTGTTCTAAGCCTCAGCTTTCGCTTGTTAGTACATATACTGGTTCAATCACAATCTAACCTAATTAATTTAATCGAATCACAACTTTTGGTATAGAGTTCGATTAATTAAACTTGTTTAAAGGAGTTCTTAGGGATATTTAGAAGTCTTTTGAACTATTCTAAAAGCTACACTTTTGGTGTTAACTAATTTCCCCTTTCGGATCCACAATTTACCCCAAGTACTTAAATCAATTCAACTTGTTTATCCTAACTTAGACCTACTAGATGCAGCTGTTCAACTAGAGGGTAATTAGCAATTCAACAAATGTTTTAATTTAAGCAATCGATACAATTCTCAATAAACAAATCTCAAAGCATAATATAACACATAAAGTCAAACGAACATCATCCAAACATAAAGATAATCCCCTAATCCTAAGACAACATATATAACTAGCCTAACATAGTAGCAAAACACATAATAAACAGTATATAAAAGTAGAGATACAAGCCCATCAAATCGTAAGAGAAAATTATAAAGAAATACAAAGCAAATACTCCTTTATGCTCTATGCCAGGATCCAATAGGCAATGGGGTGCTGCTGGATGGTAAGATCGTCTCTCAACTGCTGCCGTCGTCTGCTAAAATCAAGTCCCAATTATCTCCAATGGTCAAAAAGTACAAAAGAGCATTAGGAAAATGGAATCTAGGGTAGAAAGTGTAATCCCTTAATCCTAGGCGTGCCAGAGGTATATAAGGATGTTCCCCGGTGTATAGAGAGAAGGTTTGGACGCCAAGGCAAGAAAGAATACAAAAAAAAAAAAAATCCAATTTCCATGTTGAAAAACATTCCAAACTTGCTATGGCGGCCATCTGCTCGGACCAAGTGAAATTCTGGTCGGACCGAGTGGAGTATAAGGAAAGTGGCATGGCGGCTGTGAACCACTCGGACCGAGTGAGATTCTGCTCGGACCGAGCAGAGTGCTGAGAAATGCCTCCTATGCTAGGAATGAGTCGTCTAGCGTGCAGAAAACCCCGAAAATCCATCAAAATGCTCCGTAATCACCAAAAATCACTAAAACCTCTACATAGAGAAGAGAAAAAAACGACGGCATAGCCAAATCCTGGAAAAAACATGACAATTCATAAGTATTTCGTTGGTTTAAGTCAATTTTAAGTGCCAAGTACGGTCCAAATGATAATAAATATTGACAATGTCAAATTCCCCCAAACTTAAATTTTGCTTGTCCTCAAGCATCACCCTAAACTTAGAATTTATGGACTATACTTTAATCTAAATCAATGTCGTAACTCAAACCTAGAAAATAGCATGAAACTTAATCAATGGTGCCTAAAGATTTTTTCACACTTCAATCAAATAAGTCAAACTAAAAAAATATTTCATAAACCAAGTTTAGTTTTCTACGATTTATCAATGCAACTCTTGGTCTTGATGAAATTTCTTTTCTCAAAATTTAGAACTCTAGTTTTCTCCTATTATTTCAAATGCGATCTCAATTTCAATCACCCGTTCATTTTCACATTCCTCAAAAATTTGTAAAGGCCTTTATCAACTTCAGAAATTGTAT
The DNA here is from genome assembly GCA_028095005.1 of Rhynchospora pubera. Taxonomy (NCBI): domain Eukaryota; kingdom Viridiplantae; phylum Streptophyta; class Magnoliopsida; order Poales; family Cyperaceae; genus Rhynchospora; species Rhynchospora pubera. The sequence continues at coordinate 349,091,371 of CM051459.1, read as the reverse complement.
AATGAATTTCTCTTAAAAACAACTTCCAATTTTTTTCTCTCTTTTTTTTTAATGCAAGTCGAGCCGTGGGGCTCTACACTCTAGAGGAAAATGCGGTATCATCGGCCTTAAGTTTGCTATTAGCACATGTCGCGCTAGGGAAGTTGGACGGGTGTTGCTCGACTATGGCCACGGTACACTTGGGCCATAATACTCAACAACTCCTTTACCAATGCTTTTGCACCGGGTCCGGTAGAAATTAATTACAAGCTCCCCAATTATACCTCGAGACTTTGAGTTATAATTCCTGACAGCTTGTAATTAATCCAATACCCTCCAATTTGTGGATAAGTTGGTGGAAAAGGCCTCAGTGCGTCCTCATTTTCACAGCTATTTGATTTAATTTCCCATTATTGTTGCTTGTTGGTGATTCAAGCGATTTAAAAATAATTTCCAACAAGACCAAATCTATTTTACAATTTCCAAAGTCGATAAATTTCTTTTCAAAAGTTCGTCAAATATGAATCATTTCACTCGGCAAAAACTTGTGAGAATCAACTAAAATTGATCTAACAATTCAAAGCATCCAAAATCAAGTTCTAATTTTTGCTAAAATAGTCCCAATTTAGTCCATTGGTGCAAGGATAAAATCGAGATATCAAAACATTCTAAGGTTTGTTTGAAAGAGAAATTAGTTTGACTCAAAACAGTATCCAGTAGTGTGAGGTTTTCATTTAAAATCCAAAACGAGAGAGAGATAGGCAAAATTGACTCAATTTCATGCAAATTCAAGTTTTTTTTTATCTTTCACTCGGACCGAGTAGCATGTCACTCGGACCGAGTACAGGGTAAAGTTTAAACTCAGATCAAAGTCACTCGGACCGAGCAAAACACCACTCAGACCGAGCAGAAGTGAGAAAAAAATTAAAAAAACTCCCCCTAATTTACCCGTTTCATCCAGAATTAATCCATTTAACCCCCAAATGCGCTTTTTCTCCTATCCCCCCCCCCAAACTTCAACTTTGCTTGTCCCAAGCATGCATTCACAGAGAGAAAATATAAAATAGGAGAAAAAGAAGAGTTACCTATCAGATTTGGCGAGAAGACGAGCTCCGAGAAGAGGAGCTGCGACGGGACCCGCTGTGATGGCTCGGGGAGGCCTCCTTTGTGACAGAGAGGGTCGCAGAGCAGCTGCTGCTCTCCGCTTGTGCCGGATCCGCCGGCTCTTTCAATGGTTGGTCATCTTCGCCCTCAATCCAGTATAGATTATCAATGCGTTGGCCCAATTGCATCACCTCATTGGAAAGGCGACTCAGGTGCATCCCATAATCGGCACAAGCATTCGTGTTGCGCCTCACTACATCTCTCACTTCAACCATCATATTCATGAGGTTAGTGGCCCAGGGCGGTATTTGATCATCGCCACCATAAGAAGAGGGTGTATGACTAGGCGGGATGCGCCTCTCGGATGTGCCCGCCTCATCGGTCTCCATGGGTATGGACAAATGAGGTTGAGGTGGAGCTACCTCGGGTATTGCGCCCCTCCTAGGAGTCACATAGTCAAAGGGAATGAGCCAAGAGTTAGAATTAGAGAGATCTACCTTATGCGGGTAAGGAAGGTAGAAGTTGCTTGCTTGATCGCGAAGCCAAAAGATTCTCCCGCGCTCTCCTATTTTCTCATGGCTTATCTTGATGAATCGTGCCGCCCGGAACCTCTCATCATCATAATGGGTGTATCCCGTGCAATCACTTGCTTGAGGCAAGCGCACCCTAAGTCTCTTGGCAAGGATGGTAACAAAGGAGCCCATGGTGATGTTCCCCGTGATGTTCTTCTTATCCCTTTGATAGATCCAATGCTCAACCATGAATTTAATGATATTGAGCTTCTCGAGCTCGGGTTGGAGCATGTGCCATAGGAAGGCGATCTCTTGGCCATTCGTGATGTTCACCGTCTCACCACGAGCAAAGATAGTGGCTGCTATGCCACGTAGAAGGATTCTGAGAGTGGGATGTTGCACATGGCGGGATTGCAAGTTCTCAATGCGCTCGCTCAAACAACTCCAAACCGCATCCCTTGTCATTTCATTGTTAGGATCTCTTGTCCAACTCAATTGCTCCACGGGCCCATTTTCCAATTGAAATACCCCTGACAACTCATCCAGCCAAGCCCTTCTACCAATGTTTCCAAGTTGGTAAGCTATGTATTCTCTCCCATTTTCCTCTAGAAGCTCAAGAGAACACAAAAATTCCAAGGAAAGAGCGCGGTAGGCTGGCTCACGGAAATTCCAAAATTCTGGTTTGATGCCAATCTTGCTTGATATCTAAATAAATTGACCCGCCACACCAAACTCTTCTAAAGTTCGCATGTCCATGAATCGAGTATGCTCAAAGGTCCTGTGCTTAATCTTCATGTAGTTGAGGATCATATAGGTCCATGGCATGAGAAACCCAGCCTCCCTTTCATAATTCACCGCCTCGGGGTGCCTAACATAATCCGGGTTGGGTCCGGATGGAGGTTGTTGTGCTGGCTGGGCAGTGTCACACCCCGAGTCACTTTTAAATAACTCATGGGTGTATTTTTGACAACCCGCCGCGTATTTCTACGCAAGGCGGAAATTACATCACATACACTACCAATAATTACACAATTTAAAATGCCACAAGACTTTATATATTCCTTAATAATAAAATTCAACAAACGACAAAGACTAACATGGTGAGTTTAACACACGACTCCCATACTAGTTCGATGTATCAATACCAAATAAAAACAAATCAAATAGTGGCATTAATTTGACCCGCTTGTTCAACTTGCTAATCTTCTAGAAGGTCTGTAACGCCATCCTTAATACCTGGAACTCACATAAAAAGTGAAACGGGTGAGAGATCAGACAGTCTCTCAGTGCGGTATTCAGTTCCAGCCCAGATATTGTAAAAATCCTCCTAGTGGAATTCTTCAAATACCAACATGGAAAGAATAAAGTATACTAATACAATTATATTGCCATGAAAGTATTGATGCAATGCATTTATTCAATTATCATTTATCTCATTATCATTTCTCACTTCCACTTTATCACTTATCACGTTTCCGAGTTCACTAATCACAATCACTTATAAATTAATAACACGTCCACATACCAAGCCACATAGGTCAGCCTCACATCTCTTAACCCCTTTCCCGTTGCAATCGGGCCACATAGGGGGGTAGCATGCTAGTACTAGAACACTCCATAGGTCTGCCTTACTTGATAATACGGTTACTATTTCACACTTTAAAAGAATATTCATTTGCACAATTTAATTGATCTCATTATATTTTAATGTCATGCATCAAGTCAATTTAAATGAACAATTGAAAATCTTAACATTCATGTTCTAATCCTCTTGAGAGAATAGGAACCAAAGTCAAATTAGAATGTCTGATGCAACATGTCTTTTCAGCAACTGAATAAATTGCAAAATGCACCAGAAATAGGAAATAGATTTAACAACATCTAGGAATCCGCACCTGTCAACTAATACGGCACTTCCAAACTTTTGTTCTTTCTACCTTCTTGACTTGTACCTAAATTACGTATAAACAATTCTAGTTACTAAAGATCCGAAAGAAAAACATAATATATATATAACTCACGAAGACCTAAGAGTAACAGAGAGCACTACTGGAGTGAGGGGTTGGGCCTATATACTCGTCAAATACTAACATAAACAAACTTGATGACTCTCTAGCAGAGTTGAACATAATCAACACAACACTATAAATACTAATTTATAAATATAATAAAACTGAGTTCCATTTTTTTTAAAAGAATAAAATAGAACTTTTAAGGAAATTATTTTCAATTTCCAACTTAAGGAACACAAAGGCATAAATAGGAATCGGCCTTATAAAAATATATATATATGTTGCTTAACAAAATCATTTAATAGTCAAACCAGTCAACTGCATTTGTATTTGATGGTATATACGAAAGACATTAACATCTTTAGACCCCATAAAACAACAAGACAAGTAGGAAATTAAGAACAGAGTGGAACGCATTATCAATTTAACATTTGCATGAAATTTCAACAAGATGTATAACACACATCACAATACGGAGATTAGATTAAAAAGTTAATAATACTTACTTCTCAACCAGTACGGTTCCACCAACACAGATCTCTCTTCAAACCGTACAAAGACAAATTGAGAAGATTTCAGAGAGGGGACGCTAGATTATTTTTTTGTAAGAGAGAAGGTGGTTATTTATTGGCACTAAACTTCTAAAGAAAATATGTGCCTAGCGCCTCTACAAATATAACTGCCTCTGTTGATAATAGCAATTTTTATAATTGAAAAATGAAACAACATGGAAAGGTGGAGGGAAAAATATAATAAATGAAAGGGTGCATAAATAACATGGATAAACCGACTTACTCGGTTAATGTTGTTGGACAGCAAATTAATAAATAAAATAGAATACCAAAAGAAAAAAAAATAATCACACGTTACTTATTGTAGGAAATAATTAATTAAACCTATAAAAGCAACTAAATGTTACAGGCAGGGGCTGCCTGAGAGGAAGAGGAGGCTGTTGCCCTAGCACTGGCCCTGGTTTGCCTTGGATTCACCATGATTTGGGTCTTTTCGGACCGAGCAAAGGAATCACTCGGACCGAGTGAGGTAATTCGAGTAGAAGTCTGGGCTGACAGTGCTACTGGTCGGACCGAGTAAAAAGGTCACTCGGACCGAGCAGATGAGTTTTCTGGTTTTTGGTGAAAATAGGCAAACTTCAACCCCTAAATTACTGATCCTTCTCTTTTTAAAAAAACTCAAACAAATCCAATTAAACAACAAATGATCGATTGATAGAGAAAAGAGAGCGAGTTGACCTTTGGAGGTTTGGGAACTTGGTACTTATGATGGGACAGCGATGAGATCACCTTCTCGATGTCTTGTTTGTGGTCTAGAGGCACGAGAGTTGTGCCTTGAGTACCTTAACTGCAAGATAAGGTCGAGTTGTTCCTTGAGTGCCTCAATTAGAAGTAGACTTGAGGTTGAGTTGGTGCCTCCACACAATTCAGTCTCCAAACTCTTCAAATTGCTCGAGGTGGTGACAGAGATGCCCTCTAAGTGCTTAAAAGCAAGTGAGAACAACAATCCCTTGAGTTGGCCTCGAATTTTGAGAATCGTGTCGCGAAAGATCTGTCGCAAAGAGGGCCTAACTCGAAAAATAGAGAGTGGGTAATGCAAGAGGGTGGAGAGGAGAGCAAGTGGAGCCTTTGATCTCTGAAAATGGTGGAGTATTTGATGAGATGTCATTTTGGGTTGGAGGTTTCGGTTTGGAGAAGAAAAGGCACAAGAGAGAGATAAGAAGGAGAAGAAGGAGAAGAAGGAGAAGAATGGGGTGGTTTGGGTTTTAAATGCAATGGGTCAGGTTTAGAGACTAACGGGTCAGAGGTAACGGCTATATGGCACGAACGGAGGCGACTCCTACGTAGGAACAGACGCGACTCAGCGCGCGAGTGGAGGCGTCCATTCAGGGCGCGATGGTGGCATCTCTCCAGTCTAATGGAGGCGTCCTTTCAGGCGTGAAATGGATGTCTCCAGTCCCCCGGACCTAGTGAGGTGTCTAATTTTTTTGTTTTGTCGGCTTTCTTCACTCGGATCGAGTGAGACTCCACTCGGGTCGAGTAAAAAGTGGAAAATTCAGTTTAAACAGTCTATTGTCACTCGGATCGAGTGAGGAACTGCTCTGGTCGAGTGGTCTCTTCAATCACGCCTATTTCGCTCCATTTCGCTCCTAATTAGGTCCCGTCATGTCCAGGATGGCTCCTCTTCTTTATCAAGTTGTTGTGCAACCGTATGAGGTCGATCGGGGTCATTTGCCTTGCTTGACCCATGGTGTTCTAGCACGAATTGCAACGTTCATTGTTAAGTCCCATGATTTACCTACAATCGAAAAGATAAAATAATTAAACAATTAATTATATTTCTTGTCGATGATATTTATACTAATCTTATTTTTAATTTTTTTTCTGATTTTTTTCTGATTTTTATTTTTTTTATTTATTTTTTTATTTTTTATTTATTATTTTTTTAAAAAATAATAAAGATAAAAAGAAAAATAAGAGTTGAAGAAACCCTTGGGTTGCCTCCCAAGAAGCGCTTGTTTTAGGTCCCTATCTTGACCATATTTTTTTTTAGGTCTCGCTCTGATCGGGCTCGCCAAGCAAGATGCTTTGAATTTCTTCTTGCGCTTCATTGGCGATGTAGTGCTTCAAGCGTTGGCCGTTAACCTTGAATGGCTCCGAATCCTTGTCACAAATGTCTATGGCTCCAAATGGGTAGACCTTCACGACTCGGAAAGGGCCGGACCATCTTGACTTCAATTTGCCCGGGAAGAGCTTGAGTCTTGAATTGAAAAATAGCACCAAATCGCCTTTCTTGAATTCTCTTCTTGAGATCCGCCTATCATGCACAAATTTTGTCTTTTCCTTGTACATTTTAGCATTTTCATATGAGTTTAGGCGTACCTCATCCTATTCGTGCAAGTCAAGAATGCGTTTTTCACCAGCTTTGAGGAGATTCATGTTGATTGCTCGGGTTGCCCAATACGCCTTGTGCTCTATTTCAACCGGGAGATGACACGGCTTCCCATAGACAAGCTTGAAAGGACTAATGCCAATAGGTATCTTGAAAGCAGTGCGGTAAGCCCATAACGCATCATCAAGCTTGTTAGCCCAATCCTTGCGGGTTCTTGCCACCGTCTTTTACAAAATACTCTTGATCTCCCTATTAGACACCTCCACTTGACCACTTGTTTGGGGATAATAAGGAGTTGCCACCTTATGGATCACGCCATGCTTTTTCAAGAGGTTGTCAAAGTTTCGGTTGATAAAGTGCTTCCCACCATCACTAATCACCGATCTAGGCACCCCAAATCGCGAGAAGATCACTTTAGAAAAGAGCCTAATCACTGAGTTGGAATCCGCGGACTTGCATGGAATCGCTTCAACCCATTTAGAGACATAATCAACGACAACCAAGATGTATTCATAGCCGTGAGAATTAGGAAACGGCCCCATAAAATCAACTCCCCATACATCAAAAATTTCAACCTCAAGAATCAGGTTAAGGGCCATCTCATTCCTTTTTGAAATATTACCCGTCCTTTGACATTGATCACATGACATCACAAAAGAACGTACATCCTTAAAGAGAGAAGGCCAATAGAAGCCGGATTGGAGTACCTTGGCGGCTGTTTTAGAGAATGAGGCATGCCTACCATAGGCTGATGAATGACAACTTGCTAAGATCGCCCGAACTTCTTCATATGGGACACATCGCCTATAGATGTCATCAATTCCAAGTTTAAAGAGATAAGACTCCTCCCAAAAGTAATACTTGGCATCTGACTTGAACTTCTTCTTCTCTTGCCAGCTCATCTCAGGAGGTAGGACCCCACTTGCAAGGTAGTTGGCCAAATCGGCGTACCATGGCTGCTGGAAACGTGCTACTCGATCATCTGCTCGGTCCGAGTGAGAGCCTGCTCGGTCCGAATGAAGATCCAGAGAGAGGACATGTTGCGCCATGTGCATCCAGTCGACCTCCTGCTCTTCTGCTCGGTCCGAGTGAGGGCTTACTCGGTCCGAGCAGAGCTCCAATCTCATCAACTTCTCATCTGGAAATGAATCATCAATGGGCACTTGATTGCTTTGGTCTTCCTCCCAACGTAGGCGTGACAAATGATCAGCAACAGAGTTTTCGGTACCCTTTTTGTCTCTAATTTCAAGGTCAAACTCTTGTAGAAGGAGCACCCACCGAATGAGTCGAGGTTTGGCATCTTTCTTGCTCAAGAGATATCTAATCGCTGCATGGTCGGTGTAAACAATGACTTGGGATCCCACCAGGTAGGATCGAAACTTGTCTAAGGCAAACACAATGGCAAGGAGCTTCTTTTCAGTTGTTGTGTAGTTCGCTTGAGCTGGATCGAGCACCTTGCTTGCATAATAGATGGCCACCGGCTTCTTGTCTTTCTTTTGCCCGAGCACCGCTCCAATCGCGAAGTCGCTTGCATCACACATGAGTTCGAATGGTTGAGTCCAATCGGGAGGTTGTAAAATCGGGGCAGAGACGAGAGCTTCCTTCAACCTATTAAACACATTTAAACAATCCTCGTTAATAATAAAATCATTGTCCTTAACAAGAAGATTACTTAAAGGTTTAGCAATTTTAGAAAAGTCTTTAATGAATCGGCGGTAGAATCCGGCATGGCCTAGGAAGCTTCGCACTTCCTTGACACTCTTTGGCACTCCAAGCTTCTCGATTACTTCGATTTTTGCCTTGTCAACCTCAATCCCCTGAGATGTCACCACGTGGCCTAGCACTACCCCTTTTTGCACCATAAAATGACATTTTTCCCAATTCAAGACTAAGTTAACCTCCTCACATCGCGGGGTCGGGGCACTTCATAGCGTGGTCTGTTGAAAATAAGAGTTTCTCCCCCCCCACTCTGACCAAAATTGTCCCGTCTCGGGCATCCATCATCACACCGGCAGTTCTAAGGAAAGGTCGACCCAAGATTATAGGCACCTCCTTGTCTACCTCAATTTCCATCACCACAAAATCACCCGGCACAACAAATTTGCCCACTTGCACAGGGACATCCATTAAAACACCTAAGGGTAGTCGAATCGTGGAATCGGCGAGCTTGAGGGTCATACTTGTGGGTGTGAGCTTACCAATCTTGATTTTCTCAAACACTGACTTAGGCATTAGGCTGACACTAGCGCCCATATCACACAAAGCTTGCTTAATGATGGCTTTACCAATAGTGCAAGGGAGGACAAACCTGCCTGGATCCTCAAGTTTAGGTGGCATTGGGTTTTTCAAGGCCTCACTGCTCTTATAGGTTAATGCCACAGTCTTTAACTCCTCTATGGACCTTTTGCCTGTGCAAAGTTCCTTCAAGAACTTGGCGTAGATGGGCACGTGTTCAATTGCGTCGGTGAAAGGAATTGTGATTTGCTTTTGCTTAAGTATAGCCCAAAAGAATCGAAACTGAGCATCTTCCTTGGACTTCACCAGGCGCCGGGAAAAAGGAACAGGGGGATGGTACGCTGGAACGGCTTGCTCTGCCTTTCCCTTGTTCTTTTTGCTTTGCCTCGTTGGTACTCTGCTCGGACCGAGTGAGAGTCTGTTCGGTCCGAGTGGAATGTGCTATGGTGGGTTCAGCTGCACCTTGAGGTTCCAAGGGTGGCTCTTGGGGCTGAGACTCCTGTCGGAGGAGAGGAAATGGTATAACTTGCTCCAGCACCACCTTTGGATCATCTGGACTGCCTTGCTCGGACCGAGTGAGACCTTGCTCGGACCGAGCAGAAAGATGGGAAACGGCATGAGCTGGCATTGGCGGGTCTTGGTACTCCTTTCCACTTCTCAAAACGTGCAGGGATTTGATTTCAGCATTAGGGTTCACCTGAGGCTGCCCTGGGAGCTTTCCTTGAGGCCTAGATAATTGTTGCTCCATCATTCGCTCCAAACGTTGCAAGGAAGCGGCGCTACCTTTCAACTCATTTGTGGTTGCCTTAAGTTCATCCAATCCCTCCGCCATCATCAAGTTGAACTTGCCTTGCTGATGCATGAACTCCTGGACGACCGGGGGAATCCCGTCTCTGTTATAGACTGATTTCCTAGAAAATGTTCCATTAGAGTTGTTGAACTGTTGATCTCGCCTAGGGGGTTGCTGGTTCTGCCCCTTGTAATTGTACTTGGGCTGATAAGGTCTCTCAAGAGTGGCTTTTTGCATTGTATTCTTAAGATGTGGGTCATTCATATGCTCCCAATCTCTTTGCTGACCCTCATCCAATGAATAACTCCGGGTGAAGATATGCCTAGGGTAGTAAGAAGGCTCGCCATTCAATGAGTTTACTTGAGCCATGTCGCTATTGACTTTTGCAAGAGGGCAATCCGGTGATTTGTGCCCTTCTTCGCCGCAAGCGCCACATTCATTGGAGTAAAGATGGGTCCCTTGAGATGAGTGATAAGAGGCCAACTTGGCTTCCAATTCTGCAATCCTCTCGTCTTGAGCTGTAATCTCGTGCACTTGATGCTTTGCATGGCTAGAACGGCGGGGGTTGGGAATTTGATACCAAGTGTAGTTCTGTGCGCAATGATCAAGTAGGTCTCGCCCTCGGGTTGCATCGAGCCGTTTGAATGCCCCACCTGAAAGAGAATCAATGTTAATTTTGATATTATCATAAAGACCACTATAAAATTTTTTATTAAAATCCAATCTTGAATGCCATGGTGTGGGCACAAATTTTCTAGGTCCCTAAATCGCTCCCAAGCATCCCTCATTGTTTCATCATCTTTTTGGGCAAAGTTGTTCAATTCTCTCCTAATTGTATCAGACCTATCAGTTGAGAAATATCTCTCTAGAAAGACTTGTGCCATTTAATCCCAAGACCGAATTGAACCCTTTTTCAAAGTTTTATACCATTTGCGGGCACTATCCTTAAGAGTGAAGTGAAACAATAATAGCCTAATTGCTTGTTGAGAAACCCCATTAATTTTGATTAAACGTGTGCAATCAATAAAATTTTGTAAATGAGCATGCGGGTCCTCTTTGTCATCTCCATAGAATGGATTTTGTTGGATTAGTATGACATGGTTGGGAGAGATTAGCATGTTGTTGGCCGCGATGCCTGGAATCAACACTGGCCCGCCCACGTCTCTAGCATTTGGGGCTCCGTACTCTCCAAGTGTCCTTTCGCGGTCTCGGCCATCCTCATCGTCAGAGTTATGGACGCTAGCCTCGTCCTCTTGGGTCCAGCGGCGACGCTCGTCGTCAAATTCCCTTCGTTGCCCTGTGAGAGCGTCCCGCTCCTCTATGAGTTGAGTCTCTCTTTGCTCAAGCTGGAGACGGAGGTTCTCCAATTCCTGGGTGCGTTGGGCAATGGCCTCGGGAGTGAGTTGGTCGGCCATTGCGGTGCTGCCTTCTCTCTGCTCTGGGTGCTGCTCGGTCCGAATGAGAGTCTGCTCGGTCCGAGCAAAGGTGGAAGAAGAGGATTCGGCCTCCTTGTTGATCCTTAGGAGGAAATCCTTGACCTTTGGGGGTGGGGACCTCTTCCTATGCCTATCACCTGTCAGTCCTGCGATAAAAGAGAGAAGAAAGCGTGAGTAAAGAAAAAGAAAATAAATCTAGTCTCTTAATAGTAAAATAAGGATCCAATATCAACACCGTCCCCGGCAACGGCGCCAATTTGATGAAGGTCTAAAACCTAGGAATCAAATAAAATTTGTATACCTAGAGCTAACCTCACTAATCGTTCGGAATATAGCTTTAGGGTCGAACCCAAGGGACGGTTTAATTGAGTACCGGTCTTATCCTTTCTTAAAATCTAGATGGAAATAATTTATGGGATTTTCAATGATGTGAAATTAAACAATGCTCAAATTGTAAATGGTTTTGGTTGATTTTTAGACTTGGAATAAAACAATCAAACTAATATTTAAGTAAAATACTAAAGGTAAGTCTGTTGGATTTTAAACAGATAATAAAGTGTCCTAGGAGTCGGGTTTCAATTATATTTGGCTGCCTAAACTCCAAAGTCGAGCACTGTTGTGCTAAACTTGGTGTTTAAACTACAGTCGCCACTCTGCTTGGTCCGAACAAGGATTTACTCGGTCCGAGCAGAAGACAAAAGTGAGTTTATTTGGTTTAATATGCTAAGTTATGCTTCAAGTCAGGGTTTATTGGTCAAACCTAGTTGTTCTAAGCCTCAGCTTTCGCTTGTTGGTACAGATACTGGTTCAATCACAATCTAACCTAATTAATTTAATCGAATCACAACTTTTGGTATAGAGTTCGATTAATTAAACTTGTATAAAGGAGTTTTAGGAATATTTAGAAGTCTTTTGAACTATTCTTAAAGCTACACTTTTGGTGTTAACTAATTTCCCCTTTCGGATCCACAATTTATCCCAAGTACTTAAATCAATTCAACTTGTTTATCCTAACTTAGACCTACTAGATGCAGCTGTTCAACTAGAGGGTAATTAGCAATTCAACAAATGTTTTAATTTAAGCAATCGATACAATTCTCAATAAACAAATCTCAAAGCATAATATAACACATAAAGTCAAACGAACATCATCCAAACATAAAGATAATCCCCTAATCCTAAGACAACATAGATAACTAGCCTAACATAGTAGCAAACACATAATAAATAGTATATAAAAGTAGAGATACAAGCTCATCAAATCGTAAGAAAAAATCATAAAGAAATACAAAGCAAATACTCCTTTATGATCTATGCCAGGATCCAATAGGCAATGGAGTGCTGCTGGATGGTAAGATCGTCTCTCAACTGCTGCCGTCGTCTGCTAAAATCAAGTCCCAATTATCTCCAATGGTCAAAAAGTACAAAAGAGCCTTAGGAAAATGGAATCTAGGGTAGAAAGTGTAATCCCCTAATCCTAGGCGTGCCAGAGGTATATAAGGATATTCCCCTGTGTATAGAGAGAAGGTTTGGACGCCAAGGCAAGAAAGAATACAAAAAAAAAAAATCCAATTTCCATGTTGAAAAATATTCCAAACTTGCTATGGCGGCCATCTGCTCGGACCGAGTGAAATTCTGGTCGGACCGAGTGGAGTATTAGGAAAGTGGCATGGCGACTATGAACCACTCGGACCGAGTGAGATTCTGCTCGGACCGAGCAGAGTGCTGAGAAATGCCTCTTATGCTAGGAATGAGTCGTCTAGCGTGCAGAAAACACCGGGAATCCATCAAAATGCTCCGTAATCACCAGAAATCACTAAAACCTGTACATAGAGAAGAGAAGAAACGACGGCAGAGCCAAATCCTGGAAAAAACATGACAATTCATAAGTATTTCGTTGATTTAAGTCAATTTTAAGTGCCAAATACGGTCCAAATGATAATAAATATTGACTATTTCACAGAACATGGTGTTTCGTTGTCACTTACCACGATAGACACCACTATCTGTAAGTTACGTTCAAAATTCTTAGATCTAGTTCAATATGACCGATCCAAACCATCTAATATGATCTCTCTATTGAAATCTCCATTCAGAACAAATTTTACATTTTTTCCGAAATTTTTAAATATTTTTTTTATTTTAGAGAGAGAGGATGGAGTGATAAAATACACTTTGGTGTACGAATCGTCCCCTTACATGATGAGATGATTTTATATAGATATTTTGGTAGGATTTTGACTCCAAGCTAAACCATTTGACTTGAGTTATATTAATTAGGATCATTTTAATTAGGTTTTTGTGTCAAGAATGAGTTACTACCATAAATCCTACTTTAATGCAGATTTTGGACAAAAACCTGGCTTGGATGAATCAATGAGGATGTAGAGCTCCTTGTAAGCTTTCCGCTGGTTTTTGAATCGCCTCAAACGGAGTCCGGATGAAAGAGATATGGGCAAAACAGTAACAGTGCGCAGTGCAGAAATTTCCAAACGGACCGTCTGAAAATTCAGACGGACCGTTTGACTTTCGCAGGAAAAAACTGCTATTTTCAGCCAGATTTCAGTCGGTCCGTCTGGAGGCTCAAACGGTCCGTCTGGAACCTTCCAGAAATAGCAGAAAGTGCCCGATTTGGTGGTTATTCTTGGTGGGGTGGTTATTTTCGACTCCCAACACATCCAGAACAAACCTCATGCGTCTTTAAACAATTCCAATGCCTATTTAAGAGAACTTTGAGGAGATTTTGAGCATGCAAGGTGATACAAGGCTAGAGAAGCCCATACAAAGCCATACAAGGGCATACAAGGTGGTGTTTTAGATCCAAGGTCAATTTTTAGGGTTAGCCATAGAAATATCCGAGAGTTTAGTCTCAAGATCAGATCGTGGCAGCGTTAAACGGGTCGTGTGCGACAGCAACGAGTCGTTTAGAAGGGGATTTCGACAATTTCAAGGGAAAGCAATGGCAATTGGTTGTAACTTCTCTTATTTCTCATTTTCTCTTGTTTGTTCGATGTCTTTGAGTTGTTGATTTGTTGTTCTAGGGTTATGGTTGTAAACTTATTTGTTTAGTTGTTTATTTGCTTAGTTATTTCATTATGTGTTTTTATCTTTCATGATTTAATTGATTATGTGATATCATTGATTGCTAGGGTAGAATTGATTATACCAATTAGATTAAGGCCTTGTCTAGTATGGTAATAATAATCTATACCTTTGTATGAATTGATTGACCAACTTGAGGATGGTAGTAGATGATGAGTGAAACCAGGATTTAGTAGCCGATAGGTGAACCTTTCTCGCAACGATGGTTGTGAGATATCATTCGAATTGAAAGATAGACTTAGAAAACTTAAGCCAATGGTGATGACCAAATCTTAGGGTTTTTAAGGGAAGTAGTAGATTAACCTACGAAACCAGAACTGTAACGATGGTTAGTATCTGGTAACCTAGGATTAAAAAACGATTCCACACACATATTAGGAATAGCTAAGCGGTAAACAATTTCACGGCTCAAACGGACCGTCTGAGATATCAAACGGACCGTTTGGGAATTGAACTGAGCAGATTAAGTTGAAACCAGAAACCCTAGAATTCAGATTTGCTGATTATCTCCCGTTTAGTTCTAGTTTGACCTTGATTTTAGACTTAGGATTTGAACCCACCTTCGATTCTTCGAACACCAAAAATAGTTGAACTCGTCTAGCTAATTAATTAAAGTAAAAGACCGATATTCCAACACCGTCTCTGTGGTTCGACCCTTAGCTTTACTATGATAGATTAAATCAGGTAAAACAAGGTTATATTTTGACTAGGTTTGCACCCGATCAGTACACCCGAGTTATTTTCGAAATTCAAAATTTAAACAATCGACCTGAACCGTTCAAGTTGTTCTCCATATTGAAACAATCGACGTGAACCGCTTGTAGTTTCTTTGCTTGTCTGTACTTGGAAAAATTTGAAACCCAATACATGTGGGCCTATAAATTAACAATCTTTTTTTGAAGGACGGGTGGCAAAGTAAATTAACAACCTTTGTTGCAATGAATACTGATTTGTTACTTGTAAGGCCGAAAGGGCTGTGTGCCCACAACAAATTAGGCCTGCCGGTTGTGTTTATTCATTCTGACCTGTCAGAGCTCTCCTAACTTAAAGCTCATACCACTATTTATTTGTTTAAAGCGTTGCACGGACCCATCCATGTAATGTATTCGGATCATGATTTTTTATTATCAAATAACTTATTCAAACCGTCAAATTGATGTTAACATTTTATGAGAAATCATTATTCATCATTATTAATTCTCATTTTCTTTTGAACCCACCCTGATGGGTGTGATTCATTGTACCCACATCCAAAATTGCGTCAGTGCGAGATGATGTTGAATTTATAAAGTTATAACGATGCATTCTTCTGTAATCTGAAGAACATTGTATGTCCTTTTTTTTCTCTTGTAACAAAAGCTGGAAATGATATTCTATATTTTTTTATTTTAAAAAATGGGTCTGACGGCTAAGGCTTTAAGTCTGTGACTACAACTAGTCTACCATGAAATACGAGTTCTAGCAGGTACGCGTCCAATAATGTTGCGCTTTTGTTTGACTTGATGTTGTCAGAAATAATACAGAGGGGATAAAGACAGAACAAAGAACAATCAGTTTTTGTGGTGCGAAATTGTAGCACCGTTTTTTATTTTCTCATTTTCTCATTGCTTTTATTGAAAATACTGAAAAACAAACATAGTAATAATAAAAGAAATCCTAATACATTTATGACTAAAAATAGCGTGTAGTTTCTTATTTTCCACACGCATAACTAGGAAATAAAAAATAACATTACAGCAACTAAATCTTTAATACAAGGAAACATAATACCAGAGAACAATACCAAAAAATCACAAAGGTACGATATCTGTCAGTATACTGACACAAAAGCCTCAACAATAACAGTATACTGGCACAACAGCTTATATCTCACAATTTCCCTCCTAAGTTCGTTGTGCCTTCTTGACAACTTGCATACCAATCCTTTCTCTCAACTCCAGAAATCTGACTCTTCCCAAAGGCTTTGTGAGTATGTCAGCAAATTGATTGTTAGTCCCAACATGTTCAACCTCCACCTTCCCTTCTTCTACACATTCTCTGATAAAATGATAACGAGTATCAATGTGCTTACTCTGGTCATGATATACAGGATTCTTACATAAAGAGATTGCAGATTTATTATCAATTTTAAGCTTTATCTTCAAAAATTTCTGACTCAAAAAATCTGCACGCAATGATTCTAGCCAGACTCCCTGACATGCTGCCGATGCAGCCGCTATGTACTCAGCCTCACAAGAAGACAATGCCACTACCTTTTGTTTCCTTGAAAACCAACTTACTGGATTATTTTCTAGAAAGTAAATCACTCCAGTAGTGCTTTTCCTATCGTCCAAATCCCCAGCCATATCACTATCAGAGAAACCAATCAAGTTTGGGTTACTTTCTGACACTTTCTTATAACAACAACCCATACCAGTTGTTCCTCTTAGATATCTCAGAATGTGCTTTACAGCTGCCATATGCTCGGTTGTAGGAGTCTCCATGAATCGACTCACAATTCCAACTGAGTATGCCAAATCAGGTCTAGTGTGTAACAAATATCGAAGACTTCCTACAATGCTCCTGTATTTTGTTTGATCAACAAGAGGAAAAGTGTTGTTCTTACTTAGTTTGAGCCTGGCTTCCATGGGTGCCTGTGTTGGGTTACAATCGCTCATGCCACATTCTTTCAAAATTTTCTGAGCAAAGCTTTCTTGACACAGAGTAAGCATACCAGATGATTGCTGCACTTCTATGCCGAGATAATAGGTTAGTAAACCTAAATCACTCATTTTAAAACTTTTCATCATTTCTGACTTGAACTTGGCAATCTCCAATTCACAAGTTCCTGTAATCAATAAGTCATCAACATACACTCCAACCAAAACGATTTTTTCCCTTTGCTTTCTCCTGTACACTGCATGCTCTAATTGTCTTCTTTCAAAGCCCATTGATCTCAATGTTTTATCCAATTTAAAATTCCGATGAGTTTGTTGAATACTGTAAGGCAATGAGCATCAAGAGGTACATGACTGCACCATATTCCCCCCAACAGAATGGAGTGGTTGAAAGAAGAAATCAAACTGTTATGGGAATGGCCCGAAGTATGATGAAAAGTATGCATGTACCATCAGAATTCTGGGGAGAAGCTGTGAGCACTGCTGTGTATCTCTTGAATCGAGCATCCACTAAAAGTCTGACGGGGATGACTCCATATGAGGGATGGTATAAAAGAAGACCAAAGGTAGATCACTTACGAATTTTTGGGTGTCTGGTGCATGTGAAGGTAACACACACTCACTTATCTAAACTTGATGATAGAAGTATTTTGATGGTATTCATTGGATATGAAAAAGGATCTAAAGCTTACAGGGTGTATAATCCTATCACTAAGAAAGTGCATGTGACACGAGATGCAATTTTTGAGGAAGAAAAGGCATGGGATTGGGACTCTGATGAAAGTTGTACAAACATTAAAAAAGGCATCCTTCCCACTGGTTTTGGCATAGAATATGAATGTGATGATTCAGGTAGTGAATATCATCATGATAGTGAAGATGCAAATGAACAAGTTTCAAATTCGTCACAAGAGTTGATGGAAGATAGAGACTATGAAGAACCTGGAGATTCACAAGGAACGCCAGTGAAATTGCGTAGTCTTGAAGAAATATACAATGAAACTGAGCCGATTGAGTTGTGGTATACTGATGTGTGCTTGCTTGGCATGGAAGAACCCACAAATTTCTATGATGCAGAAAAGGATGTGAATTGGAATCATGCCATGATAGAAGAAATTAAGGCCATTCAAGAGAATAAAACTTGGAGTTTAGTAGAACCAGTTCAGGGACAGAAAGTCATAGGACTCAAATGGGTGTTTAAATTAAAGAAAGATTCAGATGGAAAGATTGCAAAGTACAAAGCACATCTTGTAGCAAAAGGTTATGTGCAACTACAAGGGGTAGATTATGAGGAAGTGTTTGCACCGGTGGCTAGAATGGAGACCGTGCGAATGATCATGGTGATAGCAGTGCAACAAGGATGGTTACTGCATCATATGGATGTCAAATCTGCGTTTTTGAATGGAGAGTTAAAGGAAGAAGTTTATGTTACACAACCACCAGGGTTTGAAATAAAAGGAAAGGAACACAAAGTGTTGAAGTTACACAAGGCACTCTATGGTTTGAAACAGGCTCCACGAGCGTGGAATTTTATACCAAAGGAACACAAAGTGTTGAAGTTACACAAGCCAGTGATCTACCTTTGGTCTTCTTTTATACCATCCCTCATATGGAGTCATCCCCGTCAGACTTTTAGTGGATGCTCGATTCAAGAGATACACAGCAGTGCTCACAGCTTCTCCCCAGAATTCTGATGGTACATGCATACTTTTCATCATACTTCGGGCCATTCCCATAACAGTTTGATTTCTTCTTTCAACCACTCCATTCTGTTGGGGGGAATATGGTGCAGTCATGTACCTCTTGATGCCCATTGCCTTACAGTATTCAACAAACTCATCGGATCGAAACTCACCTCCTCGATCAGTTCTAAAGGCCTTTATTTTTGCATTCTTCTCTACTTCAATTGCCTTCTTAACTTCCTTGAAAGAAAGAAAAGCTTTGTCTTTGGACTTCATTAACACAACCCACATAAACCTACTATAATCATCCACTAGTAAAAGAAAAAATCTGTTACCAGCTGGAGTAGAAGGAGTAATAGGACCACACAAATCTCCATGTATCAGCTCCAGTATTTCACTTGCTCTGAATTCTGCCTCTTTAGGAAATGATAGTCGACGCTGCTTGCCAACTGTACATCCTCTACACACCTCTTCTGTGCATTCAATTCTTGGCAACCCTTCTACCATTCTTTCTTGACTCATCTGCTTTAGTGACAGAAAATTAAAATGGCCATATCTAGCATGCCACTTCCATGAATCAGCTTCAACACTTGCTTTCAAACACATAGACTGCACCAACTCTAAATTTAGAGTGTACAATCTATTTTTAGATCTTTGTACTCGAATGATTAGCCTCCCATTCTTATCTAACACCTTCAACAAACCACCTTCAAGCTGCACTTTGCATCCTCTTTCTGCGAGCTGCCCAAGACTTATAATATTACTAGTCAGTTTCGGAATGTAATACACACCAGTAACCGCCATGTGTTCACCGGTACGTCCCTTGATCACAACAGTACCTCGACCTCCTATAGGAACCTCTGAACCATCTCCAAGTTTTACTACTCCTTGAACTGATGTGTCAAGATTTGTAAAATGTTCAATGAAGCCCGTCATGTGATTACTAGCTCCTGAATCTAAATACAAGACCTTCTTTTTAGTCTTAACTGCTGCTCTCATTTACAACTCCTCAATTTTTCCAGTAATTGTCTCAACACCATCATTCACTTCTTGAGTTTTTATTATCTCATGCATAAGCAACGCTGGCTCCTCTTCTTCCTTTTCTGTCAAATTCACCCTTTCTCTCTTTGGTTTACGGCACTCTGAAGCAAAGTGTCCGTAAATCGAACAATTGAAACACTTGATTTTTGACTTATCAAATTTCTTATATGGCTTCTTCTCATATTCTCCCTTTTTCAAACCTTCTTTGCCATCAGATCCTTCCCCATCTTTCTTTTCCTTCAAAGCTAGTGCCTCCCACTGAGCACGTGTAAGCATTAGTTTCTCATCTTCTTCTTTATGTTGTTGTCTCCCCCTTAAACTTTCTTCAAAAACTCTCAGCCGCCCTACAGCTTCTGCCACTGGCATAGAGGATATGTCACCCCACTGTTCTATTGTTCCAATGATTGGTAGAAATTTATCAGGAACGGCACTAAATAATCTTTCTACAACAACACTATTCTTCAGATCAACTCCAAGCGATCTAATTTCTCCTGCTACACTCACCAAATTCTGAGAGAATTCTACTATACTAGTAGTATCCAACATAACCATCCGATCAAATTGCCGCTTCAATACTTGTGCCCTTGCTTTCCTGACACGTTCTTCTCCTATGCTCATTTGTCTGATCGTCTCCCATGCTTCTTTTGCTGATTCCTTTTCAGCAATTGCCATTATGACTGCATCAGACACCGCTTGTGAAATTGCAGCTAAGGCCCCCTGATCCTTCTCTTCTTCAACAGATTCGTTGCCCTCCACTGCTTCCCATACACCTAATCCCCGCAGGATCATCTTCATCTTTACTGCCCACAATCCATAATTTGTATCATTCAACATAGGATATTGAATTGGCACGGTTACTCTTGTACTGGCTCTAGGTTGTGTCTTTTTTCCACTGCCATCATCTTTAACATGAGGTGGAGTATCTTTTTCATCTTCACTTCCCATGATCGAAAATTGCTCTGATACCAAATGTCAGAAATAATACAGAGAGGATAAAGACAGAACAAAGAACAATCAGTTTTTGTGGTGCGAAATTGCAGCACCGTTTTCTATTTTCTCATTGCTTTTATTGAAAATACTGAAAAACAAACATAGTAATAATAAAAGAAATCCTAATACATTTATGACTAAAAATAGCGTGTAGTTTCTTATTTTCCACACGCATAACTAGGAAATAAAAAATAACATTACAGCAACTAAATCTTTAATACAAAGAAACATAATACCAGAGAACAATATCAAAAAATCACAAAGGTACGATATATGTCAGTATACTGACACAAAAGCCTCAACAATAACAGTATACTGGCACAACAGCTTATATCTCACAGATGTCACACAAAATCTGATATCACCTTTAAGACTTGTTTGTTGTTAGGATTGACGCACAAAGCCTTGCAATTGCAACACTTAAAACTGTAAAATTGGTGAGATTTAGAGTAAAAGATTTCCCAAAACCAGAATACTAATTACTACGCTGCAAAGTTTTTTTTTTCCTACATTATTTTTTAGCAAACGAAGCTTAAATTGTTCAAACTACAGGTATATGCAAGAACATCTTAATCAACTCATAAGCAAAAGTACTCGAAATCACACGTGACAAGTCATGCAGCGTGTATTTTAGATTGAAGTTTCTTTCTATTTTGGAAGCATGACTTCATTTACCAACCTCCCAAGATTGACAAAGGATGACCCGCCGGGCTGAGTCGCCCTGATTGCACTTTTCTTCCACTCGACTGCCCGGTTTCTCATTTCTGCTCCTCTGCCCCCAGTCATAAGCTCTCTAACCTGCCATTCCACCTCATCCCTCTTCACATTGTTATCAATTTCCATTCCGACTCCCCATTCGGTGCATACATACCGGCAATTGGTCTGTTGATCTGCAAAGAATGGCCAACTGATCATCGGCACTCCACAGCTCAAACATTCAATTGTCGAATTCCATCCACTATGCGTTAAGAAGCCTCCAATAGCAGGATGTGCCAGTACAGCTTCTTGCTGGCACCAGCTTGCAAGTAGGCCCTGCCCCTCTATATCTGCTGAAAATTCTGGAGGGAGCACAGTAGAATTGCCTTTTACAAGATCATTTCTTATGACCCACAGAAAATCACATTTGCTGTTTGCCAAACCCCAAGCAAACTCTATCAATTGATCATTAGTCATGACAGTTATGCTGCCAAAATTTACATATACAACCGAACCTGGTTTTTTGCTGTCGAGCCATTTCAAGCAATCGGTGTCTTCTTTCCATAAAGTCGAGCTGATGGGCAGTTTGGTCGCCTTCAAAGAGAGTAGAGAGAGCGGGCCCACAGTGTAAACTGGAGGTAGCATGGTTTGTAGGGTGTCCAATACGGTTTGTTCAAGTTCATCAAAAGTATTTAACACAATGGCACTGGCCTTGGTATTGCGCCAACACTCCCTATTTGCAAAGTTCATCATAAAATCATTCGGGTCAGTGGTGCGTAAGAAGCTTGGCATGTCCCTTAGTCTCATATTCTTCAGGCCAGGGATCCAGTCGAGGGGCATTTCGAGGTATCCGTCTTTCAGTTGAGCTTCATCTGGATTATATACCATAATTGTGAGCTAGTTATTAGCGAAATACATAATCAATTAATACTTGATCAATAGTGGGAATTTTGATTATTTTAATTCATGATGATCCACACTACTCAATATGATAATTTGAGAAGCTCCAAAACAAATATCATCCAAATTAATCACCATTTTGTATCTACTTTCCAATTTCACTAGCTATTGACGGATTATATCACCATCACCATATATAAAGAATAATAGATTGATACAAATTAAGGAATACATCACCTTTGAGTGGAACGATCCCTCTCTGAATTAACTCCTTATAATGGAGAAACCCACAATAACCACAAGCGCTTGTGCACCATAAAATTATCTCCTTTAACCCCATCTCCTGGGCTGCATCAAGCGTAAAACTCATGATTCCATCTGACACGATCGATGAAGCTCACTGGTGGTGAGCCACAGACACCATTATTCACCCTCCCAAGCAAATCTATGAATGGCTTCAGACAGTTTTTCTCAACCGACCGGCACAGCTCTATAACATCCTGAAGCAGATATGAAATAATATTCAAAAGATGCATTAGTACTTATGCCTGCATGGGTGTAGCTGTATAGATGGTTCAAATCAGATAGAACAATTGTTCTAGCTAACAATTGAAATGCTTTGCTCATGTAAAATTCATTTTCCTACAAATGTCTTTTTGTTTATTTTTGGTCTTGCCAGAAGATAAACTATGTAATTGTCTGATATGATTAAAAATGATAAGTGATTCAGAAGCTTAAGCTAAAAGAGAGAAGGCTAGCTATAAAATAGGTTTTCACTGTGTGAAAATTGGGTTATAATTCCCCAGCAGCTTTATTCATTAAAAAGCATACAACGCTGGGTTTAAATTTTATGTAATAAAAATAAAAACACACCATACCTGTGTAGCATCCTCAAATCCCTCTGGTGGGGCCGGGAGGCCATCTGGTATTGACTCAAATCGAAAATCAGGTACATTCAGGTGTGACGATATTGCTCCCGAGTTGAGGAGGCGGCGGTGATTGTAGTGTGTGTTAACGAAGGTTATGTGAAAGCCATGGCAGGAATGAAGAAGCTGGGCTAATTTTAGCATAGGCGTTATATGGCCTTGCGCTGGATATGGGATGCAGACAGCATGAGGCTTCTCACTTGGAATTGAACCCACCATGTTTGTACTAGTCTCACTTCCTGATACTCTGTGTTTGTTTATGACAGTGTGAGTGAATGAGAGAAAAGGGATCCTTTGATCGATATATGTCTAATATATATATAAACAATGAGTTCTTTAAAAAATATATATAGAATGAGTTGTACGAATAAATTAGTAAGAGTGAAATTCAAATGGCGAGGGTATTTTTTACAAAGTCAATTCGTATATCTGTTCAAAGCTTGACATTACTTTCATCAATAGTGTCTACGTCACGCAAAGTCCATTCAATTTCACAAGTCAAACATACTTAGTCGAGATTATAGCTTACATTTTTTTATTGTCAATGGTACAATAGTAAAACGATAGAAAAACACAGTAAAAAAACCAAAATGTTCCTGCATCTATGTAAACAAAGTCGCAAAGACCACCAATCTGGTTGAAGACGGGAGAGAATTCCGGAAAGAGTCGTAGAAATAACTTCTATCTATATATATTTTATATATTTTGTCGGGAGTGACTAATGTCAAACATATATGATACATATACTTATTCAACATAATAAAATTTAAATTTTTAAAATTAGAATGGCCAATCCAAACAGTTTAAAATCTCCGTGGAGACCAGATTTTATATTTTTTTTCAAAAATTTTTATTGTATTTTTTGAATTTTTTAATATGCTCAATCTAAAATGTTATGAACCCTCCAATTTTGATAATTCGAAAAAAATAATTAGAAAATTTGAAAAAATATAAAATTTAATTTTCAAGAATATTTTAATATATAGAGAGATCATATCGAGCGATTCCGATCAGCCGTTTGAAATTTTAATGGTCGACGTTTGAATCATCTTTGACGTCCTATATGTTTGATTCTAGCATTACTCATATTTTGTCAAATATTTTGTGAAGAAAATTAGGACATAAATTCAATACTCAACTTCCAAATTTTTCATTCAAACATTCATGTTCAGTCTTTTACAATATAAAATTTCAATTCATATCAAGCTTTTAAATTTCACCGAAATAACACCGTTATGATTTAAATAATATATTTTTGGAGCAAAACACATCCACGTTACAACAACGAATCACAAAATAACGGTGACGCTATATTTTTGAAAAATCAGCGATATAACTTAATTTTTTTGCATTTGGCGGCGTTAAAATAAATGGGTCATTCAACTTACAAAAATAGCAGGGGAGAGAGAGGCGATACTCGAGAGAGACGAGAGCGGCTGCCTCTCTATTTCTTCTCCTCTTTATGGGCCGCCAAACTTTTCTTCGCCTCTTTTTTTGAAATTTTAAAAAATCATTTCTAATTAGTTCTAAACCGTTCAAAAATAGCAGTTTTTAAAAATCCAAAATAAATACCTAAAAATAAAAAAAATATATATAAAATTTAGTCTGCATGGAGATTTCTATAGGGAGATCGTATTAGACGATTTGGATCGATTATTTTGAACTAAGTTTCAGAATTTTGAGGACGACTCACGGACCCTTTGGTGAGTTACAACTCACCATAGCAAAACTCTATATATATATGCATTTTAATTGTCATTTGAAATAGTGTTATGGAAAACGTGCATGATGGAAACAGAACAATCTTTTCCGTTTTCGTTTCGTTCCAGGTGACAGAACAGAAATGATGTTTCGTTTTCGTTCCGCGGAAATTTCGTTCCATCAGCCGTTCTGCGTTAATTTTACATTGAAATTTTCCATTTCGACGTTCCGCGGAACAATATCGTAGTTCCGTTTCTGTTTCATGTGTTGAAACATAACAAAAAACTCTTTCATTTCCGTTTCATTCCGGACAGAACGGAACGAAAACGTTCGAAACGGATGACTATTGACAGCTCTAGCTGCAAAGACGGTCCGAGGCCGATGTTTTAGTTTAGGATATCTAAATTCATCTCTATTTTCAACGCACGCAAACAAATTTTAGCGCAATGTTACTAGATATAGCAATTAATCTTATAGGATAGTGACAATAAAAATATACTCAGCTTTTTTTTTTTTTTTTTGCTTTACAAGTTGCAACTTAATATAGATAGATGGAATAGTAATACAAGTCCTTTTCATGATTCGTGAAGTAAAGACGTTTTTGCATTGCATTAGTGGATTGTTATGAAGGATACTACCCAACAATACAATATTAGTATTATCCAATTTCTCATGGTTATGAATCTTGTGTTTGTGTTTTGATTGAGCAAGTTATAGTGACCTTTTCAATTTTGATCATGCTTAACATTTTTCCTTTTAAATCTTTGACCTGGTCCTGCATGCACCATGCATCATGCATGATGCATTTTTTCAGCGTTGAGCTCAATAATTTCCAACAAAACATGTTTTCCGCGTTGAGCTCAATAATTTGGGACAACAATGACAGTAAATGGCGAGTATTTTAATCATGCTTAAGCAAGATGATATATTAATTATTAGAAAAGTGTTATTAAATTGAATTGACATTGCTCTATCAAATTTTGATTGGATCTTAATTTGGAAAGTTGTAAAAACATGATTGACTAATTTGAATCGCTCAATATGATTTTAGTATTGAAATTTCATTAATTTTTAAAAAAAATTAGATAATTATTCGAATTTTTTAAAATTATTAATTGTTAAAAGGGTTCATAATTATTTAGAGCGACAAATTTTTAAAATCTGAAAATTAAAAAAAATTTAGAAAAATATAAAATTTGATCTAAAAGAGTTTCACATTAAATTATTTAAATCGGTCATTTAAAGTTCTTATATTGAAATATGATTGCACATCTCTAGTTAATATATTCCGAAATTATATATTCCTTACGTTATTAGGGATTAACAGGGAAAATGATAAGCTTAAGTTTTGTGGGTGGGTTCAGGATTCAACATGTAGAGGGTCAGTAGTCTCTATTATATTCATGCAAGTACTGAGCTGATCATTTTTTTTCCTACTGATCAAGAAGATGGTGACTGCTTTTAAATTTTTCCTAACTCAGATCAGGAAGATAGTGACTTATATTTAATTATATAAAATATTTTAAGTGTCAAACAGAAAAAAAAAAATTTGTGAACTTATGACACCTCCACTGCCTAATGTAATTTCTTTTTTCGCACGTCACATTTATGTACTCATACGGTCATACCGCTGGTGCTTTTTTTTTTTTTTTGTGGCAGTTTAACTTCTTAAGCCAGCATTTTGGTACTGCCTTTCAGTAAAAACCGCAAGAAAGCCACGACGGTACAGACTAAGTGATCCGTTGTTGATGCTTCAACAGGTGGGGCTTTCTTTTCTTCCAAGAAGAATAACAAACTTTGGTGCGAGACTTTGTCTACAAATTTTTGTGTTACATCAAAATTATTATTCCTGCTCGTAGATTTTTTCTTCGAAGGACAAAATAGTAACTTAATCTGTAATAGTTACATTCTGATGAATTAGTCATGATCCTTCCTCAAAGAGGCTGCACAATAATTCATTTCATTTAATATCTCCTAGTTTTGATGAAAGAATAATTTTTTTTTAAGCTATATTGACCTATCCACAATACCTCTATTAATCTAGATATTATCAAATATAATTTGTTTTTCACGATCGACTTATTCCTGTTTAGTCATTCATTGTACCCCCCCCCCCAATATTGATATAGGTTAAATAATAAAAATGAGTTACGTAAACGATCAAACATTGGTCGGATACATATATATTTATATGAATATAAACAATACAGATATTTGTATAGAATTACTGTCTAACAAAAGTTAACATACACATATTATATATGCATATTTATAAAATTTGTAACTCTATTTTAGTTATTAATAAATAATCTCTAAATAAATTTGTATTATTAGTAAAATATAATAAGAAATAATAAATCATAGTAGTGTATGATATAAGAGTAAACATGATTGAGTAATTGTATTAAAAATATAATTGGATTGGTATTAATGTATGGCTTTCTATGATTTTTGAAAAGTTGAAAGAATCATCCGAGCATGCGAGGACTAGGGATGAAAACGGATTGGATACAGATCAGACAGTGGTCAAATCATATCCGTATCCTCATTTTATTTTTTTTATACAAATACAAATATATGGTTCGAATATTAAACGAATACGAATATGAATTGGATATGAAAACGAACAAGGAGATACTTCGGATATTTAAACGAACTATAATATGCTGATCACATTTTCCTTGATTCATTTTTTATAGATGTCAACATGAAATTTTTAATCTCAATAAATTAATTAGAATATTGTTAATTTAAAATAGTTACTAAATTACATATTCTATAATTTAAACAGAAATTAAACTCTAAATTCTTGTAGCATATAATATACGGAATTGTTTAAGATCATCTTTAAGATTATATCATCTCCATCATCTCCTGGAATCCTCATTAATCATCATGTGCCCTCATTAATAGAATACCAGGGGATAATGAAATGTTAGAATTCAAGGGATGAAATCCAGCGTAATTATTTTAGCACCTCTATTTATAGAAAACGTGTGCGCCTCTATATTTAAAAAACGCGTTATAGAATTTGGAAGTTCAGAGGATGAGAGGCGCTGGGAGAATGAGCGTCAGGGGCAGGGGCAGAAGGAGGGGAGGAAATAGAGATGTATATAATTGTTCTAGTTATATATATATATATATATATATATATATATATAACTGTTGAAATTAATATATATAACTGTTCTAGTTATATATATTTACAGTTGAAATTAATATTTTAACTGTTCTAGTTAATATATATAATTGTTGAAGTTAATATCGTTACTGTTCTAGTTATATATATAATTTTTGAAGTTAATATATATAATTGTTCTATTTATATATATTAATAGTTCTAGTTAATATATATAACTGTTGAAGTTAATATGTAACTGTTGAAGTTAATATATATTTAATTGACGGTTCGGGGCTTCATCTATCACTATCAGGTGCACTGGAAGTTAATATCGTAACTGTTGAAGGGAGAAAAATAGAAGGGCGGGGAAGGGGAGCGAAACAGAAGATGAGCGTTGGATTTCTAAAAACGGAAAACACGTGTAGGGGATGATAGAATGATAGAAAAAAACAAAAAATGTGTTACTAACTGCTGGGGATGGTTGGAATGATAAATCTTGGGATGAAGCTTATCAGCCTTATATAATATAATTATATAACCCATAATAACACATTGATTTTTTAACGAAATAAATAACAATTATTATCCTTCCTTTTATTTGTAAAGGATTTAGTAGTTGAATTAAATAGTTGAATTAAATATGCAGCCTTGAATCAGTCCAAATTAGGGATGAAAACGGATCGGATACGGAGCGGATGTTGGTCTTCTCATATCCGCATCCGCATTTTTTTTCCGGATACGGATACGAATACGAATGCATTCGGATACGGATACGGTTCGGATATTAAACGGATATGAATACGGTTCGGATATTATCGGATACGGAGTCGAATACGAATATATTTTGTCGGATACGGATTGCATTTTAATCTTTATTATTTATTTATAATAGTAGTTTCTATAAATATAATGATATTCAATATACTCATGTCTATGTTAGTATTTTGTCAATATTAGAGAAAAAAATTAATTTCAGTATTGTTATCATTTATAATCGTCTCAATTAATAGAAAGTAAAAATAATTTTATGTTACTAGTCCAAATAAAATATTTATTATAAGAAAATTTATTTAATAAAAATTAAGTATTATCTAATTAAAAGTATTCTCTAATATAGAGAAGTAATTATATTATATTAATCATTTTATGACGTTAAAGATACGGATAAATGGATTAATATTTATCGGATACGGATAATATCCATGTCGGATACGGATAAAGAGCGGATATTGGTCTTCCCATATCCGCATCCATATTTTTTTGACGGATACGGATACGAATACGGATAAGTTCGGATACGGATACGGTTCGGATATTACGCGTTTTTTCAGATTCGGATACGGATCGGAGCGGATTTTATCCGCTCCGTTTTCATCCCTAGTCCAAATAGTTACGCATCAAATTGTTGCCTTGTCTAGTGGCATGGTGTTGTGCTTTTTAAAAGGCCAGCTTCGGTTCGATTCCCAGGAATTGAATATAACTTTTGTGCTATAAGCACAATAAACGGACAATAGTGTATTGCCTAATTGGAATATTATTTTTGTGCTATATGCATAGATTCTTTTTAATATTGAATTCTTTATCCCCAAACAAAGTAAGAAAACCCAACAATAATCACTTAATCTATGCAAACAAAACACCCCCTCAAATGTGTTGATAAGGCATCAAGGCTTCTAATTCTATGCTTCAGTTGATGGCACACAAACCTTGACAATTACATTTCAGGCCTCAAATTAGCTTGACCCATTTTATAAAGCCCATATACAATTGCAACAATTAAAAGACAAACTGTTAAGTGGAAAAAAAAAATTGATTACTCCATCTAGGGCTGCAAAATGATCGAGACGATGGTGCAAATGAGATGTTGCATCGATCGTTTCGTCCTATGCGACGAAACAAATTTTTTATTTCGTTGATCGTTTCGTCGGGACGAAACGATCGAAATTGACGAAATTTTCGTGATTTACACATGGACGAAATTGTTTCATTGTTTCGTTAATTGTTTCGTCCAACCAAACGAAATCGTTTCGTTAAAAATATAAAAATATAAAATAGATAAATAAACATATAAATGATAAAAATTAACATATATGAATAAATAAGTTCACTTTGATAATTTATATGTTCATCTTATTTATTTTATGTATTTATTTTATTCAAGTGATGACTCGTGATTGCACAAGTGCAGAGGGCAGTAATCATTCTCTGCGGAAATGAAAAATGGACGGAGCATGCATGAGCATCAAATAACAACGAAATATATAGTGCTATTAAGCAGTAACAACAGTATCGAGGTGCCGTCATCAATACAAACTTCACTACAAAGTTTTTATTTTCTTTATATTTAAATGAAATAAACAACCTTCATTTAGTTTAATTCATTCATAAACCCAAGTACTTGAAAGCACAATGACAAATCATGCAGCATCTTCAGAGCAAACTAAGTTTCTGACTACTTTGGAAGCATGACTTCTTTCACCAATCTCTCAAGATTGATAAAGGATGACCCGCCTGGCTTGGTCGCCCGAATTGCACCCTTCTTCCACTCAACTGCCCGGTTTCTCATTTCTGCTCCTTTCTCCCCAGTCATGAGCTCTCTGACCTGCCATTCCACCTCATCCCTCTTCACATTGTTGTCAATTTCCATCCCGACCCCCCATTCGGTGCACACGTACCTGCAATTGGTCTGTTGCTCAGCAAAGAACGGCCAACTGATCATCGGCACCCCACAGCTTAAACTGTCAATTGTCGAATTCCATATCCACTATGCGTTAAGAAGCCTCCAATAGCAGGATGTGCCAGTACAGTTTCCTGCTGGCACCAGCTTGCAAGTAGGCCCCGCCCCTCTATATCTGCAGAAAATTCTGGAGGAAGCACAGCAGAATCACCTTTGACTAGATCATTTCTTATGACCCATAGAAAATCACACTTGCTGTTTGCCAAACCCCAAGCAAACTCTATCAGTTGATCATTAGTCATGACTGTTATGCTGCCAAAATTGACATATACAACTGAGCCTGGTGTTTTGGTATCTAGCCATTTCAAGCACACTCGGTGTCTTCTTTCCATAATGTCGAGCTGATGGACTGTTTGCTTCCCTTCGAGGAGAGTACAGATAGAGGACCCACAGTGTATATTGGAGGAAGCATGGTTCGTAGTTTGTCTAAAACGGTTTGTTCAAGTTCATCAAAGGTATTTAACACAATGGCTGTTGCCTTGGTATTGCGCCAAGACTCTCTATTCGCATAGTAGAACATGAAATCATTTGGATCGGTAGTGCGTACAAAGCTTGGCATGTCCCTTAGCCTCATATTTTTCATGCCTGGGATCCAGTCGAGTGGCATTTCAAGGTATCCATCTTTTAGTTGAGCTTCATCTGGATTACACAAATATTACCGTAAATTTTTAATACAGAAATCTTAAATGAAAAATTAATGCTAAACATGAAAAATAAAATAATTTTATTAATAAACATAGCAGAGCGCCATTGACATGGCGCATTGGCGGCAGCGCTTATTATTTTTGAAAAAAGAATTACTTTTTTAAAAAATAAAATTTATTTGACTACGCAAATTACTGTGACTCGTTACTATTTAAAAAAAAATTATTTTGTACTTTTGATAAATTATTATTAATTTTAAAAATATATTACTTTTTTTAAAAAAAAATTTGTGTGACAGCGCTAATAACTGTGGGACGTTAATTTTTTTAAATAAAAAAATTTATTACTATTTTTTTAAATTAATTTCTCTTGAACCTGGGAGCATCATTACCAGTGACGAGGCTGCAGGGGAGCCGATCCCAGTGGTACCCTGACATGTTTGTAATCAAAATTTTTTTTTATTTGCTTATTATTCAATTTTCTGTTTCATTAATGTTTGTTAAAAAATTTACGGCAAATATTAGCTATTGTTTTATGCTAAGTATATGAATAAAACTGTGAATTTTAAATATGAGCAAGGTTTCGCTACCAACATTTTAATTGTCCCCAAATGCCAATATTTTGTTATTAAGTTATTTTTTTAAATTTTAAAATTCAAATATTTAATCCAAACCGTTGATCTTATTTAGTTTAACAAGCGATGTTTTTTATGTAAGTTTTGTAAATTTTAGAATTTATTTGATACTCGATCAATAGATAGAAAAACAAACGAACCTTGTTAACTATGATAGATTCATTCTAATACGTTCATATTTTAGCATTTGATCAAGTATCAAATAAATTCCAAAATTTACAAAACTAATATAAAAACGTATCGCTCGTTAAACTAAATAAGATCAACGGTTTGGATTAGACGCTTGAATTTTAAAATTTGAAAATATAACTTAAAAGCAAAATGTTGGCATTTAGGGACAATCAAAATATTAGTAGCGGAACCTTACTCTTTAAATATATGGCATAGCTTCCACTAGATTTGTCTAATTATTTAATGAAAGTTCAATAATATGATAGTTTATGAAGCTCCAAAAAAAAAAACACCGAAAATTTTTCCTCTTTAAGATCTACACTCCAATTTCACTAATCATTGACGATCTATATCACATATACAGGAAGATAGACTGATGCAAAAATATACTTCACCTTTGAGTGGAAAGATCCCTCTCTGAAGTAGCTCGTTATAATGGAGATACCCGCAATACCCACAAGCGCTTGTTGTCCAAACAATTATCTCTGGTAACCCCATCTCCTGTGCCGCATCAAGTGTAAAACTCATGACTCCATCCGACACAATGCAGCTCACTGGAGGTGAGCCATCGATACCATTCACCCTTCCAAGCAACTCTTTGAATGGCTTCAGACAGTTTTTCTCAACCGACCGGCACAGCTCAGTAATATCCTGGAAGCAGATATGAAATAGTGGCAAGTGATGAGTCCTTTTATCGAGATGGATCAGAATATACATGGTTCAAATCAGAAAGAACAACTGCTCTGAAAATTGAAATAAGGTTTTAACATGTATATTATTTCCATTTTTTCTTACAATCAATTCAGTTTGAGTTTTGGTTGTACGTATATGTTAAAGTAGTAAATGTAAGTTAAACAACGATTCTAGAATGCGGAATTAACCAGGAATCGTAAAATACCTCGTGCCATCGCTAATCGAAATCGAGTGTTGAGTGGATGAAGTTGAAACCCGTAAGCCATGCATGACTCCTCTTCTATCACATCTGCTCCGTATCCAAATTGAAGAGCAGAAATCGTTAGTCATTAGGCGGAAGCGTTAGTATTGATCTTCTTTGAGTTTTCCTCAGCCATAATGATGGTCAACAATGGCGTTTTTCTCTTTTCTTTACTGAAATTTCTTAATGGCAGAATTATAGAAAGGGTGCCTTAAAATTTCAGATTATAGAATATTTAATGCTGAGGCAACTAAAGGGATCAAGTACAATGAATCTGGTCCATCAGAATTTCCATCAAATTATGATGCACCCTTTAGTTAATTATCTTAGATGAACTTGGCTCACACATTAATTATCATAGGCCACATTAAATATTCCAACAGTAAAAAATTACAGAAACTAATAACATCGACGTAGAAGTACAAAGAATTGTTGGTTTTACTTCAAAAAGATACAATAATGTCTATGAGTCTATCCTTTTAGTTTCATCACTGATGAAGCCTTTTGAGCTTATACAAATGTTTTTTGTTTATTTTTTGGTCTGATCAGAAGATAGACTATACAATTTGTTTATTTTTGGTAAAAAAAAGGATAAGTGATCCAAAAGCTTAAGCAAAATGAGAGATGGCTAGCTTTAATTAAAATAGATTTTCTCTTCGTGAAAAAATTGTATAATTAGTTCCAGCTTCTTTCATATTGTAGTCATAAAATAAAGAAAAAAGAACCTGCGTAGCATCCTCAAAGCCCTCTGGTGGGACAGGGAGGCCATCTGGTATCGGCTCAAAACGAAAATCAGGTACATTCAGGTCTGGCGACAGTGCACCTGAGTTGAGGAGGCGGCGGTGATTGTAGTGTGTGTTAACAAAGGTTATGTGAAAACCATAGCAGGAATGAAGAAGCTGGGCTAGTTTAAGCATAGGCGTTACATGGCCTTGCGCTGGATATGGGATGCATACAGCATGAGGCTTCTCACTTGGAATTGAACCCATGTTTGTATTAGTCTCACTTCCTGTTACTTTGTATTTGTGTGTGATAGTCTGAGTGAATGATAGAAGAGGCCGGTCCTCTGATATCTAATATATAGAATAAATTTGACAGATAAATTCATAAGAGCGAGAATAGCCTGGAGATTTTTTTGCATGTCAACCCTTTGGTTGTGTTTATCTATAATGTATATATCTGTGCAATCCTTGACTTTTCTAACATCAATAGTGACTTACTGTATTTTGTACAAAATTTTAACAAAAAAACATGTAAAATATATGTCACCAGTGACTCTGATCGGAACAGGACAGAATCAAGTCAACTGAAGTAATGAGAGGAGATGCTGCAAGTGAATAAGTGATGCGCTTGTCTTGATCAGTGCATGATTGATGATGCATTAATAATCTAAGAAAGAATATTCTCCACATTTTCTGGGTTAGATTCAGAAGTCCAAGTTGAAATTAGACAAATATAGAAGAAGGCTAACATGAAAATTGCTATTGTACTCTAGAGAACTTTATTGTTAATGCAGAAAAAGCCTGAGACCGATTCTCTAGTTTAAGGATCTCTAAATTCATTTCTATTTTCAATGCAACGATTTGTCAATTATGGTATCGATCAAAGGACCACAATTGTTTAAATGCATAGATTTGCATACAAAAATCTAGTGCAATAATGTACTGGCAATCATAACTTAATCTAGATAATAGTATAATTTATTTCCTTCATGAAATTCAAAAAGCTTTCCTTTGCATTAGCGAATTGTTTGCAATGATACTCTTGCCCAACAATTTTCAATATCAGTATATCCAATTTATCGTGGTAATTAATCTTGATGCTTCAATTAAGCAAGTTGAAGTTTCAATTTTGATAGTGCTTAATTTCATGTGCATTATTGTCGCTATCGGAATATCATAATTTTTAAAAAAATATTTGAGCTCTTCTTCTGCAATATGATATACATTCATTGGCTCCGTTTGGATGGTGTGGGAATAAGGGAAGAAGTATTGGCAAATGTGTAACTTCGTGAAGAGTTTGAATTGTTTATAATAAATTTAGAAATAGAAAGAAGTTATTCTCTTATTCTTGCACCTATCCAAACGGAGCCATTATTCTACGATGCCAGGTAACGAGGAATATTCTATATCAAGCGTGAGGATGATGATACATTTATCATTCCTAAGTCAACTTGAACGATTCATCCCCTCATTATTAGGAGTATAACAAAAAAATAATAATAATTCGAGTTTGTGGTGATTACAATGCAAGATATATATATACCGGGTCGATTGTCCCAACTTTGTTCACCATTCCAGTGCTAATCTTCAATTTTATTTTTACACTCAGATCAGGAAGATAGTGATCGCTACATTTACAATATATATATATATATAAAAAATTGAAATCGATTGTGATTGCACAGCACTCCCCTGTTTAAGTTTTTCTCTTTTTTTATAAAAAAAAAAACCTCATAGATGTGCCGCATGTGCATAATGCACATATCGCTTGCAAAGGCGTCCAGTAAAAAACGTTGTTGATACTTCAACATGTGGAGCTTTCTTTACTTTTAAAAGAATAATAATAACTTTGGTGAAACTTTGTCTAGAAGTTTATGTGACGTCCAAAATTATAATTTATTAATGTTTACTTTTTTTCGAAGGAGACGATAATAATTTTTCGGAAAAAAAAAATTTATGGCACTTCAACACACTCTAATTTTTAATATAACATTCAAAAGATGATTTATTTGTTAAATTTAAATATATAGATGCCACCAAAAAGTGAATAAAACTTGATATATACCACTGTTTTTAATAAAAACTTATTGAAATACTTTTAGAAAAAAATAAATAAATTTTGCATGCCAGAATTTTTAAAAATTTAAACTACCGACACCGTATCCTGAGTTAAAACATCGATTCAGAGAACTTTATTCCGCCCGAGTGTTTACTCGCTCCACGCAAGAAAGAGCACACACAAATTTCAGAAATTTTAGAGTAAACTTCTACACCCCAAATCAAGAGTAAGGAATTCCGGTCAATCCTTACTCTCCTCTCCGTTTCTCTCCTTTAATGTTAGAGTTCTGGAGCAGACCCTTATGGCCTCGGTTAACTGCAATTAACAGAAACCGTAGGATCTCTTAGTAAATTTAATTTTGAGTTGAACTGACAGGGTTTGATGACTATGATGTGGATTCGGCGTTGAATTGTTCTATTTATTAGTCAATTGAGGGTTTGAGTACTTGTAGTAAATCATTTGGATAGTGTACGTAGCCACGGATTTCAACAAAGCAATATTGTGACAATGTTTCATCTATATCTAATCTTATAGTTTCAAATAGGTCTTCTATACTGGTACCGTACTATGAACTGGTACAATTCTAGCTTTAATTTACTTCCATATTTTGTTTGCTTTCTAGATTGATTTTCTTTTCGAACCAATAGTAGATGAGCCTTGCTTTTTTAAGCATACGATGAGATAAGGTCAAGCTTTCGACATGTATATGGATGAAAAGGTTAATTTAATTCATAAAAATAAGTACTCCAGGATACAACTACAAGTGACAAATGACAAATCAGCATAATTCAGAGCAAAGTTTCTTCTATTTTGAAAGCATGACTTCTTTCACCAACCTCTCAAGATTGACAAAGGATGACCCACCGGGCTGTGTCGCTCTGATTGCACTCTTCCTCCACTCGATTGCCCGGTTTCTCATATCTGCCCCTTTCTCCCCAGTCATGAGCTCTCTAACCTGCCATTCCACCTCATCCCTCTTCACATTGTTGTCAATTTCCATCCCGACCTCCCATTCGGTACACACATACCGGCAATTGGTCTGTTGCTCTGCAAAGAATGGCCAGCTGAGCATCGGCACTCCCCTGCTCAAACTGTCAATTGTGGAATTCCATCCACTATGTGTTAAAAAACCCCCAATAGCAGGATGTGCCAGTACTGCCTCCTGCCGACACCAGCTGGCAAGTAGGCCCCGTCCCTCTATATCTACAGAGAATTCAGGCGGAAGCACAGCAGAATCACCTTTGACTAGATCATTTCTTATGACCCATAGAAAATCACACTTGCTGTTTGCCAAACCCCAAGCAAACTCTATCAGTTGATCATTAGTCATGACTGTTATGCTGCCAAAATTGATATATACAACCGAGCCTGGTGTTTTGGTATCTAGCCATTTCAAGCACTCAGTGTCTTCTTTCCATAATGTCGAGCTGATGGGCTGTTTGCTTGCCTTCGAGGACAGTAGAGATAGTGGGCCCACAGTGTAGATTGTAGGAAACATGGTTCGTAGTGTGTCTAAAACGGTTTGTTCAAGTTCATCAAAGGTATTTAACACAATAGCAGTTGCCTTGGTGCTGCGCCAAGATTCCTTATTTAAATAGTTCAACATTATATCATTTGGGTCAGTGGTACGTACAAAACTTGGCATGTCCCTTAGCCTCATATTCTTCATGCCAGGAATCCAGTCAAGGGGCATTTCAATGTATCCGTCGTTGAGTTGAGCTTCATCTGGGTTATACCATAATTGACAGATTAGCTATTGTTTTATGCTAAATGTATGATTGCTAGTGTGAATTTGATTAATGGTTGCCAACAATGACGAGTAGCAATATGAGACAGTGCCAGGCAATTTCTGAATGCTTACTAGAATTGAGTCCAGTCCAATTGTCCAAACCATTAAATTGTGTTTTTAATGATGTCATGAAGATCCAACTAATATGATAATTACAGAAGATTCAAACAAAAAACATCCAAAATTATCATTCTTTTGAATCTACTTTCCAATTTCACCAATTATTGACGGCCTACACAACAGTATATATATAGGAAAATATAATTGAATAGTGACTTTAAAACAGAGTATCAATAACAAATGTAAAATAATTAAAAAGACTGATACAAAATGGAAAACTACATTACCTTTGAGTGGAACTATCCCTCTCTGAATCAGCTCCTTATAATGGAGATATCCAGAATAACCACAAGTGCTGGTAGTCCAGAAAATTACCTCCGGCAATCCGATCTCCTGCGCTGCATTAAGCGTAAAACTCATGACTCCATCCGACACTATGCAGCTCACTGGCGGTGAGCCATCAACACCATTGACCTTCCCAAGCAACTCTTTAAATGGCTGCAAACAGTTCTTCTCAACTGACTGGCACAACTCCGGAATATCCTGGAAGCAGATATATAATGGTCGAATGATGAGTCCTTTCGCTAGACGGTTCAAATCAGAGAGAACAACTATTCTGACAATTGAAACTGAAAAGGTTTTGGTTCGTCTTTTTTACCAATTAAGAAATTCCTTGTAATTATTGTTCCAAGTAATCACTAACATCAGTGTGTACTATGAACTGCAATTTTAAACCATTTTAGTTTAGTTACTCAAGTGAAAAATTTCAGTGTAATCCTTTTGTACTTTTACAACCGTTTTGTTTGTAATTCTTTTATTTAACCAGAAGATAAACTAAGTAATTGCTGATTTGGATAATAGAGAGAAGGATAGGTTTGAAATAGGATTACTCTTTGTGAGAAAATTGGGTTATACATCCCCCGCAAGCATACTAGAATACCTGATTTAGAATATTCTGACATGAAATGACAGAAAAGCTTCACCATACCTGCGTAGCATCCTCAAAAGTCAAAACCCTCTGTTGGGGCCGGGAGGCCATCCGGTATCGATTCAAAACGAAAATCAGGTACATTCAGGTGTGACAATATTGCACCCGAGTTGAGGAGGCGACGGTGATTGTAGTGCATGTTAACAAAGGTTATGTGAAAGCCATAGCAGGAGTGAAGAAGCTGGGCTAGTTTTAGCATAGGAGTTACATGGCCTTGCGCTGGATATGGGATGCATACAGCATGAGGCTTCTCACTTGGAATTGAACCCATGTTTGTACTAGTCTCACTTCCTGATACTTTTGTCTTTATGTATGACAGTGTGAGTGAGTGAAAGGAAGGGGCCCTTTGATGTCTAATATATAGAATGAATTTGACGATAAATTGTAAGAGCAAGAAGAGGCCGGGGAAGATTTTTTTAATGTCACTCGACTCCTTTTGTTGTTTTTTATAAGAAAATATTTTTATGTACAAAGCTTAGCACTTCAATTTCGTCAGTAATTAATGTCTTAATTCATGCAGGGTCCATTTAATTTCACCAATCAAACTGCTTTCCTGAGATATTTGATAACATTTTTTCCTAGAAAAATTGTCCTTAGTACAATATTAAAACTAAGAAACAAAGAAAAATGTTTCTTGTATGTCACGAGTGACGTCTAATCGGAAAGGGGACAGAAGCGGACTGAAACAGAGAGATAACGGAAGTGGTTGCATGTCATTGTGTGATTGACGATGCTTTTTATGCGATTAAAAAATGGATTAATTAAAAAAAATGATATTTTCCAAATTTTCTGGGTTAGATATTCAGGAGTCCAAGTTGTTTAAAAAAAAAATTACAGTATACTGTCTTGGTTTTATATTTGTATAAGAACCAAGAGTAAACAAAGTTCAATGTATATAAATTACAAAATTTAATAGAGTTTTTAAAATAAAATCAAAATGCCACAACTCTACATTTATGTAAAACAGGGTACATAGATCACATCTAAAAATTATATTTTTGACATACAAAAAATTCATATATATGCCTCAAATTATTTTATTTTTTATTTTAAATTACAATTTTTATTGGCCAAGAATTTAAAGAGGAATGAACATGGTAATGAGTAATGACAATATGAAAAATAGTGGAATTTTTCTGGAAATATTGACTAATCTTTAAATAACGACTCGAAGAATCGTAATATCTTTTGGTTCATAGTTACAAATTAATTACTTAATCAATATATATAATAATATATTCCTTTTCCTTAATGATGTTCAAAATTATTTACCGTTAGTAAATTGTTGGAAATTACTCATGGTAATTAATCTTATGTTGATGTTTAAAATTAATCATGTTACAAGTACCTTTAATTTCATATGACAGGTGCTTTGCCGTCGCAATCGGCATCTCACAATTTTTTAAATGTTTGATCTGGATGACTGGATCTGCACATGCTTTCACCTTGACCATAATATTTTGGAACAACCATGACAGGCACTGACGAGTATTTTAGATTAAGCGTGACCCTCATGATATATTAATTACAGTGAGCTTTAGCAATTCTATTATATTTCTATTCCTTGTTAGAAACAGGAAGTAATTTGAGTATCTGGTGTTCAAGTAATATATAGCGGGTCAAGATCATAAGAAATATGATCGCTACATATACAAAATTTTAGAGCGTGAAACAGAAAACTTTTTGAAAGCAGAATATTTCACAATCTTAGGTATCTTTACACACCTCATACATGTGCAATTATTGGTGGCACTGATTTTACACTTCAAATCCCTCCAAAGGTATCGACTATCGACAGAGAATATCAGCTGTTGATACTTCGACAGATGGATCTTTTTTTGTAATTTATGAACCTAATCTTAATTGTCAAGATCTTCATTGCTTGTACCAAGAATTCGATTAACAATATACAGATATTCGTACCAGCTTGAAAGAACGAATTTTAACAATTCCACTGTACATGATAGGTGGTGAATTAAAGACTTTTGCCACGACTCGGCAATAATAATATATGTAATCAGTGACTTAGGTGTCTCTTAGAGTAATGCCGTTACAGGGATGACTGGATGCTCAAGCCTGACAAGAAGCAGCATTTGCAGCTACAGCTGCGGCTGTGAGAACATCCTTTCAAATATGATGATGAAGAAGTACTCTTCTCACAATAGGAAACACAATAGGAATAATAAGAAGATTAATTGTGATAAGGTTGGATAGGGGAATTCGGCAACTGGACAGACAGGTGGGCCCAGGGGGAGCTGAAGTTCGCACGCAGGGATTGGAGGAAGAGTCTGATGAGGACCTGCTTCAGTAGTATTAGTAATGAGCACGGTTCCGGTGCCTACATTTTGCCGCTGCCCCAAATGTCACCAATTTTAAGCCGTTGGATCAACGCTGAATTTGCGGTTGTGATCATTGTTTTTTTAACGTGCTGTTCGGAAAAAGCAAAAAGTCAGAATAGGAAAAAAAATCAAAACCCTCGACCGCCATCTCTCGTTGGCTGTACCCTCTCCCTCCTTCCTTCGAGCCCTCTTCTCCTTCTCCGCATTGATCGCCCGCTCGAGCTCTCCTCTCCCTTGCGTCGCTCGAGCTATCTTCTTGCTCCTCATCGTCCTAGCTATCTCCCCCTTTTCGATTCAAATCCTACATCTGACCTGTTCTATTGACACGCACAGATC
Organism: Rhynchospora pubera; assembly: GCA_028095005.1. Taxonomy (NCBI): domain Eukaryota; kingdom Viridiplantae; phylum Streptophyta; class Magnoliopsida; order Poales; family Cyperaceae; genus Rhynchospora; species Rhynchospora pubera. Next base: position 349,050,169 of record CM051459.1, on the reverse strand, counting down.
TCGTAAACTCGATCCATCTCCAAATTCGTTGGCGGAGAAGTTGGAATTGTCTCTAGATTCAATTAGTGATGACGAGGTATATTTTAATTTTGTATTGTTTTTGTAGAAAATAGGACCGTCTTAACTATTCGAAGTTATTCTTGAATATTTGAATGGTTAAGAACCCTCCTATTAAAGTATTAATGCGCTGTCTAGACAGGTAATTATGTTATTGTAATGCAATAGTAGACATATCTCCATTCATATTTGCAATTGTTGAGTCGAGCAGTTGTATAATACGTAGTAAACGAAATTAACTAGCATATATTTTATAGGAAAATGCATGGATTCCATCTTATATTAATGATTACTGTGATGGTCTTATAGATATGACCTTAAAATTAAGTAATTTGATGCTTTTCAATTTGTTTTTAATCAATGTTATTCTTTTCATTTTTGGTATGTTAGGATTTTTGCTGATAATGACAAATCGTTTAATATCACATAGCTGAATGAAGATACTGCTATTGAGGTGGAACCTGGGAGTAATAAAATTGGAGCTAGTAACACAAATCATATTGAAAGAGATGGATGACACTGGTATAAAACTTTTGAAGGCATGATATTCACATCTCCAGAAGAAGCTGAGGAATAATATAATGTGCTGAATATCAGGATATTAGGTGTTTTTTTCTATTACATTTTGGTTACTAAATGTGTATTTAGTTGTTGATTTAATGTAAATATAGTTGACTTAGAAATGTAATATGGGTCAGTTTGTGGATAACTTATTTCTGTCAATATACTTCTTTTTATGATGCAAAGCACCAAGAAACGAACTACAAATACAAAAATGTGAGAAATCATAATTGTCATGATAGAGATGAATTAAGGGCACATACAGATTAGATTGGAAGTGACTAGAAAGTGAAAGGATAGAAGAAAACAAAAATGATTATTTTCTTAGAGTAACTTATTCATTGTTCTTATTCTATTTTGATCACATAACACCCCACATGGGGCCTAATTACATTAAAAAAATAAAATTCATATACTAGTCTAACATATAAGACAACCAAAAAAAAAAAAACAAAGTCAAATATGTCACCAGACAAACACATCAGAAACAAAAAGAAATGTCAAGACTAACAAAAAAAAAAAAAAGAAAGACAACCTAGATTAACTCAGCTTTAAACTAAGTATCAAGCAACTCATCATCTTCACTCAGCCTGACAATTGGTTTGTAAGTTGAATATGGGACCCTTGTGCCAGCATCCTTTGTACCAAGCATGCCCGTACCGACACCTCATGTACCAGTTGTGCTCCTAGTCATGCCAACAACAACACCTCTGGCTCCTCCAAGGCTAACACTTGAAACACCTGTACCAGCAACATGTTAACATGTTACGTTATTAGAATATAACACTGGTCCAATTAGTGAAGATGATTAGCATTTATATGTGTCTTTTGTATTACTGATTAATATAACAGTTACTTAGGCCCTGTTTGGATAGTTAGGAATAAGGGCTATTCTAGACTAAATAGCTATTCGGGACTAAGAAACCATCCAAACAGTCCAGGATTAAGAGCTTATTCTTAATCAGACTAAGATTAGTTAATCCAATATTTTGTTAGAATAAGAGTTGAGATTAGAAAGAAAAGCTCATTATTTATTCTTTCCTCATCCAAACAAAAAGTCTTAATCTGAGATTAAGTTTATTCTTAAGAATTTAGAATTAAGAATCTTAATCCTGAATAGCTAATTCTACCCTTAATCTCATACTATCCAAACAGAGCCTTAGACTCAAAGGATGTTGCGCACTGTAATGAACCAATGAGTCAAGGCTATGTGCTATATAGCCTATATATATATACTAAGAATACAGATTAATTACATCAGTTATTGTTTCATATTCTCTACTCAACATTGTCTGAAAGAAATCTTTTAATACCAAACCTGTAGCATTGTCTGAGCATGTATCTTTGCGAACAACTCCCATATCAACAACTCGTGCCAGCACCTCCTATAACAAACCTTCGAAAGTCACCTATACCAACATGAAGATCCATAATTTGCAGTTCTAAAGAGACGATAGGCTGAAAAAAATTTGGCCTTTTAACCTTCTATCCCTTAAATGCTAACAAATAATAAATAAAAAAGATTCATTAAACCACATGAACGTAACAACCTGGATTGAATAAATCGGAAATTTAAAAAAAAGTCAAAAGGGAAGAAAACGAACATTCAAGTTTGTTTAATTGTCACGAGAAGAGGTCAGATGTGGGTTTGAATCGTAAGAGGCGAGATAGCTTGAATGACAAGGAGAAAAAAGGAGAGCTCCAACGTCACAGGGAGAGAGGAGAGCTCCAGCCTTAGGGAGGAGCTCAAGCGACACAGAGAGAGAAGAGGGCTCGAACGAAGGAAGGAGAGGGTAAAGCCGACGAGCGATCCAGCGATGTACTGGTAGCGGTCGAGGGTTTTGATGTTTTTCCTATTTTGTCTTTTTGTTTTCCCCGAACAGTACATATTAAAGAATGATGATCAGGGCCGCATATCCAGCGTTGATCCAACGGCTCAAAATTGGTGACATTTGGGGCAGCGGAAAAACGTAGGCACCGGAACCGTGCTCGTAAGTAATAGTAGGTTTTAGTTTTTAGTATTTTGGCTAAGTGACTGAGGCTCATTCTAGTCTTACGGGATTTGCTTTGGTGTAGTCATGGATGTTTTAGGAGCTGCAAACTTTAGCAGTTTTTTTTTTCTCTTTCTTTGCGTTTTGTATCCCGAGTCACTGATTGTGACTCTAAACCTACTTTACTGTTGTTAATTTTGGTTCCCCTGCTTGGGGTTCTTAGTTTAAAAAAAAAAACAAAAAAAGAAGATTAATTGTGATTTAAGAGTTATGACTAGAGGTTTTCACTGTTAATGTGCATGTTTTCACCACATAGGAGGAATATGTTGGAAGTTTTCAACTTTCAGAATGGGGCGCAAGATTGTATTTTCTTTTGATATATAGTGTGTTGCATTCTTTTCATATGATGGTGTAAGTTTATTTGGTGGTTGTTTGAACTTTGGAATTTTCAAGTGAGTTCCCAACTGGGTAAATGTGGTACAGAATTGTACCAGTGACATTTTCATTTTGAGATTTTCTAATGTTCACTATTGGTATAAAAGCACTCATGTTTGAGGAATGAAATTAAATACAATGGTACGGGATCTTAAAATGATATCTTTGAGCTTATTCCTAGAAATTGCATATATATAAAATAATAAGAACTTCTCCAGGGGTATTTTAGGTACTTGTAATTTTTGTGCATCACAATAAAAGAACAGTTTGGTAAGCATTCTTCTGGCAGTCTGTTATGTTGTTAAAACAACCCTATAATGCATAATACCGGCATGAGATTTGTATTCTTGTTTCTTTATTCTATTCTATTGTATAAAATACGAAGGACGGTGCGCTTTAGTTCTTATTTCTTCTTTTAAGTTTTGGAAACACATATAACAGTCTGGGACATCACATCTTTAGTTCACTGGTACATTATGTAGATCGTGTCCAGGTTCAGGACTAATTGTATTTGATTAGACAATAATTTTTCTGATGTAAATCAAGAAAAACAAAATTACAATCTGTTACTGTTTCTATCTCTCTCTCTCTTCTCAATACGGGTACAGTAGAAATTCTTCACACCACCATATAACATAATAAACAAATCAACTTATTAAAGCACTACAACAACATAAATGATTGTGTGAATCTTACAACAAGTTGAACAAGAACGACGATGATGATATCTTACACAGCCAACTCTCTGAACTAATTCTCGCCATCCCTTTAACAAGAGCAAAGGCTGCAGCCTGCAGAGCAATGTTTCAAGAGCACTAATTAAACAGCAGAACTTCATGTACCAACCTCTCTAAGTTATTGAACGACGACCCACCCGGCTGGGATGCGGTGATCGCACCCTTCATCCACTTTACTGCCTGATTTTTCATTTCTGCACCCTTCTCACCAGTCATCAGCTCTCTCACCTGTCCCTCCACTTCATCTCTCTTCACATTATTGTCGATTTCCATCCCGACCCCCCAATCAGTGCACACATATCGGCAGTTGGTCTGCTGCTCGGCAAAGAATGGCCAGCTGATCATCGGCACCCCAGTACTCAAGCTCTCAATCGTCGAATTCCATCCACTGTGTGTTAAGAAACCCCCAATTGCAGGATGTGCCAGCACAGCTTCCTGTGGGCACCAGCTGGCAAGTAGGCCTCGCCCTTCGATATCAGCAGAAAACTCAGGAGGAAGCACAGCAGTATCCCCTTTTACCAGATCATTTCTTATAACCCATAGGAAATCACACTTGCTATTCGCCAAACCCCATGCAAACTCCATCAGTTGATCATTTGTCATGACCGTTATGCTCCCGAAATTGACATACACGACCGAGCCTGGCTTCTTCCCATCCAACCATTTCAAGCAGTCGGTTTCCTCTTTCCATAAATTTGATCTGACTGGAACCTCACTCGCCTTTGAGGGTAATAAAGCGAGGGGGCCCAATGTGTAGATAGGAGGGAGCATGGTTTGCATTGCATCTAAAACGGGTTTTTCGAGTTCATCAAAGGTGTTTAACAAAACAGCTTTCGCCTTTACAGTACGTTCAGCCTCGTGCTTGCAGAAGTTCAACATGATATCATCTGGATCAGTGGTACGTACAAAGGACGGTATGTCCCTTAGTCTTACATTTTTCATCCCAGGGATCCAATCAATTGCCATGTCGAGGTATTCATCATTGAGTTGAGATTCATCTGGCGTACCAATAATAAGAAAATTAATTAGTATGACCTTAATTTTCTCAGATTAAATTAATTCCATAACTACTGTTTATGCTACTAAATAATTAAAACTTTCTGTTGCAGAAAATGACATGAATATTTAAGAGGGAATGGGTCAATGCCTGGACTATATAGTGTTGCTGCCTTGCTGGTGCGCAACACATAAAAAACCTGACGTCATTGACGTTGGCAGGTTGAAAGAAGAAGTTAATGCTACTGGTTACGAGAGGTACAATAAAATAACTAAATATGATGATGCAATGTGTTCGTCATCTAATACGTATAAATAAATATCTGACAGCGTAAAAAAATTTAAATGTAAATGTTAATTGCTCGTATAATATTGTCTTGTAAAAAAAATACATGTAATTGAAGCCAAAAATTATTTCAACTAGTTGAAGCCTTGAAGGAAAAACATGCCAACGGAAATGGTCCCGTTTAAAAATCTTTGCAGCGTACTTATTATGTGCCCATAATGTGGACCTACCATATATTTTTAGTATAGTAAATGAAACTATCAATAAAATAGTGGATATTAACGATGCACCCTATCCAGCATTTAATACGCACAATCCCAAAAAAGGTGCCGTAATTTAGCCACGTTTCAATAATGACTAAGGTTCCGTACCACATTTTTTTTATGTCACAAATACCACACTTTGCTTTTTTATTTTAAATTTTAAAATTTAAAATATAATCGTCCAATCTAAACCGTTGATTTCGTTCATATTAACGACGGATGTGTTGTCATAAAATTTCATAATTTTTTAAGTTTATTTGATTCTTGATCAAAAGGTCAAAAATGAACGGATCAAAATGATTAATTCTAATATGTCCATTTTGCAACCTCATGATCAAGTATCAAATAAACTTTAAAAATTATAAAATTTTAGGACAATGCATTTGTCGTTAATATGAACGAAATCAACAGTTTGGATCGGACGATTATATTTTAAAATAAAAAAAGTGTAAAAATGTGGCACCGGAACCTGCTCTTCAATATATCAATGATAATTATGTACAATAGATAACAATAATAAACAGATAGAATATGCAAAGTGAAAAATAATTACGTATGCGTGGAGTGATCCCTCTCTCAATGAGATCCTTGAAATGGAGATAACCCATGAATCCACAAGCACTTGTGGTCCAAAAGATCACCTCTGGTAGCCCCATCTCTTCTGCCGCATCGAGGGTGAAACTCATGACACCGTCGGAAATGATGCAGGTCACCGGTGGTGAGTTACCATCACTGTTCACTCTCTTCAGCACCTCCCTGAATGGCTTTAGACCATTCTTCATCAGCGAATCGCACAATTGGGCGATATCCTACAAGAATATGTGTGAAATTTGTCAGATAATTACAAGTTTATGTCAAATTGTTCAGGCAAGTAATATAGTATTGTAGACTTGTAGTATTTCTTTTTTGAAAAATAATTCTTAAATTCCTTAATTTTATGTATAATTAACTGATTCCAAGTTTTCAACCAATTAGCAAAGATGAACTTTCGTAACTTCAAAATTTGTTTTATACCTGTGTGGCATCTTCATAACCCCCCGGTGGGACGGGAAGGCCATCTGGTATGGACTCAAAATGAAAATCAGGCACATTTAGGTGCGACGACAGCGCACCCGACTTCAAGAGGCGGTGGTGATTGTAGTGATTGTTAACAAAGGTTATGTGAAAGCCATGGTTGGAGTGGAGAAGCTTGGCTAGCTTTAGCATAGGTGTTACATGGCCTTGTGCTGGATATGGGATGCATACAGCATGAGGCTTGTCCCTTGGAATTGAAGCTGAACCCATGCTTGTAATAAATTGTATGTCTCTAGCTCTTGATGTCTAAGTTTTGTATAAACTATAATAAAAGGCTAAAAAGAGAAGTGAATGAGGAGAGATTTCGGGAAGGTGGTATATATAGAGTTAGAAGAGATTGAGAGAAAGGACCAGGCCTGCGTAGCAGTTTGAAGTCAAAGATGGATTGAATGAAAGAGAGGCAGATAAAGAGCTCTTTACATGTGTAAGTGTAACCATGAGAATTGAGAATATTGTTTTTGCTTTAATGCCTGCGTAGCAGGCTGATGTCGGCATGAGGAAGTGGAATTGAGAGGATGATGGCGATTAATTATCATATTATATAATATTATATGATATTCGTATAATAGTATTAATTATCATCCTCTAAATTCATCATCCCCTCATCTTTTAAAAATTAGATTAATTGCATTCTAAAAAGAAAAAATAATGATGGAGATTTTTTTAGAATGTCATTAATGAAGCTCCTCCCTTCATCCCATCATCCTCATCATCACACGCTTACTTCTATTTTTTTCAGCCATTCTCTAAATTTTAGTAAAGTTTTAGTAGATTTTTTTTCCATAACAGTTAGTTATTTTTCTAGAACAATTAGTTATTTTTCCAAAACAGTTAGTAACATTAACCAGAACAATTAGTTATTTTTTTAGAACAGTTAGTAACATTAACCGGAACAATTGGTGATTTTTTCAGAACATTTACTTATTTATCCAGAACAATTAGTAACATTAACCAGAACAGTTAGTTATTTTTCCAGAACTTTTCTATTAATATTTGAAAATGAAATTTAATTAAAAAAAACAGTGAAAGAAGGAAGGGAGCACATTGAAATAATTATATTCTAAAAAAACTGATGAGGATGAAGGGGATGATCATCATCCCATGAACTTTCTTATTAATGAAAATATGTTAGATAATTAATGAAGATTTGGAAATAATGGGATGATAGAATCTATGAGATGATGGAAAAAAATTCCCATTAATTATTTCGTACGTATATTAGTATTATTAATTATATTAGCATTATTATTATCGTGTCTCTTCAAACAAATGATGAAGTCTATTTATTCATGAATAATTTGTCGGATACATATTGTTTTTGCTTTGAAGAAATATTAATACTTCAATGCATTATTTGCATTATGATTTATGAAAGTCAAATTATACTTATATTATACCAGAACAAAAAAAATAGATCTCATCGGAACATTTCTAAATTTTTTTATTTGTTACCGTGTCTATTCAAACTACATAAAAGAAATTTATCTATGTAAGGACCTATCGCCTACAATACTTCTCATGAAAAAAATTATAATCAAATAATTAAGTAAAAAAAAAAAAAGATCAATCCTAGCCACATATCCGTTCAAATAAAAATACTTTCAACAATTTCTCACTAGAATAGTATGTGAAATTCAATTTGATTTCCAATAATATAAAGTTCTATTTCTGGTACTAGTATTGTAGCTCTGTAACATTTTAGCAAAACAGAAAATATTATTAGCATTTTTAAGGTAGTGGGAAGTCAACATTAGAGACGGCTTGGAAGGTCCTGGGGTTTTCTGGAGAGTCCTTCGTAAGATATCTGTGTGTCTCATTGCGAGTTTAGATTCTTTATTTATTTATTTTTTAAGATAAATTGGAGATTTAAGTCATTCAATTTATTTTTAAATTAAATATCTCATTGCGACTTTAGATGCTTTATTTATTTATTTTTAAGATAAATTGGAGGTTTAAGTCATCCAACTTATTTTTAAATTAAATGTCTATAAAAGACCTCCAGTCGGATTTCGAACCTATAACCTTTCACTCAATGTGCATTGTTCTTTACCACTAGACTGAGTTTAGATTCTTTATTACTTAATTATAGTTTTATATGCAGATTTTTTTTTTTTTGGGTGATCGCCTAGACAAAATATCCACTCAGGAAGTTGATTAATTAAAGAAAGTTTACGAAAATTTGGGACAAATTGTCCATTGATAGACTCCATATGCAGCTCTGCGCTAAAATGAGAAGATAAATCTAAAATTTTTATTTTGTTATGTGATACGTTGACATGAGCTCATGTCATCAAATAAAAGGTTTATAAGACAAACTAATTGTTAATTTTACGAATTACAACTCAAAATAAAATCATAGAGATCCGCCTCTGTTGTACAAGTAGAACGTTGAAGAAACATTGCTAATAGCCTATATAGCCCGTCCACATATTTTGCACTTGGTTAAAAGATATAGAAGATCCAAGATGTGAACATGATCGGAGCCTTGACGTATGAAAATACTAATTAATGGGAACTTAACTCAGCTGATTTGGCTTTGCGCTCCTTAGTAGTGTTGTATAAAAAATTGAAAATTTTTTTCAAACAAATAGCATTGCATGAGCAGATATAAAACTGTGGACAGACAGTTGATGAGTACATATCCGGTGTAGATATTTCTCCCTAGTTATTGGATACACGGTGTGAATAATAAAAAAATAATCGTCCATTTGCCAATCATCGGTGAGAACAATTTAGAAAGTAATGATGCCAAATTGCCAATTAGCGCCTGCCTTAGCCAGTGTGGGCAAAACTCTAATTTGACTTTTGCTCAGTTCTTATTGGACGTAATGATGGAATATATATTACTGATATTTATTTATAATATATACCTAACAAGTACATAAATTTCGTGCTACTTAATCTTACATATCTTTATAAATTCAAAGGCATTGATTAGCAAGGTGATCCCATGAAAGTTACAGCGCTTTGATTTTTAAATTAAAACCTTACAATATCTGATCATATGCCAATCTAATTAGTTAATCTAAATTCTACCCATATGAAATTTGATTCCGCCCCTTTGATAATTTGTTCTTCTTCATAGTCACTAGAGGTATGATAACTTCTATCACTATATACCTCTCATGATTAATGAATCATCATTTGAATCCTCTACATACTCATCTTCTAGCTTCCATGCCATTAGACTGACTTGCAATATTTTCATCTAAATCAACAATAGTTGCACTAGACAACTATATATATATATATATATAGAAAATAAATATCATTATCAAGGGAGTGGCTAGTGTCAAACATATAAGACACAAGCACTTGTCCAACATGATAAAATTTTAATTTTTAAGATTAGAATTGACAATCTAAACCGCTCAAATTGTTCTACGTTATAAAACCTCCGTGGAGACCAAATTTTATATTTTTTTCAATTTTTTTACTATTTTTTGGAATTTTTTAATATGCTTAATCTAAAAATTTATGAACCCTCTAATTTTGAAAATTCGAAAAATATAGTAAGAAAATTTGAAAAAATAAAATAAAATTTGATTTTCAAGGATATTTTCATATGTAGAGATCATATTGAGTGGTTTGGATCGGTCATTTAAAATTTTAATGGTCGACGTTTGGATTGTGTTTGACGTCCTATTTATTTGATTCTAGCATTACTTCATTGTTAAAAAGCAAGGTACGTAATTTATAATTTTTTTCAGAAATTTGGTTCGTGTTTGTATCCAATTGATACCTGAAGTTTGTCTGTCTTGATGGATCTTGATTTTTTACCTAAAATTGATACCTAAAGTTTGTCTGTCTTGATGGATCTTGATTTTTTACCTAAATTAATCCTAACTCCTAACTCATATATGAAAGCATTGAAAGCTACATATGTACATATGCAAGTTCCAAATTTGATTAATACTACATTGGTTATCAACTTGGCTTCTTTTCTTTTTGTTCCTTTTCAATGAAATAAGGATGCAGGCACTCACTTTTACACACATGCAATTCACAAAAATTAAGAACCAAAATATTATAAGGTTTAGTAAAGTGGATAACGATTTCTTGACGAGACCGAACATTTGATGATAAGGTGGGAAGAAGGAAGAAGGGAAGAAATTTATTGGAAAGAGATAAATTTATTGGGAAGTGTGTAACTTTTGTGAAGAGTTTGGATGGTTAGAAATAAATTTATTGATAAAAAATCGTTATTTTTTATTCCTTATTCCGGAAAGAAGCCATCTAAACGGAACCTCTAGTAGGAAAAAACTATCCATTTTATTGACCTAGCCTAAGGTACACAGTTCCAGATCTGTAAAAAAGAAAGATTGGGCTATAAAAAAAAAAACTTGCCCTTGCTTCTGTTGGAAAAAAAATTAGTCAAGTATTAAACAATCATCAAAGCATCGATCATTATTATTCAGCCAAGCTGTATTCCCAACTAACATGTTATCATTATAATTTATAATAGCAATCAAATTAAACCATGAACTCGAAGATCCTATCTTCGTGTGCACAAAATTTTGATTTATCATAAAGTATCAAAAAGCTACAGGCGTATGTCTGTATACCAATTTGCACATGTGAAATTAAATTCCAATCAGAATCGTCATCAAAGAGGTAGCGGGCATTTATAATTTCACATATCCATAAAACTTAACCTATCTGGTCCACAAAATAAAATAAAAAAAACAGATAATATTTTTGATAATTTAGAATTTCACCTATTCATGGAATCGAGGGGTGATTATCGGCAGCAAATAGAAGTAGCGGGGCAAGCGGCGTTCGGCCGGCCGGAGTTTAGCAGCAACGGTGGGCAAGAAAGACATGAAGGGTGTGCATCTTTCTGTGTGTTTTCTTTTTACTTGCATATTTTAGTATTTTTTTCACTGTTCTTTTCAGGTTTATTAAAAGGGCAGAAATTTTTAAAAGTAATGAGAGATTTTAAAATGTGATTTTAGAAATAAGATAATGGAATATATCTAATTTACACAATTTGATAATGGCGTAAATCTAATTTGTAATTTAACAATGGCATATTTCTAATTAACTAATTTTCACAGTGCCATAAAAACTAATTAATCCTAATAATTATTATAAAGAAAATTCTGTCATATATGAGGTTTTTTAGTTTAGAATTAAATTCTAGATCATTCATTTAGCTAAAATGATTAAAGACTCTGATTGATAGAGTTTGAATGGATATTGAAAAAATCATCCGTAGTAGAACTATTCATATTAATTATAATTTTCGGTCGGAAAAAGTTTGGCCAATCGATTGCTCAATCGAAGAGGCTAGTGTCTTTTTTACTTGTAAACTATAAATATCTCGTAATAATGTACAATTGTACAGTGCTATGAGGAGTTGACGTTACAGATCGCATTTTTGCTTATACGCCTCTTATCCTCGTAGAAATATCTGACATAAAAAAACAAACATTTATGCGGAATATCAAAAACAGAGTACCTCACTGGCTCTGATTCCTGGGTCTTAGCAAAAGATATCTATGGCAAATATGGTTCCAGCTTTATTTCATTTTAATATCCCACTGTTTGCTAAATAGTCAAACTGTTCGTTTAATAGCCGTCTAGTACACAGTTTTAGTTTCCCTATCTTTCTTCAATAGCAGCCTCGATTCATATTTCAGAGTCCAATTTGAAAAAGAAAGAACAGTTCTAATTTACTAAAAATATGTCCCTATTAATGTGATTTTTTTTTTTTGACGAGTAAAGAAAGAAAAAAGGATTATTTTTCCAGCATAAATTTCAGTTCGGAACGGTTACGAGCAGTACAAATAAATATAACATAATATACCATCAATACTATAATCTTATGAAAACGACATAATATATAGCGGTAGAAATCTCGGGTTTAAATTTTAACAAGAAAAAAATTGAAGTTTCAGTTTAAGATGAGTTTAAGTAGATCACTATGTGCCTATTTATTCATAAACAAATGAATATAACAAGAAAGACAATTTTGATCATTAGAATTAATTATCAATTCATTTTGGCTCATCCACTAATAAGCATGTTCCGTGGTGGTTGTAAATAAATATTTGGGTTGTTTTAAGTATAAACATTTTTCAATATTTTACGTAATTCATATTTAAAAAGTTAATAAGATTGACACTTATAAATGACGTGCTTTGCGCTCATTACAAAAATGATACTATTTGAATTCTACGTCGTGACACAAACAAGTGATGAAAGAGCCGCAAGTTTAATTTGTAAATGCAGAGATTTTACATTCTACTTATTAAAGCCAAAACGGATTGGTGTGGAAGAACTTGTGGCAAAGAAATGCTTATCCACGACTACTCGTATGTCGTTTACATGAGCCCCAAAAATTTGGGGCAACGAATTAGTCAACAATGGTCGCTATGATGGCGGCTGTGCGCTACGCAGTCTTGATGTTTCTGTTATTTAAATATCGCTCACTATCATTGGTGTCCCAATTTAAATTTATTTTAAAATTTAAATGTTCTAAGAGGTCTCCTATTATACGTCCACAAAAAAGAAAACAAAACTCAAGTTGCCTTGGTCCTTATCACTATACTAAAAATTAGTTCTCCTTAAAAACTGTCGAATTGACTGCTTTGAATCCCTATACATACATCATAAGTGGTTTTTTATATTGTAATTAGAAAACCTTTGAGTTTTTTTATTATTATTGGTGGTGTATTTACATCATAAGTATTAAGTGGTGCCTTCATTTAAGTATAATAATTTTATAATTAATTTTGCTTTTATCTTAAAACAGGGATCTTGCATAGTTGCATTGACTATCCATAGAACCGGAAAAGATATGAAAAGGATTAAAACAGAGAGAGTTTACACAAGAAAGGATAAGATACTCTGTAGGACTATAGTTCCCAACGTGAATCATAATTTTGCAAATGTCTTGTCAAAAAAAAAGTTATTCGCAGATGTCAGATTTGCCACATGCATCCGCTGGTACCATCCAACTTTTTTTTTTAATCTGAAGTACCGACCAACTTATCAGATAAGAATCCTTTCAAAGAATGTGTGAAATTTCCTTCTGCATCAGATAATTAGAAGTCCGAATTAGAAGTCCGATTTTATGGCGGTCCATTGCAGTAGTTGTATATGGACGCGCATTCCAGCAGTCAAAAATAAAAATAAATAAAAAAAAACTGTTCCAAGCAGTTGTTTTTTTTTATATTTAAAAATTTTAAAATTCAAATGGAGATCTTGTTAAATTTTATCGGCGATGCGTTTTCATATATGTTTTATAAAATTTGAAGTCGATTTGATACTTAATTAAGTGACCAAATTATGAACGTATTAAAATTAATCTAATCAGATTCGTTCATTTATTGACCACTTGTTCTAGTATCAAATTAACTTCAAATTTTATAAATAATCATTAGAATTTAAAGTATAACTTGTGCATCATATTTCTTACCCCTTGTCTCTTGGGCTTTGCTCCACAAATAAAAACTGGGGATTAGACTGGAGTAAGGGAGATGAGGTCTTTTATCTTCGCTTGCTCCAGAAACTTTGTTAGGAGGGGAGAGAATTAGCATAGGTGAGTTCTTCATCCTAAACTCCGTTTGGATGAGGTGTGGGAATAAGAAAATAAGAGAATAAATTTATTGTAAACAATTCAAATTTTTCACAAACTTACACACTTCCCAATACTTTTTTTCACTTTTTCTCTTATTCCTCTTATTCTCACACCATCCAAACGGAGCCAAAATTTCAAATTTCATTACCCAAAATTTGGGGATAGTAGCTGGGTGAATGAAATAAATCAATATAGAAACAACACAACCTAAGCTTACATAATCCCTTCTCATCTTCACTTTTGTGGAGCAAGTAAAATAGCATTTTAACCCTGTGTCTTTACCACCTTACCGTCGACTTCGCATTCTCTGGATGGCCATCCAGTGGATGGTTTTGATCTCAGCCGTCTGATTTAATTTCAATGGCTATAGATGCCCCGTGCATGATACTAAGATTGATAGGCTCGAAAAAATCTAACCGTTTAAATTAAATCAGACGGCTCGGATCGAAAGACGTCCACTGAATGGCTGTATTCAACCATCCAGAGAATACGGTCCCCCTTACCGTCACCTTATTTTTACATTTTATTTTAATAATTTCTTAAAAGACTAATAAATAGACTTAATAGAAATACATCGATCTGATTATCCGACTTATATGTTTCATTTGTTTATTGGATTGTATAACTAGAATTATATTCCGTACATATTATCTTACAGAACAATATATAATTCACTCACAAAGACACACATGACAATTTCTTATTTATTTAATTACGTAATATTTATAATTATCGTGAAATTTGTTATTGAATATTTCACATTTTTATGTAATTACTTATTTATATAATTTTAATAATAAAAATAATAAATTAATTATAATATTTCGTGAGCCTTACATGTAAATACCATGTCGATTTATTTTTGTCGATCATATATTGAGATATCTTAGGCCTGCATAATGTGGAAAACGGTCAAGAAATGGAAGTCTTGCGTTAATCGCTGCATTGATGAGACGTAAATATTTTTTTTGTCTGTTGTGTTTCGTCATTTGAACGCAAGAAGATTTCGTTGTATTTAATCTAACGATCAAAACGGTTGAACTTTTAAACTTTTTAACCATTTCTAACATGTATTGTCATCTTTTTTTTCCTGCAGATCAAAGGCTGAGACGAGACAAATAACTTGAACAAAACATAGCACACATGCATTGCTTGTTCCACACCTCCACAACACTCGTACATAATTGATTCTAAACCAATTAGATTCCCATAAGAAATACATATTTATCAAATTTAAACAAAACACAACCAAGCAGATCAAATAAATGATTTCAGTAAATCACATAAGGGTGCGTTTGGATAGGTGTGGGAAGAAGGGAAGAAGGGAAGAAGTGGGAAGAAGTATTGGGATGTGTGTAACTTTGTGAAGAGTTTGAATTGTTTATAATTTTTTTTCTTCTTCTTCTTTCTTCCAACGATCCAAATGCACCCATAGTGAATTAGAATTTAAAGTATAACTTGGTCCCTCTGACACAAATCCGACATACATTTTCCCTTAACTTGGTCCTTCTGACAATGATATACCTATTGTCCTTTTCCCTCAACTTCCTTATTTTTCAAATTTTAAGTCCATACATGTACCAGAGTTATGATATATATTTTTTTAAAAAATTGGCCCTTAACTTCCTTATTTTCCAAAGGCTAGTACCTCATAAATACTCGGTACCTCTAAACCAACGGCTACTATCTCTTGACTTGGCTCCATCTGATAATGATATACTTTTTAAAAAAAATATAATTGGCCCTTAACTTTCTTACATTGGTACCAAAGACTGGTACCATACATGTACCAGTATTTCAGAAATTCTCAAATCATGTACTGACATTAAGTATGTACTGATTCTATTTACCAGTACAGTACGGTACCATTCAGGTTTAGCTAACCCTATATACTGACAGTTCTGGTTGCCCTCCATTGTTAGATCTAACATTTAAATCCCTAGTTCTATATTTTAAAAAAAACATTAAATCAAGCTTGTAATAACATTGTACCACTAAACATTAATCGATTCACAATTCTAATAATATTTAAACAACACCAATTTCTCATAAGCTTGTCAAATACTAAAAAGAATTCAGCCAAACAAGAAAATCTGTTCACAACTTTTATCATTTTATGCAAAATTGCCCCTGCTCTTTCACAAATTGGAGCCAACGACGTTTAAACAAATACAAAACGTACATAACAATTTAAAAAAGGAACTTAACCTTAAACTATTATAAATAAAATGCGCAAAATAATTATATATATACATAAATACATTTCTTAAACGAAATACGTTTCCTTTTCAGAAAACGGTCGAAATGGTGACGAAACTAGAGTGTTTCGTTAATCGTTTCATTTCATTTCGTTTCGTTGATGAAACAGGTTTTTTATTTCGTTAATCGTTTCGTCAGGACGAAACGATCAAAATTAACGAAATTTTCGTGATGTATACATGGACGAAACCATTTCATTGTTTCATTAACCGTTTTGTCCAACCATATGAAATCGTTTTATTGTTTCGTTAACCGTTTCATCCGGACGAAACGAAAAACGGTTAAACGGGCTTCCGTAGTTCAAGAGCCCTAGATTATAACAAAATCGAGGCCGTGCAAGGCATACCGTACCGTAGTTCAAGAGCACTGGTCACGATCCGTCAAAATTTAACGGCCTTGTGAATGTTAAAAGCCCAAAATCTTATCTTTTTTAAGTTACTTAATCCCAACTCGTTCCCTCTGTCAGCACAATCAGGGGCGGATCCAGTGGTGGGGCGGGTGGGGCTAGAGCTCCACCTACCGCCGTCGAGCCCTGAAGTCTCTCTTTAGCCTCAATGAATTTTTTCAGCCATTGAAACACTCAAAGGTGGGGCTGAAGAACAGAAGAAGAGAAACTGTTCGATCAAATGATTCATTAGAGCACTCAGCCCCACCTAAATATTTTTGCTAGATCCGCCACTGAGCACAATAATGAAAAAGTGGCTGAAATCCATACAATAAAATGCATTAGATCTGAATCAAACAAATATTTGTATATTTCAGGGACCTTCAACTCCTGCAAATTCTCACATATCTAAAACAACCATGGATTTCGTCGTAGTCCACTCTAGAACTTCAATTATAAATAAACGGAAGTGAAAGGAAGTGAAGATATTAAAAATAGATATATCTGAACTCGTGTTACTTGCTCCACGATAGATAGAACAGAAGAGAGAGGAAAAGAGAACACGAACTGAGAAATAGACTATTTTTGTAAAGAACTTAGTTTGTACCCTCCGATTTGGAAGATAAACGAGTTCTGGCTGTTACTCCGCTTATCAATGTTCAGTTGACATCTCTGCATGCGCCATTCCGAGTCATTGTAATTGTATTTGTTCACTTTATTTGTTTATATGTCCAGTTTGTTTACCTGTGTGTTTACTTTATTTAATTATGAGCTAGATTTTATTTTTTGTATTGTTCATATTTTTATATGCATATTCAACTTATTTGTATGTGTTTATTTTGATTATTTAAATGTTCATTTTATTTATTTTATATATTCATTTCGTTCAAATAATGGTAAGCGTCGGCAAAACTGCCGATAATTGCGGTTATCATTTCTGATTACAAACTAATGTGAATATCCTGGAATTGAACGGCCCAGAAATGATTGACACCACTCAATAAATTTTTCGAGGAAGTCTATGGCCCAACAAGTCAACGGAGGCCATTAAACCCAGAAAATTAGAAAAGGTTCAAAGTCTCCAATTCTAAAGGAAATAGATAAGTCGCCTATTTCAGGAAAATAGCCTAAGCAACTATTTATCTGTAAATATTATTATAATACAAATATAATAATATATTACAACCCGACCTTAGCTCAGTTGGTAGAGCGGAGGACTGTAGTGCGTTTTCACAGAAATCCTTAGGTCGCTGGTTCGAATCCGGCAGGTCGGACAATTTACTTTTTCAATTTCCACCTACCTAAAGAACTCGTATGTAAAATCTAATTTTATAATTCCTCTTCAGCACTGAATTACCAAAGTCCTATTTTCTCCATGTTATTGTTAAACTATTTTTGTATTAGAGAACTAAGTAAACGACAGCATAAGGTAACTTTCTTTGTTGCTTCTTCAATTTTTAACATTTTTCTAAAATAAAAGCAGAAAACAGACAAATCTAAGCATAGCTGTTCATATCAATTATGATGAGCACTAATGAAACATTAACCTTCTGTTGAAGTACAGAGAAGTTGTTGTTTTTTTACCTCTAGCTTTGCAGGTACTGACACTCTTAACAAAAGTAACTCGAGAGCTGCAATTTAATTGTGTAATTCGGATCTTTCGTATATGCACTTGACTATTTATAACAAGTAAGAAAAACCATTTTGTTTTGTTCAAATTAAAACAGTAAGCCAGAAAAGGATTATAACAAGGAAAGCCAACAGAATCAGTCGTACTTGTATAGCTTTAATAGTTTAATTACCTCAGGGCAAAGCAAAATTGAAGGATGTGGCATATTTTTAAATTATTTTGAATTACAGATTCTTTACAATTTCTTAAAAAATATAGTTAATGTTGAGAGTATGGAGGAGAGGGAGAGGTACCGATCGGTACAGAGAGATTAAAGAGAGAGAGAGGGAGTGGACTTCAGTTTCGCACAGAGGGGGCTCACGCACGGACAGAGAAGAAAATGTTTTTGGTGGGGAGCAAAAGCCAGCCCCAATTTTCTCATTCTTTGTTTTTATTAAACCAAAGGTAATTTACACAATCAACCCTATAAAATTAAATTATTACAAGGGTATAAAAGAAAGAGAAACATAGGCTACAATGAGGAGGGACCCAACAAACTCCTCCTCCCGACTCATGGAGCGCATCCATCAACTAAACCCGCCTTTTCACAACAAGCTTCAAGTTTCAAAGACGGTACCGGCTTCGTCAACATATCCGACCCATTCTCACTTGTGTGGATCTTCTCCAACGCCAATTTCTTCTTCTCAAGCACATCGCGGATCCAATGATACCTCAAATCTATATGCTTGGACTTAGAGTGAAATGTCGGATTCTTGCTCAAATGAATTGCACTTTGACTATCACAAAACAACACATACCTCTCTTGCCGAACGCCTAGCTCATGCAAGAACTTCTTCAACCAAATTACCTCCTTGCATGCCTCCGTAATGGCTATGTACTCGGCTTCGGTAGTGGAGAGTGCAATGCATTTTTGCAACTTAGATTGCCATGACACGGCTCCATTTCCAAAACACACCAAATAACCGGATGTAGACTTCCTCGAGTCTATGTCACCGGCCCAATCGGCATCCGTATATGCCACTAAGGTTGGGTTCTTGCCACCAAAACAAAGACAACGGTTGGTTGTACCCCTCAAATACCGAAATATCCACTTGACGGCATTCCAATGCTCTTTGCCGGGGTTAGAAAGAAAACGACTTACCACACCAACCGCTTGAGCAATATCCGGTCTTGTGCACACCATAGCATACATCAAAGAACCAACAACCGATGCATATGGTACATCTCTCATCTCCTCCTTCTCCTTGCCACTCTTAGGACAACCGTTACGTGACAACCTAAAATGGTTAGCAAGAGGAGAGGAAACCGGTTTACACTTGCTCATGTTGAATCTTTCAAGTACCTTCTCAATGTACTTCTCTTGTGACAACCAAAGCTTGTGTTCTCCACGATCTCTAGTGATTTTCATGCCAAGAATTTGCTTTGCCGAACCCAAGTCTTTCATGGCAAATTCTTTTCCAAGACTCTCTTTCAACTCTTTGATCTTTTCTAGATCCCTTCCAACGACCAACATGTCGTCAACATAGAGCAAGAGAATAATGAAATCACCATTAGAAAATTTCTTCACAAAAACACAATTATCCGAGATGGTTCTCTCAAAATTGTTGTCACACATAAAAGATTCAAACCTTTTATACCAATTCCGAGGTGCTTGTTTCAAGCCATAGAGGCTCCTCCTCAATTTGCAAACCAAGTGCTCTTGCCCTTTTGTAACAAACCCTTCCGGTTGTTTCATGTAGAGCTCCTCCTCCAAATCTCCATGGAGGAATGCGGTTTTGACATCTAGTTGCTCAATCTCCAAATTCAAACTAGCGGCCAAACCGAGCACAACTCGAATTGAGGACATCTTGACCACCGGTGAAAAGATTTCTTCAAAATCAATTCCCTTCTTTTGGTCAAATCCTTTCACAACTAGCCGAGCTTTATATCTTGGCTTTGCCTCTTGACCCTCGGATTTCACACGATATACCCATTTGTTCTTGAGCACTTTCTTGCCTTTTGGCAACTTCACCAATTCAAAAGTGTTGTTCTCATGCAAGGATTTCATCTCATCTTGCATGGCTTCCAACCACTTATTTTTGTGCTCCGACAACATGGCTTCTTCATAACATTCGGGCTCACCACCATCTACAAGTAATACAAACTCATTAGAAGAGTACCTTGTATTAGCCCGTCTTTCTCGACTTGACCTCCTTAGTTCTTGCACTTGAGAACTATCACTTGAAGAGGTTTCGGTTTGAGAATCATTCTCTTCATTTTGTGGGACATTGGTTTCGGTTGATTGGCTAGGATTTGGGTGATTGGTTTCGGTTCTTAGGTTGTTTCTTGAAATAGGAGTTAGGTCAACATGGCTACTTGAAGCGGTTTTGGCCTTGTCGAGGTTGCTCAAATTTTCAATGGTTTCTTGTTCAAAGAACACCACATCTCGACTTCTCACTAACTTCTTTTCAATCGGATCCCACAACCTATATCCAAACTCACCATTTCCATACCCCAAGAAAACACACTCCTTAGTCTTGCTATCAAGCTTTGATCTTTCATCCTTGGGTATATGCACAAAAGCCCTACAACCAAACACTCTTAGATGGTCATAAGAAATATCTTTACCTTTCCAAACCCTCTCGGGTATGTCACCATCCAATGCATGCGAAGGAGAGCGGTTGATCAAATGAACCGCGGTGTTCAAAGCTTCACCCCAAAAGCCTTTGGAAAGCTTGGAATGAGAGAGCATACAACGAATTCTCTCACAAATGGTGCGATTCATCCTCTCGGCCACACCATTTTGTTGTGGAGTTTTGGGCACGGTCTTCTCAAGTTTAATACCATTGGTCTTGCAAAACAACTCAAAAGGACCACGATATTCTCCTCCATTATCCGATCGGATGCACTTCAACTTCCGACCGGTCTCTCTTTCAACCTCCACAACCCATTGTTTGAACACTTCCAACACTTGATCCTTCGTCTTTAAAGAATATGCCCACAACTTTCTTGAATGATCATCCACAAAAGTAACAAAGTAAAGAGCGCCGCCAAGAGTTCTATCTCCCATAGAACATAGATCGGTGTGAACTAAATCAAGCACACCCGGCCTCTTACTTGTTGGATTTCTCTTGAAGGCTACACGATGTTGTTTGCCCGCCAAACAATGTGTGCATGAGGTAAGTGAAGTACCATCAATAGGCACATACTTCATTTTAGAAAGAATCTCAATGCCCTTCTCACTCATGTGACCCAACCGCAAATGTCATAAATCGGTTGAGTTACACTCGGCGGCATTCACCTCACCACACACCTTTACTTGAGTAACATAGAGCGAACCGGATTTGGTTCCTCGAGCAACAACCAAATGACCCTTCAACAACTTCCACTTCCCACCAAGGAAGCAACTTTGATACCCCTCATCATCAAGGGCACCCACCGAAATTAAATGAAGCCTCATATCCGGCACATGCCGAACATTCTTGAGAGTAAGCTTGCATCCTAAACTAGTCTCCACACAAACATCTCCAATGCCAAAGATTTTGCAAACTCCATCATTCCCCATTCTAACAACACCAAAATCACCTTCCTTGTAGGAAGTGAACAAGTCACGTCTAGATGTGACATGGAATGAGGCGGCGGAATCAACCACCCAAGTGGAGTCTTGACTAGTAAGGTTCACAAAACCCTCATCACAAGCTATAAATACTTCATCATTTGTAACAATTGCGGTGGTACTTTCTTTCTCATCATCTTCTCTTCTTCCCCTAGATTGATCTCTCTTGGAGCCATCATTCTTGGCTTTCAACTTCCGGCATTCACTTCTCTTGTGGCCGGGCTTTTTGCAATAATAGCATGTAATCCCCTTTCTTGACTTGGACCTCCCCTTTGACTTATCCCTATCATCATCACCATAAGCATTCCTTTGAGTACTCCTTCCACGATTTTCGGTGACAAGAGCCGAAGACTCACTAGTGATCCCCAACTCCTTACGCCTCAACTCCTCATTGAGCATGCTATCTTTAACCATGGCTAGGGTCACAACACCATCGGGTGCCGAATTGCTCAATGACACCACTAAAGTCTCCCAACTATCGGGTAAGGAACTCAACAAAATCAATGCTTGCAACTCCTCATCCAACGCCATTTTCATGGTAGATAAACGGTTCACACAATCTTGGAACCGACTCAAATGATCCGACACCGAGGAACCTTCTTGGTATTTCATGTTTACCAACTTCCTAATATAGAAGGCCTTATTTTGAGCGGTCTTGCGCTCATACAAGCTTTCAAGCTTTTCCCACAACACCTTGGCATCGGTTTCGGATGAGATATGGTGATAGACGGAATCATCAACCCATTGTCTAATTATGGCTATTGTCTTCCTATTAGACACTTTCCAAACATCATCGGTGGTAGTAGCGGATTTGGTACCCGAAAGGGGTTCATATGCATCCTTGCAATACAACAAATCTTCCATACGGGACTTCCAAATGGAGTAATTGGAAGATGTAAGCTTAACCATGGTACCACTATTACTCTCTTCCATTTTAGACACAAACCCTAAATCCCAAATGCAATACACCGGTCAAAGAGAACCTCACCTCAATACGGCGGAGTAACGGCCACTCGCGACTCGACGGCAACAACCCGATCGATGTCGGAAACGGAGGTGATCAACGGCTGCGGCTCGGCAGCGGCTAGGGTTTGACGGCGGTGACTCGACGGCTAGGGTTTCCGCAACAGCGACTTAGCGGCGACGAACCTTGCTCTCTGATACCAGTTGTTGAGAGTATGGAGGAGAGGGAGAGGTACCGATCGGTACAGAGAGATTAAAGAGAGAGAGAGGGAGTGGACTTCAGTTTCGCACAGAGGGGGCTCACGCACGGACAGAGAAGAAAATGTTTTTGGTGGGGAGCAAAAGCCAGCCCCAATTTTCTCATTCTTTGTTTTTATTAAACCAAAGGTAATTTACACAATCAACCCTATAAAATTAAATTATTACAAGGGTATAAAAGAAAGAGAAACATAGGCTACAATGAGGAGGGACCCAACAGTTAACTAAGTATAATTTTATTTATTTGGATTGGTGGACAAGCGTCCTCCCTACTTCATAGAGTCTCTGTACATGATAAAACATGTCCTTGATAACACGGACCTTCGAATAAATAAATCTAATAGCTATGTTGTGTTTGGCATGCATGAGGGTAAATTAATTTGTGGACCTACAATTGTCTAAAAATACTAACTTCTTGATCCTAGTAATCTATGGCATTGCCATACATTAAAAAACTGAGTTTGAAGAGAACCAATTCTTGATCTAGTGGCAAAGAGCAATGCATCTCAAATAAGTGGTCGTAGGTTCGAAACCCGACTTCTTTTTAAATAAGTACTTTTTTTTGTTATTTCCAATTTTTTTATCTTTGACAACAATATCCTTCTTTTTGGAAGTTCACAACTTTTTTAAAAAAAAAATATGTTCACAACTTCAAATTCATGTTCACAACAATATCTAAATGCATGTACTTTTCATCCAACAAATATGTCAACATGTATTAAAAAAAAAAACTATGTTCTCACGCTTTTTTTTTTAATACATACATTCGAAAACCCTATAATATCGAACTTAAGTAAACTTAAAATATTTTATATGCATTAAGCATAAAGTCATATGTTTAAATATTATTGTGAACGAATACGCATGCATTTAGAAAATACATATTGTCAAACATTTGAAAGAAGAAATTTCCTATTGACTGATAAAAATTGGACGGACAAATAATTTCGTAAATAGACACTTTCAGATAATAAAAATAAAAGACATGATGCGGAATATCATTCTCTTTTGAAATGGATATTGGATGTACTCTAGGGAACATTTACATGTGACAACTACTCAAAACCTATTGGTACTTGATTCTTATTATCTTATATGAGATCTGGAATTTTAGCGGCCACCAAATTCCACTGACCCAAAATCATTGCAGATCTTTTTTATATTTCAATTTTATTATTAATCATTGTAACCCTGACTTCCCTTTGTCAAATACCTAATGCCAGTCTGCCATCCAAAATTACTTCAAAACAAGGGCCATCTTAATTTTTTTTTTTTTTCATTTCCTCAAACGAACAAACATTCAAAGTATAGACTATAGAACGGGGGGGGGGGTGAGATTCAATAACTCATTTCTCATAAAAAATTTAACATAATACTGAAAACTAGAATTTGATGTCTCAGGCGCCAACAAAGAGCGTTACTGGTACAGGTCTATAAACCGTATTATCTTTTTGACAGCCCTCTCCTACAAATACAGTTTATTAGAAAGAAATGGGGAAAAATTCTCAATCTCCATAATATCTAAAAAATTCCCCACTAGTACAATCTCACAAGGTTTATTTCAAAATCAAATCCAAAAGAAAATATAATAATATACACCAAATCATCACAACACCGCCAAAATCGATTTACTGTCAACACCTCAATTTACTTCCTGTGCCTACTCTTCCCTCTATGGCTACTTGTATCCGCTGCACTCCTACCACTCCGTGAAAATAAACCTGATCCAGCACCCTGGCTTAGGCGCCGAGCTGTTTTCCTTCTGGAATCCCAACCAGTATTTCCCAAAGCTGCCTTTGCAACCCGATCTGTCGTCACATCCCTGCCCCTCTGGGGCTTGACTGGCTGCTTATTCAAATAAGCCACTTTTGGAAGAAGACCTGATACAGCCTTTTTAAGTTGTTCATCTCCTATGTTGCTTTGGATAGGGTTGCCAAGCAGGTTCAGTGCCAGGAGAGAGTTATAATTGGCCACTAGTTGACCTAGTGCCTTTGTAGTGGTTATCTTATTGAAACTTAGGTCAAGCACTGTGAGCTTCAATAGGCGGTGGAGGCCTTCCACGTCACTTATTTTGTTACCAGCTAGGTACAATTCTTTAATTGCAGTACAGTTAGATAACCCTGTTAGAAAGTGGAGTTAGTTGAATGCACACGTTCTGTTCAAACAAATTCAGAAACTGTACAAAAATAAGGGAAGAACACAAGAAAATAAAACGAATTTAGATCACAAATAGTGCCCGTTGAAAACTGGTAAATAAATAAAAATAGCAGTACAGTACCAAATTTTATAGTTTTATCCACCTTGTGTTTTCCTGCAATTGGTTTTGTAAATTGTTTTCTTATAGTCTACCTACCAAGAGAAAGAATTGTTTATTTGCACATCATATTTCGCTTTCTACAAGAGAAAAATGCAAGATATGTTTAACCCATGACCACAATTTCTTAGGTGCCCTCTGTTTTCTTATCAAGTCAAGTCAAATTTGATATAAGTGGATAATATGACATCAGGCAGTAACCAGTCTGTCATTGAACCAAACCCACGAGACCAGACACTTCAAACTAAAAAAGGTATAAAAAATTGCAGCCACCTCAAATTATCTTCACAACCTAAGAGATCTCAAAGACATATGACGGGATATTTTGGACCGCCAATACATGGGTCCACTTCAAAGGGAAGGGAACCAACACATCAAATTTGGCTAAAACAAGTCTCCATAAGACATTTCCTACTCAGCAAAACATTACTAATCTGATTACTACTTCTACTAAAAGAATAAACTGGTTTGCAGAGAAACACTTACCCTGGCCAATACGAGAAATTCGGTTGTAGCTGAGATTGAGCACCCTAAGCCTGGTCAGTTCTCTTAGCCCTTCAATTGCCACAATTTTGTTTCTTGATAAATCAAGCGCATGCAAACTCTTAGGCAATGCCCCTGATGGAATATGAACTGCACCAAGATAAAGAAAGCCAACAGGTAATCAGTCAAAGGCAAATAAGGTGGTCCCCGAAACATGTCCATTCAGAAAGAGATTGCCAACATCTCATCAGTTATCGACATTTATTTACTATTAATTATTAATAAATGTCTTTTTTTCATTTTAGACTTAATTTGTATGAACTTACCTAAGTAACTAATATTTATTTTTTTCTTTTTGAAAACCAGTAAGGCAGTATTACTAATAAATTCAGACATTTGACCGTGCATATATATTTGAAAGGACCCAGACTACAATCATACAAACTATACAGGCTGCCAATAGGAATGACTAATAACACAACTTACCTATGAAATTGCTCGACAGATTAACGGCTTTGAGACTGGTAAAAGATGAGATGGCCGGTACGACATTGAGACCCATTCCAGAAATGTGGGCCACAGATGAAAGAATGTTTAATGACTGAATAACATTATTTGCTTGCAAAACCTCATCTGCACCTCTCTTCTTATTTACATGAGAGTAACTCTTTCCAGAGGACTCGCCAACCTCAGTGAGGTTGGGGTAGAAAAACTCATCACACATGTGACCGCCCAGTGACTCATTTTCATCTTCATTATTCGGTATGCTGTTGACCCAAGCGCTGACCCGGTCAAGATATGATGTCTCGGCAGAGAAAGCCACCCACTGATTTGTGGGGTCCTCTATCACTTTCTTCTTCTTCTTATCCACAACTTCACTCGTCTCAAGAGTATCAGAGGTGTACCCGCCTTTGTTGTTATTAGACATGTCACTTACCGATTCAGGTCTGGCTGGTGCCGTTATAGTGGATACCCAGTTTGGCCTATGGAGGTTCCTGTGGCTCCACAGGAAAAGCCGCCACCAGAGCTTTCGGCTTCTAGAAGGAAGCACTTGACTAGATGACCTCTTTTTCAGCATTACCCGGTCAGCACTGCATGCAGTTTTAACCGATAATGGACTCTCGGATGGTTTTTCCTTGGGAAGAGCCGTGTCTGGTAAGGATGCCAGGTTGCCATAGGAACGGGATTTGTTGACCGAGGATTCAGTCCAAGCAGCTGATTTTCTCTCTATGTTGGAGCAGGAACGCTTTAGCAACCTCAGGTTGGGTAAAACATTAGACATCTCCTGAACTGCACCTGGATCGCTTTGGCGCCTGGTAGGGGTTGGAATCTCTGGTATGGTTTTGGTTGGGTGGTTCAGGCTGGACCCAGTAGAATTGTCCTGGTCTGGGCTGTTCAATTCGGCCTTTGATTGGAGGTCAAGGTCTGACAAGTCCCTTTTCATAGAGACTTTCTCATCCTTTTCATCACCACCCTCATAATCTGTTTCAATCACCACATCAGCACTTGGTATCAATTTCTCTACAGTATTATGAGCAGGTAAGAGTTCAAAAAGAAGCTCTTCTGGTTTTACTCGCTGGTTTTCGTTTGATTTTGCTTGTTTAGCGTCAGCTACTGCTGACTCTTTCTGACAATAAATAAAAGAAAATTGAATTATGGATTATGCTGAATAACAATAAATGCTAGGTATTTACAAAAAAAAAATTTTAATAATTTGCTACTATACAAGGAACTAACCTTGGACAATTTCTTCTTCTTGCTCGTAAGGAGAGTAAAGAAGCATAAGAACTTTGCCATCTTTGAATAAGTCTATTGACAATTTCTCCTTTGCAGTATTTATTTTATCTTTCTTTTTTCTTTTAAAAAGAGTTCTCTAGCTAAAGATGAACTTAATAAATGATGATGGGTTTAGCCGTTATCTAAGGGAGATTCTTTGAAAATTTGAAGGAGAAACCAGTGAAGAAAAACAGGGGATCTAGAAATGCAGGGGAGAGAAGCGGTCGCATAGTCGAGCGGGGCCCACACCTTTGTTAAGGTGCGAGGTGGTGATGCCACAGTGACTGCCAGAGTGAACAAAAACTAGTAGTAGAAATGAAGACCTCGTAAGGACCCGTCTTGGCAAGACAAACCTGAATTTTCAAAAATATAACAATGATAGTAATCAATGAATTGAGGCTGAGAGATGAATAGTAAGAACTTCAGTTAAAAACAAGTCCATGAATGTAATTCGGCATAAAACTAGCTCTACTTGTATTAACATAATAGAGGTACAGATTATTTTCTGAAGGAAAAAGAAACCCAAAAGGTGTATTTTGTTGAAACTTGGAAATTCCGTATTTGTCTTGATTTAACATGAACCACAACCTAGTGAAGACAAACATCTCCCTTTCTTTGCCAAACCTTTGATTGATTTTTTTTTCCCCTACCAAAAGTGTTTTGCCAAACAATCAAAATGATGAATTTGCTGGAGGGTTAGTTCTGAAAAAACCAAGTGTTGTCACAATTACATGCACAACCTGATTCCTACCTTCCAAAAGAATTTAATCCAAGTTTCAACAAGAGGAACAAGAGACGATCAAATTGTCAATATGGTCAAAATTCCAATAGACTGACTCAATTGTCACAGTACTATAGAACAATAGAAGATCTAAAAAAGTGGCTTAGAAGGAAAAGCTTCTAACTTTTCTTCTTAGACCCCTAGGCGTTACCTCAAGCGACTTTCTATAGGAGCAACTTTTGTACTTTGCACTTTATAGACGAAATCATGAGCAAATGTAGAACAATTAATCATTAATCTCCTCCAGCTTAAAGTTGGAGAAACAAAAACGGCCTCTTTTTTCAAGAAACGAAACCGTGTTAGAAGAAACAAAAGAAAAAAAAAACAATTACAGGGAGGTTTGTACTTTAGGCCATGAATTGCGAGTAGAAATCAAAAGAAAATTAAGAATAATTGAGTCGTGAGTTTGGAAAAAGGACTCGTACCTGACCAGATCAAACCGAGAGAGGTGCTCGATCAATAGTGAAGAAGAGGTGCAAGGAGGTAGAGATCAGAATTCAAGAGAGGAATGTGGAAGAGAAGAGGCGAGAGAGAGAGAGAGAGAGAGAGAGGTTGAAGAGGGAATGTGATTGTGTGATGGAAGAGGCTAGAAATAGAGGCGCTCATATATAAGCATTCTCAGGAATTCCGAATATTTCCTATGGCATTTTTGCCTCAAAGCCCTCGAATAAATACAATATTAAAATTGATGCGTATTATTGTATAAGTCTACAAGATATTCTTTTGAAATCTTTTTCTGGTTTGAGTCCTCTCTTTCCATATATATTTCGTGATAGAAAAGTATGCTGAATGAATGAGACGGTACAAAATCTTATTTTATGTAAATAATAATAGTTTTAACTTTTTTTGTAGTTTGATGGCCAAGCAAATAATATGGCCATGAAAATAAAAAATTACATTTATTTGGGAATTTGACGACAACCAATTATGTATGTTGGAACCAATCATCTGAAAAGACAAATGACAATAGCTAATTCAAATATTTTTACATTCAATGCATCAAGGGATAGTATTATTAAATTAGAGGGTATACTAGCAAAAATTACAAGAAAAAGAGTCCTATTCTTACAGAAAAACAGAAGGACACGCTTGACACGCGTTGGACCTTTCTAACTAGCTCCACACAAATAAATGCACAAATAGAGTATCCATGCCAGCTGCGCAATTATCTATTTTCTGGTGCATTTCTTCGTCAATGTTGACCCCAGTTAAATTAAAATGACGCAAAAACAATAAATTTTACGGAATGTCCAAAAAAGTGAGGAGAACTATACGTCTATACCTCATAATCTCATTCATAGCCAGCAACTACTTACCAGTCCTGGTAAAAAAGGAAATTACGCAGACCGTCGGAATTCGGTAATGCCGTACAAATACCAGAGTATTTTTGTTTGGAGTATAAATTAGAAGAGTTTTTTAAAAAAAAAACTAAAAATATTTATTGAGTAATGCTAGAGTTAAACGTGATTGACGTCAAACACGATTTTAGTCTCAACAATTAAAATTTCAAATGACTGATCCGAACCAATCAATATGATCTTCGTATTGAAATTATCTTGAAGACCAAATATTATTATTTTTTAAAATTTTTAACTATGTTTTTGGGATTTTTTTTTAAATCAGAGGGTCCATAGATTGAAGATTTTCTAAAATTTAAAAATATATAAAATTTTATCTCTAAGAAGATTTCATTATGGAGAATAATTTGAGTGGTTCGAATTTGTCATTGTAATATAGAAAATTAAGATTCGATTGTTCTTGACAGACTCAAATGTCAAACGTGTTGGACGTATTTATTTAGAAAGGCAATATCTTAGTCAATCGAGATCTTTATCCCTCTTTCATGTAATTCTGTCCGCTGAACATGTTGCCTTGAGATAACGACAGATTAGTTGCACAAGACTCCATGTTTGAGTAAATTAGAAGAGTGATAATTAAATTAGGGAAGACTAAGATATTAAATTGAATTTTTTAAAATAATCACTAATTTAATTTTATTGTTGAAATTGAAAAATGATCCATTATTTTGAGCAACTTGGAGTCAGCAACATATCCATGTAAAACGAACAGAATTTTTAAATAATCACAAATCCGATTTAGTGCTATTTTTATCAGTTCAGACAAAATAAAAGCTATGAACCGTTCCATCGACGCTTGAATGTATTTTTGCATAGATTAGATAGGTTTTGAAATTCCAGAAAATCCAAATGCGGTCCCCTGATATTTGAGCTAGGAGACAATTAAGTGTATAGAAAAAAAATACATTACAACTTGGATTTTAGCTCCTTTGTTTCCTTCTTTTGAAAAATAATAAAACTTAACTAATTAATGGATACATTATTAGAATAAAGAAAATAGTTTTATGTCAATTGAGGAGGTACTCAGACGAAGACCAATGACCCCGTTGAAAAGTTTTCTGGCTCCGCCATGAAAACAAACTAGAGGTCCGTTTGTATCAACCTATGTTGCATTGGTACGCGTACCCGGTACGATTCGGGTACGGCGGTATAAAAATTTAAAAAAATCTCCGGTACGGGTACGACGATATATATATATTATTTGAATAATTTATTGATCTATAATTATATTATATTATAAAATATAATCTAGGCTCCGTTTGGATAGGTGTGAGAAGAAGGGAAGAAGGGAAGAAGTGGGAAGAAGTATTGAGAAGTGTGTAAATTTGTGAAAAGTTTGAATTGTTTATAATAAATTTTTTCTTCTTTCTTCTCATATTCCTTCTTCCTAACCAATCCAAACGGAGCCCTATATAGCATAATTTTTGTGTACTTAAGGTTTGGATTTACACAAATAAATGATATAAATTTGAAGTTTGCATAAATAAATATCATAAATATTAATATCAACACATTAAATGTTTACTGTTGACAATTGACTGTACCGGTAAGTACCGGGTACGGTACCAGTACCCGGTACGGGTACGACTAATGTTTCAAAGTACCGAGTAACCTAGGTATCAACTAATAAGATGTCGAGAGAATTATATGAATGCTGAAATTGAAGAATAATCCCAACCCCCCTCATTTCCCACATGCTAGTTTTATTATAAATTCAGTTTTTAATAATTTCTTCTTGTGTTGAAAACCTTGACCTAGCAAGTAGCAATAGACGAGAAAGCTTTAAGTACTAAATCATCACTTACGAAAATACAACTTGGTCCTCTTACAATGCTTCTTTTTATATATGGATGAGAATGGTGTACTTTTTTATTAAAAAAAATAAAACAATGTTATGAATCTTAAACATCTGACTTGGTCAGCAGGATTTTAAAAGTTGAATTTTTTTATTTTTATTATTATTTTTTTTAGCCCGTACTCAAAATGAATGGTATTCCTATGCATTCTCAAAATGAATGATATAATTATTTTACAATGCACTCGTCATTGATAGAGCAAGGGGAGAATGGATTAATGCACATGCTAGTATGCTACGGTTAAAAGGAATTTTTAGTAACACTTTATAAATAGAAGGACAAATTGCTGCAACCTGTACACATTTTATCAACGGATGAAATTTCTACTGGCCATCACTAACAAGCTTAATAAAGCAATTTTTATCTTTCGTATAATTAAAATAACAAAAATATTAAAATCAAAATAACAAAAATAAATTTAATAACTTGTCTCATGTTATGTCAAAATTTAAATTATATCATATTACATTAGAAATTCAATGTGTAGCTTCATTTATTTCGGAATTAATGTCTTCTGATTAGTCACTGCCTCATTGCACTACTAGCTGTGGATGCGATACAGCCGTAGGTACACCGAACACGACTTTGGATGAGGTGTGTGACGGTTAATAGGCAGTTGATAGATGCGGTGCAATCATGGTGCGCGGTTGGACCATTTTCCACTGCAATATTATATTTAACTCTCTCATTTTGTAGTTGCTAATTTTTTTAAAAAATAATAACTCGATAAAAAATTATATACAAAAATAATTCTGACATTTTTAAAATGTTTGAGTTATTTTGGTCAGTAATTTATGTGTAATGTGTCATATAAAATTTGGATATTGTTGGGTTGACACGTTCAGTTGATATTATGATTTGCTTTTCCACAATATTTTCTCTTGCTATGGGTCACCAGTCATCCCCCTGAGGCCCTGACCAAATTTCAACCTCGCTATCGGAGATTTCTATGTTGCAAACTTGTAATTCTCCAGAATCTCCACCGCTGCAAAAAAGTAGAACCGATTTAAATTAAAAGACGGTCACACGCAGGGGCGGATTCAGTGGTGGGGCGGGTGGGGCTAGAGCCCCACCTACTGCCGTCGAACCCTGAAGTCTTTTTTTAGTCTCAATGAATTTTTTTAACCATTGGAGCACTCAAAGGTGGGCTGAAAAACAGAAAAAGAGAAACCGTTCGATCAAATGATTTATTATAGCACTCAGCCCCACCTAAATATTTTTGCTAGATCCGCCACTGGTCACACGTCCTTTTGCAAAGAGATTGTTGACTTGTGGAGGAATTTTAGAATCTCAAAGATTTTTTTTTTTGTGAAATTATAAAAATCTGATATATTCGATTGTGCTATGCATAATGCAGTGCTGATGACATCTCATTGGAGGTCAAGGAATTGATAATAACGATATTCATGAGCATACAAGGCGGGCATTTTTATCTCTTATTTATTTTTTTTTATTATTTTTTGGGGGCTTTAATTATTCAGAGAGTTATTATCTAACTATCGAGATATTATTTATTAATACAAATATTAATTCAGTATATAAATAAATTGAATAAATTACATTAGCAAGTTTTTAACAAGTATTGTATTGTATATATGCTAATGAAAATTTTAATGTTTTTTGTATTATTAATTAACAAATACATATTCCCAGATATTTCAAAATTGTTAACAAATAAGTACCTGAATGATTGGATAAACGTTACCCGTCTGAACACCAGCCACTTTTTTTTCCTTTCAAGAGTAACGAATGAAGGGACAGAAAGCAATCGCATATATAAATATCAGATTGGCTGGAGACCAATGTAAGGGACTGCTCATGAGCACTGTACACGGGAACAGGAATTAAGAATTTATAATGAACAGACAAAAAAGTGGAAATTAAATATTTTCAGTCATAAGTATGTTCCTTACATAAAAGTATAGTTAGGATGATGGAGAAGACTAACGTACTTGGAATCTTTTATGAATTTAGAAGTAGTGGGTAAGAATCTATTAAATATTTAAAATAAGAACAACTATTTGTGATCCCACAATATAGCTAAGAATCTTTATATAATTTTAAGAGAAGTTCTGTTGATCATAAATTTATTCGAGAACTTGATCAAGTTAATCGGACGATATTTAAAGTTACAAAAAAAAATTTATATATGTTCTAACTTAATTATTCTTACATTAAATTTAATGTGATTTTGCAGATTAACTGAAGATCTATCAAATGGGTTGGATAGGAAATTTTATTGATTTGAGACAAGTAAACACAAAACTAACTCTAGAAACTTAAAATTAGAATTTTAGACTTGTATGTAGGCATTTAATACGTTCAAAATACTATTTATTTAATAACATTTAAACTTAATTATTAGGTAACTCAATGGTAGGAATACTAGAGTGACTTTTAAGAAGTCAATGGTCAAGTCCCGCATGCAATATTTATTTTTAAAAATTGAATACCTATAACCTCTCTTTTTGTTTTAAAAAAAACGTAATCATTAGATTATATGCATTCAATTTTGGAAAATATCAAATAAATAGGAGATTATCTAGTAAGTATGCACTATGCACTAATTTATTTATTTTTTTTACTGTGTTTTTTTTCCTTTGTTTTCTTTTTTTTTTTTTTGAAGGGAGGAGGGGGGAGAGGGTAGGGGATTTAGAATTATTTTATAAGAGTAAGGTTTCGATGCCACACTTTTTTGGTGCCCCAAATGCCACACTTTGCTTTTTTATTTTAAATTTCAAAATTTAAAATATAATTGTTCGATCGAAACCGTTTTTCTTGTTCATATTAATGAAAGATGTGTTGTCATAAAATTTTATAATTTTTGAAGTTTATTTGATGCTTGATCAAAAGGTAAAAAATGAACGGATCAAAATAACTAAAATAGATTAATTCTAATATGTCCATTTTTCAACATCTTGATCAAGTATTAAATAAACTTTAAAAATTATAAAATTTTAGGATAGTGCATCCGTTGTTAAAATGAAAAAGATCAACGGTTTGGATCGGACGATTATATTTTAAAATTTTTATTTTAAAATAAAATAGAACAGTGTGGAAAATGTGGCACCAAAAAAATATGACATCAGAACCTTGCTCATTTTATAAAGCCACCTCAACATTAAAAAAATATAACTATTAAATTATGGGTACTTGTACGATAGACATAAATTTAAAACCGGATTGAATTATGATCATTCATTTTTGCTCATAATTTAAATGAATGATACAGATTCAAGCCTGATTACAAAATTTAGTCTACGTCATAATTTGCCTTAAATTATATACTGCGAAGCGACTGCAGCATTATTTTAACGACAATGAATTCGACCTTCATTTATCATCAAATTGCTTGTCATGATCTAAAAGATAATGGCTATCAAATCGGATTGAGCCTGTCCGCAGTGAGGCATTCACTGATGAAATAAAATAGTGTAATCATTTGGAGCATTTTCATTTTCTTAAAACAAACTATTTTGGGTTTTCTAGTATCTATATCTATACATCTATTCTATACATATATTAATCCTGATATCCAGATTTATTAGATCCGGATTCGACACGGTTGACTAACAGTGTTCCGAACAGTGATTTCTGTTAATTAGATCTTCTGTTGCAATAGTTAAAAAAGAGGCGGGTCTGTGTATATTATATGTATCCATTTTATTTTGAGGGTCGCTGCAACGAACAAACACGAATGAGGATGCAGCATACAAAAGACTCGCTTTCAACCACTTCCGCTTGACCTGAGCACTGTGACGCAGTCGGTCAAGTATTGAGTTTCCGCTAGACGCTAGTATATCAGTGGATCTTTCTCGCTCTAGGGAGGGGAGGACTTTCTTGGCTCTAGTAGTAAGACGGTGAGGCATGAATAAGTTGAATTTGTGGAATCGATTGGAGATTTGGAGATGCGGGTTTGGGAGCCAACTGTTTTCTCATTAAATTCTCCTCTGATCACATGGCTGTGGGCCCATACAATTTTAGAATCATTTACATCCGGTCTAGATAATCCTTCTTTTCCTTTCCCATTCTTCGTTCCTTCCCTTTTCTACTCCATGTCTATCCCATTATTCATCTCTCCCTGCATCCGCGTTAGCCGAGAAAACCATCCATTCCGTTTTTTTTTCCTTTTTTCCTCTCCATTTCATAAATTAGTGAATAACTCCATTTAATCGATTTCCAAATAAAATATATTTCACTCTATAAATTATTTCAGAGACTTAGTAACTTTATTTTTATGTAAAATTTTATTCGCATGATTATAAGATTATAATGATTATGTGATATAAATCATAGCTTCTTGACTTAATATTATTTTATATAATTTTTAAATTCTCATGTTATTTATTTTTATAATATGAAAAATATATTATATATTTTTTTATTATTTAAGTTCCTTCACTAACTTTGTTTGCATGCTAAAAGTTATAGGGGATGAAATGAAACTATTTTTTCCTGTTTAGCCCTTAAAAAATTTTGAAAATTTTTCTAATTGACAAATAATAACTAATCCAATAAATGAATATTGTGTCCGTACTATAAACTTATAATCAATCCAATAACACTAAAATTTTTCTTTTGAAATAATACTTTTTAAAATTACATGTAATTGTATTTTTATATTTTGTCTATTTTACAATTTTGAATTAAATTTTATAAAATTATATATTATCCACGATCAAAAATAAAAATTGATCGCGCAATGTGCGAATTCCCACTAGCATATATAATTTTTCAAGGAACAATAAGCACTTAGATGTCAATATCTATACATTGACAGGCATAAATGAATTTACAGAGTCTAACATATTATTGTTTAAGAAAGTTGGCTTTGTGGCCTTAATTAAGCCTTTAATCTTTTAGGTGTTCTCAGAATATTCCACAATTAAAGGATGGTGTTGATGAATACAGATTTCAAAGTTAAACATCATACCTGAAATCAGTTGCTCATTCTTTTCTCTTGAATAAGACCTGACTGTCTAGGCACTAACTGGGGAACCATATATTTGATTCCATTT
The DNA here is from genome assembly GCA_028095005.1 of Rhynchospora pubera. Classification (NCBI taxonomy): domain Eukaryota; kingdom Viridiplantae; phylum Streptophyta; class Magnoliopsida; order Poales; family Cyperaceae; genus Rhynchospora; species Rhynchospora pubera. The sequence continues at coordinate 349,013,508 of CM051459.1, read as the reverse complement.
AAGATATTATAACATTCATTCAATTCAATAAAGGTAAAAATTAATTTCAAATTTTAAAAGATCATTGGTGAAATAATGCTACTTGTTCTTTTCTTTGTATATACAAGCAGGGTTCCTAGGTATTTGATGAACTAGGTATTTGCATTATTCAAACTCAGAGAAGGAATAAGAATATTTTTAAAGAAAAACAATAATAATATATATATATTACTTTGATATGTGGTAATAAATAGAGGATAGCAAGGGTTATGGTACCAGTTTGTGGGTACTGGTATTAAGGAGTATATAGACAGTAGGGAAAAGGGTTGGGGATTGTCAGAGTTGAGATTAATTGTACTCTGGATTTTTGCTTTTCTTAATTAAAAGCGGTGGTTCAAAACCCACTCATTTAAATATATATATATATATATATATATATATATATATATATCTTAGTAAAAACTGTGGCACTATCACATATCTTAATAGAACCTTAAAAAGAAATTCTTACATAAATTTCAATTCAAAGTTCATGAGTAAAAGAATTTGGTGTTTGATTGCGATTTATATTATTATCATATATATAGACATTTCAGAAACACTGACCTAATTTCAAAGATTGTTATCCTAAGGAGGCTGAATTTCAAAGTTAAACATCCAACATGAAATTAGTAGTGTTCCATCGTATTGATAAGGTCAAACTTATTAAGCACGTCACATAATTTATTATTCAGTAAAGATAATTAAGTCTCTAAATTTATATCATGTATATTTGTATCCCCTGATTTAAAGAGAGATGTGTTGGTGTGCCTAATGTAAAATGTAACTTTCAAAGCAATATACCTCGTTTTTTTTTTTTTTTTGGCAAATATTACGGGGAGTGGCTAGTGTCAAACATATAGCACATGTACACTTGTCCAACACGATAAAATTTAAATTTTTAAAATTGAAATGGCCGATCCAAACCGTTCAAATTGTTCAATGTTATAAAATCTTCATGGAGACCAAATTTTTTACTGTTTTTTTTTTAATTTTTCAATATGCTCAATCTAAAAAGTTCCGAACCATTCAATTTTGAAAATTCGAAAAAAATAATTAGAAAATATGAAAAAAATATAAAATTTGATTATCAAGGATATTTTAATATACAGATCATATTGAGCGGTTTGGATCGACCGTTTGAAATTTTAATGTGTGACGCTTGGATCGTGTTTGACGTCCTATATGTTTGATTCTAGCATTACTCTATATTATGTGTTAATCATCTTACTTATAATTCATATATGTAATAAAAATATATTTATTTTTGTTCGAAATTTACTGAATATATTTTTTTAAAGAATACATTTAAAATTTAATTTTGTTTAGCAAATATTTCTTTTGTTAAAAAAATAAACAAATCTGAAATTTGTGACAAGGTCCCATAACTGGTCTACAACTTTGAAAAATTACCATACTCCGGGGCACTCCAGGCGGCATCGATATCTTATCTGGATTAACATTCGACAATGATCCAATAATACTAGAATATTACAAAGTAACTTTTACCTTTTATAATAAGTAAAATCTGAACTGACTATTTCACTACGATTGTCAAGGAAGCATTAAGACCCAAGTTAAAACGGAAGAATATATCCCCTCTCATTTGATCGACCATATCAGATAGCAAAGGAACACAAAGCAAGCAAAGATATACCCCGGCATGTTATGCTTTCAATCAAAAGGTGTTCTTCTTAAAATAAATATTAGAATATTTCTTTTTTTCAGAAAGGCTGAATTTTAAATTAAAATATAATATAATCGATTATTAAAAAATTCATAATCCGTTTCTTGAACTCTCTCTCTCAATTTCTATAGTTTATTTTATTCGAATCCTAATTGAAAAAAATTACAATTAATGTCAATAAACTAATCAACAATTACGTTAAGTCACGTTGTAGTATAGTACTCACACCAATGATGTTTTGCAAACTAATGTGCAACTACACCACATTGGTGTTTGGTAACGACGACAATTTGGAATCTTTCATGGTCACTAATCCAACTATCCGTTATTAAGTCGTAGGATATATGCATGCTTTGATATTTTTTAGTTTAAAAAAATAACTTTATGCTTAAGATATAACTATTTTTAATCAAAATATTTATTTAAAAAGGCATATCCCTGTCAATTGAGATTTTACCTATCTTCTATATTCAACGAGAATTGAAACTATTACCTTTAAATAAACGATAAGTTACTGACTAGCTATACTAGACTCCTATGTTCTTAAGACATAACTACTTCACATGTAAAAGTATTTATGAGTTGGTTTAAAAAAAAATGAAGTAAACCAAATCATGAAAAAACCAAAAGTAAAAGTTTGAGGCGGCTGCTTCATAATCCCTCTTACTTATTTTTATAATTTTTCTCTTTCTTAAAAAAGTTTTGAAATTAGGCAAAGGTGAGAGATTGTTATATAGAGAGAGAGAGAATGGCTAATGTGCCATAGATGGCACAGAGGGTCCCGTGCCATATAATCGTTTTTTGAGATCCAAAATTCAAATGCTCAATCCGAACCCTTCAAGTTATTCACCATATTAAAATACCCTTGAAGACCAAATTTTACATTTTTATTTTACATTTTTTTTGAAATTTTTTGCTATTTATTATGATATTTTTAAAAAATATTATAATTGAAGTATTTCAGGCCCTCCAATTTGAACATATCTAAATAAATAGCAAAAAAATTTTAAAAATTGTAAAATTTTGTCTCCAATGGTATTTCAATATGGTGATCAATTTGAACGGTTTGAATCGACTGATTGAATTTCAGATCTTTAAAAAATGACTCAAAAAAGACATCTATGACATTGCTATCTATGACACTTTAGCCCACCTATCTCTCTCTATATATATTTTTGCCATATTCGTAGATAATGTTATTTTGGCAAATTATGCAGCAAACATTTTTTTTATATTGTTGAAATCTAAATCATTCTTTCAAAATTATGAATAATTGTGATTGATCCGGATTTAAAATGGACTAAGAATTTCTGTCCACCATAGGATGTCCGTTTATTTTATACTAATTTTTGGGATAAATAAATGCTAATATATATATATAGAGAGAGAGAGAAAAAAAAAATATATGGTGCATACTAATGTACGGAAATTTCGGTGCATACTGATCCAAACTCTTGGATCTACTTCAAAATGACCAATCCAAACCGTCCAATATGATCTCCCTAATATAATTTTCTTACGACGAAATTTTACTTTTTTCAAAAATTTTAAGTATTTTTTTCAGATTTTAGAAAATTGCTAATCTAATTTTTTCTGAACTGTTCAAAAATACCAGTTTTTAAAAATCTGAAAAAAAATATTTAAAACTTTCGAAAAAAAATGTAAATTTGGTCAGCAAGCTAGGAGATTTCAACAGGGAGATCATATTGGACGGTTTGGATCGGTCATTTTGAAGCAGATTCAAGAATTTGGATCAGTATGCAACAAAACTTACGTACAATATGCACCATGGGATATATATATATATATATATATATATATATATATATATAGAGAGAGAGAGTTTAGCTACGGTGAGTCGCGACTCACGGACCCTCCGGTGAGTCGCGACCAAAACTCCTAGATCTAGATCAAAATGACCGATCCAAACCGTTCAATATGATCTCCCTATTGAAATCTCCGTGCAAACCAAATTTTTTATTTTTTTGAAATTTTTAAGTATTTTTTCGGATTTTTAAAAACTGATGTTTTTGAATGGTTCAGAACCAATTAGATTAACGATTTTCTAAAATTTTAAAAAAATACTTAAAATTTCGAAAAAATGAAAAATTTGGTCTACATGGAGATTTCAATAGGAAGATCATATTTGACGGTTTGGATCGGTCATTTTGATCTAGATCTAGATCTAGGAGTTTTGGTCGCGACTCACCAGAGGGTCCATGAGTCGCGACTCACCGTAGCTAAACTATATATATATATATATATATATATATATATATATATATATAATTCTTAATTTTTATATTATATCTGTAGTCCCACGGAAGAAAATTTTGATACTGTTTGTTTCATATTATTGAGATGGGCTAAAATCAGCCACGACTGACGGATGCAACCGTGAGCTACGATCAAATTTCAATTTTCGTGATTCTAACAGTCGATCCGAACCGTTCAATATGTTCTCCATATTGAAATCTCATTGGAGACCAAATTTTATATTTTTCTGATTTTATTTTCTATGTTTTTTAGATTTTTAAAAATCATAGTTATTGAAGGGTCCAGAATTGTTTAGATTAAAAATTTTGTAAAATATCAAACAAATACTAAAAAATTTCAGAAAAATATAAAATTTTGTCTCCAACGAGATTTCAATATGGAGAACACATTGAACCGTTCGGATCGACTGTTAGAATCACGAAAATTGAGATTTGATCGTAGCTGACGGTTGTATCCGTCAGCCGTGGCTGATTTTAGCCCATCTCCATATTATTTGCACGGCAAAGAAAACAAAAAGATATGTAGTGTGAATGTGTATTTCCTTCAATAATGCAATGTTGTCATGCGTACAATTCACAAAAAGGGGTATAATTTTTTATCCGACCGTTGGATCGGGCTAAAATTTTGACAAGTGCTCCAAAGCTCAAAGTTCAAAACAAAACTAATCTATGATTTGTTTGGGCCAAATCGTGAGATCAGCCGCAATCCGAGTCTTCCTTCATGGACTTTTAGGCTTTTCTTTATAAATTTCGGAATTTTTAGAGTTGTTTTAACAATTTTTATGTATATTGTCTTTTGAGGATTTTGTAATTGCTTATTTAAGATAGTCATCGTGTCCTTTTAAAAACAATTATGTTTTAGAGTTGAACTTTATCAAAGAATTGAGACTATGTGTGATCTCAGAACAAAAAAAAAACTTTCTTTTTCGTATTTTTTCAATATCTTTCTCTATCGTCTGTGTATAAGAACCTTATAGAATTTTTCATATTTTAAAACAAAAAATAAATTATTTTAGTGTTTTTATATGTGGGTGGTCCATAGTAGAAAAAAAAAAGAAAATCTAAATTTATATGAAAAGAGAAATGTCTTTTTCATATCTGATAAAAAGAATTAATATAATTGACAAATTCGCCGAAGCAAACATTTTTTTTTTTTTGAGGATCAGCCCGTAGCCGAAGCAAACATGAGACCAACTCCAGTGACTGCTTTTATTTCCAATCTATTTTGATATGGCCTTTCGGATCCAAAAAAGCCGCCTTGTCTCCTTGCATTTTTTGTGTAGCATGAGAATTGAATGAATGAATTGGTCACAAGTTGAGCCAGCCCCAAAAAAAATGCGCCTTTAATTTGTATGAAACGCCGCGTTGGTGGTTACTAGAAGCGCAGAGGATTACGTTACCTTAATATATAAAAACAAACTGGGAAAATAGGCTCTTAGCCTCTTAGTAACATTTTTGGTAAAAAGTGGGCTCTAATTAAACAAAACAGCATAATTTCGAAGTTGATGGAATTAATTAATTTGTACCCCCACACAAGTAGCATTTTCATAGAAGCTGGAGATTGCTCTGGCTCTCCAACCTGATTGCATTGATAGTTTTTTTTTATTATTCATGCCAAATTGGGAGAAATTCAATTAATTGCATATAATGGTACGATAACTGCCACTATCGATTTGATCACTAATATTTTCCACGTTCTATCTATTTGACCGTCAGCACGCTTACCGAAATTTCTTATTCTTATTCCTTATTCCATGCTCATCCAAACACACCCTATATGTATTTGTTAGAAACTTTGAATTGACATAAATATAGTAACACTATAATGCACTTAGTCTCTTTACAACTTGGACAGGTCAAAGTAGTGGACATGTCAAAGTAGTGGCATGGAGAACAACTTTAATGCAATACCAGCGCTGCAAGCAAAGGCCAGGAAGAGCAAGGAAGAGGATGAACAGATTGACGGTCACATTACTGACAATACCTCATCTGAGAATTGAAGCACTTCAGATTTCCTTCCTTTTAGTTTCCTTTCTTGTGTTTTGTAGTAGAACTAGATAAAGACTGGGTTAGCCTTTACTTGAGAATGGTGTTTTTTTCTGGCATTCTCAGTTTTTTACTTTTTCTGTTTGGATGTTAAACTCGTTTCCTTGGCTAATGAAAGTTTGGCTCCCCTGCTTAGGACGCTTTTGGATAAAAAAAAAAATAGTAACACTTGCATAAAGTGACCTAGCATTTGACCAAAATCTACTAATTGGTAGAAAAATGGGACAATAATATAAAATTTGTCAAAAAAAAAAGATTGGAAAAATTGCAGATTAAAAGATATGGGATTAAATATAATACAGTAAAATATGTTTTCAACTTTCAATCAACAAGGCCTGAAAACATAATGTCCGCTGTAGTCAAAATGATTTCTTAATATACTTGTCACGCCAAAAAAAAAAAAAAAGTAATTACTACTTACCATTCACTCTAGAGTCATCCAGCGTCATCCACAAAGCGCTCTCCTTCCTTTTCTTCGCTTCCAGGAGCACTTCACGAGTTCTATTCTCTCCCTTCGCTCTCAGATCCGTCCGCCCCTCTCTTCAGCGTCTCCCTCTACCTTCTCTCTTCCTGCGTAAGTTTCTCCTCCCCCCCTTCGTTCCCTTCTTCTTTTTCCCTTCACCTTTCTTTTGTGCTCTCTTCTATCTCCCCTCTATTTTTTTCCCTTTCTCACTGGTTCTTCATTTTTTTTTCTCTTCTGTCTATTTCATAAATTTATGTGTTATATCTATCAAATTTATTTGATATTTCTGTTAAATTTATTTGTGTTATATATTTGTTAGAGATATGTCCTAGAAGCCAATCTTTTTGGCTACTTCTATAGTTTTATGTTATGGATGATTTTATATCATTTGTTCCTTGATTTATGTGTTGACAGTTCATTCAGGTTGAGGATCTGAATTATAGATCACTGTGATTCATTTAGTAGTAAATGACAACAATAAATCTAAAGCGTCCATAATCTTGATAATTAACAAGGAACATTAATTATCAATAAGATTAGTATGCAAGTTAAGTGTTGATTAAGTTCTATAAATCAAAGGTTAAGAGTAACCAACTCAATTGCATATGTTTATGTTAATTGAACATAGTACAGGACATGACCCAACGAAATAAATATATGGATTGTGTTTTGGTGTCATTATTTATTTCGTTATGATTTTGATTCTAAGTTTGAGATATTTATCTTTTCCACATGAGGATAGGTTCAATAAATATCGTCTACCGCTGATTCCCGATAAGGGCTGCTATACGGACGTTATTTATGTTCTCTTGAATTGTGCGGGGAAAAGCTAAATAGTCAAGAAAACCGTATGTCCCTCATTAATTCACTTAGTGAGTGACGATATCTGTTTGGGCCCCTTGATGGAGATAGATTGTTTGCTAGCAACTGATACAATTATCTCTAGATCAAGAAACGTATAATCTGCAAGAATGACACATTCCTATCTTGGATTATACGATGATATCGTGAGGCATAGGAATCAAAATAGAGATATATTTTTATTCTCTTATGCAGGATTGAAATATTGTAGCTGTACACTATTTATGCGAATTGGGAATCATAACGTGTTGCTAGATACCGCTTATGATTATTGGAATTAAATAGCGATTTAACTCCATGTCCAACGTAGCATAAATCCTCAAAGGGTCACACAGAATTGGTGTTTTAACCATGCTTGCATTATTTATTTATTTGCAATAATTGGTATTGCAAAATATGATGAGTTGATTAATTAATTAAATAGCGTTATAGACCGTTATAATTAATTAAATCAAAGGGATCATATAGAAATAAATTAATGCATTATCTAATCCCTAAATAATTATTATTAAGTTAATAATTATTTATTTTAACACATATGCATTTTATAGGACTTTAATTAAATAGTTAATTAAAGGCCCAATAGGGATCCAAATTGAGAGCAACAAGAGAGGCCATTTAATGAATGATTAAGTGGACCCATGAGGCAATGCAATTGGCCCATAAAAGCCCTTATTAAGGCCGGCCATACAAGGTGGTTGGTGGGATGGCAATTTGGTAAATAGTTAGTGTGAGGTAGGTAGGGTTTGCACTCTATATAAGGATGTGGATGGTTGCAAATCCCCCTCTCTCTCTCCCACTAACCTAGCCGCCCCCCTCCCTTGGTGTGCGCCTCCTCCCTCTCATCTCTCCCTATTGCTCATGTGTTGAGCCCCCTCTCTTCCTCAAATCAATTAGTTCATTTGCTAGAAGATTGGGAAAGCTAGGGATTAGGCATTTCCTCCAAGTTACTAGCATAACTTGTAGAGGATTTGGTTAATACCAAGTGGACTCGAGGTGATTCGACAAGGAGGCGGGAGCTAGACGCGAGCACAACCACCTACAACCTAGCCGGTTCGAGCCTCTTGATTACTACATCAAGAGAGGTATACCTTGAACCTTTCTCTATTGTGTGAATGGCTTAGTGCAAGATCCGTGTTTGTGCATGATTGTTTATGGCTAATTAGGTGTATTTAATCATAAAATGAAAATTATGCACTCAACTAACAATATTCACCTTGCTTAGATATGTAAGTTCATTTTTATCTTTTATCTGAGTTCAAGTTGTTTGTTATATCTGTTCAATTAGTTGTTATATCTATCCAATTTATTTATTACTTATGTTTAATTTGTTTGTTATATATGTTCAATATATGTTCACCTTTATTTTTTTTAACGAGTTCAAATTGTTTGTAATATATGTTCACTTCTTTATGAGTTCACTGTGCTTGTTATATCTGTTCAATTTATTGTTATAACTGTTCAATTTATTTGTTATATATGTTCAATTTATTTGTTATATATGTTTTATAAATTTCCACTTTTATCTTTTTGCTTGAATATACATTATTTGCTATATCTGTTCAATTTATTTGATATATATATTCAATTTATTTGTGTTATATATTCACTTTGTTTATGTATATAAGTTCATTTTTAGCTTTTGTCTGAGTTCAAGTTGTTTGTCATATCTGTTCAATTAGTTGTTATATCTGTTATATTTATTTGTTATATATATTCAATTTGTTTATTATATATGTTGTATATATGTTCACCTTTATTTTTTTTAAAAAGAGTTCAAATGTAACATCTGTTCAATTTATAAGTTATATCTATTCAATTTACTTGATATATCTATTCAATTTATTTGTGTTATATATTCACTTTGTTTATGAATATAAGTTCATTTTTATCTTTTCTATGAGTGCAATTTGTTTGTCTAATATGTTCAATTAGTTGTTATATATGTTCTATTTATTTACAGTATATGTTCATTTTGTTTCTTTGTTTAACCAATATTTGTTTCTCTTCGCTTTGTTGTCGTAAGTGTTCAATTTGTTAGAAAATGTGCTAATTTTCATTTTTGAGCTAATTACCAATTAATTAACCAAGCAAATCACACACATAAGAGATCTAGTACACAAGCTATTTAAACACACGAGAAAAAGGGATTGGAAGTCTACCTCTCTTGGTATCGCAACCAAGAGGCTCGTTCCAATGCGTTGATGTCGGTGGCGTGCTCTCCAAACACCTCCTATTCGCGGTGCCTCGAGTCCACTATGGTATTAACCAAGCCCTTCTCAATTCGTGCTAGCGAAGAGAAGAGCGAGTCTAATCCCAAGCGTTCCCTTTCTTCAACCAACGAACCAAACGAATTTGTGGGAGAATGGAACGCTCAACACATGAGCTAGAGTGGAGAGGGGAGAGGGGGGGCGGCGCACCACACAAGGGGAGAGCCAATGGTGGCGGCTAGGAAGAGGAGGAGAGAGAAGAGGTGCAAGGGAGCCTCCAATAGGTGCCTTATATAGCCTCTTAACCCTAGATAGGAGTTCACACAAATTACAATTGTGCCACTCCTACCTACCTCTTGTGGCCGGCCTCCTAGTGGGCTCTCTTGGCCCACTAGGCCATCTCTATTTGGTCCCTTTAATTCTAATAATTAAAGGCCCACTCATAGCCATTCAATTTGGACATTTAATTTACTAATAAATTAAAGCCCAAATAACTTAAATAAATTAAGTGTGTTATTTATAAATAATTATTAACTTAATAATAATTATTTAGAGATTAGACAATGCATTAATTTATTTCTATATGATCTATTTGACTTAATTAATTATAACGGTCCATAACGCTATTTAATTAATTAATCAATCTATCATATTTTGCAATACACATTATTGCAAATAAATAAATAATGCACATATGGTTAAACACCAATTTTGTGTGACCCTTTGAGGATTTATGCTATGTTGGACATGGAATTAAATCGCTATTTAATTCCAATAATCATAAGCGGTATCTAGCAACACGTTATGATTCCCAATTCACATAAATAATGTACTGCTACAATATTTCAATCCTGCATGAGAGAATAAATGGTTTCTCTATTTTGATTCTTATGTCACACGATATCATCGTATAATCCAAGATAGGAACGTGTCATTCTTGCAGATTATACGTTTCTTGATCTAGAGATAATTGTATCAGTTGCTAGCAAACAATCTATCTCCATCAAGGGGCCCAAACAGATATCGTCACTCACTAAGTGAATTAATGAGGGACATACGGTTTTCTTGATAATTAGCTTTTCCCCGCACAATTCAAGAATACTTAAATCAAGTCCGTATAGCAGCCTTTATCAGGAATCAGCGGTAGACATGATTTATAGTATCTATCCTCATGTGGAAAAGATAATCATCTCAAACTTAGAACCAAAATCATAACGAAATAAATAATGACACGTAACACAATCCATATATTTATTTCGTGGGGTCCAGTCCTGTACTATGTTCTATAACATATACATATGCAATTAAGTTGGTTACTCCTAACCTATGATTTATAGAACTTAATCATCACTTAATCTGCATACTAATCTTATTGATAATTAATGTTCTTTGTTAATTATCAAGATTATGGACTTTTAGATTTATCGTTGTCATTTACTACTAAATGAATAACAGTGATCTATAATTCAGATCCTCAACCTGAATGAACTGTCAACGAGTAAATCAAAGAACAAATGATCTGAAATCACCAATAACATAAACTATAGAAGTAGCCTAATGAATTGGCTTCTAGGACATATCTCTAACACAATTTATGGTTGTAAATGTTAATCTTAAAAAAATAGTTGCAAGAAAAGAAATTAGGAAAGGGAAGAGGAAGGGAGAGACGTCAGGAGTAGAGGGAGGACGTAGAGAAAGGAAGCGCGCGGAGAGGGAGGGAAAGGGAGGGAGGGAGAGACGCGAGGAGTAGAGGGTGGGCGCGGAGGGGAAGAGAAAGAGAGGAAGGGAGAGATTCCAGGGGTAGAGGGAGGGAGCGCACATAGAGGAAGGGAAGGAGAAAGAGGGAGCGCGCGGCATGAGATAGGTGTGGAAAAATGTATTATGGATGGCGTGGATGTTTTTTTTTTTGGATGATGGTTATCACTCCCGAAAAAAAAAGTCATCTTTCATACACTCGCCACACAGAAAAATATTTAGTCATTTACTGAAGATCTCATCGTAAAAACGTTTTTAACACGGTTAAAATGATTGGTTCCGTACGGTATCTGGTGGGACCCAAGACGTATTCGAGCTGGAAAATTCACTGTGGCCCCTGCATTTCTCTGTTGTTTTTGTTTGACCCGTTTTAGGAAAGTAATAGTCTGGGTCTGGCACACGATCAACTAACTGTACGTTTTTTTTTTTTGGAATTCAAACTATATGTTGATGTCCTGTTAGTGAACGCCTTCCAGGGCCGGGCCGGGCTCCCGGGAGGCCGGGTCTAAAAGAGCCTACTCAAGGACCGGGCCGGGCCGAACATAATGAGGCTTTTGGAAGGACCGGGCTTAAAAGGGCTTAAATATGAAGATCGAGCCTGGACCTTCTCAAGCCTGGTCCTTTTAGGCCCTCCGGGTTTCGAGAGGCCGGGCTTGAAGGGCCTGAAGTGTTTGAAGGGTCGACGAACAGACAATATATTTCTTTAAATATTTATTAAAACTATATTTAAAATGAATAATTTTATTTATAAAAGATAATAAAAATGAATAATATTTTTTATTTTTCATTATATATAATATTTTTATTTTTTCATCTTTAATTTGGGTTTAAGACCGGTTATATTATAATAACATAAGAAAATAAAATTTTTTATTAATGTATTAATGAATTAAAATAAACTAAAATTACAAATGTATGAAATAATGTAACGTAAAAGATGAGAAATATGTATATATTTTTAACTTGTCTTAATATCATGTTCAAAAATTAAAATATTATTTGAAATGATATGTTCAATTTACATTGTATCAGATAGGATCTTACATTTCACTTGAGATTGTGCCTCATTATTCATAACTTCGGTCTATCTAGACCTTAGGCCCTTCCTAAGCCTGGCCTCTCTAGGCCCTGGCCCTTCCAAAGCCTGGCCTCTCTAGGCCCTGGCCCTTCCAAAGCCTGGCCTCTCTAGGCCCTGGCCCTTTCAAAACCTGGCCTCTCTAGGCCTCTCTTCAGTTGAGATTCTGGCCTGACCCTTTTAAAGCCTGGCCTCTCTAGGCCTTGGCCCTTCTTAAGGGCTTAGAGAGGCCGGGTCCAGAGCCAGAGGCTTTTGGATGTTCACTATGTCCTGTAATATAGGAAAACCACTTTAAATATATATATTTTTTGTTGTAATAACTGGAGAGAACTAAATTGACTAATTATCCACGGATAGAATTAAGCTGCAGATGATTTTTTATAATCAGAAAGAATGAGACTTCTATTTTTTCAGTACTTATATTTAATTTTAAATATATCTATATAACTGTGTATATACCGCACATAAAAATGAGATGTAATAAAATTCTGCCAACTATTCAAGACTTAAATTTTGCAGTAATTCAAATTGAATGACATATGATGAAATTGCACGAGATTGGGTACACGTACAATCTACAAGACGTCAAGACCTGATTTTTTTTTTTTTTTTTACTTGATTTGAAAATTGATATTTAAATTGTTCAATTAATCTTTTTAAATGAATTTGAATAAACAAGTTCCATTATTAGATGTTATCATTATTTAAAATCATGATTTCCAATCGATTTTATCACCTAGCTAAAAATCAGTACTATAGGCCGAAAATACTTTTTAAATATTTCTGATATCCATAACTAATAAACCTTTTATATTTTTAGTAATTCATGACTTCAAGCTTGGAACATCGCCAATGCCAACGTTCAAAGTAGTATTTTTTTTTTATATTGATGACTTGGGCTCCTCAAGGGAATCAAGGTCGGAAGAGTACAAATTTATGATCTGAACTGTCCGATCAATGATGAATGTCCAGTGATTAATATTAAGCCCGTCAAAATTCGTGTGATCCGTAAAAATCTACCCGTCGAAATTAGATCAGACGGTTTGGATCGAAGGTTAGCACTCAGCAGAGGATACTGATCCCCTCATGTAGTGTCGTTGCTTCATGTAAAATTTATTAAGTGGGGTCCTGGCGGTGTTCCGATTTGTTCAGAAAAAAAAATGTTAGCCATTTGTAATGCAAGAAAGTAAACTTGAAACTTTGGTTTTAATTTCGGACTATTTGAATAATTAAAACTATAATTTATATTATTTACCTACTAAAGTATGTATTATTTAAGCATGACTACAAAAAATAAAAAAACATGTTATATTAATTCATCCTAATTTGGATAAGTTTTAATAAGTAATAAAACTAAATAAAATTGGACAACAAAACTTCTTTAACAATTGGCAGATCGCCAAACAGCCTTATTTTATTTTAAATAAACTTTAACAAATTTAAACTCATAACATCAGCGTTAGAATTTACCAATCACAATTAATCTCACATTAAAAGAATCATTTTAAGTGTCAGGTCTATTTCATCGCATTTAAAATTACGATCAATCAATTTCTAGCATTCCTCCTTCGTACGGAAGTTCTCCCTCACGATAATTAAGAAGAGTGGGAAAAGAAAAGAATATGAAAACAACATCAATTGGCGATTTGTATGGTTCCACCAAAAATAGAATTAATAACCAATAAAAAAATATCACCTGTAAACATCAAAACTCTTATCATTGTTTGTAGCATTTGTACCCATTGGACAATTGAGAGACATTTGAGAGTTGAGACACATCCACTTCTTCTTTTTTTTTTTTTTTGCATTTACACTTTACGGTGCTTCGTTTTAAACAGAAGTGCTTATCATGATTATTTGTGAAATTATTTACAAATCTGTCCGTCTGTTTGACGTTATCCATTTTGAAGAGCTTCAATTTGTGACTCATTGGCACATTCAAAAGAGTCGAAAATCACAGAACAATACTAACTCGAAAAAATATTAATAACCTTTTTTAAAAAATGAATTAACAAAATTGTACTATTTTGATTGTTATTCTGCGTAAGTTCTATTACATCTATGCTTCACTTTCATTCATGGAAAATTGAAAAGCAACACGATATGATACGATCACGATTATTAATTAATATTTTTTAATCATTGTCTATTTCTATAAATGTGACAATCTGATACAACACGAATGGGCAATGGCTGACACGAAGCTTCATGTTAAATTGTCAATTAAGGCCATCGCATCTTCCTTTTTATAACATCAGGTGTCTCGGGAATTTTTTTAGAAAATTCTATGCAGTACAAACAACTGGTTACAAGATGAGCACCAAATCACTTTGTAGTAATACGCGTGAGATTTGAGAGATCTCAAATTGTGGTGGGTTTCTCAGATTTAGACGTAAGAACAATACTGGTCGCTTTCTTTCTCTCTTTTTCATTGTTCTAGAAAAAACGATATTTCTCGAGCAAGTCTTCTCCGTATGCATTCCGTCGTACGGTCGCACTCCTCTCGTTATCTAAATTTTATTGTCGATGATGATAATATGCAGAAAATTAAAGAAATGACGGGTAAGGTAGGAGGGTACGCGTATGACTCGTGTCATGTGAACTCTATCTAACAAATCCAAGTATATCCTAGTTGAAGCTGACGAACATATTTTTTTATTATTATTTTTTAATTTTTTAATTTTTTTTATAGACGTTCTGAGACAATTATTCATGGGATTTTAAATTGTGCGAGAGACTGCCTTAGATTCTCTTAATTGTACGGTTTTCTGTTTTGTTATTTTCCTTTTTCTCTGGGTAGCTGCTACCTAGTACTTAAAAAAAAAAGAACATATTTTTTTATTTTCGGCCGATTCTCATTTCCCACCCTTGTTTTGTTTATTTTTTCTTGTCCTTTTGCAACATAACTTTATTCGGTGTATTGTTACCATTTTTCACTAAAAATGTAAACCTTTTCTCTCTTGTAACCAACAAGTTTCTTCTTTTATTAAAAAAGTGTGAGCTATTTTTGATAAATAATATTTGATAAATCCAACTTTAACGCAATAGATACTCCTATAATAAAACTTCATAGCGTTTCTCAATGGTGCAGACCTACTTAATAATTTTTGTAATACAAGAAATGAAAGAAAGAAAAATGCAATTAGAGGTGTAAACAGGGGTGGAACCAAGCACACACTAAAGTGTGCTTTGTATATGCCAATTTTTAAAAGGTCCTTGTAAATTTGAAAATTCTATTCTAATTTTTCTAAAATTTTTAAAAACTCTTATTTGACACACTCTAAAAACTCAAAAAGATGTACGTTATGAAATTTCACCACTTCTATTTGAATATTCTGGTCCGCTCGGTGTAGCCGATAGGCAATTCTACTTATTCAGGTTCACAATGATCTCTCGTTTAATGTAAGATTGTAAGGACAGGTGGGTGGTACTTTCCTTACATCTAAGAAGAAAGCGGTTCCATAATTCCATTTCCAAGTACAATCCGGACGAACTTTATCAGATGCAAACATCGGATTGGGATTGACATGGACTAGCCAACTAACTAGGCTCCGAAATTAATTAATATAAAAATTTCGACCCAAAAAATTTTAATATACAGAATTATTTTATTTTTTTTTAATAAGAAGAAAGTTCGAACGCGTTTCAGAAGCGAGTATTTGAATTCCCCTCCGTACGCGTTTATAAAACGCGCTCCAACCCTCCCAACGCGTTTTATAAACGCGTACGAAGGGGAGATGCTGTCCACTTTCCTCTCGTTTGTCAGAGCTTCGTACGCGTTTATAAAACGCGTTGGGTGGGTTGGAGCGCGTTTATAAAACGCGTTCGAAGGTATATTATTTAATTTTTAGGAAAAAAAGTACAAGCATGCTCTGATAAAGACTGCAAAAGACATTACAAGATTTGATTTTACAATGTCATCTTTGAACTACTGAAATTATTTATAAAAGCAGCCATTGTTGAATTAGAATGCACAAACACCCACTACCTCCTTCTTGTTAAAACCTTCAATACAATGGACAAAGGAAATAGCTCTAACTCAAATAATGATGTTCCAAACTATCGAAGAGCAACCCGCATTGAGTATTGGCCAACTTTCTACCATTACCCTGCCAATAGAAATCAACCAGAAAACGGAGAATACGAGGCAATTTGTCGCTCTTGTTATCGCACTTTGAAATACAACATCCATGAAGACACGACTGAAGAGGGAGACGTGCTCGAGTTAAAAATACACTACCAATGGCACATTAATGGTGGGCCGGAAAGGGAACATAAGGAGTACCAGGAGCGGCGATGGCGGGAACACGAAAAGAATCTGAACCGAGAAAGGCGATATGACTGGTACAGAAAATATTACACAGAACCTCAACCCATCCCCCAACAACAACCGAAACCCTACCTCTCGTGTGAACCAACTCACTGGACCGTTTACGAGAAAATATACAACTTTAATGGAGACCACACAGTGACCTGTACAAGGTGTGCTCAAGTTTTCAATTACAAAGAAAACATATTGCGTGACCACTACCATGAGCACAAACGTCACGACGAGAATGAACAAAGAGCTCGGGACATAGAGACGCAGAGGATTATTAAAGAAAGAAATGAAGAAATGGATCGTAAACAAAAAATTAGGGAAGAAGAGGCAAGGAAAAAAAGGCTCAAAAAATCAGAGCAAAAATTGAGAGAAATGAATAAGAGGGATGAACTTCGACAAATTGCGGCAAGCCGAATGGCAGGGATAGAAAAAGAAGAAACCGATGCGGCTTTTTGGAACGAAGCTGCTCAATTCGTTGACAACAGTGTTCCGAGTAATCAACAAGAAGATGATGCTGCTTTTTGGAACGAAGTCGCTCAGTTCGCTGACAACACTGGTGCGAGTAATCAACAACAACCGAATGATGAAGATGAGCAACCATGGTGGGATGAAATTCTACAACATGTAGATAGTCAAAATCTCTAAATATTTATATCATTCTAATATTTATGTGTTTTATTATTATGGTTGTTAATGTAATTTAGTTGGAATTGTTAATGCAATGTTTTATTTTTATGGTTGTCTTTTATTTCTTCTATTTTTTGTAGTGCTTTGCACTATAAGTTGTGGTTTTAATGTGTTGACGTTTAATGGATAAAAGTTGTTGTTTGGAGTATTTCATTTATTGGCGTTTCAATACATAAACGTTTATGTTTCAAGTAGTGCTTTGCACTCCGAATTTTCAAGTCATAATAATACACAAGTCAATAATCACAAGTCATAATAAACAATCCAATAAATACACAAGTCAATCACAAGTCATAAACGAAAAATAGTCAATCAACATCAGTAATACACAAGTTAATCACAAGTCCATAAACGAAAAATAAAATCAACATCAGTAATACACAAGTCCATAAAAAAAAACTGTCATCATCAGCAATAAAATCAGTCCATCATCGTAACTAATGCCGCCGCCTCCTCCTAGGTCCCGAAGGTGAAAATCTGTCAATCACCTTCACCGCACGCCTATCTCGTCCAGCCGGGGCAGTAACGTCTCCTGAGTCAGTGGACTCTGTATCCCCATCGTCCTCCTCCTGGAGGTCCTCCTGCTGGTCCTGCTGAGCCTCCTGCTGTATGGGCCCAAACTCAACAGGCTGCCCAGCCTCCTGAGGAGTCGCTATAGGGACATAATCACCCTCCTCATCTCCGGCCGTCCGTAGCAATGTGCTGAACGAGTCTGTCCCTCCCATACTACCAGACGGAGTGCCAAATGATGGAATAGAAGAAGGCGTAGGCACTGACGGTACAGTAAATGGGGGAACAGTAAATGCAGGAAAAGAGGAAGGCATACCAAATGGTGCAAAGGAGTACGGTGGAGGATCATGAGGCTGGAAAATGCTAATGGGATCCTGAGAAATGCCAGCAAACTGCGAGGTCGATGCTGATGCACTATGCATGGATGGAGTAGGACCTGAGGATGGAAACTGAGTAGGAAAGAACGTGCGTGGTCCTAAAATATCATCTAATCGCCCGGTATTCAGTCGACCATCCTATAATATTAAAAAAAATAATGTGAATATAAATAAATTAGTATCTAAAATTGAAACTTGCATATAAACGAATACTAACCGCATGCATCAGATCCTCCGCCTGAAGGTCTGTGGGTACAGTCGGACGTGCAGAAGAAGACTCGTCCCCAGAATCTGGTATGTCCTCAATATTTGTTGGAAGTCCTCGCTGCTCCAACAAATCCTCCAACCTGTAATTTATAAATTATTGAATTTAAAATGCAAAAACGCAATCAAAAAATTAAATTATTTAAAATTACCTCAGAGGGATGGAAGCATCATGCAACTGCGAACGACAGTTGGCGAGAATTGCCTTTCCCACCCTTCTGCACCCCTTCTTCACAACCAGTCCCAATGCATGAAGTGCATTCTTCAGCGCAGAGTTGCCCTGCAATTTACGAGAATAATGACATATTGCACAATTCCATTTACCAATCATACATTCCATATTTAAAAAATTAAGATGTACCGTATTGCGAAGTCTGGACCCCATGTTTGTGTACTGCCTCTGAGCAAGAGGCAGCTGCTGAGTGCGCTGGAGACGTTCCTCGGCATCCTCTCGTGGCGTGGGTCTCTCCGAGGCACCGTATCGCCAAAACCATCGGAAGTACCGAAGCGTATCAGTATCAGTCCAGGATCGAGTCTCCAGCTGGCGTGTCTGTAATGCCTCGTCAGTCCACTCAGCATATGCACTCGCAAAAATGGTAGCAAAATCTGGACGATCTCGATAGGTACCGTGCTGGAAACCCAGCAGGTTGTGTGTCACGTCCCAACTCTGTTAAAATAAACACGTTAGTTCTTTACTCTAATTAAATTGAAGTTGATCGTATGATAAATCAGAAAAATATAGCAAACGTACCACAGGTAGTGGAGGAGGAGTAAACTGGTACAGCCCAAACTGATGCCTACAACGGTCGGGGTAGTAGTAGGCAACAATGTGGTAGAAAATGAGCGGCAACCGAACATGCTCCGCTATGGAACCCTGCTGTGCTACCCGTGGCATAAGAGCTCTGTCGAGTACGTACGGAAACCAGTTGACGTCTTCAACGTTCAACACGGCTAGGTAGTCCCGTGCGTTCTCCACTGCCCCGCGGTGCTGGCTCCGTGAGAAAGACCGAGCTTCGCCCCATTTCCTGAAAATTTTGAAGGTTACGATTGATGTGTTGTAATTTGCATAATATTATTGAAAAATTATTATAAGTTATTACCTGCCATACGGCACACATGAATCTAGGTTAGGCTGTCCTAATCCACCGATAGGAGCAACCTCTGGGCGACAAACAGGGAGGTATGACCATGCCCAAAATAATAGTAGCATCCAAGGTCCCGTCACAACCTTGAAACGCATGGAGGCACGGTCCAAAGCACGATATAGACAAGCAAGCGTGGCACCTCCCCAATTGAAGTCCGGAACTTCATTCAAATTGCCCTGCATTTAAATTAAACAACGCATTGAAAAAAAAATAATTTCAACATTGAAAATAACAAAATTAAATTGCAAGATTCAAAATAATTTCAACATTTCAGTGTATGAACAAAAGTAAAAAATTTATTTAAGTTAAGAAAATTATACCGATACGAGCTCTAAAAAGTATGCTGGGACGGAATTCTGAGAAATATCGGGAAACATCAACGTCCCAAATAGCTCTAGAGCCACTGCACGCGTATATCGGTCTAACTCCTCACCAGGAGCATCTGCCGGTGGCGCCACCCCGCAATTTTGCCGCAACCATTTCAACTTAATGTTGTTGCCCACAACAACATTGCCCCTGCATTGTACAAATTTAGAATAATCAATACAAGTAAGCAATGCATATATTGAATATGCAAAATCAATATTGCATTCGTATTTTTTTCACTTACTCCCTGCTACTCCTTTCTCGGTGCCACTCTCCCAAATCTTCATGAGGATAAAGATTTGCACGAATCTTTTCCTCCCAGGGTCCTCTCGTATTCGATCTAACTGGAATGCCAGTCGAGCGCAAACCATATAAGAAGGCAACATCCTGGTAACAATTACAAAATACGTTAATATTACGAAAATATAACATTTAATATTACGAAAATTAATATTCAAATTTGAATTTTAAATATAAAGTTTAAATTAATGTTAGAATTAATTGTGAAAATTAATACGAAAATTATATGTTAGAATTAATTGTGATAATTAATACGAAAATTATATTAAAAAAAAAATAATATCAAGTTTAAATAAATTACCTGTAGAGTAACGGTCATCTCTCCAACGGGAAAATGGAAAGTATGCGTCTCTGGACGCCAAAACTCGACCATTGCCTTCAGTAATGGCATGTCGATGTTGACATGCTTCACCTTCATAATGTGACTGAGCCCCAGTTTGATCAGCCTTCCCTCAATCCGTTCGTCCACCTTAATTGTTCGCTTGTGCGATCTCAACTCCAAATGTTTTTCACGCTGCAATTTTTAATACAATTTTTAAGTATTTACAAGCATTTAAAATAAATACAATTTATAATACAATTTATAATAAGCATTTTCGATTAATTTTTTACTACAAATTATAATAAACATTTAATATACAATTTATAAGTCTATTAAGAAATCTAAATTATTAAATCAAAAAAATATAAATTAACATAAAAAAATCTATTACCTCCTCAAAAGACAAACCAACGAGATGGTCGTTATCCGTAACGAACAAAACCTGTTGGTTTTCTGCGTTGGCCGGTTGCACAGGTGGAATGACATTTTGCGCGCTCGGACGGGCTGCGCGACGCCTACGTCTTTTTGGCCGCTGGGTGGAGGCTGCTTCGGTGGGGGGTGCTTCGGTGGGAGGTGGTGAAGCACCAGAAGGACCAGCCTCATCTTCTGCTGAACTCATCTGATTCAAATAATATAAGAACAACAATTTAAAACAAAAATTAATTTAATAATTTTTTAGCTAATTGGACAAAAAAAGAACAAAACCAAAAATTTTTTTCTATATAATTGACATTTTTACAATAATTACTTTTGCATACAATTTCCACTAATTCCATACAATTTACTAAAATTTCGACTAATTTCCATTCAATTTGCATACGAATTACAGTAATTTGATAATAAATTCCTACACAATGTCCATACAAATTCCACTAAATTCCGTAAAAATTCCATGAACATTTTACTAAAATGTCCAATAATATTTCCAATAATTCCATACAATTTATGTTACTAAAATTGTGTACTCACTTTATTAAAATGTCCAATTTCCATACAAATTCCATACAAATTTCCATACAAATTTCCAAAATTTCCACAATTTCCATAATAATCCATACAAATAGGTAAATGCACAATTTCCATAATCATCCATACAATTTCAATAATTTCCATAACAAATTTCCACAATTTCCAAAATTTCCATAATCATCCATACAATTTCCACAATTTCCATACAAATTTCAATAATAATCCACAATAATAATCCACTAATTTCCACAATTTCAATAATATCCATAATTTTCAGTAAATGCAAAATCAAAACCTCGATATCGGCGTACGTTGTCTTTCGAACTCCTCTTCTCTTCGCACGGCAACCACCTTCGCACGGCAACCTCTTTTCTCCCTTCTCTTCTCTCTTTCTCCGGCCGCAACTTTCTTTCTCTTCTTTTCTTCTTCCTTCTCTTCTCTCTTCTCCCTTCTCTTCTCTCTTCTTCCTTCTCTTCTCCCTTCTCTTCTCTTCTCCCTTCTCTTCTCTTCTCTCTTTTTTTCTTTTTCTCTTTCTCTGGACTGACTGAAGCGACGAAGAAAGAAAAAAAACGGTCAGAACTGGATTTCGAAAAATTACCACCTTCCTACGCGTTTATAAAACGCGCTCCAGGGCTCCGAACGCGTTTTATAAACGCGTACGAAGGTGTCAGCTCCTCAAAAGGCGTAACTGAAGGGGCGAACTTATCTCTTCCTCGTACGCGTTTATAAAACGCGTTCGGAGGGCTGGAGCGCGTTTTATAAACGCGTACGGAGGGGAATTCGAATGCTCGCTTCTGAAACGCGTTGGAACTTTCTTCTTATTAAAAAAAAAATAAATAATTCTGTATATTAAAATTTTTTGTGTATAAATTTTTATATTAATTAATTTCGGAACTAGGCTTAAAAAAAATAAGAAATGTCTTTCCAATTAAGTTGAACGAATTGATTAAAAATGATATTAGAATTAATTTAAACATCCACCGAATGTCATTTTTTTTTTGTCAAAATATTCCAGCAAATTCGTGTACACAAAAATTAAAATAATTTTTCTAGAATTCGAACAAGTGAATATTTAATTTTGTATTATACTATATGCGGATGATTAATTCATTTTTTCTACTTTTATAACTTCACATGATACTATATATTATATAATTGACTAAAATCAGCAATCTTGTTGTCGGTTCTGTTTTCGCGTTTCATTTTGTCCCTACGATTATTGAGATTGAAATTTGTTGTTATTTTGGGATTTTAGATAAAATTAAATCGTTAGTTAGTTGTCGCTTAATACAAAAATAAATAAAAAAGTAATTATTTTGTTTATTGTTTATTTATATTTGAAAAAAACTTTGATTATCTACGTCTTTTCTTTGGGTGCGTTTGGATATAGGAAGAAAGAAGAAGAAGAACGAAGAAGGAAGAAAAAAAATTATAAACAATCCAAACTCTTCATAAAGTTACACAATTTTCAATATTTCTTTCCACTTTTATTCCCTTCTTCCCACACCTATCCAAACGGAGCCTTTAGAAAGAGACGCGTCTAGCTGTGAGCTGTCTAACTCCTGATCAACAAATTTCAACACATGGATTATTGAAAAATTGATGAGATATTATGACTGTAATAGTACTTTGAAAGCACCACAGGCCTGTAGAATAACGTCAAACTTGTTTCGATCGTGCCACGTATGCCTACAACCTTTCGGCTAATTAATTCCATATATAGCATAGATTATTGAAATATATTATCGTCATTATTGCTGATATAATACTCTGCATTATTCTCCCTTTCTCTCCTTGCTTTTTTTTTTAAAATCTATTATTGTCATTATTGCTGATATAATACTCTGCATTATTCTCCCTTTCTCTCCATGTAAGCATATTACTAGGAACTAACATCAATGTCTTTTGTCTTCTCAATGGTATATTGGTACATTAAAAAAAAACCCCATAAATTATAGCCAGGGATTTCGACGAATTTCTCGTTAATTAATAGGACAGGACAGCAATTAATACGAATCATGCTTTTGTCCTCCTTTTGGACATGATTATACGATAATTTGTGTTAATCTGCATCAACAATTTCATTTTTTTTATTTAAAATTGGGTTTCTGTCTCTTGTTTCGCGGATTATTCAGCTTAATAATTGTTGAATGCACTTACAGATTATGCAGTGTCATCAATGTTTTCAACAAAATGTTGAAGCGATAATTTGTCTTATTATAAGGTACAACTGAAAAAAAAACAATAATCATCGGCTTAAAAAAAATTAAATATAACCACAACCACAACCTCAATATTAGTTCCATAAATGACACCAAAATTATATCAATTCAAAAACCCAACGATGCAAGAAAACTACAAAAGCTTTTTCCTGTTAAAATTCCTATTAAAGTTAAACCTTTTATATACTTGCCTTGCACAATAAAATTTTAATTATGAAAATTTAATTAGGAAGGGCCAACTAGGACGAAGTATTTTGTGGGTATCATGAATCTTCAGATCACTTGTTTCTATATTGTTCCTATTAGTTTTATATGGTGGAGACTTAGTTCAGCGGGTCGCTGATATCATCAGCGGGTCGTTGATTGAGTCGACAGACTGGCACCTTTTCATCAAAGAGTGTCTGATCTGTTTAATCTGAACGCCTCTTATAAAAGGAGACGTTACAGACTTATTGAGGAGTCTCTACTGTTCTTAGAGAGTCAGGAAAAAGAGGGAGAGTTCCACCATCTTGATTTTGTGTATCAATACAAAATCAAACACTTAAGAGGGGTGTTTCGGTCACGACGGTCATTCTCGTGATTGTGCAGTGAGTCCAAGGCATTTGTGCTATGGATACAGAGATAGACTCGTGTTCAACGTGGTCTATTCTCACTGGTGTGTGAAGACGAAGTGCAAGCAATCCAACTCGACGTGAAAGAGGTCACCGTCGATCCAAAGCTTCCGCATAACGGTATATCTATCTTTGTACTTAGATATATTTTGTCCAAACTCTAACAGTGGTATCAGAGCGCTGTTAGTGCCTCTTTTCGTAGGGTTTGGACTGCGATGTCCTTCGTTAGATCGTTTGTGTCAAATTTTGCATTTCATGGTATTCAAAATCCTTGTTGTAGATTAATTTTGTTACTGATCAGTAAGGATTGTAGATACAGTCTAATTTAGTCATTGAGGACATAATTTAGACTTAAAATACCATAAAAGTTTTACTGGTGCGAGGTTTAGGCCAGATATGGCCAGAAACAGACCAGAAGGCTCCTGTTCTGCCACGACCAGCGGGTCGCTGATTTAATTAGCGGGTCGCTGGATATCTTAGAAGGTCACTCATTTCTTAGACAGACCGCTTGATTAGCGAACGAGTCGCTAACTTTACTGCGGGCCGCTAGGAGAGCTAGTGGGTCGCATATTCTGGTAAGACAGAGAGATGTAAAATGACACAAACAACCAGACTAATACCCATTAATATTTTTTTTTTGGTACACCCTCTACTTTAGCCAAATTTGACCTGGTTATGATGATAGACACTTGGAGTGTTTTCTCATGACTTGAGAGAGATGCTTGAGCTTCATGTTATCGTGATAGTTCGCATAAAAGACAACACAAAGGGTGATTCTAGATTTGGAGGCTCAAGATCTCATCTAGTTTCTGATCCTTGTCGCTGATTTGAGTTTTGTAAATACTTTGAGACTTAGTTCTTGCGATTTGATTGATTGTCTCAGACTTTCTTTTGGTTATCAAGGCTAAGTTATATAAGTATTTAGTAATAACTCAAGAATCAAGCAGCAAGGTATTATAGTTATAATTGAGTGGTTATAACTTCTTTGAGAAATGCTAACAGCATACATATTGTGTTTTGTCTCCATTGTATTTGTAGATACAATGTCGGCTAGTAAGAGCATCATTGCAGATCTCAACTCGGGAGAGAAACTGAATGACAAGAACTATGATGTGTGGCATCGTAAGATTCAGTATCTCCTTGAGGACCAGGGTTTAGAGGAGACCCTCACAAAACAACTAACTGAAGCTGATCTTAAGGACACCACTAAAGCTTCAGCGAATGAGGATTTTCAAAAGAAAGATCGTGCTGCTCGCGTGATGTTGCTGAGCAGCATGTCAAATGACATTCTCCTTCGTTTTGAGAAGTATCGCTCCACAAAAACTTTGTGGGAAGCGGTCAAAGTCCAGTATGGTGGTACTTCAACCACCCGCCTGCGCCAATTAACTCTTAAGTTCAAAGGCTATAAGAAGAAGCCCGATCATTCGATGCGGGAACATCTTAATGCCATGGCGAACATGATTAATGAGTTGGCGCGTGCTGGTCATATTCTCACTGATGAGCAGCAAGTGCAGGCAGTCATTCGGTCACTCCCTCGCTCGTGGGAGCACATGAGGGTTAACTTGACCCATAATGATAATATTCGCACTTTTGATCAAGCTGCCCACCATGTGGAACTTGAGGATGACCGGTTAATGGCAGAGAAGGCCGAGAGGGCTACTGGAGAGGCAATGATGGCTGCTGTCTCAAATTCTCAAAAGAAGAAGAACAAAGGAAAGCATCCTCAACAAGGGAAGAATGCCAAGTCTGGAACTGAGGGTGCTTCCAGTTCCAAGAATAACAAGAAGCGCGATAGGCGTGGAAAGGGAAAGGTTGAAAAGGCCAAGGGAGCCTGTTTCAATTGCGGAGAGGTTGGTCACTTCATTCGTGATTGCACGAAACCGAAGGTACAACTCTCAGCTCCAGCGAGCCGCTGGGATGACCAGCGGGCCGCTAGGGTTGTTCCTGATTCGAAATTCTTGTTAAATTCTGATTTATTTGTGTCTAGTTGCTTTATGCTAACAGAAAACAATCCTGTTTGGACTGTTGATTCTGCAGCAACCGACCACATAGCTCAGGATCGCATGGCATTCATGGAGTATCGTCGGATACCGGTATCAGAGCGCTGTTAGTGCCTCTTTTCGTAGCGTCGAATACCGGTATCGTCTGATACCACTGTTATCTGATACCACTGTTATTCATGGAGTCACTAACAGGAATTTCTAGCGGGTCGCAGAAACACTCAGCGGACCGTAGACTTGGAGTCAGAGACAGAAAATCCTGAACCTCGTAGGAGTGCCAGAGGACTAGTACCCCGTCGTCGGTTTCAGATCGATGAGGGAGAAATATTCTTGGCTGCTCAAGATGGATTAGTTGAACCTCGAAATGTGCAGGATGCACTTTCGAGTCGCTATGCTAAGGAATGGATGAGGGCAATGAATGAAGAAATGGAATCCATGAGAAAGAATCAAGTTTGGGAGTTAGTTGATTTACCTCCTGGTCGCAAGGCTGTTGGGAATAAGTGGATTCTCAAAGTTAAGCGAAAGGCAGATGGATCAATTGACCGTTTTAAAGCTCGTTTGGTGGCAAAAGGATTCACTCAAATAGAGGGAGTGGATTTCGAGGAAACGTTCTCACCCGTGGTGAAATTTTCCTCTATCCGCTTAATTCTGGCTATCGTTGCATCACTAGATTTAGAGCTGTTCCAAATGGATGTTAAAACTGCATTCCTCAATGGAGAGTTAGAGGAAGAGATATACATGGAACAACCACAAGAGTTTGTGGCTAAAGGGGAGGAGCACAAGGTGTGCAAACTCCGCCGATCCATTTATGGTCTCAAGCAGGCTTCACGACAATGGAATCTTAAATTCCACCGAGCCGTTTTATCAAACGGATTCGAGGTGATGAAAGAAGATCACTGTGTCTATGTGAAGCGGTCCAAGAACATTTTTCTAATCTTGACCTTATATGTAGACGATATTCTATTGGCTGGAAATGACATGTCTTTGATCGAGGAATCAAAGGTATGGCTATCCTCCGTGTTTGATATGAAGGATATGGGTGAAGCTAGCTATGTGCTAGGTGTCAAGATAGAAAGAGACCGATCTAAAAGGTTTCTTAAACTATCTCAAAGAAATTATTTAGAGAAAATAATTGAGAAGTTTGCTCTTGTTGAGAGTAAACCTTTTGACACACCTGTTGAGAGAAACACCAAATTGAGTTCTAAAATGAGTCCTAAAACAGATGAAGAAAGAGATCGGATGAAGAATGTTCCATACTTAAGTGCTGTTGGCAGCCTTATGTATGCAATGATGTGTACGAGACCCGATATTTGTTATGCGGTGAGTCTCGTAAGCCGATTTCAGTCTAATCCAGGACTTGCACACTGGCATGCGGTCAAGAGGATTATTCGGTACCTTAAAGGCACTCTGGACTATGGATTATGCTATCAAGGGATTGATTTGCATTTAGTCGGCTATAGTGATGCTGACTGGGGAGGAGATCTAGATGAGAGAAAGTCCACATCTGGCTTTGTGTTCATGCTAGGTGGAGCTGCTATTTCTTGGCGTAGCAAGAAGCAAACATGTGTGGCACTTTCCACTATGGAAGCCGAATATGTTGCTTGTGCGGCTGCTGCACAAGAAGCTATATGCTTGAGGAGATTCTTACGTGATTTAGGGATATTCAAGGTTTCTCCTGAACCTTTGATACTTTATTGCGATAATACGGCAGCGATTGCGTATTCTCGAGACCCTAAGTTTCATGATAAGACAAAGCATATAGACTTGAAGTACCATTTTGTTAGAGACTTAGTGGAAGAAAAGGAGATCATGTTGAAGCATATTTCTACTGGAGAAATGATTGCTGATCCTCTGACAAAACCGATCAGTCGTGATCTGTTTTTGAGACATGTCAGAGCTCTCGGTCTAAGAACGGGAGCGGACCGCTTGACATTCAAGCGGACCGCATGGTTTCCTGGCGGGTCGCTGTTTGATCCAGCTAGCCGCTGATACTGTTGATTGTGGACAGTTTATTTATGTATGTTTGTATGTGTGTATTGAACAATGTGATAATAATATGTTTGTTTAATTGATTACTGTTCAACTTCATATTTACTTTGTTCAATAAATTGTTAGCATTATGGTAGTATGTCGATGAGCTAGAATGGCTTATTTACACAAGCATTCGCCTTTGATGCCTAGGGCGTGCAAAGATGAGACTCTATCAAGCTATGTGCGATTAGTCGAGGACTAATGTAGCTACTTCTGTAGCCGAAGCTTGTTGTCGCCTTAGTTATAGACTAAGATGAGATTTGTCTTCTTTTAGGCGAGTCAGCATGAGTTGATCCCCACAACTCATGAAGCTCAAAGAGTAGCCAAGGTGAGTCACTCCTTGACGCTCGTGGCAGCGGTCTTGTTGAGAGTCTCAGGATGAATTACAATGATAATGGTCTAGACCATAGACACTTAGATTGTAATTGGATCTTAACTTGTATAATGAACTTGACATACGTCTGTGTTGATAGACAGTTCATTATAACACGTGTTTCATACCACGTGTGCTTGGTGGCGTTGGGAATTGAGTTGAGTGGTCCCAGGACCTATACCAGCTATCTCCTCATAGTGTAAATCTCAAATACATACCCTTATGACTAGTGACTATGTCATGAAAAATGCAGTTAATGTTCAGCTACTTTGGTGTGTTACCTATGGCTATGTATGATTCGGTCTACCGGTGCATTGCTGGGAAAGCGATTAACTTTTATTTTGATTGACATGAGTGCATAAGGAAGATTAATTTTTCAAATCGCACAAAGAGTGTTTCTTTATGTTCAGGTACCACCGGACTCATCATTTGGATTGAGGAAGGGAACATTTGTGAAACTTAGATTGAAATGGATTAAACATTTGCCATTTAGCTTGGTTGGCGATGTTATGTCTAGTGCAGAATTTGATAGATCTAGGGTATGAGTATATACATATAAACTGCTTAATTTTAGAAAAGGGTCGATGCCTCTTGGCTGGCTTTAACATATGTTAAAGTTTGGCCTTGTAGCTCCCGCATGCAGGTATATACGCTAGTCGCACGGTACATTTGCCGTATGAAGACATTGCTGCAGTTAACCAAGTCTCCAAGAGGGAGATATTAGTTTTATATGGTGGAGACTTAGTTCAGCGGGTCGCTGATTGAGTCGACAGACTGGCACCTTTTCATCAAAGAGTGTCTGATCTGTTTAATCTGAACGCCTCTTATAAAAGGAGACGTTACAGACTTATTGAGGAGTCTCTACTGTTCTTAGAGAGTCAGGAAAAAGAGGGAGAGTTCCACCATCTTGATTTTGTGTATCAATACAAAATCAAACACTTAAGAGGGGTGTTTCGGTCACGACGGTCATTCTCGTGATTGTGCAGTGAGTCCAAGGCATTTGTGCTGTGGATACAGAGATAGACTCGTGTTCAACGTGGTCTATTCTCACTGGTGTGTGAAGACGAAGTGCAAGCAATCCAACTCGACGTGAAAGAGGCACCGTCGATCCAAAGCTTCCGCATAACGGTATATCTATCTTTGTACTTAGATATATTTTGTCCAAACTCTAACAGTTCCTTTCGACATGTGTTCTTTAGAGAATTTACAATTAATTGTCAGTTCTAAAGAAATTTCTCCTAATCTTAGTTCCTAAGCAAGAGTTTAACTAGTACCATGCACTTGCTTATGGTAGATAAGCATCAACTTGAAACACTTTTACGTGCTTAATTTACTTTGGACCATTTAGTCAGAGCGTAATAAGAAGAATTTTAGGGGTGTTAACAGAAACTTTTGGATTTTATTTATTATGAAACTTTTAAGTCTATATTATCATTGAACATGTGAGATGACAGGCCTGGAGGCTAGAGCAGCATCTATGTATATATCAATGAGGTTCTTTGTGATTGAAGATGAGGTACCGTAAAACCCAAAGATCTCGTGGACGAGGATCTTTCTGATAAAGTAAGAGATGCCTTAAGGATCTTGCTGCTCTTGTGTGTTGGTCTCCTTTAGCTTGAGTTGTGCGTCTTATGATTGTTTGAGACTTATAATTGATTGTTACGTTGTGGTTGTATTTAGTGTTAGGACTAGCTAGTCTTTTGATTGATTTTCTTTCTTTCGGTACGAACTTTAGATCTCTCATTTCTGTGTTGTATTGGTAGTTTTGTGATGCTCTCATATCTAGGTACCGGTCATTCTTCAATTAAACCTTATATTTTTACTGGTTTTCTTTGATATAGAGGCATCCTATCTTGTGGTGTTATTGGTTAAAATAAAAAAGAAAAAAGAGACAAACGCTACAATAATTAAAGTGCAATCAAGAGAAATGTCAGGAGGGAGAATACATTATCTGATGTATTGATTGGTTAAGATTTCAGGTTTAGGTACTGATTGTTGTCAACGTTATCTTTCCTTATCACGAATAATTGCCTTAATTAAATTCTCATATTAGAATACTGCATTATTGACAAGAGCGAGAATTTTCATAACACATGTCCGTTGGGAGAATGGACAACTTATGAAGAGAATTATGTTTGTTCCTTTATTTTATATATATATATATATATATTTGCATCATCCATCAGGACCATATAGAGTTCTAAATACAACTACATGTAACCGTTTTTGGCAAAGACCTCCATACAAATATTAAAATTGACACGTTTTTTCAATTATGCCATTGCCAATTGATCCCATTCAGCAATAGATCATGATTGCTTAGTTTAAGCATATCGTTTGGACCAATTATACAACGAAAAGATAATTAATAACTTTAGGCCCGGATCAAAATATTTTTTACGCGGGATTTGATTTATTTCAATTGACTTTACGGAATTTCGTTAGATCTAATTACATGGAAATTCCAATCAAATGACACTAAATTCGTTCATTTTGATCATGAATTTTCCAATGAAATGAAATTTCATGTTAAAAAAAAATGAAATTCCACCAAGGTATAACTTGAACCTAATCATTTTCCATTCAAAATTTGTAAAAGGAAAGGTCATCGAGGCATCGACTGAATTGTTTCTTATACTTTTACTGCCAATTAATTATGGAGTTTTTTGAAAGATAAAAAAAAATATGCTAAAACTTTTCTCTTTTGTAAATAAGCACATGGTCATCATTTTTCCTTTCAAATTCCACATAGACAATAAGAATTTTTTACAAAGAATCTTTGACTTAGAGATTCGTTATACACATTAATAAATAAGATATATATACATAAAAAGGGAAAAAAAATTAAGCCTCTTATTATGTGGAATTACTTTATTTGTTCGTTATTGCGTCTGTCAATTTATTTTTATCTGATAGCTATGTGTATCCCGTATATCTTTTCTCATTTAATAAAGGAAATATGTCTGATATTTCTAAGATACAACAAAACTGTTAACTGGTGCATCATCTTTATGGTTAATTCTTTGCATGAATTTTATTGTGATTTATCGTGTTATTGTTGTTGTCCATGATTTCAACATTTAAAATCACTTGTATATAAAATTTGCTAAATATAAATTTTTTATAGGAAATTATTTTAAATTTATTTATTATTATTTTTTTTGGACACTTCTTCAGAAAGAGAGTTGAAAAATAACCCTATCAAGCCCATTTTTGGGTTTAAACCTTCTCTGGTACGTGTTACTGCGTTGTTGATGGTCCAGAAAATTTTGGAATGTTAGATTTAGACTTTAATGATTCGGATTTATCCTAGAAAGTACACTAAACTTCACGATTTTTCCAAAGGTTGGGATCTCACAAATGGAGTCGTGGTAATAGAAGTTAAAATTCTTAAATAAAAAAATGAAATAACCAAAAAACTAATGATCTAGGTCTATATATTTTTCAGAAGAAAAGGTTGAGCTTTCTATTGAAAAAACAATGTGATATCATATTCTAAATCCAACGGGATTGTTTCGTCACCTCTTTTAAGTTTCTGACGATAGAAGGACAGAGTTGCAATATTTTATGGATAGTTTTGTGCTACCCAAAGGTTTAAATATCGCTCCTAGCGGCCGCTATAGCGCCGATTTAGCGCTGTCATGCGACAGAACGCTACACCGCTACGTATTTAGCGCTTTGTCTCATAGCGCGCTGTGTAGCGGAAGTTAGCGACATTTCGCGGACATATAGCGCTCATTTAGCGGTAAAAAGCGGTTTTTAGGAATTTCGTTATATACTGCCCACGAATTGCAAAAGCCCAATTTGGCCCATATAACTGTTACTTCATCTTCCTCACCGTACGGAGACCATGTTTCTCCTCTTCAGTCCTAAATCGCTGCAGCATATTGAAAGAGAAATTCGACCCCTGCCCACCTCACGATCCTGCGACCCAAAACTTCCACCTCACCTCCGCCTCTCCATCTCATTATTTTCGAAGTTCGAACCTCTATTGCTAGGTAGCTCTCCTGTACATAGTTGAGTTGATTTGGGAACGTTTCTAGGTTTGGTTGCTTGCAAAATGATGTAGGTGAGTTTAATTAAAACCTAATTGAATTGCTACGCACTTGATAATCATGTTATTTTCTATCCCAATTTTTGAAATATTTCAATTCTGATTTTGACATTCGCATTTTTACTATGCGTTTGATTATATTTTTCAGTTTCGAACTAAGTGGAGTTCTGTACTTGATAATACTAATCAAAGTACTTATGTCGCCATGTTAAATAATTTTAATTAAAGTATGTATTTAATATTAAAATACTGTATTACAAACTTCTAATTTTTGAAGTAAGAGATATATGCATGTATTTGATGTAATATGATTTTTAATTTGAATCAATTTATATATCTAGCACAATTTCCGCTATGGTCCGATAGCGGCCGCTAAATGGCCGTTATCCGCTATCCGCTATGATATTAACATGTCCACTATGAATCCGCTATCCGCTATTTAAACCTTTGGTGCTACCAAAAAGTACGGACAATTTATTGATGGCACTCGCAAGTTGTTGAGGTCAACTTTAAGCCACATTCAGCAATTAGCATTGCCTCCTTTTAGTAAAAAATGCTCCATTTAAATATTTTCAATTTTGTTAGTATCTGCATTGTTTCAAAATTCAAACTGCATGACTTTGACCTTGGCATTAGTAGTTTCTTATTTTATTAGGTACGTATATAGTTAGTTATCAGAATACATCATCTAATGAGCAGGTACCTCCAAGGGAGGTGCAAAGTAGGACTGTTTTCTTTTAACTAGGGGAGGTGATTAAGTATTCAATTAGTTTACCTCATGACTTTGATTATATTTATGATGCACCATAACCTAGGAGCAAGGTTTAACAAATAAACTTTTTTAGAACTCATTTTTATAAGTTTAAGGAGGTTTAACAGATAAACTTTTCTGGTGTCTCCATTTTTCAGCAATTTTATTTTTGTTAGGATAAATTTTAAAATTTCAGGTATAAAAATTTGATTTGTAAAGTTGATCATGATCGATGATTCAAATTCTTCGTTCAGAAAAATCATATTTTTCTTGTGATTATTCTGGCAAAATTCTTTCAATCATCCTTGATTGGTTTCCACTCCTGCTAGTTTCACTTTAATTTTTATATTATATATATGAAGAGAAATGCAATCCAATAGCAAATTAGCAATAATTATGAAGGTATTGTTTGCTTATCTTGGAGGGTGTAGCAATTTAACTTATTATTTCTTGGTAAATAATTTAAAATAAATTGGAATCTTTCTCCATTGAAACCGGCTTTCAGAATTTTTGCAGGCAGTTAATCCTGGGGGAGGATAGATGCCTTTATTCGAAGGAAGATGCTCTATCTTTAGAAATATGTAAGCCACCACAAATATAATACTTCATAACAGATATATTGTAGTGGATTTTATTTGCTTTTCAAAACATATGAAACTGCATACTTATATCTGCAGAAAAATTCACATATGCCAGTATGTATTGTGGACTGGTTAAGAAAACCTCAGCCCTCAAAAAAAAAAAAAAAAAAACCTTGTAAGAAAACGCAAACCACGTTTTAAACATTGATCTGATAGAATATAATAAGAAAATTTTCCCTAAGCCTCAACAGGAATAAAACACAATAAAATTCTCATTTAGTCCAAAATCATAAGCCACCCACTTGGTAATGACATCCGTAACTTATTTTATACGGAATAAATTGTTTATGCATAATTTTAATCATAGACGACCATCATTCACCGTATATTGGAAATTAGTCGATTAGTTATAATTACCAGGATGGTATAATTGCAAACTTGAAATTGATAATTTGTTTCAGAATGTATACATTTTGTAATTAACCTAGATGTGAAAGTCTCTTGGGCCAATGGATTTGTAAAACCCAAATCAAGTTTGGATACTCTTTGCTTTTGGGTCTCAACTCTGTTCTATTTCAGTGAAAGATCTTGGTCCGGAATTAACATGATTTGCACCTTTTATTATAGTTGTTTGGTTTTCACCTTGGGTTTGATTTAGAACTGACCTATACAAGGACCGTCATATTTAGGGGTGAAAACGGTCACCGTTTCGATCGTCGAAACAGTTAAGATTTTTTGTTGCGTTGTAAAAATGAAACGGTTAACGAAAGCTTAGAAGGGTTTCGTCTATGTGTATTTTCATAGTATTTTCGTGATTTCGACCGTTTGGACGAAACGTTTAACGTAAATGGATGATCAATTTCGTTTTAAAACGAAACGGTTAACAAAATCGACCGTTTTCATGGTCGTTTTAGACGTTATGCAGCCATAGTCATATTAGCTAAAAGTGAAGTTCACAGGTAGAAGGGCGAGAGTGAGAGTGAAGAAGCATGCTATTTTTGAATGATGAGAGAGTAAAATTTTACTATTTTTACCGGTGGATTGAGTGAGCACAAAGTGTGCGTGGATTGCTATTATCATTCTTGAATTTTGCATTTGATAATTTTGTTTCAGAAGTAATCATTTTGTTATGGACCTGGATGTGAAATTTCTTGGGCCTCCGGATTTGATATAGACCCAAAACAAGTTTGCCTAGTTCTACTTTTGGGTCTCAATTCATGTTTTGTACGTTTGTTCTAGTTGTTTGGTTTTCGCGTAGGGTTTGATTGATTTAGAGCACCCATAATACAAGGACCATATATCATATCTGGTAAACTAAAAATGAAGTTCACTGAAGGTAGAAAGATTCGCATCTTATTCCAAAATTACATCTGTAACTTCTTTTGACTCCGATAACAATTTGGATAAAGCCCATCTGTTTGGGTGGTCGCAGGTAGCTCTGAGAACTATATCAGATTCCAACTTTCCAAGAACTTGTTGGTAACAAACCATTTTGCATCCCCAGAAGAACTGCCTGACTAAAGAGTACCTTGGAGGTAACTGTTGACATTTGGTACACTGGTAATGAGAAATCAGAAAACTGATTATAAATTATCAGTGTCTATCCCCAGAAAATCGCTGGTACCCATGGTAAAAGCAAAATGTGGAAATTTACCAGATATCAGGCTCTTTTATAACTGCTTCCCCAAGTTCAGCCTACTTCCTCGCAAATAGGTTTTCCCCTTGGCAGAATATAATTTCATATTAGTGAAATTGGCAAGGACATGTGAAATTGCAACATAACAAAATGTGTCAGTCAAGTCAAAATTATGATTTACATTACATTGTTGCAAGTACCTAGAGATTGAATCAGCCCATGATAATGCTAAAAAAAATAGAGTAAGTGATAGAATTTTGGCACTATTTAATTATTTGGTTTCATTTATGTACTTGAATACAATTAGAGTCGACGCATAATGGAAACATTGTGTGTAAAAGAAAGGAAAAAAAAGTAGGTTATCTAAAGTTAAAAAAGACAAAAGATGATAATTATAACAATGGGCGACCTGAATCAATTCTCTTTATACTTGACCTTGCAAATCTTTTCATACAATCCCTCCACTTTCCCTGAAAAAAAGTGCAAATCAAGTAGAAATCAGATTTAAAAATTCCAAGAGGTTTTTAATTCAAACGATTAAGGTCAAATGCATACCTCACGTGAGTGCCCATTGTAATTTTCAAAGGTTTTGAAAGAGCCATCCACAAAATATCTCTTTATAATATTGCATAATTCCTTTGGTTTCTCACGGTTTATGGCATGGCCCGCATTCTTTATGACAACTAGGTGCGAGTTATCACCCAAATGCCTGACAAGTTTTCATATTATATTCTCAAACAGTTTCAACAAAAAAAATTAATAAAATATAAACATATAAAATGCAAATGATAACCAAAGACCTTTTTAATCTGTGACAAAGCTCCAAGGGGAATACCTTATCCTGGTCACCCCAAACAATCAAGGTTTCCTGAAAATATAAAACATGTTATAATAAAAAATGCTATGAATACAGAAAAGAAAAATACTACTTTGATACAACCTGCGAAATTTATAATACCATGCATACCATATGGAAAGGGAAAAAAAATAATGAAGATGACAATAAAGACTGAGGATAATGATCCTTTTTTTACTCACTGCCAAAGGGATCATAGAAGTTTAAAGAAAAGGAGCAGCACTGTATTTCAAGATATTTGTAAGAGGGATGAAATGCATTTTCCATTATTAAAAGCAATCATATACATACAAATTGCATGGTTACATGATGCTTAAAACAGGGCAAGCAACACAATTGCTTCTGCAATAAAAAACTAAAGCTGAGATTGTTACCTGATTGATTTTAGGTAGGTCTGCCAATTTTCTACCATTAATCAAAG
Organism: Rhynchospora pubera; assembly: GCA_028095005.1. Lineage (NCBI taxonomy): Eukaryota > Viridiplantae > Streptophyta > Magnoliopsida > Poales > Cyperaceae > Rhynchospora > Rhynchospora pubera. The sequence goes on along the minus strand of CM051459.1, from coordinate 348,976,320 downwards.
CATAAAGCAGCTCCGTTTTCTCTTTTACATTCTCAGTACACATAACCTGTAATTTTGTATGAATGAAGAAAATAAATTACTTAAAATTTGTACAATGCAAATTACTTATTTAAACTCCTCATAATCAGATGCCTTTCCGCTTTTGCAAACACAGAAATAAAAAACTTACAAATGCATATCGATCCAATTACAATTATAATCATACACTGATTCTTAGAAAAAAACAGCCACCAATCCCGTTATATTGTAGGCTACCAGATTGGCATGAATCAGGTAGTGACCGACACAATGCCAATACCAGTAGCAGTATCAGACTCTTACAGTACCAAAATAAGAGTTTTAAACCCTTGCCTGGATATAATCCCGGATGAAGCAGGTTGGCATTATAGGAGGTGGCTTACAGAATGTCAGTTTAACAAGCTGTCTGACATCGTCAGGCTGTTGCGGCACTAAGAGACTAGCGGCCTCTGCCATGTCCGACACAGCAAACAACCCAGCTGCCAGGTCAGACTCCTCTAGGCACACCCCAGCCGACACTATAACCAGTTTGTCAACAGCATCCGGGTACATAGCTGCGATTTGGTACGCAACAAAGCCGCCATAGCTGATCCCAACCATGCCAAACTGGTCCAGCCCCGCTGACTTAAGCGCTTCCATCACTGACCTGGTCCATCTCATGCATTTAGTTTAGATATACATTTTAAAAATAAAATAAACCCTTTTATATAAATTAAAATAAAAGAGAGGGCTTAATTGCAAACCTGGCTTGGTAAATATCAGAACGGTGAGCAGTGGGAGAAGAGGAGTCGCCGAAGAAGAGCAAATCGGGGACGTAGAGATCGAAGCCGGCCCGAATGAGGGGTCGAAGAAAGGGGCTCCACTGCCAGGTGGCGCGCGCACCGAAACCATGCAAGAGGACAAGCGCGGGGCGGGAGGAAGGGGAGGGAGAGGCGGGGAGCCAGATGTGAAGGGTGGCCCCATCTGTGAGAGGGAAGAAGGCGGGGCGGAGACCGGCGGAGGTGAAGGAGCGGCGGTGGCAGCGGTCGCGCGCCGTGGTGACGCTCCACCACCGTGGCCCTGGCCGTGGCATTTGATCTGAATCGGGAATTGGATTAGTGGCAGTGGATTAATGTGGGTCGGTCTTTTGTGATGTTGTTTGTTCTTGCGTTACGTCGCTTGTGTTTCTGTGCCACTGTCGATGGCAAGTAGTGACTAGTGCGAGCCGTCTGTGCAAAGGAAACTTTCTGTGTATCTGGCAAGTCAGCAATTCGTTTGTTTGATGTCAATAATGTCAAGGTGTAATGTGTTGCGGATATAAATGACAAGGGAGTAGACAGTGTCAACTATATAGGACATTATAAAATTTTAATTTTAAAGATTAGAATGACCGATCGCTCAAATTGTTCTATGTTATGAAATCTGCAAAGAGACCAAATTTTATATTTTTTTACTATTTTTTTGGAATTTTTTAATATACTCAATCTAAAAAGTTATGAACTATCCAATTTTAAAAATTCAAAAAAAAATAGTTAGAAAATTTGAAAAAATATAAAATTTGATTTTCAAGGTTATTTTAATCTAGAGATCATATTGAGCGGTTTGGATCAGCCGTTTGAAATTTCAATTGTCGACATTTGAATCGTGTTTGACGTCCTATATGTTTGATTCTAGCATTACTCTAATAATAATACGGAATTGTTTCCACTGTCCCTGAGATTTTTCTGTTCTCTCATCCCAAATAATTTAGTGCTCATCCTCATTTTTTTTATTTTCACTATTTTCATCACATTTTTGTCGCTAACCCCTTCACCAATTAGAATAATTGAGTTTATTAACTACAACAACTATGTACATTAAGTAGCACAATTAGGTTTAACAATTAGAACAATTAAGTTTATTAACTACAATAATTATGTACATTACGTAGAACAATTAAGTATATGAATAAAAAATAATTAAGTAGAACAATTATGCTCCAGTTTAATTTTTGAATCTCTAATTTAGTCACCAGGCCACACCTGATTAATTTGAATTTAAATAATCTATTACAACCACAGACAATTGCATAGAAGCTGGCATTTGACACACGACCATTGTTTTTTAGACACAAATAATCCAACCTGTCACAATTGTGGTTTGCATATGTTATCTACTTATATAATTTGCATATTGTGTCTACATAAGTAGTTTGAATATATTGTCAACATATGCAATTTATACATTTAACATTTAGTTTGTTTTCCGTCTGTAAGATCAAAGGCTTGAAAACTTTTGGTGGAACTAACCAACATCAGTTTCAAATTTTTTAAGTCTCTAACAACAAGTTTATTGCTCTTGACCACCTCAGTCACATTCGTAGTCACACAACAAAATTCATCCAAGTCAATCTATTTGATTTTCTGCAATTATTGAATCACGGCTCGAGATTAGGGCACCAAAGTTATCCTTTCCTTGATCGTGTTGGAGTTCATATTTGAACAATTGTCGATTCTAATTTTAAATAGAGGGTCTAGTATCACACCAACATACATCTAGAGAGATAGTTCATGAAGGTTATCCCAACTCCGTGGTTTTGCCACATTAGAATGCCATACCATAATGATGAGATGATTTTATATACATATTTTGGTAGGGTTTTGACTCCAAACTAAAACATTTGACTTGAGTTAGGTTAATTAGAGTCAGTTTAATTAGGATTTTGTGTCAAGAATGAGTTACTACCATAATTCCTACTTTAATGCAGATTTTGTACAAAAACATGACCTAGATGAATCAATGATGATGTAGAGCTCCTCGTAAGCTTTCCGCTGGTTTTTGAATCGCATCAAACGGAGTCCGGATGAAAGAGATATGGGCAAAACAGTAACAGTGCGCAGTGCTGAAATTTCCAAACGGACCGTCAGAAAATTCAGATGGACCGTTTGACTTTCGCAGGGAAAAACTGTTATTTTCAGCCAGATTTCAGTCGGTCCGTCTGGAGGTTCAAACGGTCCGTCTGGAACCTTCCAGAAATAGTAGAAAGTGCCCGATTTGGTGGTTCTTCTTGGTGGGGTGGTTATTTTCAACTCCCAACACGTCCAGAACAAACCTCCTGTGTCTCTAAACAATTCTAATGCCTATTTAAGAGGATTTTGAGGAGATTTTGAGGGAGAAGCCCATACAAAGTCATATAAGGACACACAAGAGCATACAAGGGGGTGTTTTAGATCCAAGGTCAATTTTTAGGGTTAGACATAGAAAAATCTGAGAGATTAGTCTCAAGTCCAGATTGTGGCAGCGTTAGACGGGTCGTTTGCGACAGCAACAAGTCGTTTAGAAGGAGATTTCAACAATTTCAAGGGAAATCAAGGGCAATTGGTTGTAACTTCTCTTATTTTTCAATTTTCTCTTGTTTGTTTGATGTCTTTGAGTTGTTGATTTGTTATTCTAGGGTTATGGTTGTAAATTTATTTGTTTAGTTATTTATTTGCTTAGTTATTTATTTATGTGTTTCTCTCTTTCATGATTTAATTGATTATGTGATATCATTGATTTAGGGTAGAATTGATTATACCAATTAGATTAAGGCCTTGTCTAGTATGATAATAATAATCTATACCTTTGTATGAATTGATTGACCAACTTGAGGATGGTAGTAGCTGATGAGTGAAACCAGGATTTAGTAGCCGATAGGTGAACCTTTCTCGCAACGATGGTTGTGAGATATCCTTCAAATTGAAAGATAGACGTAGAAAACTTAAGCCAATAGTGATGACCAAATCTTAGAGTATTTAAGGGAAGTAGTAGATTAACCTACGAAACCAGAACCGTAACGAATAACGATGGTTAGTATCTGGTAATCTAGGATTAAAATACGATTCCACACACATATTATGAATAGCTAAGCGGTAAACAGTTTCACGGTTCGAACGGACCGTCTGAGATATCAAACGGACTGTTTGGGAATTGAACTGAGCAGATTAAGTTGAAACCAGAAACCCTAGAATTCAGATTTGCTGATTATCTCCCGTTTAGTTCTAGTTTGACCTTGATTTTAGACTTAGGATTTGAACCCACCTTCGATTCTTTAAACACCCAAAATAGTTGAACTCGTCTAACTAATTAATTAAAGTAAAAGATCGATATTCCAACACCATCTCTGTGGTTCGACCCTTAGCTTTACTACGATAGATTAAATCAGGTAAAACGAGATTCTTTTGACTAGGTTTGCACCCGATCACATAACATTCTTTTTCTTTCATTCAAATTCCATTACAGTTAAAGTGCGACCTCTCAATCGTTCTTTGTAGGGACTTTAGTGCTTTGACTAGTGTTGGTGCATAAACAAATGTGCAATGCGATCTACTAAGATCCTTTTAAAGTTTGCTCTTGTCTAATTTTTTAATATCTAATTTGATCACCAGACCACACCTAAGTAATTTCAATTTTAATAATCTTGTACAACAAGTCAACAACGGACAATTTCATCTAGGCTGGCATCTGATACACCACCATAGATTTTTAGTCACAAATAATCCAGTCCGCCACAATTATGGTTTGCATATGTTGTCTACTTATATATAATTTGCATATTGTGTCCACATATGTGGTTTGAATATATTGTCAACATATGCAGTCTATACATTTAATATTAGTTTGTTTTCCATTTGTAAAATTGGTAAAGCAATTAATCACGAATCAAAAACATAGTCCAATGAGCTAATGCAGATTTGGGCAAACTTCTCATATGCTGACAAGATCAAAGGCTTGAAATCCTTTAATGGCATTAACCAACATCAATTTCAAACTTGTTAAGGTTCTAGCGACAAGTTCATTGCTCTTGACAGTAGATAGGTGGGTTTCACATCGAAATATTCAACCCTTTTAGGCCTTAATTTCAATTAAATATTTGTGTTTTAGTTAGATTTTAATGCAATTTAGGTTAGAAATATGGTACTGCTATTTGCCCTTGTTTAATTTCAGGTTCAATGACGATTTGGTGCAAAATTGGACCCAAGGCAAAACTCAAACGGAGCAAGTCAAGATCCAAGCGACTGGAGCAAAGGAACATGGTCAAACCAGACAAGGCCCATGTTATGGCAACCCGCCAGGATCCTGGCGACCCCGCCAGACTCAAACGGATATACCCAATTTGGAGACGTTATTTCTGGCAGAGCGTGTTTTCTATTTTCGGAAGAACCAGACATGATCTCCACGCATGGGAACCGTCCTTGAAATCTATTTAATCATGTGGAAGACCACCAGAAAGAAAAAGACAGATTTTGGAGAGAGAAATCGAGAGAAGATAGTAGAAATTTCCCGCAGCAGTCTCCTGTCGACCCCGCCAGAAGACAAGCTGAGAGTTGTTTTGCTGTTGTTTCTTGTTGTAAACTTTCTCTATCTGCTTTCTTTGATGTTCAATCTGTTGAAACCTGTTGTTTTAATGTTTAGTATGACTTGTAGTGAGTTGTTTAGTTTAGGGACAATTGTAGGGAACCATGACTTGGTAGATTAATGAAGTTTAATTTAGTTTTCTAATTTGTCTGAATTGCTTTGGTTTTCTTAAGTTTAATTGCTTGAATTGAGAATATGAATTGAATTGGTTTGAAGGTTTGCTCACTTGGTTAGGCCTGACCTAGTAAATAAGCAGAAAGAACCCTAATTTCAAGGATGATTTGCATTCCCATACCATAGGATAGTTAGTATACCCAAAAGGTGAAACCGGAACTTAGCTGAAAGGTTTATTTCCTCCTAAGATCGAGAGATTTAGGATATCCTACCGAATAGTTAAAGCAAACCCTAAAACTTAAGCCAAGGAACGAGAGTTGAAACTTAGGTTTTTAGGGAGGTTTAGAGGTTAAAACTTAGTAATACCAAATCAAGAACGAGAGTTAGTATTTGGACCAGAGTTTAAGTCAAAAATCTGAACTTAGAGAACTTAGAAACTAATTAAACTGAATTATCGTATTGTTCTGGCGACCCGCCTAGATAGTGCCTGGAAGTGGAACCCGATCAATTGACCCTAGTTTAAATTCTTAATTCGAGTTAGACATTTTCATTAATTTTTAGAGTAATTTAGAGATTAATTAGAATTTAGATTAATTACCTTTAGTTTAAATTTAATCTTTTTGAATCAATTAACTAAATTTGACTTGTTTACCTCTAGATTACAACAACAACAACTAAGCCTTTTGTCCCAAACAAGTTGGGGTAGGCTAGAAAGAAACCCAACAAGAGAACACATCCAAGAACAAAAAAAAAAATAAAAAAAAAATAAAAAAAATAAAAAAATAAAAAAATACTAATAGTAAGACTAGCCATACTAATAATAATACCTCTAATAATAATAGTAATAGTAGAAACCTAGACCTCGACCGTGACCTAATAGAGGGACCTACAAACCTATGGCATCGCTCCTACCCCTAAGTTCCTACGTCATGGCTCCGGTACATGAATTGCTAACTTCCAAGCGCTCCTATCGATCGCCAACTCCTTGGAGACGTTCCATTCTTTAAGGTCTCTTTTCACCGCTTCTTCCCATGTCAATCTTGGTCTCACTCTCCCCCTCCGGGTGTTCTCGAAATGATTAAGAATTCCGATACGTATCGGTGCCTCTGGAGGTCTGCGTTGGATATGTCCAAATCATCTCAAACGATGTTGGATCAACTTCTCCTTTATTGGTGCGACCCCAACCATATCTCGTATGTCATCATTTCTAATCCGATCTTTCCTCGTGTGACCGCAGATCCACCTCAACATACGCATCTCAAGCTACGCTGCAAATAGATTAGATTTGAGATTTAATTTGACTTAGGTTTCACCTCCGATCAACAGCCTCAGTCACATCCATAGTCATGCAACAAAACTCACCCAAGTCAATCTCTTTGATTTTTCTGCAATTATTGAATCATGGTTTGAGATTAGGGCACCAAAACTATCCCTTCCTTAAACGTGTTGGAGCTCATAATTAGGCAATTGTTGATTCTAATTTTAAGTAGAGGGTCCAGTCTCACACCAACTTGCATCTAGAGGGATAGTTCACGAAGGTTGTCCCAACTCCGTGGATCTGCCACATTAGATTGCACTACCATAACCTACTTTTTCTTTGATTCAATTTCCATTCATTTATAAAGTGCAAGCTCACAAGCGTTCTTTGTAGAGGCTTTAGTGGCTTAACCAGAGTCGGTGCATAAATAAATGTGCAATATGATACACTAAAATTATTTTAAAATTGCTCCAGTACAATTCTTGAATCTCTAATTTAGTCATCAGATCGCATCTGATTAATTTGATTTTTAATAATCTACTACAATCACTGACAATTGCATCTAGGTTGGCATCAAATCACCACAATTTTTTAGGCAAAAATAATCCAATTCGCCACAATTATGATTTTCATATGTTGTCTACTTGTATAGTTTGCATATTATTTCTACATACGTAGTTTGAATATGTTGTCAACATATGCATGTTATACATTTGACATTTAATGATTTAAATAATATTTAGTTTGTTTTCCGTCTGTAAAATTGATAAAGCAATTAACCTCGAATAAAAAACACAGTCCATTGAGCTAGTGCAGATTTTGGCAAACTTCTCTTATGTTGACAAGATCAAAGGCTTGAAACCCTTTGGTGACATTAACCAGCATCAATTTCAAACTTGTTAAGTCTTTAGAAACAAGTTCATTGTTCTTGACCACCTTAGTCACATCTGTAGTCACACAACAAAACTCACCTAAGTCAATCTCTTCGATTTTTTTGCAATTATTGAATCACAGCCTGAGAATAGGACACCAGAGTTATCCCCTCCTTGATTGCGTTGGAGCTCATATTTGGACAATTGTCGATGGTAATTTGAAGTAGAGGGTTTATTATCAAACCAACATGCATCCAGAGAGACAGTTCACAAAGGTTGTCCTAATTCCGTGGCTCTGCCACATTAGATTGCTCCACCATAATCTTCTCTTTATTTTATTCAATTTCCATCCATTTACAGTCAAAATGCAACCTCTCAAGCGTTCTTTGTAGAGGCTTTAGTGTCTTAACCAGTGTCGGTGCATAAATAAATGTGCAATGTGATACACTAAGATCCTTTTAAAGTTGCTCAAATTCAATTTTTGAATCTTTAATTTGGTCACTAGACTAAACCTGATTATTTTTTATTTTAATAATCTACTAAAACCACGGACAATTGCATTTAGGCCGGCATCTCACACACCACCACAGTTTTTTAGGCACAAATAGGCCCGTCCATCACATATAGCAACATCTTCCAAGCGAGGTAGTTTGCATATGCACCAAAACATCTAACAACTTTGAATCAATTGTAGTTTGCATATGCAGTTTACATATGTATATTTTACTATGTATGCAGTCTTGTTTCTACCCTTTTTAAAGTAATATTTTCTAACAGAGTAGTCAGCATATTAGCTTAAAATTTGAAACCAAATTTCATTGAGCATGAAAAATAGGTGGCGATTAAAAATATCGTAATTGTAAAAAGTTACATTTTAGATTTTACATTTCATTATGTTAGCAGATTTTAAGTCCCATTTCGCCACTTTTTTCAAATAACAAAAATCATCATAAAATTAAGGAATGCTGTACGAAACTAATAATATAAGCTAACATTTTTACATTATAAAAATACGAAAACATTAATTTAATTAAATGAAATTATATAAAAATCAACTTTAATTTCAAAAGTAAAGTCAATCAAATCAGTTTATTAAAATATAACTTACTTAATAATCTCTATAAGATAAGCCGAATGAATCAACCTTGACATGCGGTAACCATGTCGCAATTTCTTGCAAAACTGGTACATAATTGCTTGTAAGAGATAGTATTCGAATATTAGTTCTCATTTGATGTCTACCAACGAAGTAAAAACTTATCCCTGGTCTATACATTCTTACTTGGTCCTTTCTAATGAGAGAAAACATAAAAGATATTATATGAAGTCATTGTCTTGTTTAAAAAAGACAACTTAGGATTAACTTTTATGCCTATTGTTTACCAAATGTGATCATGCATCATCCGTTTTTCCGGAGATGGAGATCTTTTTTCATGCCAAGTTTCAACAATTCCACTGAATCAATTTTAAACAAAAGGATGCCACTAAATATTGAAAGACCAGACTATTAAACGAAACTGCACATCATACTAACAAATTATACACGAAAAAGACCAATTCGTTTTTACAAGTACCTTGACCTTTCTATACATTGAATTTAGATTTCCACATTTTTTAAAAAAGACAATAGGCCCCAACCAAGAAGATAACACTAATTTTAAAAGAGATCTATACTGGCAACAACTACCAGCATAACAATAATTGGGATACATCATACATGCCAGCATAGCTACAATTGGAATTAGTCTTGCTTTTAATTTAAAATGCATGTCAATGCAAACTAATTGAATGCATTAAGCAGAACTGGGTCGTCATAACAATTTAGACTTTCCTAGTGCAACAAATTTATAAATCTCTTAACTAAACAATGAAGTTCAATATCCGACAGTATGACTAAGAGTTGGGAAAAACGAGACGCATCAAGCACACATAAAACTAGAAAGTATTTACAAGAGAGGAGAGGGGCATGTGAACCAAAAAACTACAAAAAACTACTAAAATCCCCTACTAAAAAACAATCAACCTAAAAACAAACCCAAATGTGAATACAACCAAAGAATCATTTTTTTATACAAAAAATAGCTACTGCCTAAATCGAACTACAATACAGGAGATATCATCCTTGCTATTTCTTTTCAGAGCTTCATTAGTAAGTTGCTTAGCTGCCACATTTGGGTCCTTAATCTTTCGTGCAATTGCCACAGCCTCTTCATTTTTCATGACCTAAATAGAAAATATACGTACATATTAGTTACGGATCAGGTTCAATCCTGTTATGTCCAACATTTTATGATGAAAAGGTGACAAACAACTCAATAATTTAGAATTTCCAACTGAAAGAAACCCAACTAAATTGCAATATAATGAAATACAAACCTTCCACAAACCATCACTGGCAAGGATAAGCAACTCAGCATCAGCATTGGTATCAGCAGATTTCATATCTGGATCAGATCGTAGGTGCGATTTTAAACTTTTATCCCCAAAGGCTCGAGAAACGGCTAATTGACCATTCACTCTTGGTACATCACCTGATGACATGTTAAAGAATAGAAACAAGACAGCCAGATAAGATCCCTTCATCGCTGTTGTATTTTTTTATAAAGAGAATTGGCCAACTTACAAAAAGGATTACAACATGATATAATTATAGGGGCACTAGTACAATAATTCTCCTAACTTATGTTTGTGTGTCTTATGAGAATAACCAATCTGCATCAATCAATGAGGCCAAAAGGCCAGTACTGCATTGTCCTGCAAGGTTAATTTGTGTTCTTTGTCTAAAAAAATAAAGATATCAATGGCAGCCTTGGACATCTTAAAAAGTATCTTGTTGTTTTACAATTGAATAACTTCAGGTCAAGACGAAACCACTAGTCAATTGAGTTTCTGTTCATGGTCACAAGTCAAAACCACAAGTCAGTAGTTATCCATGACGAATATAAAACAAACAAATATTATGCTGACCAAAACTACACAATAAATATATACAAGGAAAAGGTTAAAAACCTATACCAGGCAAGTTAGAAACGAAACCGCCTGTTTTCTCAATAGCACCTTTCTCAGAGTTGGGGTCATGGTCAACTGTCATCTGCACAACAGCCGTAGCTCCGGCCAAGACAGCACGTGAGTCACCAACATTGGCCACCCACAGCTTCCCTCGGTTCATGAACAAAATGGCCGTCACAGCTGTTGAACCGCCCCGCCCCAACTCTGGGCTCTGATCTAGAATCGCCTTGTCAGTTTTCGCATATGCTCTTTGAATCGCCTGCTCTGGGTGCGTCCAAAAATCTTCCTGAAAGATATGCAAAAATTCATGAATTGTCATGGTTTGATGCTGAATATATATGTGTTAGGAATTACGTAAACTAGTTTGGGAAATTTTTTGGAGAAATTGGACATGGGGTACAAATAAAATTACAGGCAATAGCTCTGAAGCTTTCAGAGTTTAAATGAGATATTTTTTTCATTATTATACAGAGATATACAGGTAACTTTGATTTGTTGGTGCTGGTATAAATTCTTCTTTTATTGACTCAAATTTAGGTCTCTATCAATGCCATCAACCACACATGCAGTTTTTTTTTCAACACGGGCCAAGATGACATGGGCGGTTTACCAACCTTAAACCTTTTCTCACACAAACCCAACGATACATAAAAATTCAAAAAACTATACCTCCTTCATAATATTGGAGAAGAGATGTTTTTGCAAATAAGCAGGCACTTTTTCTCCCAAATGACCATCAAAAATGGCAAAGAGACCAAGCTGTTCACCCTTTGCTTGTACAAATTTAGCCACATGGTAGTCTTCCATTGGATGGTTCGCCTTCCCTTTAACAAGGCTACAGCCATAATTTACTTTGGGGCGGCTTTCACTGCTTTTTTTGTTTCCCATATGAGTTGGAGTATTATATGCAGTTTGCTGCAGACAACAAGATAAATACAGTGAACATTTTCAAAGATGGGTTCTAAATATAAAGTCAAAAAAAAATTTCAAGTCTAAATATACTGTTTTTTTCCTATAAAGTGCAATTATAAAAATTCACAACCAAACCGGAAAAAGTCTACTTTGATGAGAATCACATTAATTTGACATTCATTCAATTGTATAGAAAAACACATATTAAAGCAATTCATAAGATAAAATTCCCACAGAAACAAAGGGTAATTAAGGGTTTCAAGTATTAATCATTTTACAATATGCTTCATCAAAGTAAAAACAACTAAAAACCCACTTCAGTATGATCCAAACTTTTTCTTTTACTATTAATATTTTCCAGGGGAACTATGAAATAATTCTATTGGAGTACCAAATTGGTAAACACCCAAGAGAAAGGACGTATAAATTAGTTCAAAGACTAATACTTTCGATCCGATAAGTTGAGTTCGGAAGGCAAATCGATCAGGAAAGTTCAAACAAAACAACACACATCTAATTGAACAAAACAAACTATGTTTTAAAATTAGTAATGCCATACCTGAGAACTCCCGAAACAACAAAACCTCGGCATTAGAAGAATCAAATCAATACACAAATCCACAAAGAACCAACTATCTTCTCCGCCTAATCATCCACTTCTGCACACAAACCCTTTCAATTTCTCAAGAAAAAGAAGAGTTTAATGAAATCTCTCTCCACAAAAGGGGCAAGTAAACTGAGACTCAAATGCCCAAGAAGAAGAAGAAGAGGTCTTAATTGGAGATAATTAATTAGGGTTTTGATGAATTAGTTGGCCAACCAAATCCGAAACGAAAGTGTTTGCAAGAGTACGAGAGAGAGAATGGGAAATGGGCTTTGAAACTTTGATATAAAAATTTTGTCTTGGAAAAGACAAAGGAAGAAAGAAGGAAGCAAAATTTGAAAAGAGAAAAAGACGCGATACGAGGCATTTTTATTTATTTTATTTTATAATTTATTCCTACCCGTGTTGACTTTCAGGCTCTGCCGATATTACGACACGCGTGGGGTGCCTTTTTAAAAGAGGCGCAGAGATATGTCGAAGAAATTATTATATAATTTTTTCAGTAAATGTATCTAGAGATTGTGTGAGGTTGCAGTTGTGTGAATCTTTGTGTGCCGAGTTTAAGTAAACGGAAGTTATGGAGTGAGCGTGACCACACAGGAGGCAAGTTTGCGGCCTCGAATGATTTAGCAAACGGAAGTTAACTTGGCATCTATACATGTTTTCGTTGATAATTTGGAAAATTTCTAATTTTTAAGTATAAATTTATTATAAACAATCTAAATTATTTATAAAATTATACAATTCTCAATAAATTTATGTCTAGAAATAGAAAATTTTTCAAATTCCCAAATTCCTAAGCGATCCAAATAGCCCAAAAAAAAAATGACATCTTTATTATATTATAAAAAGACACGCGTCGCACAGTTTTAATTTTGATTATATCTATATTTTAAGTTAGGAACTTTTCAAAATATAATTGTTTTGAGAAAAAAAATTTCTTTCAATACTCGGTTTTCTTCTCCTATGAATTGCTGTGACGTAGACCTAATGAAATATTTCTTCTGGGCGTTTGGATCGCTTGGGAATAGGAGAAATTTTCTATTCCTAACTATAAAGTATTGGGAAGTGTGTAATTTTGTTAAGAGTTTGAATTGTTTATAATAAATTTATGTCTAGAAATAAAAAAATTTCAAATTCCCTCTTGATCCAAACAGCCCCTTCAATACTTGGTTCGCGCATTGATCATTGATTTAGAATCTTATTGACTCTCAACCTGCAAGGAATAGTAATGCATATACCATACTTTTTATCTTCTGTATATATGTATATATCTGCATCATGAAAATTCCACTATATTCAAATTAAAAGAGAGTTTAAAGAATGGAACGTCTCTTTAAGAAGTTGCTGATCGATAGGAGCTCTTGGGAGTTAGCAATTCATGTACCAGAGTCATGACATAGGAACCTAGGGGTAGAAGCGATGTCATAAATTTGTAGATCTCTCTATTAGATCACGGATGAGGTCTAAATTTCTACTATTACTATTATTATTAGAGGCTACATTTGGATAGGTGTGGGAAGAAGGGAAGAAGGGAAGAAGTGGGAAGAAGTATTGGGAAATGTGTAACTTTGTGAAGAGTTTGGATTGTTTATAATTTTTTTTCTTCTTCTTCCTTCTTTTTCTTCTTTTTTCCAACAATCCAAACGCACCCAGAGGCATTATTATTAGTATGACTAGTCTTATTATTAGTATCTTTTTATATTTTGTTTTTTATTTTTGAATGTGTTCACTTATTGGATTTCTTTCTAGCCTATTCCAACTTGCTTGGGACAAAAGCCTTAGTTGTTGTTTAACAATGAAGATCGACAATATTATCAAGTTAAGCATAGTCAATCATGAACAATGTATCAATGTGTCATATATTGAATATTCTGTACTGGGCAATGGTAAGTACAAACATAAAATGTATCCCAATTATTTTTTGCATGTGCACATGTCAAAGTTTTTCTGAACTGTGGCTCCGTTTGGATAGGTGTGGGAAGAAGGGAAGAAGTGAAAAGAAGTATTGGGAAGTGTGTAATTTTGTGAAGAATTTGAATTGTTTATAATTTTTTTTCTTCTCTTCTTCCTTCTTCCTCTTCTTCTTCTTGCATCCAAACGGAGCTTGTATTATTATTATTATTTTTTGCATGTCAAAATTTGTATTTCACGCAAAAGGAGCTGATATAAAAAAAATACAAAGAAAGTATTCGTTATCTTGAACACATCCACTAAGATTTTAATTTATTAAGTTAGCCATAACTCAGAATAAACTTACTTTATGATAAGAAGATCACCGACATAATAAAGGATAAGCATACTTCCGGCATGCATGGAGATTATTAACAATTTGTTTGAAAGTACTAGTCCTATTTTTTTTTTCCCCCGATACGGCATGAATAATACCAAATTTCCAGAAAATAACCAGTTGTGTTCAATTTATGTAATCATCAAGACCAAATCCAGTTTGAGCTGGTTGTAATTAGAAATTTTGTCTAGAATTTTAATTAGACGAGAAAATTTTATTTCCCACAGTTTTTTGAGATTCTGCGTTTGTTCCCATCGGAAGAACGGCGAAACCTGTTACATTTTTTTTTAATGTAACTTAATTGTCAAAAGGCCTAATATACATACATCTTAGTGCTAATATATTAACAACAAGCATTTAAAAATTACAGATAATAATTGAGCGCATATTGATACAACATGTTCAAATTATTGCTGAGATATTTAATAAAATCTGCAAACCTATTATTGATCGTTAACTAATTTTCTCATATTAATTTTTCTGCGACAGCGTATTCTCTTTTACAAATTGTGAATTTATTACATTAGTTGAAGGGCTTTAACGTTCAACCTCGTCGGGACAATAAACATGGTAGCAAAAGAACGCCTTGAACACCTTAGTAATAGGAAACCTGAATCAATTTGTGGGGAGAAAACTTGATATAATTTTGTGTTTGCAATAAAATAAAATAAAATAAAAATAGCATAGTAGCAAGATAAAGAACACACAATTGGCCTCCTAGCGAAATTAAGCATCTAAATATGCCAGTGAAATTAATTGGAGAAGAATTTAAAAAATCACCAACGCTTAATAATTTATTCAAAATCAGTTGGCTAGTCAAATCTCAAATCTGACAGGCTGTTTTTCATCATTGGAAACAATTTTTTTTATTAGTAATGTGCATTTAAAAATAATTTACTTCACACTAAAGATTCATTTTCAGCGCGTCGTTTCATTGCAAATGACGCACAACCATCACCGGCCAGTCGGCCACTGCAAACTTTGAAAATATATTCCTTCTGCTGTAGATTTAAAAATATAGTAGTCTTGATATTTTATTATCAACAGAAATTATATGAAAAATTAATCTAAATGAAGTTGACAGTGACAGAAGTTGAAGAACAACAATAATGCTAAAGTACTAATTGCCCAACAAATTTCACTCAAGGGCTCCGTTTGGATAGGTGTGGGAAGAAGAGAAGAAGAGAAGAAGTATTGGGAAGTGTGTAACTTTGTGAAGAGTTTGGTTTGTTTATAATTTTTTTTCTTCTTCTTCTTTCTTCCAACGATCCAAACGCACCCAATAAAAGTTTGACATGTTTGTCACTAATCAGACTTATTCCCCATCTGTGATCCCACGAAACACCACTATTTATGGTTTTACACCGGCATATTGCGATACGTGAGAAAACAAGAGATTTAGTGGTATCATTCCGTCGGTACCGTGTGCTTTGCAATGCAAAAAGCAGCCATAAAAATGACAATATCTATTGGATACAACGAATTTTATCAATCACAAACACCATTTTACTATGACTTCAATGAAAAAAATATATGATGATTTTTTTTATATAATAATTTTGACATGTTCTATCTACAGACAAATTGTAAATAAAATTTAAATATTTGAAAATAATAAATTTTATATGCTAAATTTAATATACATACCAAAGTTATATAAAACATATTTAAAGATTTTGTTACTCTGTAATGATTTATAGGAGCTAAAAAATTTTATTGTCAATACCTTTCTTTTTTTTTTGTTTTTTTTTTATACCGAGGGTTCTACACTGCAATGGTAGTATTTGAATTCTCTTTTGTTTGAACCTTCTATTGCTTTGAACAAGTCCCAGCAAGATTGGCTCAAAGCGATTTGTAATGAGATAAACGATGTTATTGACTGGCTGAATGCTCTTTACAAAGGTCAAACAGAAGGAAGCCCCTATCATAGAATTACGGAAAGGTCAAATCCAAGGTTTTAGAAAAAAAGGTATCGCAAATAACAGCAGCTATTACGGAAGATATCAAACATTGCAGAAACTAAAGCCTATCATAGAATTAGAGAAACACTTGTACAAACTACAAAGAGAGAAATTTGAATATATTAGTTTACATTCAATTTTCACAAGTCCTCTCCTACAAAATGACGACTCATCTTGTAAACTGGCATAATTTGAAAGAGAAATTAACAGCTGTTTTGTTACTAAATTGAAACCAACAGCATTAACTAATTACCAACTAAAAACGAATATGAATTATTAGAATTTAAAAGCATACTTGAAACAAAGAGTTGTCAGCAAAGAAGACGTAATGTAACAGCTCAATATATAGAGGATAAGATGTACTAGAATTTTAAATTTCTCTACTGTCCTATTTTGGTTTTAGATAGACATTTTAATTCAAACAATAGATTATTCAAACGGTCAATCTTTAATTCCAGAAAAAGTTGGGCATCAAAGCCAGTTGCAATCTTGAATGTTATCCCCAAATTAACAGGTCAGCGATGCTCAATTGTAACTCATTCAAACAACTACAACAATAATAAATTTAGCGGAGATGATTACATCAAAAACTCTCCAATAAAATGGGAATATACATTTGGTCAAAATGACACACGAAGCAAAAAGCAAAAATTACCTACAAGGTATACGAGTACAATAGACATAACTAGTGACAACATGCGAAGTGCCAAGGTTTTTGGTAGCTTAAAACATTATCCAAAAATCCAAAATGATATATTAAAAATCTCCAGCAGACTATGTTGACCACTCCCAGAAATAACTAAAAATATGACCAATCAGAAAACAACCAGCACCATAAGAAATACCGCCATTCAGTCAAGACAACCATTTTCTCCTAATTGATGCCGTGTTATATATAAAAAGAAAAGACTCCGTTTGGATGGTGTGGGAATAAGAGGATAAGGGAAGAAGTATTGGAGTGTGTAACTTTGTGAAGAGTTTGCATTGTTTATAATAAATTTGGAAGTAGGAAGAATCTATTCCCTTATTCTTGCACCCATCCAAACGGAGTCATAACTATATAAGAACAAGGCCAAGCCAATATGCAGAAACAGCATCTCTCCTCTCTTGACAATGCAAGAAAACATGATCCCGGTGTGGCTATTTCAATTATTAGTTAAAAATATGATATTGTGTTTTTGTGCATATATACACTAAAAGTCATGTTGTCTAGTGTCAAAAAAAAAAAAATGTTGTCTAGTGTAGAATTTAGGTGGGTCCCAGCAGTACAGACCATGTTTTGAATTTGTCAGGCTGAGTACTGGCATGGTCAGATGAGTAGTACAAGTGTACATCAAAATTACCAACCTAACATTTTGAGGGGCTACAATAGAGATTATATATAACTCTATGGCTAAACAAAGTCAAATAGCAAAACATTTCAAGCAATACAAAAAGAACAGACCAAGAATAGAACTGAAACGGATATTACTAGGGTTAGGAAATGGCCGGTACTTCCCTTGTTTTCCGGGATGTAAATAAATTTTTCTCACGAAGTCCATATAGATAAAGAGCATAGCTGAAACTGCTCCATTTGAAAAACTAAATACTCATTTTAAATAATAAAACAACATTTGCTGCTACTACTTACATTGAGAAATATCAGCAATCTCTAACCATTCTTCTTCCGGGATTAAGCTCCAGTTAGGAGATTGAACTGCTCTCAGCCACTTGAAATCATCCACATTTGCCCAATTGCCCGTTTCCTCTCCTAACCCGGATTCCTTCAACTCATCTTCAATTCCTTCATAAGTCAATCTATAAGGTGCAAACCTCACCCTGTTACTATCCTCAATAATAGGCCGACTCCTCACTCGCAGAAAGAAATCAGTAGCTTTAGCATGGTGAATTCTGATTTGATGCGAAGCGAGCACAAACAAGGAATCACTGACATCGTCTATCAGTACAGAACCGAGAACCGGACCAGTGAAAACCTGGCAATTTCTGATCCTGTAAAAGAACAGTGCCCGAACAGTCCCTTTCAAATAAACCCGGCAATTTTCCAAATCAGAGAGAGTAAATTCACCCTGGCCAACATCACACTGCCTAAAATCCTTCACCAAAGTAGTATCCTTTTCGTTCCTAAACCCCGGTCCATCCCGAACTGAAAGACTCGAGATTTTGTCAATGGCAGATGGTTCGACACTTATCTCGGGGACATTCTTGGGCTCTTCTTCCTTTTTCTGGGGTTTGTTTCGGAAAGAGAACTTCTTTCTAGGGAGAAGGCTTGAGCTGGCGGAGTCGAAGGAGGATCTGAGATCGGAAATGGATTTGAGGCAGGAGCGGAGCTCGTAAGAGGGAAGGAGGTAGGAGTTGTGAGCGAGGAACTGGTCGAGGGAGGAGATGGACGTGGCTATGTGATCGAGATCGGCACGGGAGCGAGACTCGGAAAGGGATTGCTCGATGGAGAGCTTGGAGGAGGCGAAAGAGGAGAGGAAATCGGCCACGGGTCGGGCGGTGTCGGAAGAGGTGGTGGTGGCGGAGCGGCGCGTGGAGAGGCGGTCGATCAAAGCTTGGTGCTTTGGGTTCATGCTTTCGGCGGCAGTGGAGTGTTCGTCCATTGGAGAGGAGAGGAGAGGAGAGGAGAGATCGATCGAGAGAGAGGAAAAAAAAGGAAACACTCTTTTTTTACTAAAACTAGGTGGGGAAGCGCGGCTTCGCCGCGCCATGGTGAATTTTTGATAATTAACAAATGTGATTTTTTTTTTATAATTTTTGATAATTAGTAAACTATAAGTGCTTACTATCATAATTTAGCGCTGACATATTGAGATTCATTAAAGGCAACATTAAGTATATATAATAAGTATATCTTAGATTATTTATTATTATTAATATAAAAAAAACATGCAACATTATGTCTGTATCATATATAGTAAGTTAGAATTGCAATTTAGATGGCTCATAAAAGGCAGACGTTAATTTGTTAAAAAATGTGTGTATAGAATTAGGTTTTCCTTGGAGGCTAAAGTGGTCAATATTAGTAAAAGAAAATTGTAAGATAAAAATTCAAATTACGCCTATAAAAAATGTGACACAAAAAATATTGCTTGCTTATTGTGTATAAAAAGTCACTTAAATAAGATGTGTATCTGCTAAACGTCACGTAATTGTATCTATATCTGGTCTCCTGTGAAGTTTTTAACTTAAATTAATTGCTTTTTAGAAAACAAATTGCCTTATTTGGTTTAAAATAGGAACACAATTAGACCATTTTAGTAAGTTCAGCCAAGCAATAGCTACACATATGTGCTTATTAAACATATACCTGCCGTTACTCCTGTCTATACCAAATGTCTTATTAATCAAAAGATAAATATAATTAATCTTTTCTGTAAGTTACTTCTTTTAGAAATTTTTAACCAAAAGGTAATTAAGCAGTCAAGGTGTAAGTATTTATTTGATTGTTGAATATGAAATTTTAAATGACAACTGAAATGGTAACGTTTGATTTACATTAATTGAATAATTATCCTAATATCCTTTACTGACAATGTTTTTGGACTGTACGTAGACAAACTCTACCAAACGAATTACAAAGTTCAAGCCATTACAACTGCATATCTGAATTTGAAAAGAATAAAAAACCATGGCACTGGTACCAGTGCCCCTCCACTATGTGATGTGAAAGACCTCCAACCATGCCACCAAATTAACTATTAAAGAAATTACTGGCAGTGGTCTCTCTATATTTTGAAACCGTAAACTTAAAGAAGTATTCTAATATATCGATATATTTTTCAGTGAACAATTTTTGTTCATTGTTGCACTTAGTCACCTATGAAAGCAGTAAAAAAAAAATAATTTCTAATTAAAACTTGAGACCAATAGAAATGACAAACAACATTACAGAATTGTATTGTACCTTGTAATGATAAAGATAAATATACATATAAAATAGATAGAGAAACGAAAGATAGAGAGATAAAAGAGAACCTTCAATTAAAAATGAGGTGCATATAAGTAGATGGCATAGCAATGTCCAGTGCAGGGTGTTGGGGTCTCAATTTGCTTCATTGAGCTCTCCTACAATATTTCAATGATCATAGACATCATTACCTCCATTGCATCATTAGATCCTTTAAGCATAATGATGATGCAGAAATGGAGAAATAGAAAAAAAATTCTTAATTTTCAGAATAATGATGTAGACTTTTTAAAAGTGAGTTCTTCTCAGCAAGGATCCTTTCCAATTATGCCCTTGACATATTTTAAGCAAGCTTATATGGGAACACTCTTTGTAAAAAAAATCCTGAAGTGTTAATACTTTAATAGTTCTCACATGTACTAATGCAAAGAAAGTAAGCATAAATTAAAACAGCCACATTGACCAAAGAACATCTTCACTGCAATCAACACAAACTCAAAAACGTACTGACATGGTATGATTTTTAGTTGTTGTATTACTCAGCTCAAAAAGATAAGTTTTTTTTTAGTGAGAACTACTACAAAATCTCAAATAAATAAAAAAAACATAGCAAATAAATGGGAAAAAAAGATCAATGTGAAATTTTTATATTTAACAATATTCAGACCTCTTTATTAATATATAGCTTAGGAGATGAAAGATGCATTATATAAAGTTTTTGTTTATAAGTTGTGGCTACAATCATGATCACTTCAGAAAAATTAATATATTATTTTACCTTCGAAACAATCCATTGCCATGTCTATCTTCAAAATAATCCATTGCCATGTCGAATGACAGATTGGAAGTTCTGATAAATACGTAAACTAAACTACCATTGTAAAACCAAAATAGATGCGTTGTCAAGTTTTAAGTCCAAGTAGGACCCTTTCTAGAAACCAGCATACAAATTGAAGTGTGAAAAAGAGCCCCTTAATACCATTTACACAGGAGTCTTTATTTTGTTTACCTCTTTTATTCATAGTTAAATTATGTTATAAACTAACTAATAATTGATGCTAAGCCATAAATGAAAGCTTATCTCTGAGCTTCTCTATGTCAACTGCTAACCTAAGTAACTCATTTCAAAGGTTCATAGCTAGAAAAGGTTCAAGTATTACAAAATTCTCACTATTGCAGTTTGGTTCATACCATGAATTTGCATGACAAAGAATCTATTGAATGAACTGTAGTGTATGGTACGAATCAACATTCTAGTTCATACTTGTGACCTAAAGGGAATAAAAATGCTAACTAAAGGATGATTGAGAAAATGAAAATAGTAGTAGAAATTAGGAAACTAACCAGAAATCCCAATTGTTGCATCTTTAGAGATTAATGAAACAATAATTTTGATATTCTCCTTAGATCCCAACTTTGCTATTCTCTCCTGTAAGAAATTTTTAGAAACCTATTCATGCCATGTTCAATGATCAAAGCACAGTTAGAGAAGATGCGTGTATACCTCTTGAGCGCAATCTCATTGATTGAATCAAATTTCCTCAGTACCTCAGCCATCTCTCTATCTCTTGATGATCGTCGGAATAGAAGCGCGTATCTATTGGGGAGGCGATGAAGAGAAAGAAACATCGATGGAGAGAGGTGGAAAATTGGAGCAAAAAAATGTCGGAAATAGGCGGAGGCAGAGGCGGCGGCGGAGAGCTCGCGGATTTTGAGGTGTCGCGGATTTGGCGAAGAAGAATAGGCGAAGCGTCGAGGAGGTAGAGGAGTAGGTGGGCGCGTTGCCAGAGGAGGAGGAGAGGGTGCGAAGGAGGCTGGGGGTGTGACAGGGTCGGAAGGGACAGGCCGTGGGGGCAGACCTGACGACTGATGAAGGATCCGTCGAGGGTTTTGGAGACAGGAGTTGAGTAATGGAGATGAGTGGATGAGGCACAGGATAGATGGAGAAAAAAGATGGTCATACTTCAGCGTTGCGTAAACGAAGCCGTGTCGTTGGCGAAAACAAAAAAACGGATTACGACACCCACGGGTTTTAATTAATACTATAGATATAGCTTAGGAGATGAAAGATGCATTATATAAAGTTTTTGTTTATAAGTTGTGGCTACAATCATGATCACTTCAGAAAAATTAATATATTATTTTACCTTCGAAACAATCCATTGCCATGTCTATCTTCAAAATAATCCATTGCCATGTCGAATGACAGATTGGAAGTTCTGATAAATACGTAAACTAAACTACCATTGTAAAACCAAAATAGATGCGTTGTCAAGTTTTAAGTCCAAGTAGGACCCTTTCTAGAAACCAGCATACAAATTGAAGTGTGAAAAAGAGCCCCTTAATACCATTTACACAGGAGTCTTTATTTTGTTTACCTCTTTTATTCATAGTTAAATTATGTTATAAACTAACTAATAATTGATGCTAAGCCATAAATGAAAGCTTATCTCTGAGCTTCTCTATGTCAACTGCTAACCTAAGTAACTCATTTCAAAGGTTCATAGCTAGAAAAGGTTCAAGTATTACAAAATTCTCACTATTGCAGTTTGGTTCATACCATGAATTTGCATGACAAAGAATCTATTGAATGAACTGTAGTGTATGGTACGAATCAACATTCTAGTTCATACTTGTGACCTAAAGGGAATAAAAATGCTAACTAAAGGATGATTGAGAAAATGAAAATAGTAGTAGAAATTAGGAAACTAACCAGAAATCCCAATTGTTGCATCTTTAGAGATTAATGAAACAATAATTTTGATATTCTCCTTAGATCCCAACTTTGCTATTCTCTCCTGTAAGAAATTTTTAGAAACCTATTCATGCCATGTTCAATGATCAAAGCACAGTTAGAGAAGATGCGTGTATACCTCTTGAGCGCAATCTCATTGATTGAATCAAATTTCCTCAGTACCTCAGCCATCTCTCTATCTCTTGATGATCGTCGGAATAGAAGCGCGTATCTATTGGGGAGGCGATGAAGAGAAAGAAACATCGATGGAGAGAGGTGGAAAATTGGAGCAAAAAAATGTCGGAAATAGGCGGAGGCAGAGGCGGCGGCGGAGAGCTCGCGGATTTTGAGGTGTCGCGGATTTGGCGAAGAAGAATAGGCGAAGCGTCGAGGAGGTAGAGGAGTAGGTGGGCGCGTTGCCAGAGGAGGAGGAGAGGGTGCGAAGGAGGCTGGGGGTGTGACAGGGTCGGAAGGGACAGGCCGTGGGGGCAGACCTGACGACTGATGAAGGATCCGTCGAGGGTTTTGGAGACAGGAGTTGAGTAATGGAGATGAGTGGATGAGGCACAGGATAGATGGAGAAAAAAGATGGTCATACTTCAGCGTTGCGTAAACGAAGCCGTGTCGTTGGCGAAAACAAAAAAACGGATTACGACACCCACGGGTTTTAATTAATACTATATAGATGTCCTAATTAATTGAAAGTAGATATCATCATTATTGTAATATTTTCAATTCATTGATGGTATTTTAGTCTAATAAGAATTGTTTTATCTAATGTTTTGAAAACCAACCCGGCTATCGAACCGGTAGAGCTACCGGGTCGATGGTCTAACCGGATCAATCGATTAAATCAGTTATAAAAATCAAATAATATAATTTATATAAATAATTTCATAAATCAAAACGCAAAAGTCCATATAGCCTAGTTGATAGAGCATGTGGTTGTTACTTTTGGAGAACCCAAATTCGTTGTGGGTCGCAAACAAGCTAAAAACCGGCTCAGTTCAGTACAAATCAAAGAATTCTTATCAACATATTGTTGCTGTTGGTACTGGTCTTATTAAATCTGCAATGTTTCAATGCCACAAGGTTGCTTGAAGGAAGCTGGCAAGGTAGCATTCTCAGTTCTATCTCGACTGGCGGGTCTGGATCAGGCACATCTAATTGTAGCCGTAATTATCGTATCATTGGTGGTTCTTGTTGATTATTGACGATATTTGATGTAAAAAAAATTTTGCATTAGAAAACATTTCTGTACTTTTTTCTTTTGTAAATCACTATATTAATTACAAATCAATTTCTTTAAAATGATTGTCTCATTGGTCGTCTACTAGAATGATAATTGAGTACGTGCCACGGATTGTGGGTTTGTGAGATTTTTTGCAGCAATTAAATGTGTAAAAAATACTAGACAAATCATCATTTACAAGAAGACATCATAATTAATTAAAACAGTCGAATATAAAAAATCAAAGATTGAATATAACTATTGGCTAGATTTGTAGCCAAAATAGAGTCATGCTATAGTATTATTTTGTCAAACAAGTATTCTTAATTTGAAGAACTATGAACAAAATATAATGTCAATATAAAACTACAATTGATAAATGCAATAGTTTTGTTGGCTAGTCAAGGGTGGCATTCATCGTCGAATATATTTTAAATACCGTGAACAAATAGTTTTATATTCTCGTAGATAACAGCTAATATGATCGCCTCGCGATTTCATTATCGTAAATACAAAGTTTTGTCAACACTTCGGAGAAACAATCTAAATCACACAAATAAAACCTCTTTGTATTGTTTTCTATTTTCAAACTTTGTTACTACAGATGAATTGGCTGCTTCGAGCATTATTCTTAAATACGGGGTGTCGGTACTTTTCGTTTTCTTCGCGGTAAAAACTAAGGAAATATTTGTAAGGCTAACAAGTTTTGTAATCACGAACGTGTCATTTTAGCTAAGTTAAAACATCACGGTGATATATAAAACATCTAAATTTGTGTTCACCGTGAATTAAACATGACATTCATCATAAAATAAACGTCACCCTAACTTGAGTCCACCAATGCTCTGTTTCTCATGGATCGGACATTGTGAGTTCTTGGACACGAAATTCAATCTAGGGTAGGAGCTTATTCAAGCCTCGTCATGTTTCCAAATAATTTAATTTGGATTGGTGCCTAAACCTAAGTATGGTAAATAAATTAAAATCAAGCGCTCAGAATGACTCACGTATTAAATGCGTAAAAAGAGAAAATAAATACAAAATCTCTACTTATAACAAACTGAAGAACAGAACCACGAAACATAGAATGTCCTAAGATTTTATATTTTTTTAGAAGAATTATTATTTTTCATTGCACAATTAGAAAACATAGCATTGTTAACTACATTAATATTGCAGTATAAACTTCACATGGTAAAAGTATGAAAGTGCTAATTAAAGAAAATAGAAAAGCCGTTGGTGTTTTAGTCATCATTTCTATAGATGGCTAACCCAGATGATATGCTCCAGATGTCCACTCGCAATTTGCCAGGCTTATATAAAGAACATTCTTAGACACTCTAGGTTAATATCTCACTGTAAAACTGTCATTTGTGTTGTCTAATAATACCTTCTTGCAATAAAAACACATCCCCCAATGCACGCAATTCTCGGACGTATATTTCATCAACAGTGTGACAGAACATCACCAAACTCTTACAATATGTGTAGATGGTAGTTGGCATTAAGCTTGCACTTTAGTTTCATTGCCTTCGCCTATATATGTTATTCGTGCATCGATGTCCATGCACCCTTCATCTCTCATCTCATACACTCCATAGAAAAAAAATATAGAAAAGTCATACTTTGTAGTTTTTACGCAACATACTTGCTTCTTAAAACTTCATAGACGAACTTTTCATCATGGCAAGGTTCAGTACAAATCAAAGAATTCTTATCAACATGTTGTTGCTGTTGGTACTGGTCTTATTAAATCAGCAATGTTTCAATGCCACAAGGTTGCTTGAAGGAAGCTGGCCAGGTAGCCTTCTCAGTTCTATCTCGACTGATGGGTCTGGATCAGGCACGTCTAATTGTAGCCGTAATTATCGTATCATTGGTGGTTCTTGTTGATTACTGGCGATATTTGATGTAAAAAAAAAGTTTTGCATTAGAAAACATTTCTGTAGTTTTTTCTTTTGTAAATCGCTATATTCCTTGTGGATGAAATTACAAATCAAATTCTTTAAAATGATTAAGCCTCATTGGTCGTCTACTTGAATGATAATTGAGTACGTGCCACGGATTGTGGATTTGTGAGATTTTTTGCAGCAATTAAATGTGTTAAAAAAACTAGGCAAATCATAATTTACAAGAAAACATCATAATTAATTAAAACAGTCGAATATAAAAGACCAAAGATTGAATACAACTAATGGCTAAATTTGTAGCCAAAATAGAGTCATGCTATAGTATTATTTTGTGAAAGAAGTATTCTTAATTTGAAGAACTATGAACAAAATATAATGTCAATATAAAACTACAATTGATAAATCCAATTGTTTTGTTGGTTAGTCAAGCGTGACATTCATCGTCGAATATATTTTAAATACCGTGAACAAATAGTTTTAAATTCTCGTAGATAACAGCTATAATTATCGCCTCGCGATTCCATTATCCTAAGTACAAAGTTTTGTCAACACTTCGGGGAAACAATCTAAATCACACAAATAAAACCTCTTTGTATTATTTTCTATTTTCAAACTTTGTTACTACAGATGAATTGGCTGCTTCGAGCATTATTCTTAAATACGGGGTGTCGGTACTTTTCGTTTTCTTCGCGGTAAAAACTAAGGAAATATTTGTAAGGCTAACAAGTTTTGTAATCACGAACGTGTCATTTTAGCTAAGTTAAAACATCACGGTGATATATAAAACATCTAAATTTGTGTTCACCGTGAATTAAACATGACATTCATCATAAAATAAACGTCACCCTAACTTGAGTCCACCAATGCTCTGTTTCTCATGGATCGGACATTGTGAGTTCTTGGACACGAAATTCAATCTAGGGTAGGAGCTTATTCAAGCCTCGTCATGTTTCCAAATAATTTAATTTGGATTGGTGCCTAAACCTAAGTATGGTAAATAAATTAAAATCAAGCGCTCAGAATGACTCACGTATTAAATGCGTAAAAAGAGAAAATAAATACAAAATCTCTACTTATAACAAACTGAAGAACAGAACCACGAAACATAGAATGTCCTAAGATTTTATATTTTTTTAGAAGAATTATTATTTTTCATTGCACAATTAGAAAACATAGCATTGTTAACTACATTAATATTGCAGTATAAACTTCACATGGTAAAAGTATGAAAGTGCTAATTAAAGAAAATAGAAAAGCCGTTGGTGTTTTAGTCATCATTTCTATAGATGGCTAACCCAGATGATATGCTCCAGATGTCCACTCGCAATTTGCCAGGCTTATATAAAGAACATTCTTAGACACTCTAGGTTAATATCTCACTGTAAAACTGTCATTTGTGTTGTCTAATAATACCTTCTTGCAATAAAAACACATCCCCCAATGCACGCAATTCTCGGACGTATATTTCATCAACAGTGTGACAGAACATCACCAAACTCTTACAATATGTGTAGATGGTAGTTGGCATTAAGCTTGCACTTTAGTTTCATTGCCTTCGCCTATATATGTTATTCGTGCATCGATGTCCATGCACCCTTCATCTCTCATCTCATACACTCCATAGAAAAAAAATATAGAAAAGTCATACTTTGTAGTTTTTACGCAACATACTTGCTTCTTAAAACTTCATAGACGAACTTTTCATCATGGCAAGGTTCAGTACAAATCAAAGAATTCTTATCAACATGTTGTTGCTGTTGGTACTGGTCTTATTAAATCAGCAATGTTTCAATGCCACAAGGTTGCTTGAAGGAAGCTGGCCAGGTAGCCTTCTCAGTTCTATCTCGACTGATGGGTCTGGATCAGGCACGTCTAATTGTAGCCGTAATTATCGTATCATTGGTGGTTCTTGTTGATTACTGGCGATATTTGATGTAAAAAAAAAGTTTTGCATTAGAAAACATTTCTGTAGTTTTTTCTTTTGTAAATCGCTATATTCCTTGTGGATGAAATTACAAATCAAATTCTTTAAAATGATTAAGCCTCATTGGTCGTCTACTTGAATGATAATTGAGTACGTGCCACGGATTGTGGATTTGTGAGATTTTTTGCAGCAATTAAATGTGTTAAAAAAACTAGGCAAATCATAATTTACAAGAAAACATCATAATTAATTAAAACAGTCGAATATAAAAGACCAAAGATTGAATACAACTAATGGCTAAATTTGTAGCCAAAATAGAGTCATGCTATAGTATTATTTTGTGAAAGAAGTATTCTTAATTTGAAGAACTATGAACAAAATATAATGTCAATATAAAACTACAATTGATAAATCCAATTGTTTTGTTGGTTAGTCAAGCGTGACATTCATCGTCGAATATATTTTAAATACCGTGAACAAATAGTTTTAAATTCTCGTAGATAACAGCTATAATTATCGCCTCGCGATTCCATTATCCTAAGTACAAAGTTTTGTCAACACTTCGGGGAAACAATCTAAATCACACAAATAAAACCTCTTTGTATTATTTTCTATTTTCAAACTTTGTTACTACAGATGAATTGGCTGCTTCGAGCATTATTCTTAAATACGGGGTGTCGGTACTTTTCGTTTTCTTCGCGGTAAAAACTAAGGAAATATTTGTAAGGCTAACAAGTTTTGTAATCACGAACGTGTCATTTTAGCTAAGTTAAAACATCACGGTGATATATAAAACATCTAAATTTGTGTTCACCGTGAATTAAACATGACATTCATCATAAAATAAACGTCACCCTAACTTGAGTCCACCAATGCTCTGTTTCTCATGGATCGGACATTGTGAGTTCTTGGACACGAAATTCAATCTAGGGTAGGAGCTTATTCAAGCCTCGTCATGTTTCCAAATAATTTAATTTGGATTGGTGCCTAAACCTAAGTATGGTAAATAAATTAAAATCAAGCGCTCAGAATGACTCACGTATTAAATGCGTAAAAAGAGAAAATAAATACAAAATCTCTACTTATAACAAACTGAAGAACAGAACCACGAAACATAGAATGTCCTAAGATTTTATATTTTTTTAGAAGAATTATTATTTTTCATTGCACAATTAGAAAACATAGCATTGTTAACTACATTAATATTGCAGTATAAACTTCACATGGTAAAAGTATGAAAGTGCTAATTAAAGAAAATAGAAAAGCCGTTGGTGTTTTAGTCATCATTTCTATAGATGGCTAACCCAGATGATATGCTCCAGATGTCCACTCGCAATTTGCCAGGCTTATATAAAGAACATTCTTAGACACTCTAGGTTAATATCTCACTGTAAAACTGTCATTTGTGTTGTCTAATAATACCTTCTTGCAATAAAAACACATCCCCCAATGCACGCAATTCTCGGACGTATATTTCATCAACAGTGTGACAGAACATCACCAAACTCTTACAATATGTGTAGATGGTAGTTGGCATTAAGCTTGCACTTTAGTTTCATTGCCTTCGCCTATATATGTTATTCGTGCATCGATGTCCATGCACCCTTCATCTCTCATCTCATACACTCCATAGAAAAAAAATATAGAAAAGTCATACTTTGTAGTTTTTACGCAACATACTTGCTTCTTAAAACTTCATAGACGAACTTTTCATCATGGCAAGGTTCAGTACAAATCAAAGAATTCTTATCAACATGTTGTTGCTGTTGGTACTGGTCTTATTAAATCAGCAATGTTTCAATGCCACAAGGTTGCTTGAAGGAAGCTGGCCAGGTAGCCTTCTCAGTTCTATCTCGACTGATGGGTCTGGATCAGGCACGTCTAATTGTAGCCGTAATTATCGTATCATTGGTGGTTCTTGTTGATTACTGGCGATATTTGATGTAAAAAAAAAGTTTTGCATTAGAAAACATTTCTGTAGTTTTTTCTTTTGTAAATCGCTATATTCCTTGTGGATGAAATTACAAATCAAATTCTTTAAAATGATTAAGCCTCATTGGTCGTCTACTTGAATAATAATTGAGTACGTGCCACGGATTGTGGATTTGTGAGATTTTTTGCAGCAATTAAATGTGTTAAAAAAACTAGGCAAATCATAATTTACAAGAAAACATCATAATTAATTAAAACAGTCGAATATAAAAGACCAAAGATTGAATACAACTAATGGCTAAATTTGTAGCCAAAATAGAGTCATGCTATAGTATTATTTTGTGAAAGAAGTATTCTTAATTTGAAGAACTATGAACAAAATATAATGTCAATATAAAACTACAATTGATAAATCCAATTGTTTTGTTGGTTAGTCAAGCGTGACATTCATCGTCGAATATATTTTAAATACCGTGAACAAATAGTTTTAAATTCTCGTAGATAACAGCTATAATTATCGCCTCGCGATTCCATTATCCTAAGTACAAAATTTTGTCAACACTTCGGGGAAACAATCTAAATCACACAAATAAAACCTCTTTGTATTATTTTCTATTTTCAAACTTTGTTACTACAGATGAATTGGCTGCTTCGAGCATTATTCTTAAATACGGGGTGTCGGTACTTTTCGTTTTCTTCGCGGTAAAAACTAAGGAAATATTTGTAAGGCTAACAAGTTTTGTAATCACGAACGTGTCATTTTAGCTAAGTTAAAACATCACGGTGATATATAAAACATCTAAATTTGTGTTCACCGTGAATTAAACATGACATTCATCATAAAATAAACGTCACCCTAACTTGAGTCCACCAATGCTCTGTTTCTCATGGATCGGACATTGTGAGTTCTTGGACACGAAATTCAATCTAGGGTAGGAGCTTATTCAAGCCTCGTCATGTTTCCAAATAATTTAATTTGGATTGGTGCTGATATCTCATATTTATATCGATATTTTGACCAGACTTCACATCGAAATTATAACTAAAACTGTGATTTTATCTTGTTTTTCGCTTTTGTTTGCCAGATTTGGCACTGCCGTTGCGTTTTGTTTTATTTTTATAGGAACTCGAAGAAAGCAGCAAAGAAGCAATGAATTGGATAGCTAGACGACTCATTCCTAGCTTAGATCAAGTCTCGACTCAGCCCGATGCACCGCCTACGCACAAAGCCAACCACTCCACAGCCTATCTCACTCAACCTCTACAATCCAGCCCGGATTCCTCCTAATCCGGACCCGATCCTTATGCAAACTCAATCCAGTGGCTCTAATCCGGTCCGGATTGCATCCTGTCCGGTCCGGATTGCCATATAAAGAAGGTTCTGATCAGAAATTAAAGGCGATTTCTTTTATGGAAAGGGAGGTAATTTCGTGTGTGTGATTGATGGAAGGTAGCTGGACGTCCAGGCAGGCAGGGGAGGCATTTTAGGCGTGCTCCATCTTTGGAAAGGGATCATTCCTCATTCCACAACTTTCTTTCTCTCTCTCCAGCAGCAGATCTAGGGTTTGAGGGTGCTTTTCTCTCTTCTTTGGGCGACTAGGGCAGAGGCTAGGCACGTTTTGGAGCTTGGCTTTGCTGTGGCAACGAGTTCTCAAGGTCTTAAGGTGTTCTCTAGCGCGACGGCAGCGGTTGACAACTTAAAAACTTGGATATTTGTTGTTTCTCTCATACTTTCTCTCTAAATTCTGTTTTTATGGCTTGTATGACTTTATCTCTTGCTATTTGCTTGTTGTTTGAAGTTATGTTAGGCTAAACTTTTAATGCTTTAGGGGTAGATGTAGCTTAGGGTTTGGATTGCTTGATTTACTCTTTTGGTTGATGGAAGAAGTCAATTACCTTTGGGAGTTTTATTGATTTGCTTGTGTCTTGTGTTTATTATTACTTGTGTTGCTCTGCTTGTGTACGGCCGCACTTGTTTGAGACATCAACTCATTATAATAACTGAACCTTTCACTAGTATTTCGAGGTAGGTCAATGGCGAAAGTCGACCAGTTAGTAACCAAAAGTAAACACTTCTAATTAGGCGAAAGTCTAAGTTAGATATCTCGCAGAAAACCAATTGTAAACTCGAATAGGTCCACCGGCAAACGAAAGTTGAGGGTGCAATGCATTCGATGAGGGTTAACACTAGGTTCTATACCAAATACCGTACCCAATAAGTGACAGCAAAGGGTTAGGGAGTTTAGGTATGGCTAGATGGACCCTTGACTTGAATAAATCAGCAATTGAGTAAATCACAGCATTCACGCAGTGGAATCCGGACCGGATTGGCCACGATCCGGACCGGATTAGTGAAACAGAGACACGAAAGTGGTATGTTTCGCAACCCTGCGACCAAACCTAAGTGAAATCGAACCCTAAGGCACTTTTAGCATCATATATTAAACTGTTAGAAAACCCCAAAAATATTTACTCGCATTGTTTTGCATTATTTTCATATTTGCAATCGCATTCCTTAATTTCTCTTTTATTCATTCCATTTGTGACTCGAAAACTTTTCTAAACTTTTACTGTCTAGATTTAACGAACCAATAAGAATAGTAATCATACCCATCTCTGTGGGATCGACACCTTTACTTTGCTATAAACGACTAGTCGAGTACAAGGTTAATTTGTTTGACCCTGGTTTACACCTCGATCAAAATGGCGCCGTTGCCGGGGATGGCGTTATGATATTATTTCTTATTGAATTAGTTAAAGACTAGATTTATTTTTATCTTTTTACTCATTCGTTCGCTTGTTTTTCTCTCTTTTGTGTGTAGGTTAACACTGGCTAGAGGATCTAAAAACACCCAACCCCAGATACCACACGATTATAACCCCAGGGGGAAGGGAGACAACTTCCACGAAGCTTCAAGCTCGAGCACGACTCAAGCTGCAGCTCGGAAAGGGAAGAAACAACAGCAGCCGCCTACACTGAATCCGGACCGGATTCCACCCAATCCAGTCCGGATTTCAACTCAACAAATTCCAGAGGGCATAATCCGGACCGGATCGCAGACAATCCGGACCGAATTACCAAGGATTCAGCACTTAGGTGAAGGGACAAGTGTACCAATGGCTGAACGAACTGATGAAGCTAGACAACTTGAGGCTTTACGCCTTGAGTTAGAGGCCACTCAACAAAGAATTCTCCAAGACCGACTCGCGCTCGAGCAAGACCGACTCAATTTCGAGGAGGAGCAAAATGGGAATTTCAATGATGGCGGAAGCATCCATGGAGCGCAAGCTAATCCCGAAGAAGCTCAGGGGCCACACAAAACTCTTCGCGAGCATTCTGCCCCTCGAGTCCAAGACGTGGATGGACCGATCGTGATTAGGGGGATCGCTGCCAACAACATGCAAATCAATCCCGCGCATGTCGCGCTCGTGCAACAAAACCAATTCTATGGGGCTGACCAAGAGGACCCGCATGCACACTTACAAGCTTTTCTTGATTGCACCAAATTGTTGAAATTCAACGGGGTTTCCCCGGATTCAATTAGACTTCTCTTGTTTCATTTTTCTCTTAAGGATAAGGCCAAGAAATGGTATAACACACTGAAAAGAGGGTCAATTGATAATTGGGAAGCCATGGCTAGAATTTTTCTTGAACGGTATTTTCCAGCAAAAAGGGCCTTTGAAATCAGGAGAGAAATCACGAATTTCAAACAAAGGGGGGATGAATCTTATAGGGAAGCTTGGGAACGGTTTAGGGATTTAGAGAACTCTTGCCCTAACCATGGAATCCAAGATTGGTTAACTATTCACTCATTCTATAATGGTCTTTATGATGGCATTAAAGTGAATGTTGATGCTCTTTCAGGTGGGAGTTTCACCCAACTCGATGCGGAGCAAGCACGCGAAGCGATTGAAAGGTGTGCCTTGCAATACAATTGGCCAGCACCCAACCCAACAAGGAGCAATCCCACTAGACACGAGGTCAAGGAGATCCAAGACACGCGAGATAGGATTGCTCATTTGGAAGCCGAGCTCGCGAAAATGCAATCAATCAGTGGCACACACCTACTCTCCAATGAATGTGGAGTGTGTGGAGAAGAAGGGCACAAATCTCCTGATTGCCCTCTCCAATATGGCGATGGAGAACCCGAGGAGGTTAAGTCCTTCGAGGATGTTCACAACTGGTACCAAGGCATAACGGGGAATAACGAGGCAGGGGGTAGCCAAGGCAACTACCAAAACCGCGCGTTTGTCCCAAGAAAGATATACACCAACCGCGCTGGTAACCCACCTCAACCCAATCAAAATCGAGGTGTCCCGTTCCACAATGACCGTGGGCAAAACTTTCAAAGAAAGCCCTATATTGCACCAGAAGTTGAGCAGTTCATAGAGACCCAAAAAGCCCTAAATGAGCAAATTCTTGAGGGAATGACCAAACTTCAAAAAGAATCTGGAGCCGCCTCGCGGGTGGAAAAGATGATGGAAGGATTCTTTGCTTCTCAAAATATCCGCCCACAAGGGAAGCTTCCAAGTCAACCCGAACCAAACCCTCGGGCAGAGATGAAGGCGGTACACACGCTCAGGAGCGGCACCCAGTACAAAGACCCGCCTATGCCTGAAGAAACGACACCAAGCAATACACCAGCAGCTGAATTGTCAGAAAATCCAGACCGGATTCTCCCTAATCCGGACCGGACCTTTGTGCAGGAAATTTCAGTGGAAGTAATCCGGCCCAAATCACCTTCAATCCGGACCGGATTAGTAGGCGACAAGCGCATATCTCCTCCGAATCCCTTGTTGAAGGCACCCGAACAACTGGTAAAGGCTCCTTTTCCTCAAAGGTTGGCCAAGACAAAGGTAAACTCTCAGTTTAGGAGTTTCTTAGAGGTAATCAAGGGTTTGCAAATCACTATTCCTTTTACTGATGCGATTACTCAAATTCCTTCCTATGCAAAATTCTTGAAAGATCTCATTACTCATAAATTTCTTTTGGAAGAAATCAAAACTGCAGAATTGACTGAGCAATGCAGCGCGGTGATCCAAAATAAGATGCCTCCCAAGATGGATGATCCGGGCAAATTCACCATACCTTGCACCATTGGCAAAACGACAATCGGAAGGGCTTTGTGTGACAATGGAGCAAGCGTGAGTCTCATGCCTAAGTCCGTCTTCGACCGTATTGGTGTTGGAAGGTTGAAGCCGTCAAACATGATTTTGCAACTCGCAGATTCATCGGTTCGGCTCCCTATTGGTGTAATTGAGGACATTCCAGTTAAACTTGGTAAATTCTTTATCCCTGGTGATTTTGTGATAATGGATATGGAGGAAGATAAGGACGTTCCCATCATTCTGGGGCGTCCTTTCCTTAGAACTGCAGGGATATTGATGGACACGAGAGATGGGACCATTCTGGTGAGAGTTGGTGGCGAACAGTGGGAATATTCAATTAGTCAAGCAATGAAGTGCCCAAACCAACTCAACTCGTGCTACAAAATCGAAGCTAAGGAGACACCGGTCGAACAATCGCTTGAGGACCAATACTCGGATGCACTCAGGAGCTATCATGAGTTTCTTTGCGACGTACAGGAAGCAATCGCGGTAGAGGAACCCATCCAGGAGATCACCGACGAGGCAAGCCCTGAAAGCACCAATAATCCGGACCGGATTCTCCCTGATCCAGACCGGATTCGAGGCTCTGGAATTACAGAAGTTTTCTCATGCAACAATCCAGACCGGATTCGAGGCTCTGGAATTACAGAAGTTTTCTCATGCAACAATCCAGACCGGATCGACTCCAATCCGGACCGGATTCCAGATCCAGAAAAGCCACCTCAAGTCAAACTTAAACCTCTACCCGCCACATTAAGGTATGAGTTTCTCGGACCCAATCAAACATACCCTGTTATTATTAACTCTGCTTTGGATGATGAGCAAACAGAAAAACTCTTGGAGGAACTTAGGGCACATAAGAAGGCAATCGGGTATTCAATAAGCGACTTGAAGGGAATCCACCCCTCGTTCTGCACGCATCGCATATTGATGGAAGATGACCACAAACCCTCCATTGAGGCACAAAGGAGGCTCAACCCAAACTTGAAGGAAGTTGTAAAGAAGGAGATACTCAAGCTTCTTGACGCGGGTGTCATCTACCCGATCTCGGACAGCAAATGGGTTAGCCCAGTTCATGTGGTTCCCAAGAAAGGTGGCACAACCCTGGTGAAGAATGAGAAGAATGAGTTGATCCAAACACGCGTGGTGACTGGTTGGCGCATGTGCATCGATTATCGAAAACTCAACGCGGCAACCCGCAAGGATCACTTTCCATTGCCATTTGTTGATCAACTTCTTGAAAGACTTGCATCTCATTCTTACTTTTGTTATCTAGATGGTTATTCTGGTTTCTTTCAAATTCCCATTCACCCAGATGACCAAGAAAAGACCACTTTTACATGTCCATATGGTACCTTTGCTTATAGGAGAATGCCTTTTGGGTTATGTAATGCACCAGCAACCTTCCAACGTGCCATGATGGCCATTTTCTCTGATTTGATCGAAAATGTGATGGAAGTATTCATGGATGATTTTTCTGTTTATGGTACTTCATTTGACACTTGTTTGACTAATCTTTCGAAAGTTTTGCAGCGTTGTGAAGAGGTAAATCTTGTCTTGAATTGGGAGAAATGCCACTTTATGGTGCAAACGGGAGTTGTGTTGGGACACGTGGTCACGGCTAATGGAATTGAAGTTGATCGAGCGAAAGTGCAAGTGATTGAGAAGTTAGGGATGCCGTCAAATGTCAATGACGTGCGAAGCTTCTTAGGACATGCCGGCTTTTACCGTCGCTTTATCAAAGATTTTTCAAAAATTGCTAAACCTCTCACTAATCTCTTGATTAAGGACATTGACTTTGTTGTTAATGATGATTGCCTTCGTGCTTTTCAGGAATTAAAGAAAGCTCTTGTCACCGCACCAATCTTGCAACCGCCGGACTGGTCCATGCCCTTTGAGCTCATGTGCGATGCGAGCGACTATGCGGTGGGAGCAGTGCTTGGTCAAAGACGAGATAAGAAACCCGTGGCTATTTACTACGCAAGCAAAGTGCTAGACCCAGCTCAAATGAATTACACGACCACGGAGAAGGAATTGCTTGCCATTATCTTTGCTCTTGACAAATTTAGATCCTATCTCGTGGGGTCTAAGGTCATAGTGTTCACCGATCATGCGGCGATTCGGTATCTCTTGGCCAAAAAGGATGCTAAACCAAGACTCTTAAGGTGGATTCTACTTCTCCAAGAATTCGACCTTGAAATAAGAGACAAAAAGGGATCCGAAAACTCAGTAGCAGACCATTTGTCAAGGCTACACATTGAAGAAAGTGAAGGGGAAGGATTGCCAATCAATGAATCATTCCCAAATGAGCAACTCATGGCAGTGACACGTAATCCGGACCGGATTCCATCCAATCCAGACCGGATTCAAGCCTCTGGAATCGACGAAGTGCATTGTCATGAGGCAATCCGGTCCGGATCCCAACCTATTCGGTCCGGATTGCAGGCGCCCTGGTACGCAGACTTGGCAAACTACTTGGCAAGCGGTGTATTACCTCCCGAGATGAGTTACCAAGAAAAGAAGAAGCTCAAATCAGACGCCAAGTACTACTTTTGGGAGGAGCCCTACTTGTTTAAACTTGGCATAGATGATGTCTATCGCCGATGCATCCCTTATGAAGAAATTCGACTCGTTCTTGCTCATTGCCACTCCTCAGCTTATGGCGGGCACGCATCCTTCTCCAAAACGGCCGCTAAGGTATTACAATCTGGTTTTTATTGGCCCACCTTGTTTAAAGATGCTCGTTCTTTTGTTTTGTCTTGTGATCAGTGCCAAAGAACGGGAAACATATCCAAGCGGAGCGAGATGCCCCTCAACCCAATTCTTGAAGTGGAGATATTTGATGTTTGGGGTGTCGACTTCATGGGCCCATTCCCATCCTCCTATGGGAACGAGTATATCTTGGTGGCGGTTGATTACGTGTCTAAGTGGGTCGAGGCAATCGCATGCAAGGCGGCTGATGCAAATTCGGTAATCAAGCTCTTTTCAACGATAATATTTCCTCGTTTTGGTGTTCCCAGGGCAGTGATAAGCGATGGAGGCAAGCACTTCATCAACCGCCAATTCGACAAACTCTTGAAAAAGCAAGGTGTCACACACAAGGTGGCAACTCCTTACCACCCTCAAACAAGTGGTCAAGTCGAAGTCTCAAACAGAGAGATCAAGAGCATTCTCGAAAAGACGGTGGCCCGCACACGCAAGGACTGGGCCATGAAACTTGATGATGCACTTTGGGCATACAGGACCGCATTCAAGACGCCAATCGGCATGAGCCCCTTCAAATTGGTGTATGGCAAGCCTTGTCACTTACCCGTTGAGATTGAACACAAGGCGCTTTGGGCGATTCGCACACTAAACATGGACTTGCACGCGGCGGGTCAAAAGAGGATTCTTGACTTGCATGAGATGGATGAGGTACGTTTCCATTCCTATGAAAATGCAAAATTATATAAAGAAAAGACGAAATTGTTGCATGATAGGAATATTTCGAGGCGAGAATTCAAAGAAGGCGACTTGGTGTTGCTATTCAACTCGAGGCTCAAGCTCTTTCCAGGGAAACTCAAGTCAAGGTGGTCCGGGCCATTTCGAGTCGTGAAGGTCTATCCCTTTGGAGCGGTGGACATTTGTGACAAGGACTCGGAGCCATTTAAAGTCAATGGGCAGCGCCTAAAGCATTACATTGCTAATCATGACATCGGAGAAGTGATGGTTGTTTCACTTCTCGATCCGCCTGTCGCGACATGAGTAAAATGATGGTCAAGCTAAAGACCTAAAACAAGCGCTTCTTGGGAGGCAACCCAAGAATTCTTCTCTCTTTGCTTTATTTTATTTTATTTCATTTGTTATTTAATGTTCCAAAAGATACTTGAAAATCACAAAAAAAAAAAATTATAAAACAATAAAAACAAAAAAAATTTAATTAGGACTTTAGTTTTTTTTTCTTAGGATTTTCAATTTTAGCATTATTTTTCTTGATATGTGTAGGAAAGAGACATGGTTGATTCGTGCTAGAGCACCAAAAGGGACGCAAAAATTGGCATCACGCGCCCGCGCACGACCTCATGCGAATCAATTAAAACGTGCAGTCAAGAAAAGGGCGAGAAGGCCCACACTCCAACGACGAGCCTGCACTACTTCTTCATACCTTGATCCGATAAGTTTCCTTTTTCCTCCTATTTATTTTTCTCTGTGTTGCATTGAGGACAATGCACTGCTCTAAGTTTGGGGGGGAAGGAAAAATGAAACAGACGTGATTTCACTTGCAAATTTTTGAACCGTCCGAAAAACTTGTGGAAAACTCAAAAATTTGAAATTTTTGACTTGTTTTGTCTTCTGGATCTCTAATCCGGGCCGGATTGTCTTGAATCCGGACCGGATTCTTCTCTCTGTCCAAAACGTTTCTAAACATCCGGTCCGGATTCAAGACAATCCGGCCCGGATTCTCCTCTGGTGTTTGATATTTTATCACAGTAGTTTTGCGAGGCTTGGAGATTTAATTTAGTGCATTGATCAACTTTTCTCGATGGAATTTCATGCTAAAACCCTGTGGTTCTTTTCTTTTCACAAAGGTTCATTTGAATTTCAAAAACTCTTGTTTGTTAAGACGTTTTAGGCTAATTTGTGTACCAATGGACTGAAGAATTTCGAAATTGTACTTGTCTGGATCTGAAAATTGGTTGCTTAAAATTGTTTAAATACAAGTTAGTCAAAACCGAAACTTTTTGCCGAGTGAACGGATTTGTGAGTAGTAAACTTTTGTTCAAAAAAGAGATTTGCCGACTTTTGAAATTATAAGATGAACTTTTTCTGGCTTGAAATTGCTTTTAATGCTTGAATCACCAACGAGCAAACCTAAATTGACTGAAATCTAAATAGTTGTGAAAACGAGGAGTGTTGAGACCTTTTTCCACCAACTCAACCACAAAATTTGAGGGCGGAGCTAGTTGCGAAATTGTATAAAATCCGGACCGACCTCCCTGGTGCGACATGTACCAGTAGCAAAACTTGGAGGGTGGAACTAGTTGCGAGTTGTCAGGAATCTGTACCTCAAAGCACTCGAGGACGATTGGGTAGCTCCAACTAGTTTCATAGTGGACCGTAACAAAATTGCATAAAAAACTGGACCAACCTCACTGGTGCGACATGTACCAGTAGCATTTTCAAGGTCAATGATACACATCAAATCCTCTAGGGTGTAAAGCCCCACGACTCGACTTGCACAATCCAAATTGGTGAAAATCGAAATTGTTTTTGAGAATAGTTCATTATAAAATTTCTAACTTCGGCAAAATTCTTTTACAAATTTTTGCGAATCATGGAAATGAACGGGCAGATAAACTTGGGTTTGCATTGTGATTAAATAAAGAAAAGCTAGGGTCCATACTTGTCAATCAAAATTTTCTAAGGGCCAAGAGCTGCATGAATTGGAATGAAACAAACTTAACCCTTGTTTGAGGATTTCAATTGAACAACTGTTGAAAAGCGTGAATTGAAATTGATTTGAACTGTGCACTTGATTAAATTTCTAATCCTAAGTTAATTTCGATATTAAGTCTAAGTCCTGCCATTTCTTCTAAGTTTAGATTTTTGCTTGGGGACAAGCAAGTTTTAAGTTTGGGGGATTTGATATCTCATATTTATATCGATATTTTGACCAGACTTCACATCGAAATTATAACTAAAACTGTGATTTTATCTTGTTTTTCGCTTTTGTTTGCCAGATTTGGCACTGCCGTTGCGTTTTGTTTTATTTTTATAGGAACTCGAAGAAAGCAGCAAAGAAGCAATGAATTGGATAGCTAGACGACTCATTCCTAGCTTAGATCAAGTCTCGACTCAGCCCGATGCACCGCCTACGCACAAAGCCAACCACTCCACAGCCTATCTCACTCAACCTCTACAATCCAGCCCGGATTCCTCCTAATCCGGACCCGATCCTTATGCAAACTCAATCCAGTGGCTCTAATCCGGTCCGGATTGCATCCTGTCCGGTCCGGATTGCCATATAAAGAAGGTTCTGATCAGAAATTAAAGGCGATTTCTTTTATGGAAAGGGAGGTAATTTCGTGTGTGTGATTGATGGAAGGTAGCTGGACGTCCAGGCAGGCAGGGGAGGCATTTTAGGCGTGCTCCATCTTTGGAAAGGGATCATTCCTCATTCCACAACTTTCTTTCTCTCTCTCCAGCAGCAGATCTAGGGTTTGAGGGTGCTTTTCTCTCTTCTTTGGGCGACTAGGGCAGAGGCTAGGCACGTTTTGGAGCTTGGCTTTGCTGTGGCAACGAGTTCTCAAGGTCTTAAGGTGTTCTCTAGCGCGACGGCAGCGGTTGACAACTTAAAAACTTGGATATTTGTTGTTTCTCTCATACTTTCTCTCTAAATTCTGTTTTTATGGCTTGTATGACTTTATCTCTTGCTATTTGCTTGTTGTTTGAAGTTATGTTAGGCTAAACTTTTAATGCTTTAGGGGTAGATGTAGCTTAGGGTTTGGATTGCTTGATTTACTCTTTTGGTTGATGGAAGAAGTCAATTACCTTTGGGAGTTTTATTGATTTGCTTGTGTCTTGTGTTTATTATTACTTGTGTTGCTCTGCTTGTGTACGGCCGCACTTGTTTGAGACATCAACTCATTATAATAACTGAACCTTTCACTAGTATTTCGAGGTAGGTCAATGGCGAAAGTCGACCAGTTAGTAACCAAAAGTAAACACTTCTAATTAGGCGAAAGTCTAAGTTAGATATCTCGCAGAAAACCAATTGTAAACTCGAATAGGTCCACCGGCAAACGAAAGTTGAGGGTGCAATGCATTCGATGAGGGTTAACACTAGGTTCTATACCAAATACCGTACCCAATAAGTGACAGCAAAGGGTTAGGGAGTTTAGGTATGGCTAGATGGACCCTTGACTTGAATAAATCAGCAATTGAGTAAATCACAGCATTCACGCAGTGGAATCCGGACCGGATTGGCCACGATCCGGACCGGATTAGTGAAACAGAGACACGAAAGTGGTATGTTTCGCAACCCTGCGACCAAACCTAAGTGAAATCGAACCCTAAGGCACTTTTAGCATCATATATTAAACTGTTAGAAAACCCCAAAAATATTTACTCGCATTGTTTTGCATTATTTTCATATTTGCAATCGCATTCCTTAATTTCTCTTTTATTCATTCCATTTGTGACTCGAAAACTTTTCTAAACTTTTACTGTCTAGATTTAACGAACCAATAAGAATAGTAATCATACCCATCTCTGTGGGATCGACACCTTTACTTTGCTATAAACGACTAGTCGAGTACAAGGTTAATTTGTTTGACCCTGGTTTACACCTCGATCAAAATGGCGCCGTTGACCCTGTCCATCTCATTTTCTCTTGAATACTATCACTCGATGGCCCACTTGTCAGGAGCTCCTTCTCCCTGGGTGAAAATGAAATCTCGATTTTCTTACCGTGAACGCCGGGTGAAAACAGAGAAGAGAAGAAGAGACGACGACGTGGCTCTTCCAGCGCCACAGAAGCGAAACCACCAATACCGCCCATGGTCTCGGCGAAACCAAAACCCTAGCGCCACTTTGTGTGAGCCAGAGGATCAAAATCAGAAGTCCAAGATCAAACCATGGCTTAGGAGCGTTGCCCTAGTCCCCTGCCTATAAAAGACCCCCAAATCGAAGGAGAAAGGGGAAGAGAAGAGAAAAAAAGAAGCCGTCATCTTGGGTTAGGATTTAAACAGCTAATTGGGGAATTATAAGGGAAATTGGGGCTAAGCGTTTCATCAAGCACTCGGAAAAGAGAGAAGAGAAGTGAAATTGAGGGAAGTAAGCCTGTAATCTTCAGTGTACAGATCAAATAAAGTGAATTTGAAGTGTTAATTTGCTGCTTTGTTGTCTTCTTTTCTTCAACTCAGCCACCAAGCAATGGTGTGCTTGAGTCATAGAAATACAGCTCCTTTGAGCCATGGTCTGCAGCGTAGCATCAGTCATGGCCAAAGGAGGGTTCAAATAAAGGTGTCTCATGAAGGTTTAGAGCATGGCTCTTTGCTTCATGTGGCATCATCATGTCCAATGTAAAAAGCACCATGGCTGCCATGTGGAAGTCTTTAGCCCAGTTTTAGTCTCTCATGGCAGTATCAACTTGACTTGGCATAGGTCCAGAGCACTTGGCTTTGGCTTGGCCATGTTCAAGGTGTTACCAATACAAAATGGTATGAAAAAATAATGGAGGTCATGTCAAATTCCAACCAACCCCCTTCATGTATGTAATTAGGATAAAAATTAGGACATAAATGCATAAGTAATGTAGATTCAGCATTTCCATAGGCATGCTTTATATTGTTATCAAATATATACACATGAATATGCAAACCTGACTAAAACCAAAAATAAGTAAAACTTGTGGGTTTCTCTGCATAAAAACCATGAAATTTACATGAATAGCAAGGTTGAAGCTCAATGGACTACAGGGAACAAGATTTACTATTCTTGCAAATTTCTGTAATTTTACATCAAAGGACAAAGGATGGCAGGGGTATTTTTCAAATAAATTGACATTTTCCAAAACTTCTGGACCTCCCTGCAAAAGTACATGTACAAAGATTTTGTGAACAGGTTAAAGAACATTTATGTCAATCTTCAAAATTTCTGGACAAGTAAAAAGATGCTTCCTCTCTTATTTCAAAAATGGACAGAAAAGTGCATGAATTTCATAAAGAATGTCAAAGGGAACTTTGAACTGTTGAAGAATCACTTCTCATAGTGTATAATAGCCTATGTAACTCATTTGTTAGCAAGTAAACAACTCAAATAAAAATTGCTCTAAAACAGTAGCAAAATTGCTCAAATGTAAAAATTGAAAGTTGTGCTAAATGACAAATGCCTTAGTCTCATAACCTGTGTCGATTTGGACACATGAAACAAGTTTAAATGGAGATAAATTGGACATCAAATCAAATTATTCTACTGTAAATCCACTTACATGTAAAACCAAAGTTGAACAAAAATGCGTGTGCTGCCTCAATTCTTCTCACACCAAACTATGGTACCTCAAGCTGAAACAAGGATCTGGACAAGCCAAGTTTGACTCCCTGAAGCTCTTCAAACATTGGCCGAAAACTAAGCTAAGTTGCCTCAGTCGAGTTTACCTCCTTTCAAGCCT
The DNA here is from genome assembly GCA_028095005.1 of Rhynchospora pubera. Taxonomy (NCBI): domain Eukaryota; kingdom Viridiplantae; phylum Streptophyta; class Magnoliopsida; order Poales; family Cyperaceae; genus Rhynchospora; species Rhynchospora pubera. The sequence continues at coordinate 348,932,029 of CM051459.1, read as the reverse complement.
CTCCATGGCAAATTGACATCACCATAGCCTTCTGAACATGCTCACAAGTGCAATAAACCTAGCCCTGGTAAAAGGAATATGATCAGAGAACCTCAAACACCATTAATGGCGGCCCGAGCTCCTCAGGTCTCACAAGGCGGTACAATGCTCCATGGCTAGCTCCAACTAATCACACCGCTATGTTCTCCTCACCTTCAAGGTTTCATCAAGTCCAATTTTGATCGAAACGGTGGCCAGAATCGCCGTGAGTTGATCGGAAAAAGTTGGGGGACTAAACTGCAAAATATTCCGTTCTGTCGGAGAAGATGGATTTGAATCCGCTACCGTGAACAATCCGCTGTGGTCATATCTCTTCTGGCGGGTCATTTTCCTGTCAGCAACCCGCTACACAAGTCAAACAAGAGGAGTAATCGCCGTGCCACATAAGCAAGCCATGTCAAACCCAGTCAACGCCACGCCAGACGCCAGTCAGCTGCCAACTCAGTCTTCTCTGCTGACGTGGACCAATCAGAAAATGGCAAATAAACAGAAAACTTCAAAAATTCATTAAAAATAGTAGAAAACTCAGAAAAATTCAAATAAAGTATCCAAAAATTCCTAAAAATCCAAATAAACCAAATTCACTTATATTTTGATATAAAAATCTGTCAAATTATTGGTCTTTTCTATTTTTGAAGTATTTTCAATATTAAATAAATTTTATAAAATTCTAAAAGGATATTAAATAAATCTTGTATAATTCCAAAATGATTTTAAAATTCAATTAAACTCTCTTGACAAGTTTTCAAAAATAAATATTGAGATTTTAAAAGAAATATATTTGATATCAAGCATTTTCAAAAAAATAAAATAATTAAAAAATATAATAAAATATTTCAAAAGTCTAAAATTAAAAATAAAAATAAAAGGAAATTGTGAAAATGGTAAAAATCCAAAGAGAAACTTAAGAAATTAAAAGTCAAAAACTCGAAACCCTAAATCAAAATCGAAACCTCTTCACTCAAGGAAGGAAAGTTCTTCAGCAAATCAAAATCAACCTTAAGTAACTCCAAGATTAGAAATTCTCACATGTAGTTCAAAATAACCCCGAGAAACCCAAACCAAATCCAAGACCCAAAATAGTCTTGAAACTCAAACCAAATCCAAGACACAAAATAGTCTTGAAACTCAAACCAAATCTAAGACCCAAAATAGTCTTGAAATCCAAATCAAATCGTGAGACCCAAAATAGTCTTGAAATCCAAATCAAATCCAAAGGTCCAAAATAGTCTTGAAATCTAAACCAAATCAAAGGCCCAAAATAGCCTTGACAAACCCAAATCCAAATCCAAATCCTCCAAAGGCCCAAAATAGCCCAATGACTGAAAACCATGCCCCGACATCAAAACGAAAACCGAGTCTGTTCTAGAATAACAAAATCATTTAAGTGTCCTCAATTGGTCCCGTTAATTAGGTCTGGTACACCAATCGAGTCCGGTTTAAAAACCAAGAGAAATAAACCCAAAATAAATATAAAACCAATGATTCCCTAGCCTTTACATATAATTCTTTAGATCCCTTAATCAGAGGTTCTCGTGAGCGATCACGGGGTAATTAACAGTAGGGGCTTGCGCCTACTGGAAAGAAAGGACCCACGAAATCAATAAACCTCTTTAAGAAGTGACTCATGTTTTGGTTCTCTTGTCGTTAAGAGATACTCGAACGGAGATCGAACCTTAAGGGGGGTTACTCTAAGGCTATGTTCCCATTTCTCGAGGAAACCCACTTCATTCTTCGAGGAATGACGAAAACGCCGCGACAGATTCTCTGGCACGCCCGGTGGGACATCTTTCTCCTCTCATTTTTGGGATTTAAAAACTATAATGTAAAGGCTAGGAAAATTATAAAATATCAAATAAACATTTCTAACGATAACATTTGGAGTTCTTTTCTTTCAGGAAATGGGATCCACAACTGTTGACATGAGCAAGCCCGAAGGAGTGCTCACGATTGGGGCAGTTCTGATCTGCTACCAACACGAGTTCATGATCGGCAACATGCCATATGGGTACTCCTATGTGCCCATAGTCCAAGTAAATGATGGAAGTTTCCAACTCGCTCGCGTTGTTGAAGAACCACAAAATGTGCCAGTGGTAGTCTCTCCAATCTCCGAGACCTCTATTGAAATAGAGCCTAAAGAAGAAGATTGGGCTCTCATTTCTCAAAAGAGGGCCCACCCAAGCTCAAGTCACAAGGGGTGTCGGTCCAATCACCGTTCTCCTCAAAAGAAAACAACAACAAGGAAGGTTTATGTACCAATCTCTCAAGGCACAAGGACTATCAAAAAGGTTCAAAGGGCTTACAAGAATGAACTAGATGCAAAACCCAATATCCCAGTAAGTAACCCATTTGCACCGCTTCGATTGGTTCGAAAGAATTCTCCATCGGTGATACTGAAAACAATGGAGGAATTTCCTCCTGAATACCGGGTCCAGTTCCGGAGCAGAAATCCTCAAACGAGGCGATCTGTGAAAGAATTGCTCACTTTTTCCCGTACTCCGATCCATGAAAGATTGGGACCAAAGGGGCGAAAAAGGGAATTAACTCCAGTAAAGAAAATACTGGGGCAGAAAGGAAAGAAACGAGCAACAAACCCAGTCAAAGAGCGATTGGGACCGTTGAGAAGCGAAATAAACTGTTGGAGAATACAACATCTTGGCCCACTTAAGGCGCACACCCGCATTGATCAGTGTATTTGAAGCACTGATGATGTCAAAAGAACTAAGAGAAACAATGATGGAAGTGTTGCATGAGCCCGAGAAATTTCAGGCTTACTTCGCAGAAAAACACATGACTGAGGCCCTTTATGCGGAGCCCCAAAGCCAAATCACGTTCATAGATACATACCTAATGATGGGAACGGCCCGCCACAACAAGGCACTCTACATCACAGGTCAAACCAATGGAAATCAACTAAGTCGAATGTTGGTGGATCTCGGATCTTCCATCAACATCTTGCCTCTCAAATCAATGAACCAATTGGCCTTAGGAGAAAGGCGACTCTCAAATGAAAATGTCTTTATCCATAGATTCAACCAAAACTCGGAAAATGCATTAGGGGCAATTACCCTCCCAGTGAAATTTGGGGAACTTGAAACCTTGATCAAATTCTATGTAATCGATGCCGATACCTCTTATGGAGCGTTACTCGGAAGACCATAGCTACATGAAAACATGCTATGTAAAATATTTTCGTAGCACTTTTCAGGCCCACATCCCAAAGCATAAAACAAAAGAAATAAAAAACTCTCAAAATGATCATTTTTTTTGCAAATAATCAAAAATGAAAAATAGAGTTCAAAATTGAATATCTGCAAAAACACATGAACATTTGTGCTCTGGACAACAGGTATACATGAACATTCATATTCTTGACAGCAGGTACATATGAGCCTCGAAGCCGAGACCACCAATACCCCCCAAGTCCGAACTGATCCTAAATCCCAAACCCAAGACCCAAATGCTAGGCCCATAGTCCTAGAAAATTAAAACAAATGCTAGGCCCATAGTCCTATAAAATCTCCAGACTCAAAATGAAAATCTAGGCCCATACACCTAGAAAACCCAAATCCAAAAGACCAAATCCGAAATTCCCCATATATACGGAATTCCGACACCAAAGACTAATCCAGAAACGCAAGAAAAATGAAATTTTAAGTCCAAAACTCAAATTCCCAAGACCAAATCTCAGGATGAATCCCTAAGCTCCCAAAAGATTGACATCTAAGTTTTGTACAAAGAGAATGATTGAAAGTTTATAAAAATCTGACAAGTCTCACTTAAGTCTAAACTTGAGTCGCAACTCAGCTTTACTAGAATCAAGAACCCACTTTTTAAGGCACTGGACCTAAAAAGTCTCACTTGAAATGTAAGCCTGAAGTTCCACTGTAAAGTTCACAACTTAAAAGTCCAACTTAAAAAATTTAAAACTGAGGAAATCAAACTAAAGTTCAAAACTCAAAGAAGGCCAACTCCAAGGTAAAGTTCTAAGGAAAGTCAAAGGAAATTAGTCTTGACCAAACAAAATAGGACATCTAAAAGTCCAACTTTCGTTCTTTCGAGACGGCATAGCGCCTAGTCAATGGAAAGAACACACTTTGTTGTTCTTGTTTAAGGATGGCATAGCGCTTCATTTCAGATGACTTGAACGAAATCTTGAGATCTCTTCAACCTCCCAAAATGGTTGAGGATTGACCTAGATCGCCTATTTGTCTTGTGTCAAACTCAAAAATCTCAAAAATGTCCTTTCGAGACGGCATAGCGCCTAGTCAGTGGGAAGGACACCCTCTTCAGTTCTTGTTGAGATAAGGCATAGCGCATCTGTAATCAAGACTCGAACGGAAAACCCTCAAATCCCAAATCCCTAAATCGACTGAACATTAGCCCGGAATATATAACCCCCGGTGTTAATTTCAGTAATTTTATGGTGGCCTCAAGCCAACTTCAGCGTAAGTAAAACAACTAAGTTGATTTCAAACGTGACCTAGAAGTCAACCAAATTTTGGTGCTAGTCGGAATACAATACCAAATGAAGGCACTACCAAAAGTTGACTGAAGAAAGTACAAGTTTATCAATGTATGGTCAAACCATAATACCAGTACAAGTCTTTGGTCGAAATCTCCAATACATATAAGAAATATAAAGGAACATTCCTCGAAAGAATGAGGAATAAAAGAAAAGTGATTCCGAATTAACCATCCCAGTTAAATTGTTTGTTCCCAAACTGAAGGTGCTCTTGTCTGGTTCTCTACTCAGACCAGAGGTAATTAACAGCAGGGGCTTGCATTGTGATCTTTTGTCCATTAGACGGATAGTGGTGTTCGAATCATAGGAGGATCAAGGAGTATCTGATCTGCATTATTTTTCTCCATGGTGAAAATCTGCGACCTTGCCCGTGGATAGGACAAAAAAGTACGAGACAGAAGGAAGCTGGCCAGGTAGCCTTCTCAGTTCTATCTCGACTGACGGGTCTGGATCAGGCACGTCTAATTGTAGCCGTAATTATCGTATCATTCGTGGTTCTTGTTGATTACTTGCGATATTTGATGTAAAATTTTTTTGCAATAGAAGACAATTCTGTAATTTTTTTATTGTAAATCTCTATATTCCTTGTGGATGAAATTACAAATCAATTTCTTTAAAATGATTAAGTCTCATTGGTCGTCTACTAGAATGATAATTGAGTATGTGCCACAGATTGTGGGTTTGTGAGATTTTTTGCAGTAATTAAATGTGTAAAAAATACTAGACAAATCATCATTTACAAGAAGACATCATAATTAATTAACACAGTCAAATATAAAAGACCAAAAGTTTGAATATAACTAATTGCTAAATTTGTACCAAAATAGTGTCAAGCTATAGTATTATTTTGTGAAAAAAGTATTCTTTGAAGAACTATGAACAAAATATAATGTAAATATAAAACTACATTTGATAAATCCAATTGTTTTTTTGGTTACTCATGTGTGGCATTCATCGTCGAATATATTTTAAGTACCTTGCATAAATAGTTTCATATTCTCGTAGATAACAACTGAAATGATTGCCTTGCGATTCTTTTATCGTAAATATATAGTTTTGTCAAAATTTTGATGAAACGATCTAAATCACACAAATAAAACCTCTTTGCATTATGTACTATTTTCAAACTTTGTTACTACAAATGAATTGGCAGCTTCGAGCATTTCAAACTTTATTATTTTCCAATGCACAGTTAGAAAACATAATATTGTTAACTACATTAATATTGTAGTATAAACTTGACATGGTAAAAGTATGAAAGTGCTAATTAAAGAAAATAGAAAAGCCGTTGCCGTTTTAGTCATCATTTCTACAGATGGCTAACCCAGTTGATATGCTCAAGATGTCCACTCGCAATTTGCCAAGCTTATATAAAGAACATTCCTAGACACTCTAGGTTAATATATCACTGTAAAACGGTCATTTGTGTTGTCTAATAATACCTTCTTGCAATGAAAACACATCCCCTAATGCAGGCAATTCTCGGATGTATATTTCATCAACAGTGTGACAGAACATTGCCAAACTCTTACAATATGTGTAGATGGTAGTTGGCATTAAGGTTGCACTTTAGTTTCATTGCCTTCGCCTATATATGTTATTCGTGCATCGATCCCCATGCACCCTTTATCTCTCATCTCATACACTCTATAGGAAAAAAATATAGAAAAGTCCTACTTTGTAGTTTTTACACAATATACTTACTCCTTAAAACTTCATCGACGAATTTTTTATCATGGCAAGGTTCAGTACAAATCAAAGAATTCTTATCAACATATTGTTGTTGTTGGTACTGGTCTTATTAAATCTGCAATGTTTCAATTCCACAAGGTTACTTGAAGGAAGCGGGCCAGATAGCCTTCTCAGTTCTATCTCGACTGACGGGTCTGGATCAGGCACGTCTAATTGTAGATGTAATTATCGTATCATCGGTGATTCTTGTTGATTACTAGCGATATTTGATGTAAAAAAATTTTGCATTAGAAAATATTTCTGTACTTTTTTCTTTTTTAAATCACTATATCCCTTGTGGATGAAATTACAAATCAATTTCTTTAAAATGATTAAGTCTTATTGGTCGTCTACTAGAATGATAATTGAGTACGTGCCACGGATTGTGGGTTTGTGAGATTTTTTGCAGCAATTAAATGTGTAAAAAATACAAGACAAATCATCATTTACAAGAAGACATCATAATTAGTTATCACAGCCGAATATAAAAGAGCATAGTTTGAATACAATTAATGGCTAAATTTGTATCAAAATAGAGTCATGCTATAGTATTATTCTGTGAAAGAAGAATTCTTTGAAGTACTATGAACAAAATATAATGCAAATATAAAACTACAATTGATAAATCTAATTGTTTTGTTGATTATTCTGTTAGTTAAGTGCACAATTTTAATTTTTCAAGGATAATTACTATTAATTACCCATAATTAAGCATGCACACACAAAGGAACTAGTATTAAGCCATTTGCACAAGAGAAAAGGGTTCAAAGATGTACCTCCCTTGATATCGTAACCAAGGGGATTTGAACCGCGGCTAGGATCGAGGTGGTGGTTGCTCTTTAGGCCTCCTTGTCGAATCTCCTCGAGTCCACTTGGTATTAACCAAATTCTCAACAAGTTATGCTAGTAACTTGGAGGAAATGACTAATCCCTAGCTTTCTCAATCTTCTAGCAAATCAACAAAGGAATTTGAGGAAGAGAGGGGGCTCAACACATGAGCTAATGGAGAGGGAGAGGAGGGAGGCGCCGGCCACAAGAGGAGGGGGCGGCTAGGGTTTGTGGGAGGAGAGAGAGAGGGGGATTTGCTACCATACACATCTTTATATAGAGTGCAAACCCTACCTACCTCACACCATCTAATTACAACTTTGCCACCCACCTACCACCTATCATGGCCGGCCACATTATGGGCCCTTTATGGGCTATGTGCTTTGCCTCTTGGGTCCACTTAATCAACTATTAAATGGCCCTTCTTGTTGCTCCCAATTTGACTCCCTATTGGGCCTTTAATTAACTATTTAATTAAAGCCCTATAATTTGCATATGTGTTGAAATAAATAATTATTAACTTAATAATAATTATTTAGGGATTAGATAATGCATTAATTTATTTCTATATGATCCCTTTGATTTAATTAATTATAACGGTCTACAACGCTATTTAATTAATTAATCAACTCATCATATTTTGCAATACCAATTATTACAAATAAATAAATAATGCAAGCATGGTTAAAACACCAATTCTGTGTGACCCTTTGAGGATTTATGCTACGTTGGACATGGAGTTAAATCGCTATTTAATTCCAATAATCATAAGCGGTATCTAGCAACACGTTATGATTCCCAATTCGCATAAATAGTGTACAGCTACAATATTTCAATCCTGCATAAGAGAATAAAAGTATATCTCTATTTTGATTCCTATGTCTCACGATATCATCGTATAATCCAAGATAGGAATGTGTCATTCTTGCAGATTATACGTTTCTTGATCTAGAGATAATTGCATCAGTTGCTAGCAAACAATCTATCTCCATCAAGGGGCCCAAACAGATATTGTCACTCACTAAGTTAATTAATGAGGGACATACGGTTTTCTTGACTATTTAGCTTTTCCCCGCACAATTCAAGAGAACATAAATAACGTCCGTATAGCAGCCCTTATCGGGAATCAGCGGTAGACGATATTTATTGAACCTATCCTCATGTGGAAAAGATAAATATCTCAAACTTAGAATCAAAATCATAACGAAATAAATAATGACACATAACACAATCCATATATTTATTTCGTTGGGTCATGTCCTGTACTATGTTCAATTAACATAAACATATGCAATTAAGTTGGTTACTCTTAACCTGTGATTTATAGAACTTAATCATCACTTAACTTGCATACTAATCTTATTGATAATCAATGTTCCTTGTTAATTATCAAGATTATGGACGCTTTAGATTTATTGTTGTCATTTACTACTAAATGAAGCACAGTGATCTATAATTCAGATCCTCAACCTGAATGAACTGTCAACACATAAATCAAGGAACAAATGATATAAAATCATCCATATCATAAAACCATAGAAGTAGCCAAATATGATTGGCTTCTAGGACATATCTCTAACATATTCACGTGTGGCATTCATCGTCGAATATATTTAAACACCGTGCACAAATAGTTTCATATTCTCGTAGATAACAACTGAAATAATTGCCTTGCGATTCTTTTATCGTAAATACATAGTTTTGTTTAAATTTAGATGAAATAATCTAAATCACACAAATGAAACCTCTTTGCCAGGCTTATATAAAAGTATAAAAGTTCTAATAAAAGAAAATAGAAACGCCACTGGCGTTTGTGTCATTATTTCTATAGATGGCTAACACAGATGATATGGTCCATATGTCCACGCGCAATTTGCCAGGCTAATATAAAGAACATTCTTAGACACTATAGGTTAATATCTCACTGTAAAACTGTTATTTGTGTTGTCTAATAATACTTTCTTGCAATAAAAACACAGCCTCCAATACACGTAATTCTCGGACATATATTTCATCAACAGTGTGACAGAACATCACCAAACTCTAGTTACTCCCTCATCACTAATTACGTATTTCTATAATAATAAATAAATAAATATATATTTGACACTCACTTAATAAAAGAAAGGACGTTGGAGATAGAAGCAAGAAGGAGAAGGTATTAAAAGAGACAACAAGAAAGAGATGTTGCGGAAGGGAGAAGGGAAAGAGGAGGCAAGTGAACTAGAGGAGACAGGAACGGAAGGGAGTAAGCGAAATTTGAAGGAGAAACACTCTAGATCGTGGAGGAACATAAGGGAAGAGGAAAAAAACACTTTGGAGAGTGGAGTGACATAAGGAGAGAGAACGGGAATTACTTACTGCCATCCAACGAATAAACATCCAAACATCCACAAACTCCAAACATGCCTTAATGAGTCCAGCAACTGGCCCCCAGTCTATTTATATCGCCCCAAATCCCTCTCACTCCTAACCCTAACCCTAGCCGAATCGATGCCACTTTGGTGTTCGCTCAGAATCCTCTCTCTTTCATTTTCGGCTCCGAGCGACCCTGCGTCGATGGAGGTTGAAGCCGCCGCCAACACCGTCGCTGAGGACGCATCTAACAAGTAAGATCTGGAGTGTAGTGGTGGTCTCGAGAGCGAATTGGAGATGGCGGCAGGGGATGAAAACCTGAGGCAGTTCTTCGAGGAGGCAGGATTGGTCAAAGAAGAGATGTCCTCCATTCGTGACCTCTTGACCAGCCTACAATAGGCGAATGAAGAGGGGAAGTCGCTTCACAAGGCAAAGGACATCAAATCCATGCGTGATCGCATCGACTCTGACATCAATTAGGCTTTGATTGCATATCTGTTCTAATTTCTTAATTCAGCAGGGTATTTGATGGTTTATCCTTGAAATTTTTTTTTAGTTTGTCAGTTCTATTTGAGATTCCAGTTTTATCTGGAGAGGTGCTAGAGGAGGCCGTAATTGAGAAGGTACTTCAATTTGCATTTATGTTTGATCAAACTCATATTTTTGTTTTTTTGAACATATGTACTCCTCAATCTTGACTGCAGATTTACTCGTCATGCTTGTATCCTTCTGGTTTTTCAAGATAGTATTTTGTTAATCTATTTTTTTCATTTTTTTTTCAGAATTAGAAGAATTGAGAAGCCATGTAGTATCTGTTCACTTTGTTTATTGCATATGTTAAATATGTTGTTATAAGTGTTCAATTTATATGTTGAATATGATCATTTGTTTCTTACTTATGAGAGTTGTATATGTGTTCAGTATATTGTTGTAAATATTCGCTTTGTTGTTTTAAGTGTTTGACTTGTTTGATCTATTTGTTTATGTCGTTGCTTTATTTAATTAATATTTGTGTCTCTTCGTTTTATTTCTTAATAAATAAACAATGTTCACTTCATTGCATTGTATTAAAACACCATATTATGAGCGCATCAAACTGAACACATCAACAGTTTTAATTGATCCCTTAGCTTGTTTAATTGAACACGAAATTACGAAATCAGATTCTGCTACAACTAACTGAACACATAGACTTTAACTTCATCTCTTAACGTATTTAACTGAACACAAAAAACAAAAATTCTAAATTATTGGTGCATCTAACTGAACACATACAACTTTTAAATGATCCCTTAAGGTGATTGACTAAACCCAAAAACTAAAAATCCAAATTATTGGTGCATCTAACTGAACACTTACATACTTTAATTCATTCCTTAAAACAATTAACTTAACCCTTAAATTAGTATATTTGATGACGTCAGCAGCAAAAAAATTTTAAAAATTGGTAAAAAAAAAAATTGCTGACGTCAGCACGCAGAAATCTGGATTTTTAAGTCCATTTTTGGCTCTGACTTGTTGGATGCTTGGATGCTTTATAAGTGGATTCTGTATATAAGCTCCGGAGAGGAATAGAATAGAGAGTGAAATATTGGGCCATGGGATTTCGCTAGCATGGCGAAGAAGAGGGATGGCACTTAGGAATTCCTTTTTTTTTTTTTCTCTGGCATCTGATTTGTGTAATTGTGTGAAAGCATTCGAGTCTTTTCAGAAGCAGATAGCAAGACCATTTTGGTACTGTCCGAGTCCGACTAAGTTCTCCGAGTTAGCAAATTTCAATAACTTTTATAATATTGTACGATTTGATCTAACCGGACTGCTTGATACTAAGACACTAGAGCATATGCACAAGTTTATCTGACAAATCAATTATACAACAAATAAAGGATCACAAAATTCGCTGTATACAATTTTCATGCGGAAAGCACGAACGCAAAACTAGTTTAGCTAGAGCAAGGATACAAGGCCAACATCCCAACCAACCAACCAAAATTGTTTTCAAAACCACAAAGGGTTTTCAAGATAACACTTTACAGTCTTTCATTGGAGACTTATTCATGGTTCAAGGTACAAAAACCACCCATCTCCGCATATCTACCAACAAATTTTCCCAAAAGCACTGCTCTGATTGATAAATTACCGCGTAAAGCATTAATATAACAACAAGATCTCTTCTATCTTTGCAGCTATTCATAACTCAATTTGTATATACCCTTGCTTTATTTCTAAAACATATTCACCAGCTCTCTGTCTGTCTCTAATTAAATTTTTCTTCATCATCACAAAAAAAGAAAACCAGTACCAGCCATGCTCTTATGCAATTACAGCACCCTGCAGGGCTTGCTTGCAAAATGTTCCTCAACTCTTTCTGACAATACTCTCATAAAAGAGTATATACCCATGATCTGTATTGCTGGAGTACTCCTGTGCAGAGCCAAAAAATGTCTGCACCGCTGATTCGTCAATCATCTCCACATTTTCATCATCAAAAAATAACCAGTGATTGTGGCTCTTGACGAGGCTTATATAGTGCCCATGATTGGGGCCACTGCCTACATGGACCACCACCCCAAAGAGAGAATATTCCATATCAGAGTTATCAGTGGTGTTGGCGAGTTTAAGCTCAAGAGGGAAGACTACCCGATAGGCCAACTTCTTATACCGGCCAAGCTGTTCTATGTACTTGAATCGTTTTAGGTGGATCACTAGGATGCTAGGTGGTTTCTTTATCTTCATTCTCTTTTGTGCTTCTTGTAAGCTGTACATCATAAAATATCATGTTTTTATTTGTTCATTTTTCTTTTTTTGTTGATCAGGACAGTTATTCCTTAGTTATTTGCAAAGTAAACCTTTAAAATATTGCCTCTGTGAGAGCATTTGATCATTGGAAAATGACACGTCACCCTTTAGGGTAGTCATTAATTCTGTTATGGAGTGTATTAGACTAAATACCGACAGTTCCCTTGACCTAGTGAGCTCCCGTTTTTTTCAAGTGCAACCAAACCAGCAACAATTTTGTTAATTTCAACAAATGCAAATGTACCAGTCATGAGATGCTTCAGACTTAATCTCACTATAAGAGTTGAAAGTAAAGTGAAATATAGTTACCTGCAACACTTGTCACAAAAGAACTTGTCCTCAGCATTCAATGTCTCAGTTGAACTAAAATTTTTGAGACAGCTTGTGATAGAGCTATTTTGTTCTATGTCAAGGCTCAGATCAAAAAATGTCTCATCTCTGGCCGTGACTGTTTCACACCTCAAACACTTAGTTTCATTCGTTAATATCCCCTGAAAAAAATAAGCTACAGCTTTGTAAACCTGGAAAGAAGACAGAAAAGCTTTATCCTCTCTAATTATACCTAGCATCTCATATAAATTAGGAAGCATACAACGTATTGGGTTCAGCTAACACAATTAATTTGAAAATAACACCTTGCTGTTATGATGGCCCAGGCATTTTCAATAAACATTATGCACTGACAGTTCAGATCCTACCCTGATGAGTCATTTTTCAACTAAAAATTGAACCAATTCCAAAAAGAATTGGTGCTAAGTATGTATATTATCATCATTGAAAAATATTCAGAATAATATCATCATCGTAGCAATTTCTTAACTGAATTAACATTTAAATTCAGCAGTTCTATATTAATTGCAAATAACACACACATAAAGAACGGATAACTACCTGCAAATTTAAAGTCGAGGATGTAATTTACAAATATACAAAAAAATAATTTTGGAAAAAATGAGATAAGCACTCACTTGAAAGCACTTGTGTACCCAGGTAACAATGGGTTCTTTGTGAAAACCATTGGCTTGAGGTTTGGTGGGCCCGTTGGCAATTTTTTTAGAGGCCAAGTTCTCAGGAGATGGTGCCTTCGCAGCATTTGCCTCTTTTTCGAGTATGTCTACTAGCTCATTCAGTAAAAAGTTCAAAAACTCATGTGCATCCTATAGAGGAATAATTCTAAGATCTATTAGAGGAATTTCTACAATTTTTCAACAACAACAAAGCCTCCAGTCCCAAACAAGATGGGGTAAGATAGAAGTGAAACCCAACAGCAACAATTTTTTGTTTAAAAAAAAAAAGAGTCTTCTACAGTCAACTAAACACTTGTGAATGAAAAAAACTAAGAAACTAGATGATTTTTTCAAATTTAAAGAAAACTCTGAGACAGGTCTATAAAACCTCGTTATGCAACACTAAACTGGGTCCCTATACAATTTTGTCTCTAATTTCATCCAAAGTAACAATTCACCGTGCATGTAAATTTTACATTATGTTATGATCAGTGCTACTGTCTAACCAGCAAGGATACATGATCTATATCTTCATATGGAAATTCATGAAACATTCATTTCTTAGATTGAGTTTCGAAGAAAAAGAAAAGAAGGAAAAGATAAAGGATGACAAACCTGGTGCATATAGCTCCTGAAAAGCTCATTTTGTTTCTTCACTCTCTGTACAAACCGCTTAGGTGCAATGACACCAGTCTTTTTCTTCTGTGAGCTAATCTGCGAATAATCAATAAGAAAATCTGTCAAATTAAATTAAAACGGTCATGTGAACATTACCTCACAATTCACAAAAGACAAATCTTATCACCACAATGATTTTGTCATGCATATTCCAACAAAATCTAGGTGGTATCATTCATGCATGAGTTACAAACTACATGGAATATAAGATATGTAAGGAAAAAATAACAGAGAGAGAGAAATTATGCACAATAATAATCATGTATACCACAGCAGAATATATTATTTGTGCTCTATGTGCTCCCTTGCCAGTGTACTTCACACATGAAGTAGATCCCTCGCCCTGTCTACTCCAAAAGATGCACACACAACCTCTTATTTTCTCAAATTATAACTCTCTACTAAATGCAAACATATGAATGTGGATAACTTGAAGTTGAAGGTATAGAAAGAATGAAGAATGGAGCATAATCTACTATTAACCTTGCTATTGCAATGAGATTTCTCCTTTCACTGGCACAGTACCTAAAAAGCACATTCACCCTTGTATATAAGCCTACAAGGAGTTTCTCAACATTGAGGTCTTTGTTTGTCCACTGCAGTATAATATGACAGGTACATACTTATGCTAAGCACAGAAGTTACCTGAGTGAATAAATCAGCAAGGCATGTCAAGAGATTCTCTTCTCCTTCAGCAGCACTCTTGTTGTTTGCATAGTATTCCAGTAACTGTTCCCGAAAAGGAACACAAAAGTACAATGCCTGCGTACCAAAATATTTATTAATCCTTTGTTGTAGCCAATAGGATTTGGGAAAGAAATAATAAACCAGTATCAACCAGTGTATTTCAGCAAGAATTGATCTTTCAGACAATTTTTATTCTTGGGAGTATTTAATTTCTGTTAAAAGTTCTTGTAATTACATGATCACGCATCTATATCTTCCAAAAAACTTGAAAAAAAAAACTTATTTCAGGACAAATTAAATTTGTGGTCTACAAGGATCATGCAATTAATGGGGAATGGGGATAGAGCATGCCAAATGCCAGCTGATAACAATAAATCAATATATTTGATTTTAAGAAAATCAATTCAACAGCATTCATTTTTAGAACAATTTGATAATAATAATAATAATAAACAGCATTAACTTTTAATTAACTGCCTCTGAAAAACATAAATATAACAAAAAGTCAATTATCTACCTAAACTACCTTTCCCCAAATATAACAAAAAAAAAATCAGAAATCATAAAAACCTGTAAAACGCTATTGCAATAGCAAGTATTCCCGAAATTCTCAAGACCGAAATATCTCTCTCCTTCAGGGAACTGATCTCCCAACGCTTTCTCGAGTTTCGATCCAGCGGCTCCCATCAGCATTCACGACTTGTCAACCTCAAAATCCGAAATTTCTCCTTGGAACCAGAACCGACGCATTCAAGTATATTCGCACCGATTCAATTCAATCTCCTCTCCTCTGATTCGACATAGGATTGTGGTGTCCGTATTCCTAGGGTTTCCGATTGGGGAATAATTCCTGGAATTGTTCTGTCCAGTGGCGAAAGAGAAAGAGGAGGAGATACAGCGAAGGAGAGAAAGAAAGAGAGTGGTGAGAAAAGATCGTGCTATAAAGGCAATTTAGAGAGAGAGAGAGAAAGAAAAATGATGAAAAAGGAAACTTATTAGAGAGAGAAAGCGGCGACCGAGAGTCAAGTCGGAATTGCTCTGGACACGACCCAGTTACTCTTTCACTTCTCTATTTTTTAAAATTGACCAAAATACTCTCCACTCAGCGCCTAAAGCATGTTAAAAAAAAAAGGAGAGGAGGGCATTTTGGTCAAATCGGGAGTGAATGAGTAAAAAAATCGGGCCCGAAAGAACGAACGATTAACTTCTTATTAACAGTTCCGTAACCGACCTTTTGCTAAAATCCATCTATGTCCTCTCCAGTTATCACAACAGGAGAGTGACGAAGATGTCATAACCCTGTTAACTGATCCGTCCATTGTTTTAAAAAAAGAGAGAAAGTGGAAACTTATCCTGTCCACTTCCTTTCCTGGAATGGAGTCTGGATTTTGCAGAGTATGACAGTTCTTTACAGCTATAATGGTTGAATTTGTTTTTATTAGGTTTGGAATAATGCAAGACTGTGTTTTAATTAATTCAATTAAACTATCTTAATACCTAATTAAGTTGTTGTGTTTAATTACTTTGTGTTTTTGGATTGCGATTGAATGGTTTGTCGCTTCCGGAAGAGGTAAATTGCGTTATCAAATTTTATTCAATCTTAGTTATGATGGCAAAGCCATACTTACTATGTGTCGTTAAGTGATGCTGTGCTGGATTAAACTAATAAATTTTGATGTGAAATGAGATGATTTTGATTTTGATTTTTACTTTAGACTTGAAGCCACATTTTGTGGCTAAGGGTTTGTCATTTAAGAATTACCATTCATTTAAAGTCAAAGTAATTATTACACCACTATTATAGTATTATGCGAAACGAAAGGAGTCTTCTTTTTTTTTATCGTATTTTCTTTAGAACATTAGAATTTGCAGATTTAATGGACGAGTTTTGTATATGTTAATGGTTATTTTAATATGCGTATGTGTTGAGAATCTGTGGAAATATGTGGAGATGAATTATTTGAATTTATTCATTCTATCTCAAATTACAAACTGTGTTACATGCCTCTTTTATAGAGGTGAGAGAATTTTACAGTTAGATACACGTAACAGCTAAGTTCTTAAATTCGAAATAAATTTATGCTTATACGGTAATTGTTTGATTGATAATTTGTTCCCCCTTTTTTTAATTACTTGTCTTCATGAAGAAATTTGCAAGTGAATAATAAAAAGGATAGTATATAAATACTAACGTAGGTAATCCTTTCAATAATGAGTTTTTTTTTTTCTTTTTTGCATAGATTTGAATTTAGACTATTTTATTCAGAATGATAAACGACTGTAATTGATTAGAGTTCGAATGAGTCTCGAAAAACTTATGCATGGTAGAATTATCCTTGAAGCTTTATTGTTTATTATAATGGTATTGAGTACACATTCAAATATCAAAGTTTCCGGTGTCACAACTTTAGAGTGCCATCAAATTTCACAATTTTACTTTTCATCAATAATTAATTTTATTTAAATTTAAATGTTTGAATCCAAACCGTTGATCTTATACAACTTAACGAGTGATGTGTTTCCATATACGCTTTATTAAATTTGGATTTATTTGATATTTGATCAAGAGGTTAAAAAATGAACGAATCTTGTTAACTATGACAGATTAATAGTAATATGTCCATGGTTTGACCTCTTGTTCAAATATCAAATCAACTCTAAATTTTATAAAACTTATATTGAAACGCATTGCTCGTTAAGTTGTACAAGATCAACGGTTTAGATTTGACATTTAATTTTTTAAAATTTTAATTGTTGATTCAAAGTGAAGTTGTGACATTTGGTGGCACTCTAAAATTGTGATACCCGAACTATTTTTTCATTTAAGAATTACCATTCATTTAAAGTCAAAGTAATTATTAGAGCACTATTATAGTATTATTATGCGAAAGGAAAGGAGTATTCTTTTTTCTTATCGTATTTTATTTAGAACATTCGAATTTGCAGATTTAATGGACGAGTTTTGTATATGTTAATGACTTAATGGTTATTTTAATATGCGTATGTTTAGGGGTTCTTAAATTCGAAATAAATTTATGCTTATGCTGTCCTTTTTTTAATAACTTGCTTTCATGAATTGGAACAAGCAGCAAACTTTTAATTTATTGGCAATGAAAACAATCTATA
Organism: Rhynchospora pubera; assembly: GCA_028095005.1. Classification (NCBI taxonomy): domain Eukaryota; kingdom Viridiplantae; phylum Streptophyta; class Magnoliopsida; order Poales; family Cyperaceae; genus Rhynchospora; species Rhynchospora pubera. Next base: position 348,914,254 of record CM051459.1, on the reverse strand, counting down.
AGATTTTTTTTTTGTTTTGAGAAATTGAGATCTGCATTTATACGCAGTCTTAATTGAAAAATGACGTAACACGTTATTTCAGTTATTTCGGCGATATAACGCGTTATTTCAGTTATTTCGACGAAATAACAAGCTGTTATTGCTACTAGTGTTAAATTGTGTATTCAATATTGAACTATTGTTAAATTGGTACAAGCTGCTACTGCTACTCAATATTGGTACACTGAAATATATTGAATTTGGTATGGCCGTATGCTATTTGTATGAAGTATTGCAGATGTATAAACATATAAGTTGATAGTTATAGAATTGATGTGTGTCAAACTTTGAAAAAAACACAACACCGTTATATTGCCGTTATAACATGGGGACCTGGATCGTCATACCGAAAAAACCGAAATTTAAAAGCTTGATACTAATAGACCTCTCTCTAATTGATTTATTATTATTTTTTAAGGCACCGTATTGTTGTCAAGACATGAATCAACGGACATATATGGATACGACTAAAATTAGAATAATGACTAAAATAGCCATTGCATATCAGAATCAAATTGAAGTCAATACGAGACAACTCCTAGTTAAGATGCTTTTAATTGCAGATAGAAAATTTAAACCCTGAACTGAACATATGTAAATTGACGACTGATGACTAAACCTTTCTGTAAAGAAAGATTGGAATTTTGCTTTTGGCACAGATAACCAAATAAGAGGAATTAACATTGTACAAGGGAAAGAGAAAGGCATCAAGTCAGGAGAACAAAAGCGAGCACTAATCACAGGGAGATCAGAATTCAGAAGCAATCGGATTGAAAAAGAGAGATAAATTAATCTTTTGTAGACAATTATTAGAGAATAGAAACCTAGTTAAGAAAAGTTGTTTCACTTGAGAAGAGAACAGAAGGGAAGAGGAGAAGCGAAGCGAGTCGAATCAATCGAGACAGAGAGCGAGAGAGAGAGCAGTCGAGCGAGAATGAAAGAGAGTCGTTACAGTGATGAGGGTTTAAATCCTCAAAGGGCATTCAGTTCGATCGATCTCTATCGTTCGATCTAAATCGAACAGTGAAGATCGAACTTCGTATACTTCGAGTCGGTTGTGTGCGGTTGGGAGGGATTATTTGTTGTATTATAGGAGTAGATTGGTGTCGCCGCTCGGTCCCAGACTCCCGCTAGATCCAATAACAGAATGTTTGGGATAATAAACACAAAAGGTTACAGAAACCCACGCGCAAAATATCTCAACAGTAGTAGTGACTGCGATATCCTGAGCTCCTCGACATTTTAAACGCTTTTATTTATAAATGGCGTGTTAATCATGGTATTAAAAATTCCAAAACAACGGTCTTTTTTTTTCCCAAAAGAATTTTTCCAAAAAGCACTTGTAAGAATATAAGATTTTCTTGATTAATTTTTTTTTCCAGTAATGCAAAGAAACACTTTTCATTACTTCACAACAAAAATTTAAGAAAGAAATTACCCGTATAATAAGCAATTAACGTAGAAAAATGATGTATATATTGTCCAAATGACGTACTAAATTAAATGTTACTAGTTCTAGTAGAGACCTGACGCAAAATACGTGGAATTTCATAGGCTCATTTGGATGGTATGGGAATAAGGAATAACGGTGTGTTTGGATGAGCCGGAAATAGAAAATAAGAATAAGGAATTTCAGTTTGCGTGCTTATTCTTATTCTTGTACAACCCAAACAACATAAAAATAAAGAATAAGGGCCCTTATTCCTATACTAACAAAACCATGGTATAGAATAATGAATAAGGATAAACACCCAAACTAAAATCCCTTATCCCTATTTCCTATTCCCGGCTCATCCAAACACACCAGATTTTAGGAAAAAAATATTGAAAAGAGTGTTATTCCGGGAATAAAAAATGTTGTTTGGATGGTGAGTTAGGAATAACCAAATTAATATTAATTTAAATAAATTATTAAAAACTATTATTTTAATATTAAATAAAGTACTAATTAAAGAGCACACAAAATTTCATTTAGCTCTTAGTATTTAGCTAATTTTGTTGAAATTATGTATATATAATTGTTGGAATAAGATATTCCTAAAAAAAGATATTTCTAGAAAGAAGTTTTTTTTTTCTTATTCCTAACTTATTTAGATGCTTAGAAATAAACTATTTTTTCTTATTTCCATATCATCCAAACGGCGCAGAAATTTAGTATCGGTTTAATGAAGGGAAGCAACATCATAATTAGCAATACTAAAATAGGACATGCAATATGTGAAGTTTTCTTTTGTCGGCTTTAAAACGAAGGTTCAGTTAGACAATTAACATCAGAAATCATTCGTAAATATGAGGCCATCAACATGTGTAAAATAAAATACAGAAAAAATATCGACTAAAATTCGTACTACTCCGCAAGAATATATGCTGCTATAATGGTTGATTTCGCAGTTCTGGATTTTGCAGAGTACGGCAGTTCTTTACTGCTATAATGGTTGATTTTGTTTTATTGGGTTTGGAATAATGCAAGACTGTTATAAATTAATTAAACTATCTCAATACCTAATTAAGTTGTTGTGTTTCGTCATTGCGATTGAATGGTTTATTGGTTTGTCGCTTTCGGAAGTGCTTTTTGTGTAATCAAATCTCATTCAATCTTAGTAATGAACTAATGATGGGAAAGCCATACTTACTATGTGTCATTAATTAAGTGATGCTGTGCTGGATTAAACTAATAAATTTTGATGTGAAATGAGATGATTTTGATTTTTACATTAGACTTGAAGCCACATTTTGTGGCTAAGGGTTTGTCATTTAGGGTGCGTTTGGATAGGTGTGGGAAGAAGGGAAGAAGCGAGAAGAAATATTGGAAAGTGTGTAACTTTGTGAAGAGTTTGAATTGTTTATAATTTTTTTTCTTCTTCTTCCTTCTACTTCTTCTTTCTTCCAACAATCCAAACACACCCTTAAGAATTACCATTCATTTAAAAGCAAAGTAATTATTGCAGCACTAGTATTATGCAAAACGAAAGGAATCCTTATCTAGTTCCGCACGGGACGGTCCAACGCAATCATCCAACCGTCTGATTTGATCTGGACGACTCGGATCTATGAATCTAATATTATGCACGGAATTTCCTTAACCATTGAGATTTAAATCAGACGGATGGAATTGATAAGCTGCACCGTCCCGCGCAGGCCTAGATCTCAATTCAAACGGAAGTAGTCTTTTTTTTTTCTTATCGTATTTTCTTTAGAACATTAGAATTTGAAGATTTAATGGACGAGTTTTGTATATGTTAATGGTTATTTTAATATGCGTATGTTTAGGAGCTCTTTAATTCGAAATAAATTTATGCTGATACGGTGATTGTCTGATTGATAATTTGTGTCGCCTTTTTTTAAATAACTTTCTCTCATGAATTGGAACAGGCAGCAAACTTTTAATTTATTGGCAATGAAAACAATTCTATAAGAAAAATGTTTTTGAGAAATTTTTGATAGTACCAAATTTAGTATGAGTTCTAGGTCAACGAACTAACTTATGGTCTTGCATCACCAAACAATTTTGGAGTTAACAAGATTAGCACTACTTATCTAACTTAGCAATTCCATACGTGTCTCCATATTCTAACTTAGCAATTTTGGAAAAATAGATAGGTGTTGATGGACTTGCTGCAATTTCAAATTTTAAATTTCAAATTTCAAATTTTCAATTTTCAAATTTCAAATTTTCAACATTAAAATTTTAAAATTCTTAATTTTTTTAAATTTCAACTTTTAAAATTTAAAATTTTCAAAATTTCAAGATTTAAACGAATTCTAAAAGAGGTAGACTAAAATCAGCCACGACTGATAGATGAGTCCCTCAGCTATGATTAAATTTTAATTTTCGAAATTCTAACAGTCGATCTGAACCGTCCAATGTGTTCTCCATATTGAAATCTTGTTGGAGACTAAATTTTATGTTTTTCTCTGAAATTTTTTAGTAATTTTTTCGTATTTTACAAAATTCTTAATCTAAACAATTTTAGACCCATTAATAATAACGATTTTTAAAAATCTAAAAAAAATAGTAAAAAAATTTTAAAAAAATATAATATTTGGTCTCCAATGAGATTTCAATATGGAGAACACATTGAACAGTTCAGATCGACTATTAAAATCTTGAAAATTGAGATTTAATCACAGTTGACGAACTGATCCGTCAGTCGCGACTGGTTTTAGTCTACCTCATTCTAAAATGCCTAGATTAAAATGAATGTTATATGTGAATACATTCACTTTGATCACCAACTTTAACCTATAATACCAAACAATAATTACTAACTTTAAGTTAGTACTAACTTTAATCTCAAACACTAATCCAAAAATACTAACGTTAATTCTTGATTTCACTAAACTTTGATGTTGTCAAGCAGCCCTATATGACCAGTCAATATTCTGATTAATCACTTGAAAACATTTTTACTAGTCGATGTTAATATCTGCTACCGATCTGGCGATCTCTTACCTCCAGCAAATCTCTGACGAATTTATATCGGGCTCTTACGAAGAAATTTGCAAGTGAATAATATATAAAGGATAGTATATAAATGCTAAAGTAGGTAATCCTTTCATGAATGACTTTTTTTTTGTACATAGATTTAAATTTGGAATATTTATTCAGAATGATGAACGGCTGTAATTGATTAAGAGTTCGAATGACTCTTGAAAAACTCAGTAGGAGATGGGTTAAAATCAGACATGACAGACAGATGGACCCGTCAACTATGATTATATCTCAACTTTTGAGGTTCTAATGGCTAATCTGAATCGTTCAATGTGTTATCCATATTGAAATTTTATTGGAGACCAAATTTTACGTTTTTCTGATTTTATTTACTATTTTTTGAGATTTTTAAAACTCATAGTTATTGAAGGGTCTTGAATTGTTTAGATTAAGAATTTTGTAAAATACCAAACAAATACTAAAAAATTTCAGAAAAATATAAAATTTTGTCTCCAACGAGATTTCAATATGAAGAACACATTGAATGGTTTGAATCGACTGTTAGAATCCCGAAAATTAAAATTTGATCGTAGCTGAAGATTTCATCCGTCAATCGCGACTGATTTTAGCCCATCTCTAGAATTATTCCTTTACTATGCAGTATAATGGTATTGAGCATTTGAGTATGCATTTCAAAAAGTATTCCATTTGCATATTTTACTATTCAGCTGATTCTAATATTTAGTTTAAATATGTTGGATCACACACGTTATGTTAATTATTATGTTCTGAACAATTTAAGATTTTTTAACTAACTTCAATGCAACGAAAATATTTTAAGTTTTAACAGGCAGCATTTTTTGTGCCCGTGGGCCGTTACACTAAATAAATAGGCTTTTGGATATTTCTTTGGAGTTCGACAATAAGTCAAGAGAGTAACTAAGCGTGCTAATTAATTTAGATAAGTAGAAGATGTCGTTAAACTAATGGCACATAGAGAATTTATTATTATAGACTCCGTTTGGATAGGTGTGGGAAGAAGGAAAAAAGGGAAGAAGTATTGGGAAGTGTGTAACTTTGTGAAGAGTTTGGATTGTTTATAATTTTTTTTTTCTTCTTCTTTCTTTCAACGATCCAAACACACCCATAATTATTATTATTTTGATAAAAGCGTGCAGTGAAATCACCCTGTCTATATGTGTACACTGCAATTCTGAAATTGTATTGAAAGTTAAAATTTCCAACTCTGGAAGTCTATAAAAGAGAGATAAATTTATATGTACACAATCTAAAAAAAAAATCATTTCAAGCCAATCGCCTAGCATAGTAAGATGTCAAACTTTCGCCTATATTTATTATAGTTTCATGATATTCAAACTTACCTATAGTTAGTTTTCGGAGTTCTTTGTAGCTCTCTTATGTTTAGTTTCTTCTTTTGCATCTTCTTTGTTCAAATCGTTTTGAACTTCGAACAAACAGTCTCAAGTATTTGCGCAAGATTTTTAACTAATATTGGTTTTGATAAAGCCTATTCTTCATATACTAAGTTCCTTCTTCAGTAGTTCTCGGAAGTCAAGAGGTTCATTTGATTAATTGATTTACAGCTGCTGCCAACTACTGTAGCACAAACGAACCACTGACGACGAGAAAAATATGATAAATTGATAGCTACCATTGGTAGGTAGAGCCTTACACGCATTGTACATTTTATGTGACCATCTTAGGTCCCTACATATTTATGTTTGCTACTGCCTAGGCTCCGTTTGGATATCGTGTGGGAAGAAGGAAACAAGAGAAAAAATTTATTATAAACAATCCAAATCCTTCACAAAATTACACACTTTCCAATACTTCTTCCTACTTCTTCCCTTCTTTCCACACCTCATCCAAACGGATCCTAAATGATATAAAACTAAAGATACCTAGGTTTAGATATATGAAGCAATTCAATTATTTGGTTTCCTTTCTGTCTTGCTGACAAGATATCACTAGATTAGACATTTTTCATTTTGGATGAGTAAAAACTACAATTTCCTACTTGCTTTTAGAACGGAAAAAATTAACAGTAACGTTACTGTTCACATAAATTCTGATAATAACAATAAAAAAATCAAAATTTTAATAGTAACGTTGTTGGATCGTTATCCGAGTTGACGAAAGGCAAATGCACTTGGATCGTCATCCGGAACGACGATCCAAGCTTGGATCGTCATCCCAGTTGACGATCCAAGAATTCCATCCCTATATAAGCGACAGCGACCCCCTCAGTCCCCACTTTCCTTCGCTCTCTCTCTCTCTCGCGCGAGCAGACCCCCTGGTAAGTTTTTTTTTTCATAATTACTTTATTTATTTACTTTAATTATTTTAATTAGGTTAATAATTAGAAAAATAGATTAAAAATTGAAAAAATAATGGAAAAATTACTAAAAAATCAGAATAAATAAAAATAATTATAATATGTAATTTGAAAAATTTTTAGAATTATTTGTTCATTTAATAATGATTAATAAATTTATTATAAATTAGAGGAAGTAAATAAAAAATTGATAGAATATTTTTTTAATTGTAGGAAAATTTGTAAAAAGAGACAACCTCCGACATCTCTTTCTACAGGTAATTTTTTTTTCATATTTATTTTATTGATTTATTTTAATTAGTTTAAATAGATAATTAGTAGAAAAAATAAAATAAATATTGAAAATATGTACAAACTTGAAAATAGAAAATGTTGTTGTATGAGATTGGTATTGTGTTTGTTAATGATGTTGTGGATATTTGGGTTTGTAATTAGGGGTTTTGGGTGTTTTTTTTTTTGGAAAACGCTACAGGTATAGGGGATATGCTGTCGAAATTTTATTAGATTTTTAACAGTAATTTTTATTGCAATTTAGTAAAAATGCCACCGAGAAGAAGAGTACCGGAGACCGCACCTCGTAGATCTACGAGACTTCGTGGAGATCCGAGCGCTTCTACATCTACCGGTTCTGTTGCCGCTGAGGCTTCTACATCAGCTGATGTTGTTCCACCGGATCCTGTTATTGCAGATCGTGTGTTACATTTGGATGGGTCCAAAGTTCGAGGCACCGGTGTAAGTTATTATTATCCTTTTATATTTGTACTTACATATTTTTTTTGTAGTATTTTTTAAAATAATTAAAAACGAAATATATACAGCATTGGAGGGGAATAATACATAAGGCCAAGATGCCTCGTACTGATGGGGTCGATGAGCGTTTGAGGCGACTTGGACTTATACATTTCGTTCAGTTGGGTCATATGCCACTTGATCATTCGCTTTTGCAGGGTCTGGCCATGTTCTGGAGGCCAGAGACCCACACGTTCTTTTTTCCGCATGTTGGCGAGATGACGGTCACTCTAGAGGTAGAAATTAACGGCTATTTGTAATTTTTTTTTTGAACTATATATGTCTAAAATTTGAACTATTTGCAGGATGTGGCATTCTTGTACGGTTTGCCTACGACCGGCAGAACCGTTACTGGACGGACTGATTATGACGCCATTCAGTTACTTCAGGATTTTGCTTTACCGGAGGATACAGACATGGCGATAGTTGAGAAGTGCTTCAGAGAAAAGGAACAGAAGTAAGAAATTTTTAAGAATTTTATTTTGATGTTAATTTAAAATATATATATATATATATATATATATATATATATATATATACTTCTCACAATCAATTTACATTAATGATGTAATGCAGGAGATCTCATTCCGTTATGTTGAAGAAGCTGCGTGAGGTTTGGGCTCAGTTTGGTGTGCCTGGCGCGGATGATGCTGGGAGGATCGATAGATACACACGAGCTTGCGTGTTGGAGATTTTTGGTTGCGAGTTATTTCCTGATAGCACGGGTGACTCGATTCCATGTTTCTATCTCCAGTTATTGCAGGTTAGTGAACTACCCTTGTTATTTTTAATTGAAAAAATCGAATTATTTAATTTATAAATGAAATATTTATACTTGTAACAATAATAAAAGATTTGAACAATATTTGCAGGATCTTCATTCGAGCAACTCGGTACAGTACAACTGGGGTGCAGCCACTCTTGCGATGCTATACCGTGGCTTGGACACCGCCTTCATCAATAACAATATAAATATCGGTGCTCCTTGGTTGCTCTTGCAGTTGTGGTCGTATGCACGATTGCTACTTAGTCGGCCGACGATCACGAAGGATTTTGAAGGTTGGGGTCTACCAGATATTGACTCATGTCCGCCTTATGGGAGGTCTGTGTTCACTACAACAAAGATTTCTTTTAGATAGACACATGCATCATTAAGTAGTCATTGAAATTTAAATCATTAATTAAATCGAACAATCGTAATGTTAACCGATATAATTTTTTTTTACATTATAAGATTTGAACAAATTAAATATAAATCACCAAAATGAAAATGTAGGAAGTGGACGACAAGACAGAGATCGAAGAAGGTGACTGGCCCTACTCGCAGTGGAGTAGACTATGGTAGGGATGTTTGCATGAAAATGAAGTCCGAGCACGTCGTATGGAGGCCTTATGATCATATCAGGGACCGCATGCCTCGTTGTGCCCAGATAGACCAGAGGATGTTCCTTCTACGCATCCCATGCATTCATTATTGGGTCGTGATGTGGCACTACGCAGATCGTGTCATGCATCAGTTTATGCTTTATCAGACGGTTCCCCCACCGCCACCTGAGGTACTTATATTAAATGATTACTTTTTGATTATAATTTTTCTATTGACATTGTGTTGTTTAAAAAAAAAAATAATACATAAGTATAAGTATACTGAGATGTGAATTAATATCAATAAACGTGAAATGTGTTGTTAATTGTCGTTTGAATAAAACAGGTTTGGTCTAGAATGGAACAATTGATGGGATACCAGCATCACACCTATCGAGGTATTGATTGGCATGATATATTTGCGAATGAGGTCAACAAGTGGACGAACACTAATGAGGCTACGGTGATAGAGGATCGACCATGGAGCGAGGATATTTGGACTGACTACCAACGCTGGTTGAGTGTATATGGAGGTGCACATCTTGTGCTTATTCCTGATGGGGCAGCGACTGCTCCGGTTCGTGATTTGTCTTACCTTCGAGAGACGCCTGGCCACATGAGCTTGGTAAGATACATTACGCAAAATTTTTTTGCCTAACAAATAATTCATTGACTAACAAAAATTAAACAGCTCAAGCATACTTTGCGTGAGGCGTTGCGAGGCTGTGCATGGGCTGTCACGAAGGGATTCCGTCGTGCTGGGAAGAAATTGCTCAGGGGGTGCAGCACGTCCTTAGATATTGTTGGTGAGGCTCACCGATTACCTCGACTCTTAGAGTCGAAGGGTCTTCAGTCAGACATTGAGTCTATCCCTGATACAGATGATGAGGATAGTGCGCCAGAGCCAGGATCCGTTGAGGAGCAGCAGTTCATGCGGGTATAATTGTCTTTTTCAACCACTTTTCTTAATATTATTGTCTTTTTATAATTAATATTGTATAATTATTTAATATTTTAAAATTTTTCAATTTGCATTATTCGTAACAGGATGATTTTAGTCTGCATGATTGGGATACATTTTTTGATGTTCCACGACCCAGTCAGCCTCTTATTCGGAGTAGACGGTCACATTCGCAGCGGCAGACCACAGAGCCTCATGCTCCATCCCCTTCGCAGACGCAGACCACAGAGGCGGAGGCTCCACCCCATTCCCAGCCCCAGCCCCAGACCACAGAGGTGGAGGCTCCACCCCATTCGCAGCCCCAGCCCCAGACCATAGAGGCGGAGGCTCCACCCCATTCCCAGCCGCAGCCTCCATTCCATAGCACACAGTACTACACATACGAGAGTCCTTATCCTCCACCTCCACCTCCACCATATACACAGACTCAGTACAGAGGAGGGTACAGTCAGCCCTTTACGTCTACCCCCACACCTATATCTCCGGCTGATGCTTATTACCAGGCATACGGTACCCCACTACATGACCCATTTACACCTATCTCTCCCCATCCATTTGGTCATTCAGGGGCCTCCTCTAGCAGACCGCCTCGTCATCCCAGTCCATATTCTACGCCTCTTGCTCCCCCTCCTCCTCCTCCAGGACTTGCTCCGACCAGACAGCGCCGAGACCCGCCTGGTGCTTATTGGGATTATTCTCCTGCGAGAGGACCGTTTCGTCGTGATGGACGACAGTAGGACTTTGTTATGTATTTGTAGGATTAGTTGTGATATTTATATTTTTGCATGAGTTTATGATTCTATTTTAGACTTCTATTATGATATTCTCCATCCTATTTTAGACTTCTACTTTTTAGACATGCTCATTGACGGACTTATTTTCATATACCGAAATTTCAAAATTTTTAGACAAACAGTTTGCTCCCCACAAAATTGACAAAACACTAAGATAATCTACTTTTCAGCTGAAAAAACAGCTCTGCCTTGCAAAAACATAGTAATACTTCATTTAGCGGAGATGGACAACATTTTCAGCTGCGGGATGATTTTCAAAACCAGGTGGAACTGCTGGCTGGTGACGCAACCACGACCCTCCAAGATCAAAACCTCTATTTCTCTCCACTAAATCTGTAAAAAATTTTGGACCCCTAACATGATATTCATTCCCTTCTAATTTTTTAACTTTAAATTTTTCCCCATGATATTGAAACATCAGTGCAGAAAGCAATCGTCGTTCGCTCGTCCGTTCATCTCCGACCAAAATAACACCGCAAGAGACGCATCTTGGCTTAGGACCCATTTGCTTCAAATATCAAAATTCAAACTCCATTAGCAAATCAAATCAATTAATTTAATAATTATTTTAACATTATTACCTAAGAAGAAGCGATGTTGCCAATAGAAACCTATGAGGATAGTTTATCAATTTCAGACTAACGAGAAACAATTAGTTAGAGCACAATAACTTATGACAAGTGAGCTTATATAGAGAATTTAAAATAGAAAAAGACAAAAAAATTTTAGTGCAAACCGCAATAAATAAATGAATGGTATAGTATAGTGTAGTCATATAATTCACGCACTATATTACTTGACAGCACTATATTACTGTTTTAAATCATTATAAAACCAACCCACTCAAGCAAATTGGACGGAGGAGAATGGTCCTTCTTGGATCGTCAACTGGGATGACGATCCAAGTGTATTTGCCTTTCGTCAACTGGGATGACGATCCAGCAACGTTACTATTAAAATTTTTATTTTTTTTTGTTATTATCGTAATTAATGTGAACAGTAACGTTACTATTATTTTTTTCCGCTTTTAGAAGATCAGTGTTGGGCCCATTAATATTCGGCCCAGTCCTTCAAAAGGATTGTGTGGTCTCCTTGGATAATAAATTAGCAAGTAATTTAAGCATTATTTGGATTCATTCCAAAGTTGCTAACGCAAAAAGGAGACAAAAATTATTTGCGAAAATTTAATAGATAAATAATTTACATTTATTGACATTTCATTGTCTAATGATTTTGGATAAAGCTATCTATAAGCAGAACATCTTTTCCTACCAAAGGCTACAAACGTAAAAAATAACAATAATAATAAATAAATAAAACAAAAAGGAATTTAAAAGGAAAAAAAAGTAAAATTTATCTCGTGTACTTCAGGCAATTCCTAGATGCTTTGAAATACCAAAATAAATAGAAAGAAGAACAAAACTGCCTGAACAATTATTTTTAGATCTGTAATAATTTGAACTCTACAAATGTAAACAATTTTTTCTATGACTGTTTCTCATGCTCTTCATCGGATGCTGGGGGTGGAATACCAAACACCCAATCTAGCACATTCAAGTACTTGGATCGAAAGACGTCTCTTTCTTGTGCATAGCAATGCATTATCACAGCTGTGGCGATACTAAACACAATCACATCAGATCTCTTAAGTTTAGAGGCAGGTGGACAGAGGCCTGCATCCGACATGCATGTGAAGAAACTCTCTATTGCACGAGACAAACAATAAAGGGAGATTTCAATTCTCCTGCTTTTCTTTTCTATTAGCAATGCCAAACCAGTAGGGAACTGCAATTAGGAAAGTCATAACAAATATTAAGGATAATTATTTAATATTTACTGAATAATTTAGGAAACATGAAGGTGAAGTTGCTTACTGTGCCCAAAGCAACCATTGGAATATTGCACCTCTGAAAAATCCTAAATAGGAAACATGTCCATACCCTGAAAAATGCAGATGTTATTTTACATTATTTATAAAACAAAAGAAATGATAACAGATTGAAGAGTAAAAGAGAATAAGTAAACCAGGCAGAAGAACAGTAAACGGAGAGGAATAAGCTCGATCTGCCAATGCCCTTGATAGTCTTCCCAAGTATTGTATATGGTCTATCATAACAATTGAAATATTAATATGTTAAATTGCAAATTTACCAGAGTAATGGAACATTAATGGAAGAGTAAAGAAAATTGTACCTTTTCAAGAGGCCTTTCCGGTGAACTATAAGGGCAGGAATTAGGTATACTGGTAGATACACAGGGACTGCCCTGCCATATGCTTGTACAAAAAAGGATAAGACATGGCCAGAACATGATTGGTTTCCATGTATTATCTGTATATAACAAAGTAATTTCAAAAAGAAGAACTATCCTCCAGAACAAACAATAAGTGTATTTTCAGAGTTTTTTTTTTTCCTAATATTCTTGATTTCTTCCATTATCTTTATTTTTTTCTATCAAACAGAGGAAATACTTACTTTACATGGGACTTTCATGTTGGGATCCAATGTTACATCCACACCAAGAGAATTGTAGTATTCCTTGACAGCCCCCAAATTAGAAAAAGGACGGCCACATGCGATATCTTTTACACCTTGTAAAATAATAGGAGCTTTCCCACCTTGTTTATTTAAGAAAGATCTATATGAAGAAGGCAAACTATCCGGCTTCAAAATATATGAAGACCTGAAATAAAGAATGATTTGTTAAATACTTCAGATGATTGGACATATCAAGAGAAAGAGAACAAAAAATACAAAAATAAAGTCACTTGCTTAATGAAATTTACATCGGATACAATTGCTATTTACACTCTCAGACTGTGATTTATTATAACAAAGTGAAAGGCTGAAAGCATTCACCATTTTAGTTATTTTTCTTAATGCATGGCTCCAGAGAATGGACACCGCAAATTTGTTAAGGAGGCGTTCATTATATTTTCAAAATAATAATACTTGGTTATAAATATGAAGCATGGAAACATTCCCATACAAAATCTGTGAAGAGGCAAGGCACATCAGAAAAACATCACCATGAGACCAGGTCAATGGTTTACAGTACTTTCCAAATTTCTTGCTTTTAATGCCACATCGAGCTGCAAGGACTGCTGATCGCACTAGTATGTACAATGCCAGGCTAGTGTGTTGTGTGTTGGGGCCAGTCAGAAGCATTGAGGGGCCAGCAACCAAGCCAGCTAATAGAGATCTCCATTTTGCTGTCCTGAAATTAGAGAAGCAGTTTATTTGTAATTTAAAGTTGCAGATAGAAGAGAAAGCTGACAAAAGTTGACTTGGAAGGCAATAATTGATTTAGAAATATTATGAGCGACTCTAAAACATACTTAAATATAATTTTAGATACCCCAAATATTGTGAATACCTACAGAGATTAATAATAAGCTCCATATCCTAAGGCTACCAATCATTTTTCAGAGTACAAAAGTTCTCTATCTTTGATTCATGCCGAGCCCAAGTGCTGAATACTTTGGTAAACTATACAACTATATTGCCAAATCTCTAACTTCCCATCCTATGTACAAAAATGAACCTTTCTCAGTTGTTCCTGAGACAAGTAGGGGACCTCACTGAAATCTCATTGTATTCAAGGGGACAATGCAGATATCTGGACAGAAGCTTTTTGAGTTTGAACATTAAATTCTTTAGATAGGGATAAAACAATATATGTGTACCTTTTGTGCCCCCAAATGGCAGCGATGAGTTCATCAACTGAAGCAAATGTACCAGCAAAGGTACCAAGAAACATACCATACCTCCATGTCTCCTTCAATGCCATTATCAAAGCCTCTTTATTAGTCATCGACCCAGCCTTTCTAATTTCACAAATAACAAGACATTTGATAAGACTATCAGTACCAGTGATGCCAGTATGTACCAGTTGGTATCAGAATGGGGCCTATAACAAGCTTCCACTTTTTCTTCTTTTCAATTTTTGTTTCATGTCTTTATAATTTGATTCCCAATGATAATTTGGACTTATCATATCTGTATCTCTCCTGGTAAATTACTCTAAACCTGAACTGACATACGCAGAGACTATTAACAGGTACGGTTTGATCTGTGTTAATCAGAGCTTCTTTATTATCAATTAAGAGACGAACTGATAATTCCAAGTTCCTTATTCCCATCCAAACGTATCAATGCCACATTAGGAGTAATAAATTGAGAACAACTAAACCCATCACTCAAATTCAAAATTAAAACAAATGTACAAAAATGAAAATTGCAATTAAAAAAACCTTGATGATCCACGACTCTTCAATCGTACAAGAATGGAGAAAAGAGCCAATCCTCCCTTCAATCCAGCGCCAATTGCGAAACCCTTGAGAGTGGCCTCGATGCATCGTCGCTGCCAGCTCAGCTCCTTCTCGTGTTGTGGGTCCCCCCTGAACAGGAGAGAGGAGGAGGAAGGCCTCGGCAACCGCGCGCGCTTCGGAGCGGGTGCGTCGGAGGTGCTGACGTGGCAGCCATTGGCCGTTGCATCCTTCTCCTTCTCCGAAGGCGCCATTGATTGAGAGAGAGAGAGAAGAGGTTTCTTTGTTATTTCCCTTTTCGTTTTTTCTATTTCGTAGAAGAGAGAATGGAAGGGTTATGAATTTTAGATTCTCAGGAGCTAATTTTTACAATTGCATAGCTTTCTATAACAAATCACTGACAGAACAAAATGGTACTTTCCGAAAGAAGAAATACAATATGAAATTTGAGACTAACAGTAACGCTGCCGAAATTATTTTATATAGAATTTTTGACACAAAAAATTTTAATAGAAAGAATTATTTATTTTTTTTTAATAAGAAGAAAGTTCGAACGCGTTTTATAAAAGCGTACAGTCTCTCTCCTTCCTACCCGTTTATAAAACGCGCTCGAAGGCTTCGAGCGCGTTTTATAAACGGGTAGGAAGGAGAGAGCTTCAGTTACAAAAAAATTATAACTGACATTCCTATCAAAAGTTAAGCCTGTTTAAAGTTTTAATGTCTAAAGAATTATAACTGTAACATGTGTAGATCTCGTCGCGAGCTTTCCGGATTGTGCTCGATCGCCCCAAACGGACATTCATATCAAAAGTTAAGCATGTTTAAAGTTTTAATGTTCAAAAATTTTTAAAAAATTTATATTTTAATTATTTCCATATTATATATTTTTTTATTATATATGGCTAACATAAAATAAAAAAAGAGAAGAGACTACAATTCAAAAGATAAGTATGTAAAATTACAGGGTCGTCGGTGAATAATTATTCAAACAAAATGATATTATACACATGTTCAAAAAAAAATGTGCAATTAAATGCATCTTTAATTGGAAATAAAATTTTAATACATCTATTTAATACATCTTTAATTGGAAATAAAATTTTGAGAATTTTGTAAATATGAAACATGCAGGGACCTTATTGCAAAATATTATTTTTAATAAGTTAAATGTTTTGGTTTGAATGGAAAATATGAAAAACTAATAACACGTTTATAAAACGCGCTCGAAGGCTCCGAACGCGTTTTATAAACGCGTACGAAGGTCTGACCAGCCTTTTCAGGCGTAACTGAAGCTCTCTTCGTACGCGTTTATAAAACGCGTTCGAAGTCTTCGAGCGCGTTTTATAAACGCGTACGAAGGAGAGAGACTGTACGCTTTTATAAAACGCGTTCGAACTTTCTTCTTATTAAAAAAAAATAAATAATTCTTTCTATTAAAATTTTTTGTGTCAAAAATTCTATATAAAATAATTTCGGGTAACGCTGCTGGGGATATGACTCGGCACAATGCTTCTGTACAGAGTTGCCACAGAGGATACAAGTTTACAGGTAGATATCCACCACGTAGAATTCTATTACAAGAAGAAAATTGCTACGTGTACGCAAAATTGTAGCATGGGGAAGGTAGCCGCCCCATATTCAGCATTTATTGATGGTGGAAAGTTAGCTTTAATACATAAAATTCAGTATTTATGCGTACATTTACATCAATTTTTTTTATTTGCACTTTGTGAAATTTGAGTCTTTTCTTTGTAGAAAAGCGATAGAGACATTGACCATCCGTATTGGATTCCACATTCAATATTATTCAATATTAAATATTATAATAAATAAATACACATTTTTTAATTATAAGATCCGTCAAATTAGACTTTCCTAGCTGAATTCAATTATAAAAATAAACAAACATTTCACAATTTTTTTTTGTTCATGAGTAAGAAGAAATAATAAACAAGTAAAAAATATTTAGACAATCTATTACCTATTAAAGTTTAGGGTGGATCAAAATATCTCATCCTATGTAGAGTTAGGTCAAAGTCGACCAGTCTTACAGAAATAATATAGTAATATCGAATTTATTGGAGAAAGTTTAATATGCATCATAGTACATAGAGATTTCTATGCACCGAAGACTTTTTCTAAAATAATTTTGTAAATTGACAAATCTAATTTAACCAATCTAATCTACATATTGAGATCTCATAGCAAATAAAATTTTACAATTTTTGAGATTTTATTACTATTTTTTTAAATTTTAAAACATGTCATTTTTGGACTGTTATACTATTTACAACATTCCAAAAATGTCATATTTTAAAAAATTCGAAAAAATAGTAATAAAATCTCAAAAATTGTAAAATTTGATTTGCTATGAGATTTCAATATGTAGTTTAGATTGTTTAAATTAGATTTGTCAATTTACAAAAATATCTTCGAAAAAGTCTGCAGTGCATATAAAGTCCTATGCACTATAGTGCATATTAAACTTACTCAATTTATTGATACTCCTAAATAATATCCATATAAGCCTATTTTTTTCTGTCTCAATTTTCAATTCGCGAGTTGACGGACTTATTTTCTCATGAAAATCAGTTAACATCTTTTGTTGATACTACTTTATTTAAAACAAAATCACATCATTCCTTTCCCTACTAATATATTTGCAACATTTGTTAGAAAGACTAATTTTATTAGCATTAGTAAACTCATATTTACTTTTTTTTCTCCTTGAAAACAAGCAAACACCCATAGACATTACACTTTTGTAGTGTCATATCTGGCTTCAAGGGGACCAAGTTTGGGGTAAGCAAAGAAGTGTTGGAGTTAGATCACTAATCAGATTTTTTATAGCGACTTTAAAATGAGCTGGTTGTTGAGAGTGGATGGGTAGTGTTAAACACTTGAACTGTTAGTTCTCTGGCGCCGCCTAATCTAATGCTACAGTCAACACATACACAGCTGCCAACAACTTCCATTTTCGGAACATTTCACGTTTGTAGTCCGACAGCCGAAAGGCAACTATGGACATCTCTCCGCTCATGTATCATATACCTAGTGTGGTACCAATGCGTACGAATACTGCAGTGGCGGCCCCAGTAAGTAACAGATAATTCGATTTATGAAGGATAGCGACTGAGCCATATATAAAATTATAAAAAAAAATGAGAATCTTTTAAAATAATTATAATTTTAGAGTAATGTTAGAGTGAAACATATTTGAAGTAAAATCCAATTCAAGACTAACTATTAAAATTTTAAACGGATGATCTGAACCGCTCAATGTGATCTTTATATTAATTTTTTTAGATCATTTTTATTTTTATTTTTTTACTTATTTTTTATTTTTTTAAAAAAAATTAGAGGTCCAGAGTTAATTAGATTGAGGACTTTTTAAAAAATAATAAAAAAATTTTGAAATATATAAAATTTGATCTCTAAGGTGATTTCATAATGGAGAACAAACTAAGCAGTTCAGATTAGCCGTTGTAATCTCAGAAGGTGAGATTTGATCGTGTGGCATCAAGTGTCAAATGCATTAATTTTGACTCTAGTATTACTCTTAATTTTATATCAATATTTAATATTTAATTATTTATTAACAAATATTACATCAAAAGTATGAATTTTAAATCATGGAATTAAGGGGGAAAAATTAGATCCGCCACTACATACATGTATCATGTAAGCGTATGAAAGTATAAAGTATTTGATCTGATTTGTTAATAAAATAATTCTTTTTTCTGAAATAAAAATATAAAAAATAAAACAATAACATATAGAAAATACTTATAATTCAGAATTATATAGAAAAGTAGTTTTTTTTCTTTTTATTATAATAAAGATAAAAATATTTAAATACAAAATCATGTAAATTATGAACTATTTCTGAACAATTTGATATTGTCAAGTTAGCTTTTGTTAATAAATCCGACATCCCAGTGATAGATTCGTCAGAAAAGTGTAATTCATTTTATTTCTGATGCTCCTTCAGAATGCTTCAATTTTGTGTATTTCATTGTGGATGTTTTTTGCATATCTGAATATCATTGGAACAACACGCAAAGCACAATTAATACTACTATATGGGTCTCGTCCAAAAACCAAAATGGACCGTTGCAGCCAACAGTCTATTACTAAGACTCTGTCAGCCTGTCTAACCACATAAAGCCTATTTCCTGGACGAGATCGATTTGATCACTGAAGGCTTCAGATCTCCCAACCATCGCTTTCTGAATTTTTGTACCGCTACTTAGACTTGTAAACATATTCACAAAAGCGGAGATGGAGCAAAGAAGTGAAACACTTTGGACATTATCATCTGCTCCAAAGTCCAAAACACAACACATGTACCGGTCCACATCAAGATAGCAGCACAAGAAACCATGTGAAAGCAATTTCTAGCATGTTGATATGTTCTAATTTCAAATTTGTTATTTTTGCATATAAAAGTATGTACAATAATGGCATAATGCTTGCAAGTCATCCAAGTAGGAGTTGCAAGTTATGGTTGTGTATAGGATGAATTCGGAAAAGAGAGAAAAAAAAACAAAAGAAAATCCTAACTAGCATCTAGTAAACTAGTAAAGTTGAACTTAGGATCATTAAGGAACTAAATTGAAGTGCCTAAAAAATCAAATTTATTTCACGAAATTGGCATATACGTACGTATTTTCGAAGTTCTAAATTCAAGAGGCATTGTTTGCCTATTTATTTTCTTTTTAGAAAACTTGGCAGAGGCTACCAAGTGAAGTTTGCCTATTTTAAATTATTAGAGGCAATCTAAAGTTCTAAATTCAAGAGAGTGAATTATTTTGGTGCATCCATGACAATTAAATTATCAGAAGCATTGTTTGCCTATTTTAAATTGAGGTAAACATAATTACGAGATGAGGGAGAGTTCTCGTACCAGAAGTTTTGGCGCCGCAAATTGTCACGATCTCTCTTTTATTATCTATATTTCAAATTTTGCAATTTAAGCATCGAATCAGGAACAATTGATCTGGTTCAAATTCAAGAGGTAAAAAACATAATATGTTAGAATTAATCTACCATAATAAATTTGATTTGTTCATATTGTGATATCTTTATCTAGTAAATATCAATAGTTCAAATTTGATGCTTGAATTTTCAATTTTGAAATATAAATAAATAAATAAAAAGTACGGTTATGGCAACTTGTGACATTCTATTTTTTTCTCATTTATCAATAAACTAATTAATTACAATATATTGTGGAAGTTATTAAAATGAGTTGTCAATAAATCCTAATTCTAATTATAATGCCAAAAGTAAATCAATATTAATTAACCAACCCAACTA
The DNA here is from genome assembly GCA_028095005.1 of Rhynchospora pubera. Lineage (NCBI taxonomy): Eukaryota > Viridiplantae > Streptophyta > Magnoliopsida > Poales > Cyperaceae > Rhynchospora > Rhynchospora pubera. The sequence goes on along the minus strand of CM051459.1, from coordinate 348,893,932 downwards.
CTTTACCTCATAAGAAAATCCGTAGGCATGAAGCAACGTGGGGGCAAAAAATGTAGCAATTGTATATATTTCTGTATTCATTCTACGCAAATTTCCTTCGTACTTTTTTTTCTACAAAATTTTTATGTGTATATTTTAGGAAAAATAGAGTGGATCAAATAGTCGATCCAAAATACACTTCTGACCCATACATTTTGGCTCCGTTTGGATAGGTGTGGGAAGAAGGGAAGAAAGGAAGAAGTGGAAAGAAGTATTGAAAAGTGTGTAACTTTGTGAAGAGTTTGGATTGTTTATAATTTTTTTTCTTCTTCTTCCTTCTTTTTCTTTTTTTTTCCAACGATCCAAACGCACAGGTATTAATTCACTGATTGGATGCCAGAACCAAAAGATCCACCATATCGCCTTATATTTCCATCCATGAAATAGTAATCGTATACAGAAATTCAAATTTGTCATATATTTGTATAAAATTACACTTATTATTATACTCGGTATATCAGAGTTTATACACGGTGCATTGTGAATGGAAGGGCGAGTAATTCAAAATTGAAATTTTGTTCGACGAAGATAACCATAAAGATGTATTGTGCAAGCTGTTATTGGTTAATTGTTTTTTTTTCCTTTGGGCATTGCACCCTTTTTGCATAATTTCTTCGTAACATATTGAACAATAGAATAAATTAACCTAAACATCTTAATTTTTTTAAAGTAAAATCATGATGTAATTCAATGCATTTAATTATGTATAAAACTAGCTATTGCATCGTGCTTCGCGCGATGTATGATCAATCTAAGATGATTGTATTATTGATTCATGTTTGTTGTTTTTTCGATTTAATTATTAGACTATTTTTTTCCCCTGGTTTTGTGATGGCTGGCCAGATTCTGTAAGTTATGGAATGGATGAATTTTTTTTTTTTGCTGGTTATTAGGTGTAGTCTTTATTAGGTGTATGGAACAATCTTGATTTGTAAGTGCAGAAACTTGCGGTGTTTGTACGCTGTGTTATTGTGTTTTTGTAAGGGTCTCAAGAAAAACAAAGAATTTCAAGCACTGAGCATAGACACAAATATATAAATATACACGTAGAAAGTTGCATATCTGGATACATAGCAGTCTAATTCATCAAACAACTAAGACATCGTAGGAGTTCAACTGTGTGCACTGGCGATGGATGTTATTCCTAGATGCAATCGATCCTGTGCAGTTGAAATCCTATAACTTGATCCATAAACGATCATCAAAAGCATAATTGTTCTTAACAAAAGAGGTCTTTTTTTTTAATCTATTTGAACAACCTACAAAAGTACAAAAGCTAGAAGACACTGATCTATTTATTGGCAAGGACGAAATTATAAGGAATCGTCTCAAATAGATTTGTGGCGGTCAAGCTGTAGGTGCAAAATAAGTTGTTCTTGGTTATCAATTTACGATCCTAAACATCATGGCTGCAATCAAAGAAAGTGGATTATTAGTTGCAATATATTGCCGTAGTAAAATTGACGGTAGCATTGAGTACCTGGATAAGTGTTTTTTTTCCAGTGTTGTTCCTGTCCTGAATATCTGAGACTTTTTTTTTTGGTTCCTTCTGTCGTACTCTCTGGTGGGACTATAGCTTGAACCATTTCATTGCTAGGAAGCTCTCTATGAAAATGTGCAATATTGTGAGAGAAATATATGTATGATTGTGGGCCTTTTGATGATTAATGCAAGAAGAAAATTGTTGTTGGTGAGAAGTACTGACCTTCTAAGATTGATCTATGTATCTAAGAACAGTCTTTTTACGGCAGTGTTGGGCATTGCACGATCATGCTCTCGATGGGCGGACTGCTTTCTATATTAGAGACAATGAATTTGCAGGTAAGTGTCGCGGCTTTTTCGTCATCCCTCGAAGAATGGCATTGGGTTTCCTCGAGAAATGGGAACATAGCCTTGGATTCACCCCCCTTAAGGTTCGATCTCCGTTCGAGTATCTCTTAGCGACAAGAGAACCAAAACTTGAGTCGCTTCTTAAAGAGGTTTGTTGATTTCGTGGGTCCTTTCTTTCCAGTAGGCGCAAGCCCCTACTGTTAATTACCCCGTGATCGCTCACGAGAACCTCTGATTAAGGGATCTGAAGAATTTTATGTAAAGGCTAGGAAAATCGTTTGTTTCGTGTTTATTTTGGGTTTATTTCTTTTGGTTTAGACTGGACTCGATTGGTGTACCAGACCTAGTTGACGGGACCCAATTGAGGACACTTAAATGATTTTGTTATTCGAGACATGCTTGGTTTTGGTTTCTTGGTGTTGGGGCGTTGTTTTTGGTCCTTGGGCTATTTTGGGCCTTTGGATTTGGGTTTGAGTTTATCGAGACTATTTTGGGTCTCGGGATTTGATTTGGGTTTTAAGGCTATTTTGGGCCTTGGAATTTAGTTTGGATTTCAAGGCTATTTCGGGTCTCGGGTTTAATTTGAGGTTTCAAGGCTATTTTGGGCCTTGGATTTGGATTTGGTTTTCAAGACTATTTTGGGCCTTTGGATTTGGATTTGGTTTTCTCGGAGCTATTTTGAACCACTTGTGAGACTTTCTGATTTTTGAATCACTTGGAGTCGACTTCAATTTGCTGAAGAGATTTCATTCTTTTACTTGAAGAGGTTTCGGTCTTGATTTCGGTTTTCGTGTTTGGACTTTTAATTTCTAAAATTTCTCTTTGGGTTTTACCATTTTTTCAATTTTATTCTTATTTTTATTTTTAATTTTAGACTTTTGAAATTTCTTTTTTATATTTTTAATTATGTTTATTTTGAAAATACTTAATATTTAATGTATTTTCTTTTAAAATCATTTCTATTTTTAAAATTACATCAACATTTATTTTTAGAAATTCGTTAAAAGAGTTTAATTGAGTTCTGAAATCATTTTGAGACTTTATAAAATTTGTTTAATATCATTTTAGAAATTTATAAAATTTGTTTAATATAGAAAATACTTCAAAAATATAAAAGACCAATAATTTGACAGATTTTTATATCAAAATATCATTGAATTTGGTTTATTTGGATTTTAAGAATTTTATGGATATTTTATTTGTATTTTTCTGAGTTTCCTACTATTTTTAATAAATTTTTGAAGTTTATGCATATTTGGCGTTTTCTGATTGGTCCACACGTGCACAGGGACTGACATGGCCTTGATTTGGCGCTGAGGTGGCACTGAGGTAGCTTGATGACGTAGCATTTATCTATTTTTATTTATTTTATTTTCTGACAGTGGGTCCCACGTATTAAATATATTTTTATTTTCCGAATACTTTGTGTAGCGAATAGCTGTCGTGTCAGTGTCCCGCTACAAGTAAGGTCGCCACACTAGATCCAAAATGACGCGGGTTTGAACCCTTCTTCCCCGCCTGGAGTTGGCATTTTTGCAGATAGGCCCTCGATTATTCTCCGACCAAATTACAGCGTTTCAATTGAGGCTTGGTTTATTGAGATCTTGGAATCAAGGAGAACAGATTGACGTGCTTTTTGTTCGCTGAGAAGACTTTTTCTGCCTCACGAAACTTGAGATGTCTCGAGCTGCCATTAATGGCGTTTGAAGCTCCAGGGGTCTTCTCTCTTACCAGTTTGAGGTTATATACGTTCCATGAGATGCCTTGATGATATCTGTGAGATTAATTTGACGTTAAGAGATCTGGAAGAAGGTGCTCCAAACTGAGACATTTCGGCATGGATTGGGTCTAATCTGAGCGTCTGTTGTGGGGCCCACAGAGCATTTCTCTTATGCCAGAGACTTTACAAATGGCTTCAGGAGATTATTCTTAGGCTATTTAAACATACAATTTGATTTGAGGCATCACAATTTGGTGTGAGAACCAAAGGGACAAAATTGCATTTTTGCTTCAATTTCATTTGCATGTAACTCGTTTTGCAGCAGTACAGTTTGATTTTACACCCTATTTAGCTCAATTCACAGCTGTTTTTGATGTTTGATGCATGGCAGATTGTGTAGGGAACGTTTATACATGTTTTGTAGTTTTGACTTGAATCAATTATGCAATTTTATCACTGTTTTTGAGGGTTTTTGTTTTGAGTTGCCTCAGTTGCAAGAAAGTTAATTGCAGACACCTCAACACACTCTAAGAAGTGTATTTGAATAGTTAAAAATTCTCTTTAATGTTTTTGTATAGTTATGCTCATATATTTGATGTTACTTTGTTCTGTTTGAGGATATCCCATAAAACACTCATATACATACTCAATATTTCTATGGATTTGCAGAAACATCACTTAACATGTCCATGTGGACTTTTTGTGTTTTTATGTAAATGAAGCACTCAATCTTTGCTGGTTTTAACTTTGGTCAGATTTATATACAAACATGTTTTTGATTTGGTAATACTATGGAATTGACTTAAGGCACGTAAGAGTATGCACAATTTATGCTACTTTATGTACTTAGGTCCATTTTGGCAGCATAACACCTAAATATCATTTATACTATACAAAAGTTTCACAATTTGAGCCATTTTGAGCTCAAACTATGAAACCTTGGCCTAAAATTGAGGAGACCTCAATCAAAGCCATTGTTTTGCCTATCCTTGAGCATAGCATCAAGGTAAGCAGGTAGGCACCTCTCTCCAGTCTTCAATTGAGGAGACCTCAATGGAAAACCTTAATGGAGAGAGGTGGAGAGTTGGAGGGGAGAGAGGAGAGGCAAAACAGCACAATTTCGCTTCAAATTTCTTTCTCTTTATTTAAACACCAGAATTTACAAGCAGAACTCACTCAATTCCACCTTCTTCTCTCTCTTTTTCACTGTTCGATACAATGCCTCTCTTCAATTTGCTCTTAACTAGCCTATTTGAAAATGAATTACAGTAGCTAAACCCTAGCCGACCTTAACCCCCTCCCTTCCTCTTTTTTTTTTTTGGCTTCGATTTAGGGGCCTTTTATAGGCTGAGATTCCTAGGGTTTAAATTTTGAGCCAGCTTGATCTTCACCATTTGATTCTCATCCAGTGGCCTTCAGTCAGCTGCGCCTAGGGTTCTGGTTTGGCAAAACCGTGGGCGGCAATGCTGGTTTGGGGTTTGTGGCGCTGGAGGAGGCCACGTCGTCCCTCTCCTTCGGTTTACCCGGCGTCGCACGGTAAGAATCGGGTTTTCCTTCTTCTCTTCCTTTTACTCTAGGTAAGAGAAGCCTCTTACAAGCGGGCCCCGCTTGTAAGATTAAATGAGACAGAGGATTTAGATGGGGCGGGTGCAACATGAGCCAATAGACTGTTTTGAATTTCTGTGCATGGTTTACAAAGAACGGGTGCACCCAACTCTTCAACAGACAGTAAATTTCTCTCCCCTGGGCAGCGACTCCTCTGGCCCCTGCTGGATCCGCTCCAATGGATGCACGCGCCATGGGTTTTCCATTTTTCTGGGATTTTTGTTCAATTTCCATTGATTTTCTATATTTTCTTTTAATGCAATCCAAAATAAATTATTTGGGGCCCTTTCCATGGGTATTTTTGGATGAACTTTTATGGGTAGGCTTAGAAAAATATAAGGAATTTAATGGTTTGACTGGTTTTGGTAAATTCCTCATAGATTTATTTTGGTAATTTTGTGAAGTTTTTGGGTTTGTTTGCAAATTTTGGAGTTTGTGTTGCTATTTTTGAGATTTAAAAATTATGATAATTCATCATAATTCTCAAGGAATTTTTAGGTATTTTTTGGTGATTTTTGGAGTTTGTTTGGTATTTTTGGTAATTTGATTTTGGTTTTTGGCAATTTGGGAATTTGGTTTTTGTTGTTTGGCCTTAGGTTTTCGGATTTTGAACTTGGTTTTCAGGGTTTAATTTTTAGGGTCAACAGTAAGTAGTGAGGGAGGCATAAGCAAGGACTGTACAAGCATGAGTAAATTAAGCAGCATATCTGGATAGAAAGAATGATAATGCATGATGATGTTGTGGCTTTTCTGTCTGATGCGATTAATTGTACTGTAACATTACCTGTAATAATGCACGGTCATGTAAATTAGTATCAGCAGAGGAAAAAGAAAAAGCTTTTAAGAAATAGAAAATGATTATTCTGCTGAGTAAACAATAAGCAAAGGGTTGTACGCTTATATCCATGAGAACAGCTGCATAATACCAGATTGTTATATTATCTGGGCTTTTTGCAGCTCACATTGTGATGATTCTCACTTGTATTCTAATCAAGTGATGTATGTTAGGAAGATCAGAGATGTGTACCAGGTCGAACATGTTGTTCTGCAAAGGACAAAGAAAAAAGAAGTAAGAAAAAGAACATAAGAGGAAAGGAGTGGGGAAAAAAGGAAAAAGAATAGTGAAGTACCCCACTAACAGTAGCCACGACAAAGCTGCAAAACCAAAGAAGAAAGAGCACAGCCCGAAACAGTGAATAGAGCAAAACTGTGCTACTCAAGTCGAAGAATAGAACTAAATAGAGCAAAGAGACGACAAAAAAAGCACTGTGTGATTTAAAAAAAAAAGAAAAGCAATTCATTTTGCACCGAGGTACTGTCGTAAATGGTTCCTCACACTTGAGATCTTATCTGAAAAGATTACAACAGATTTGTTCGAGAAATGGCTCAAATAGAAAGAAGAACAATGCAGAGAACATCAGTACCCTTCGAAGAACATATTTGTGCAAGGAATTATTTTAACATGACCATCTATGACGAAGACAATAGCACTATTTGTATCCTATCTGAAATGAATCTAATAGAAAAGAGGAAGAACAATGTAGAAAACAGTACAATTTCCAATAACAAAATCCAATTTGTTTTCCATTCAGGAACTAAGACAAAGAAAGGTAGACCAAAAGAACAGAAAAATAAAAGAAAGCAAGAATCTCCCACAGTGAATAGACAAAATGAAAGTAAGAAATCATACCTTGTCGAAGGAAGCACAGCAAAAGGAACCACAACAAACCTGGAAAATCAAACAGCTAACATTCAGTCCAAAGAATAGCAATGCTGTAAAAAAAACACTACTGGCAGGAAAAACCAATTCCTCTTCCACCGATTGACAAAAAGGGAAAAACCTAGACCACCAATATGATATAAAAACAGGCCCAAAGGTAAACAAAATCCCTTGAACGCAACGCAATAGACCAGCAAAGAAACATAGAAACACAACACCATAAGAAGAACAATCTATGCAGAAGAAAGTAAGAAAACACAAAAATATACCAACACCAGCACCAGCACCAGCACCAGCACCAGCCAGAAGAAACCTGAAAAACCAAAGAAGAAACAACATTGTCATAAGCGTTGAACTGAGCACATCCCAAATAAGAGGCAAATAAAGAGAATAGCAGTAACCAGGCCAGACCAAAATCCTAACATCTAAGCCGAAAAACAACATATGGCTCAACAAAGATCTGGCATTGTTGAAACCGAAAAACAACAACGCTCCAAAAAGAGCACCACCCACAGTAAGACTATATTTCTCTCCCATCCAGCCACAGAATATGGAAAACCTAGACCAGAAAAATAAAAAAAAAATAACCAAAAGGAGAAATATCTGAGTGCGGAAAGAAAAAAAAAGGCGGCATACCCTACAAGACTCACCGGAGGAAGGAAGAGATCAATAGAGCACCGTGGAAGGAAAATCAAGCCAAACAAACCCTCCTCACATCAACAGTCCCATCGAGAGGCTCCTAGAGACTCCATAAGCCACAACAGAGACAGTCGTACACCTCCGAATGACCGCAAAAGTACAAAGAAGGCATGGCTCGCTGGATAAAAGAGGCGATCGGGATCAGGTACGGCTAGAAAAATCAAGAGATATAGCAACGAAAGACGAAATCAGTGCATAGAACACACAGGAAAGTGTGAATGCATACAATCAGACGTAGATGGACGAAAACAGCAAAGCCAAAGCAGAAGAGATAATGGACACGAAGGGAGGAGATCACATCCATATGTGCAGAGAGAAAAATAGACGGTCCAGATAATTGAACAGTAGAAACATGGATTGAAATTGAAGTATTTTAGATCTGTAAATGGTAAGAATGCAAACTCACCTCCCATCAATCTTCAATGGAAGCACTGACTTTGGAATTACTTACCGAAGAATTATCTTTTATAACCACCTTAACGAACTGATCTTGACACATTTCTCATTCAGAGCTCATTGAAGATTTTCTTTCATCTAAACTAAAAATTGAAATGAAACAAAATTCTTCTAATAGATTCCAGAGTTGGAAAATATCGATTCATTAAAAAACCAAATAAGAAAAAAAGAAGAAGACGGATTTTCCTGGATCTGTCCTCATTAAATGATAAATTATTAATCTTGAACTAATTTAGCACTTTTTATCAGCGAACACATAAAGTTCGTGAAGCATGCAATACATATCAGCAATTTACAGTGAGAGAAGGCAACAATTTACTAATGATTAATACAAAGCATAATGATTGACTGGCAGAAAAAAATGAATCAATGAAAGTAATAAAATCAAATACCTTTGCATAGGCAACTGGCGCGCTAAACTACTTCGTCGCTAGCAAACAAACGGTGTTGATAGTTGGCAATCTTGGCTGAAAATTGAAACAAACTTCACCTGATTAGAAAAACACATGATACATGCTATAAGAAAATTCCTTTTGTCAGTTAATTTTTGAAGAGATAATTGACTTGAACTTCAGGATCAGAATAATGCAGAAATTAACTCAATAATCCCCTAATCAGTTAATTAACTTAAGAGAAATGAAAAAAAAATATCCAGAAGAATTGCATTTAGTCTATGAAATGAAAAAAAAAATCCAACAGCTTGATAAGGAAAAGCACCTTCCAATTGTGAAAAAGAACAACGATCATGATGCTTCTGAAACAGCCCATAGATCCTAAGTTGTGGAACTTAACTAAAACTAAACAAAAAGGAACATACAATCAAATATTAGTAGGCAGTAGCACAAAATCATCTCGCTTAGTATCAGCGAACCTGTAAGTCCACTGATATTATATAATTTATCCAATTCAGCTAATCCAAAAAAAACACTGAAACTGACCAATCAAAGCACCCATTAATATTTAACACAATAATTTTTTTCGCTAAATAAGCTAAAGAGGCATAACAACTTAGAGAGAGAGGCAACCTGTTAGGGATCTCCTTAGGCTGAGATCGGAATAGAGAGGGATCTCCTTAGGCTCGGATTGTTCAAATCTACAGCGCGTGATCGGAATAGAGAGACAACGACACCGATCGAGCTTGTCAAGCCCAACCTCTCCTCGCTCCGCTACCTCTCTGAGATTTTCCTTGCTCAGCCGATGATGCGCCGAGAGCAGAAAACCCTAGATACAACGAAGAGAGAGCCAACAGCTCGAGATGTGTGCGGAGTCTGGACGAACCTTCGCGAGAGAGAGAAAAAGGGAACCGACAGCTTTAGTGCAAAGAGCTTAGGATCAACCATCACGCTCATTCTATTTTGACGGTACAGCCAGCGTGAAGACGAAGAAGAAATAGAAGGAAGAAGAAAGAAGCACCACGGAGCAGATGAAGCAAGGAGGATAGAAAATCTGTGTACTAAACTTTAGCGGAGACGGACGAAGGAGATGAGATCCATCCGCGCAAAGGGAGAAATGGACGGTCCAGATAATTGAACAGTAACGGCTGGTTTGAAATTGAAGTATTTATAATATAATTACGTCTCAATTTAAATATTGCATCTTACGCCAATTCATTTTCTATCACTGCTCATGCATGTTACATCTTTGAATATTTTTTTCTTTTCTTTGTTAGGGTTCTCAGATTTTAGTTGTGATTTTAACAAAGAACTTCTATACTTAAAATTCATGCATATTCCCCATAAACTACAGTACAATTTTAGATCACTATTCCACTTCTACAAGTTGTTCATACAAGTGTGCAACAATTTTTAATTGTATGTGTATTAATTATGCATATATATATAGAGAGCAAATCAAAGTATTCTCAAATAATAATTATAACAGGAATAACAAATTCAGTTATGAAAAATATCACAGCACGGCAACAAAAGTAAAAAAAAATGTTGCAAATACATTTTTCCATATTTAAGTGTTGATTTAAATGAAGTCATGCGACCCATGTTTAGTTCAATTGGCTACGATGATGTTGTTGTGTAAGATATCTTCATTTAAATAATTGTTCAATACTAACATGGCAAAGTTTCCTAATTTATCAAATGAAAATATTACGTAGCAACAACGAGCAGTGCCCAACCACACAAAAATATTAAATTACATAATCAGCCCAACTGTAGCATTCCTGATTGAAGCAAATGTGTTTCCATGTATTGCTGATCTCTTTTTCCTGCTCACGCTTCGTCCCGTCTATAGTAAGAGTGTCGAGGTGCTTCAATGTACTTATAAAAGTGACTACTAGTTGCCACGGGAAACCATTCACCACTTCCATATATAATTCCCGCAACCATGGTAAATTAGGTAACCCTTGATCTATCCATGATAATCTAGGTTTCACACCACCTAGAGTTTGTAGATTTCTCATGTCCACCAATGGAGGGGGTCCAGAACTGTATTTCCATTTTGATAGCAGGACATGCCTCAGTGTCTTGATATGCCATATACAATCTGGTAGATCACCATGCTCTATTGGACGGAGGTCCAGGGTTTGCAAAAAGCTCTTACTTTTGCTCCTCACAAAATCATTAAAATAATACTCTTTAGTAAGCTGCAAATATCTTACTGTAGCCCAATTCTCAAACTCATCTTCTTTCGGTGCCTGCCAAGAGATTCCCATGTCACTCAACACTTTGAGCTGCCTATGTCTAGAGATATTTGGTATTCCATTAAAACACACTAGCGACCGGAGATTTGGGCTTGCATCTTTCATCAATTCTTCACAATTCCTGTGATGTAATGCCACACGACGTGCCCCGCTACAGTTCTTCTGGTCATCAGGGTTTGAAAACACAGTTAAGAAGTTGTCTGCCTCTGCTTTTCTAATGGCAATATCATGTAGAAGATCGTGCATGTGACAATGTTTGATGGAACCATTACGGGATCTTTGAGATACCTGAACCATGCACCTGTTGGAAACCATATGCTTGTTACATTGCATATTAGCAAGTTTAAAATTGTCAATACTCAATACTATCAGCCTTCAAATTTGAAATAATATGTCAAACGTGAATTGATCTTGTGGTGAAATATATATACACAAAGACTATAAATGAAAATATAGCACAAGCCATTCATGCAATGTTCATCTATTTTGGTAAAGTGAAAAGAAATATGATCTTAAGTAAAGGTAATGCATTTGTGTCTACTAAAAGTCTAATAGATGACACAATCATGTGCAAACCTTTTTATAAAGTAAAAGACAAAAGCCACGGCCAAGCTTCATTGCATAGGTGCATACAAATTTCATGATCTAGCTTACAAACTGATCTCTTTTTTTTGAAGGACTTTAAATTTTTTTTTTGAAGGACAGCTTACAAACTGATCTCATCTCGAGTAAATCTCATAGAGGTCACAAAATATGATCTCTGTAACAAATCCATGAATCCATCACTTGACAATGCCCACAAGTCCTTGAATTTTAAATTTGTTTTGTCAAACATTACTTTTTCTAAATTAAAATTTACTGTAGGATGAAGTGAACATGTGTTGCTGATGTGGATAATAAATTAAAACTAATACTAACCAATGCATTTCATTTTCTGGAAACAATATATTAGCTCATTACTGGCCTATTCCCTCATCCCCACCGATAATGTACTAATAATAGAAAAGTTTATTTAGGTCACTAAATTTAACGTTGGACATGATTTATCACTATACTTCAATATAGCTCTGAAAAAGATATGAAGCTAGACAAGTATTTCTGATATGATGTAGAATCATAGTTGTTGATATAGTCAATTTTATATTGGCATGGATGCTGCAAGATGTGATGTCAATACAGCATACTAATATGGAAGGATACTGTTCCAAAATTAAAAGAGAAAGTTGATGATTATTTGGTCAGGACACAATGTAGAACCCATGAAATTAAGAGAATAGATAATATAGGTAGCTGTCCTTATCCCAAAATTAAAATAAGAAAGAAGAGCTAGGTGTATGAGTTAAACTAAGAACATAATAATTAGTACCTTTGCACAAGATCCTCCAGAAAATTTTCCGCGATGTCCTCTGATTTGACTCCATTCTCATCATGAGGTACGAACCCTTCAGCGACCCACATCCGAATTAAAGCTCTGGCGTTAATTTCATAGTCTTCAGGAAATAAAGCAAAGTACATGAAACATGACTTAAGAGCAAGTGATAAGTCATCATAGCTCCAGGCTAAAACCTCACTTGCATCAGCACGCCAGTTCATTTTTTGCATAACCTTCCTCCAAGAATGTTCATTAGGCTGTTGTTTTGATAACAAACCACCTAAGACAACCAATGCAAGAGGCAAACCACCGCACTTTTTGACGAACTCTTTTGCAAGATCAAATAAATTATTCGGATAGTTTTTATCAGGAACTTGATAAGGAAAAGCTTTTTTAAGCAAAAGATCTAGACTTGGTCCCTCTGTTAAGTATGAAAGCTTGTATGGTTCAAGTGGAGAATCAACACTCTTAGCAACGTCCAAGGATCTGGTGGTCATAAGCACTCGACGGCCATTTTTGGTATCAGGGAAGGCCTCTTTTATTTGAATCCATAGATTAGTCGTCCAAACATCATCTAGGACAACAAGGTACTTTTTTTCTAGAAGAGATTTGTAAAGTTCTCTATGAAAATATTCCTCTTGTTGTCCTTGATTAATCGGGTTTACAGGACCCTGAATTGCTTCTACTAACTTTATCAAAGTATTAACCAAGTTGAACTTTTGAGAAATAGCTACCCATATGCGAAGATGAAACTTTCTCTTGACATCACAACTGTAAACAAAATATTATAAGACTTTCATAACTCTTTGCTCCTAACTTTGAATGCAACTAATTACATAAATAAATGATTAAACTGTACAAGAAAATCACCAAAAATTTGAGTAAATTTGTAAGTTCATCAAATTGATAGGTAACTCTAACAATTAGAGGGGAAAAAAAAGTCATCAAACCAAGAAAATTTGAGGCCTTTCACTAGTTATAGTTTCACAGCATAGCGAATGTCCATACCTATTGTATGCTTTTCGAGCAAGAGTGGTCTTTCCAAGTCCGCCTGGTCCAACAATTGATATGACGCACCGCCTTTTAGCACTTTCATCTAGCAATTGTGTTACAATGTTGTTTCTGTGTTGCTCGAAGCCAATGACATCAGGATCATCAAAGTCAGGTACCAAAAGCTGCCTAACACGCAACTCTGTTTGGCTTCTATTACCCTCACCAATATTATCGGTTCCATATTTTTCTCTACTTTCAGAGATCTTCTTGATCCTTTCCAGGATCTCATTTAGTTCAACACCAAGCTCATGCAATGCTGGGAGTTTTTTGGGACTCTTGAACATCCTCGTGAAAGCCTCCATCTTGCTGAGCTTTTTTTTGGGGTTCTCCATCTCAATGCCTAAGAGACATGCCTTGTCTATGGCATCTTCTATGTCATAGGCAACTTCCCTGATCTCCTTCACCCAGTGCCTCTGTCGCTCATCCCCGCTGTTACTCTTTCTGTCAGCATCTTTGAGGAATGCCCGAATCCAACTTCACTTGCTTATCAACACCGCAAAGATTTAAAAGCTCCCGAACAGTAGCATCTGCAAGCTTGTCTAAAACATATTTCACTATAGATTCAGCCATCTCACTTATTTAGCCAGCTCCTGTCTCTCTTATCAGCTGAAAGGTACCTAAATACATACAGAAGAAAGCTAATTGTCATCACTTGAAAGTGGATAGAGGTCGATTGAAAGAGCCTGATATAACGCTTGAAGTATACCTCCGTCAGAAACTTGGAATAAAGTGATGCATGATTAGATTAATAAATTTTGACATAAATAATTACAAATATATGAGAAAGCAACTTGGAATAAATTAAGACTGGCAGAAAGTATTGGGTAGATATGAACAAGAGAAATATTCCTTGGGCTGCGACTATGACATCTCAACACCAAGATTTGCTTGATTGCCTTTATCAACAATATCATAGTCTAGGATGAAGGGTCCTCCTTTTGATGGATGGATGAGTACAACAGCTAATAATCAGAATAAATTGACATACACTGTATCAAATGAGAGCAGATACATCTTAAATTTTCATTTTTTTTTTATTCAAAATGTTCTAAATAGTCAATAACCATCTGAGCAGTTAAAAAGAGTACTACATGTACATGTACATCATTTCCGCTGTTCTAAAAATTGCCTAAAACTCAAATATGTGACATATGTTTGCAAGCATAGCTAAATGATTTTTCCCTTTTTTTCTACATTTTATTATTATTTGAATGCTCAGTCCATAGTAAAACAAAATTGACACCTGGAAATGTTAATTGATGAAATTCTTTAATTACAACATCACAATGGTCATTTTGAATCTTTACTAAAATCCTCCTACAAACAGTATAAGTTATAACAGTGACGCAGTATAAGGACATTGGTAGCCAATCCGACTCTGCTCCCGCGCGGGACCGTCCAGCGCAGCTTACCAACCGTCCGATCTGATCTGGACGGTTCGGGCCTATCAATCAGGTTACATGCACGGGGCTCCCTTTGCCATTGAGATTAAATCATATGGCTCACAGCGGTGCGCTGGATGGTCCCGCGCGGGACTGGATCTCATTTCCATTGGTAGCGGCCAAAATTCAGCGTAAGAAGTTTTGAATCTTCTTGTATAGAAGGCAAAGGGAGAAATGCAGAAAAACCCAAAAAAAAAAGCAAGAAAGAAAGAAAGAAAGAAAAGAGAGGAGAGGAGAGAGGCTGTGCTGTACCAGGCTAGGGAGGGACAGGTTCACCGGAGGAGGTCAAGCTGAGATGTCATTGGCGATTTGACAACAACAACTGCTGGCGAATGGGAGTAGATCAGTAGATGAGGGGTCCGTATCCTCTGCTCACCTTTTAAGGTGAGCAGAGTGTCTACCTCTGATCCGAGCCGTTCAATCTAATCTCGACGGTTAAAATTTTTCGGGCCTTACAATCTGGTTACATGCACGGGGCTCCCTTAACCGTTAAGATTACATCTAACGGTTTAGATCAGAAGTGAGCAGAGTGCTCACCTTAAAATGTAGGCAGAGGATGTGATTCCGTAGATGAGACTTGAGAGATCGGTGTGTATAGTTGTTGGCATGTAGCACACCATGTGGGTTCAATTGATTGAATCCGTATCCGCTCCCGCGCGGGACAGTCCAGCGCAGCCTTAGACCTGTCCGATCTGATCTGAACGGTTCGGGCTTATCAATCTGGTTATATGTACGGGGCTCCCTTTGCCATTGAGATTAAATCACACGGCTGTGATCTATGCGCTGGACGGTCCCGCGCGGGACTAGATCGCATTTGCAATTGAGGGCTTCAGTAGTTCAGTGTAAAATAACATATTTATTCGAGCAAAAGTGGGAAAGAATTGGATTGTTTGGTGATGCTGAACGAAACAACAATTAAATATTCATATGGAGAGAGAAATAATATTTTATTTAACTAAAGTTGGCACTTTTGACCATTTGTTTGAATACAATATTTTTTGTTATCCTTCCTCAATTGAAAAAGTTGAAAATTCGCGATATGTCATTCTAAAATGACAAATTAGTTTTATGTCATTGTAAAATAATAATATTATTTCACGTCAACCAAACGATTGACATGATCAATTTCTTTTTGAATATCACTATTAGCCTGTTTGGATGGCATTTGGAATTTAGGGAATTTCAAATTCCAAGTATAAATTTATTATAAACAATCAAAATTTTTCACAAAGTTACGTACTTTCCAATAAATTTATGTCTAGAAATATGAAATTCTCCAAATTTCTCAAATTTCTCAAATTCCTAAACGATCCAGATGACCCCTATATTATTTTTTATATTATTCTAAGTTAATTGATAATCTTGGTGAGATGTGGCTTTAACCTTGAAATTAGTGGGCTGAAATTGCCAAAGAACTGTACAAACCTATGTAGTAGATGAATATGAATGCCTTTAGCAAAAGTATTAATGACAGGCCTGTATCCACGCACCATTAAACCATGCCCACCTGGCAGCACTTCCTTATCCCAGGATTAGCGAATCGAGGAATTTTCTTCGACGATAGGTGTTCTCCTTTGGAAGATCTTGGACTATAACTGTTATTCTTTTTAACAGCCGCTGTCAAGTTTCTCTAAAAAACAAAAAAAAAAGGGGGGAATTTTAAAACAAGCCGAAAAAGCACACATAAAGAACACAAGCATTTTCTTGCTATTTGGCAGAGCATGAAGGAAATTAGACCGAAATTATTTTATATAAAAATTGTAACATCAAAAAATTTAATAGAAAGAATTAATATATATATTTTTTAATAAGAAAAAAGTTCTAACGCATTTATAAATCGCGCGTCTCTCTCTCCTCTCGAATGCGTTTATAAAACAGGTAAGAAGGCTTCTTACCCATTTTATAAACGCGTTCGAGAGTGCAGTGATTTCGGCGCAAGTTTCTGACGTTACGCGTTTATAAAATGCGTTATTAAAAGGTTTGTTATTTGTTCTTTGCGCACTTTCCAATAAAAATCTCAGAAAAACGTTCTGTTGACTCAATAAAAAATCAATTTGCAGCAAAAACCCTGCATGTTTGTTATTCACAAAATTCCCAAAAATTTATTTTAATTTTAAATATATATTAAATAGATATAATGAATATATTGCACACACGTTATATGCATATCATTGTACATATTTCATTTTGGACATATGTGTAATATTATTTTGTTTGAAATATTATTTGATCCTTTTGTAAATAAAAAAATAGAGAGGCTAAAATACAAAAGATAAATTTATAGAAATAAATATTAAAAATGTAGGGTCATCGGCGAATAATTCACAAACAATATAATTGAGATTTTTTCGCCAATGACCCTACATTCTTACTTATTTATTTTTATAAATTTATCTTTTACAATTTAGCCTCTCTATTTTATTTATTTACAAAAGGATCAAATAATATTTTAAATAAAATGATACCGTACACATGTTTAAAAAGAAATATGCATAATTAAATTCATATAATGTATGTGTAATATGTTCATTTTATCTATTTAATACATATTTAAATTGAAATAAATTTTTGAGAATTTTGTAAATATGAGACATGCAGGGACTTTGTTGCGAAATATTTTTTAAAAATATAATTTTTCTCTTTGAACACTTCTACGTAACATTTCTTTTTATTTTGTAGTTTACATTATAGTCCGTACATATTTCTTTGTTATAAATTATAAAAAGAAATTATTATAATTTAATTATGAACTAAATACATGTAATGAAAATATTATATACATTATTTGTATGTAATTATACATAGATTTTTAAAATCCATATATGGTAAAAATTAATTTTTTTATCATTGTATAAATCTTTTGTAAATAACAAACATATAGGGTTTCTATTGCAAATTATTTTTTTCATTGAGTCAACATTTTCGTCTGAAAGTTTCTCCGAGACTTTTTATTGGAAAGTGAGCAAAGAGTGAGAAAGTGGTAAAAAAATTAATAACGCGTTTATAAAACAGGTAAGAAGGCTTCCTACTCATTTTATAAACGCGTAACGTCAGAAACTTGCGCTGAAATCACTGCACTCTCGAACGCGTTTATAAAATGGGTAAGAAGCCTTCTTACCCGTTTTATAAATGCGTTCGAAAGAAGAGAGAGACGCGAGGTTTATAAACGCGTTAGAATATTCTTCTTATTAAAAAAAATATATATTAATTATTTCTATTAAAATTTTTTATGTTACAATTTCTATATAAAATAATTTCAGAAAATTAGATGATATTGATTCCTAAGGGTGTTTCAGGGATTTTTTTTAAAAAAAAAATCTGACATTAAACTAAATTTTTTTAAGAAAAACTCAGTTTTTATCAATAAATAATGGTATATATCAAATTTTGGTAGTTTTATGGTGGCAGATATCCAATTAGGCCCTGATCAAAATCTCATTTTCTTTTAAACATAGGATTTCATTTCATTTCATTTCGTTAGAAAATTCTTGATCAAAATGAATGGATTTGATGTCATTTGATTGGAATTTCTATGTAATTAGATCCAACAAAATTCTATAAAATTAATTGAATTGAATTGAATTGAAATTCCATTAAAAAATCATTTTGATCAGGGCCTTAGTTGTTTTGCAATCGCATATTTGAAATTGACATATTTTGGAGCGGCAGTCAAATTTATTCTAATTATTACGGTAATCATCATAGTTGTGATAATTTCATAATAAAATTATGAAAAACATTATAATTATAATATTAATTATTATTATGATAAATACCATAATTATTATTTTTAAGATAATGAAGCTAATTATATTATTAATTAATAATTAATATAATTATTTTAATTATTTAATTAATTAATATTAATAATATAATGATAACTGTAATAATAATTATAATTATCTTACAATAATTACTATATTAATAATTATTATATTATACTATTAATATATTATTATTTATTAATGATTTATAATATGTTATATTAGTTGTTATTAACTTATTATTATGAATACAAATTATTATTATATTAATGTCATCATTCTTAATAAAAATTGTTCAAAACAAAATTAAATCATTATTATATTCTTTTTTCTCTATTTTTATTCACAACATACCATCTAAACTACATCTTCTTTTATTCATGAATGGACAATTTTCCTAATTCTAATTCACAACTCATAGTCATTAAATTACTTTGTCATTAAGACAAGGGCGAAGCCAGGATTTGAATATGAGGAGGGCTGAGGTCAAATATTGAGTTGTTTTATTCACCGGTTAGACTTAAACAACATGAATTTAGCTTGAAACTTACTAAAAACTTCCATATTTTTCAGTTCTAGCTTTCAATTCCACCGATCATGAAGAAAAAAGAAGAGTATTGGACCATTTTTTTTATAGTGGTGGTCCAAATTATAAAAGTTCATTAACTACTAATAGAGTTTCCAAAATTGAGCATGGACCAGGCCCTTTGTGGCCCCCCGCATTGGCTTCGCCACTGCAGTAAGATGTATGTGGGCATGTGGCCTACGCCGGTCTTTGAAGTCATAACCTCTGCAGAGGACAGACTTCTGATCTGAACAGTCCAATCAATGATAGATGTTCGGTAATTAATATCAAATTCGTCGAAATTCGTGCAATCTATGAATATTTCGTAATTAATACTAAATCCGTCGAGATTCGTTCAACCCATAAAAATCTATTCGTCAAAATTAAATCGCACGGTTCGGAGTCTACCCTCCGCAGACCTTTTTAAGTCTGCTCTTGGAAGGCTTCAGACCTCGCAACCTTCGCTTTCACAAATTTGGCACCGCTATTTCGACTTAAAAAACATTTTTTTTTGCACAAAAGTGGAGACGGACCAAACAAATATAACACTTTGGACCACTCTGCTTCAAAACAAAAACTGGTATATTGGTCGGTCCACATCAAGATAGAAGAACACGAAAACCACGTAAAAGCAATTTCTAGCAACTAGCATGATGATGTTCCTATTTCAAATTTGTTAATTTTTAGATACGAGTTTGTACAACGCTTGCAAGTTGTAACAGAACTTAAGAGAAGATGCTGATGAGCACGGCGCATACAAATCTCGTCATTTACATCTGAAATTAAAATCCCTAAATATTCAAGAGTTCGAGTTGAAAGTTATACTCATCATGCATAAGATTAATTTGTCATGAAAAAAAAAATTACTAATTAGCATGTAAAACAAATTTCACAAATGACCAACTAGTTAAGCAAGCGTATGTATTTCAAATTTTAATTAATTCGAATAAGTTTGAGAAAATGAATCACTTTGGTGTATCCATGACATTCAGAATATCAGAGGCACTGTTCGTCTATTTTGAGTAGAGGTATTATAATCAATTACTCAGTTATAATATTGTGGAACATAAAAAGTTGTCAATAAGTCCTAACTCTAATTATAACGCCAAAAGAAACTTAATTTTTAGTTAAACCCAACCCAGCTACTTTACCTGTGTTTGTTGACCTAATACTAATAAAAAAAAAAAAAACCTTGCATGGAGGCATGGAGCAACCATATTTTCCAACGTTTACTCTTTTTGGAAACACCTTCGTACGTCGAATAGACTATTTAACAACTTTTACTACTATTTTTGCTCTGATACATTAACTTATGTTACTCTTGAAAATCAGAGAAGCGAACATGAATTGAAAGATTAATTCAAAAAAAAAGGAACAAGAAAGTGGACACAGAAGCATCACAAACGACTATTTAAATCAATCCAAGCATCTTTAATTATAAGAGCTACAACTAACATCTAAAAGCATCAGGAGTTGGAACAATATCATATATGATCTGCTACCATACATCTATGCCTTACTACAATCAGCTACATCAACCATCAGACGATTAATATACACAAGAAAGTAATTACAATGTCAATAAGAAATCTTCTCGGCTGGCACAATGGTAGGAACTATATTTCATCAATTAAAACCAGGCATAGGTGTGTCATCCTCCCAGAGCTCTCTGAGTTCAACCATGAAATCACCAACCTCATCGGTCCCCTCTGATTCTTTCAATATTGTCTCTTGCATTGCCTAACAATTCATAAATACATATAAGAAAATAATGTTGTGAATTTAAAGGGAACAATGCATTGTAACCAGCATAAAGAGTTTCCAGAAGGGAAAAAGGATCTGTTTAACATTTTTAAACATATAGGATCACTTTACCAAAAGTGAAAATTATTTAATAAGGATAAATTATACTTAACAATATTATTTAATAAAGAAAAAAGACCACTGAAACAATAATTGGAACACCTGATGTTGATATAAGAACATTTATTTTTGAGTAATTAATAACTAATATGTTCTCACAGAACAGTAAACGTCTTGTGCAATGATGAGAATAAGGTATTCATTCACAATTTAAATATTTAATTAATAAAGTAGGGACCGACTTCTACGTAAAAACCAGAACAAACTACAAGGAAAAGAATACCTGAGACTCCTGTAATTTGGTAACAACAGTTAAAAGCCTGCTATACTGATCTCTCGCCTCAGGATATTGCACCATAGACTTAACCCTAGCAAGCGCCTTCTCCAGTTTCACCTCTGTCTGACGCCTCCCTTCTTTCAAGAAATCATCGTCGTCCTCCTTAGCAGGTTGTGTCTGGATGTTAGAGGGTCCCTCCAGTGAGGAATTATCACATCGGAAACCTCGCAACCCACTTCCTCTTCGCCGCCATCGTAGAATAATTTTCTCTACCATCCCAACTGACCAGATTATGCTGCGGTAGTGCTTTCTCACTTGGTGGCCCCTCACATGAGCCTGTGGTTAAATAAATAAGTAGTTAAATATACTTGTTTTAAGTAAGCATTAAAAAATAAGTCACCTTTTATATTGAACATTGTCTGCATTTTGTATGTAACAGCCATTTCATGTATAATTATCACATAAGGGAAGTATCAACACAGATTCTCAACCTCCTGGGATTTACCATACAGGCTTGTTTAAGCCAGAATTTGTACTAACCACCAATATCTTTATGTGTAATAGGAAAATTAATACCCCATACTGAAAGGAAAGTTAGGTGCAGCCACACAGTTCTTCAATCAGCACTACCACACTATAAGCAGATAATAAATATCACAGTGCTCTCCACAACAGGGGTGAAACTGAATGTCGTCACATTTAACAGAAACATATCAGCTAATTATCCAAATGGAAGATCACCTGAATTTTAACAATACGTTGCTTAAAAAGAAGAAACTCCTTCCTTCCTTTCCACCCACGGTACTTATTTTGAATCCTGGTCGCCGCAAGATGCATCGTATCCCCAGGTGATGCCTTCACTGCCTTGGCTGATGCAATTGCAAGAGCCCGTTCATCTGATATGCCTGAACCATCATCATCATCAAACTCCTTCAGCTGCTTCCTCTGGAATGACTGCATCCTGAACATCTGGTAAATTCGGGCTGCAGCCTGAGCCGCATTTCTGACAGCGGAGAGAGAGTCTTTCAAGGATCCATCATTGTTTGGTATATTCACATCAGCAGTTCCAGATTGGACAGAGTGAATTCGCGCAGCAGATTTGGAGTCCTTGAGGGTAAGTATCTCCAGATGACTGGTGAGCGAGGATTCAGCCAGGAAACCTGAGATACCCCTGTGATTGTTGGAATATGCCAGGTCGGCAGGGGTTTTTCCTGAGGGGAATTCGGGGGTTGGATCTGTCACCAATCCGGGGTTGGCACCTAGTGCAATTAAGGCAACTACTGTCTTTTCCCTGAAAAGTGGAGTTATAAATAAAGAAGAAAGTTGCAAGACAGCATGGCCATCACTGACAAAGCTTGACAGCCAGTTTTAAAAATGATTAAACTAAAGACAAATAATTTTCTAAACATAACCAAATGGTTAATTATTTTTTCCAAATTATAATGACGATCACTGCTAATTTCAAATGTGAGAACATTACATGTTATTGCAGTTATCATATCGCATTGTGAGAAAAAGCTCAGATATAAAAACAAACCTGCCACAGAAAGCAGCCCAGTGAAGAGCAGTCCATCCATGAGCATCCCGAAAATTTATATTAACCCCAGAGGTGATAATAGGTCGTATGGCCCAATCATAACCCAGTGCTGCAGCCAAATGTATCACGCCCTGTCCCTCTTTGTCCAACACACATGGAACTTTCCCCTCTCCATTCACCTTGTGCAAAAGCCACAAATGCAATTTCTCCTTCATCAATTGCTCAACCAATTCATTCTTTGAATTCTCACCCAAGGACCCTGAACCCTCCTCATCAATCAGTTTCATCAGATTCGACCATTCATCAGACTCTGACATTAATGAGCTGATTTTGTTACCAAGTTCTTGTTTCTCCTTGGTGGAGCTGACTATGGGAATTTGTTGAGCATTTGGTACCAGTGTCAATAGCTTCTCTAGCCGCATAGAGAGATACATCTCATCCGTTATCCTATTTTCCGTACCTGAAATTTCCATGAACTGAGAATCTATAGCACGGAACTCAAATTCACGCACTTCACTGCATGCAAGTCTATTGGAACACGTGACATAGAATGGAACTCGACCAGGTTTGTGAGGTGGAACATAGCATCTTAGGGTTCCATCAGATAAAATATCAGCTGGAACTTCGATTTCACCAAACATGCAAGACCACTTGCATCTGTTGATTTCATCAATGCTCTTCAAAAACATCCCCATAACCAAAACCTGAGCCAATGAAAAAGAAAAGAAAACATAAAGAACTAACCAAATCGAAAGAGAGAAGTGTTCAGAATTTTGAAATTAAATGTACCTTTGTCGTAATACCAACATAAGCCCAGCTTGGGGAATAATCAACTATACTGAAGAGCTGGTCTGGAGAGATTATAGGTCCCACTGTGTAGGTATCCAGTTGACCATGACTGGAGACAACAGTATCGTCCAACACACCCTCAGCCTCAACAGTATTCCACAGTGTGTCAGAGTTTGACTTAACTTTTGAGTCAACCTCCTCCAATTCTCTACTCATCCATCTATTGAAACTATCACCCTTTTCAAGAGGCGGGAACAGTAAATTGTCGTCTTTTTCGTTGGCTGGTCTCTCTTGCAGTGCATAATTGTCGGGTAAAATCTGACACAAAACAATTTTGGTTGAAATTCTTGGACTGATGCATTGATTAGGCAAATTCTAAAAATGGAGAATCTTGATGCACACAAAATTCATAACTAGTAGAATAAATAACAAAGAATCTTATAGAAGGATGATGATGTCTCCTATAGCCCAGTATGTTATTAACGACTTTGCAAAAAAAGTAATGCCAAGCTATACCTCCTTTTTCTTATTCACAATTGAGAAAGATAAAACTGTCATTCTTATACAGGTAATATGTGATTCTTCAATTGCTATTTTGAAGTTTTGCAATAAATTGAGGAAGGGTGATGAACGAGATTCCTCAATTTCTATGGGTAATCATGCATTTTCAATAGAAACTCAGGACCAAAAAAAAATTAATTCATAGATCAACTACTTTAAAGAAGAATAAGCCATTTCATGATCACAAAAATAAAAGAGAGAATGTCCAACTAAAAATTACCTCCCACTGAGATTTAAGATCTATACTTGGTATATCCCCTTCCTTGAAACCAAAATCATTTGCATATACTCCATCAAATACCAGGTCGTCAAATTTAATATCATCCTCTTGAAACGGGATTTGTTGAGTGGAAGTGAAAGACATGTCAAAAGAAGGTGGTGTTTGCATTGATGTGGTGATAGTAGAGTGATCCGCCATGTCATCCCATGCTGAGAGATCAAACTGTGTTGCTGGCCCAGTAGATGAAGTGGCTACACCAAAAGCCTTAGCGAGATCTTCTTGAGACAAGTACAATTCTGAAGTAGGTACCGGAACTGCCATCTCCTGGAACTCGCCTCCAAGAGCTTTCCACAGAAATTAAACATAAAGACAAAAGGCAAAGCAAAATGGGATTAGAATGACTGACTGAGATGTATTTTATTCATTCACCTAGAATTATGGTGCAAAGAAGTGCACTAAGATAATTTATAGCAAAAAGGTATTACAGAAGCCAAAGAGATGGTAGTATTAGCTTTCTACTTTTGTTCCTATACCAGAGTGCAAATTTTATCTAACTGGTAATCCAAACTCAACCATTATGTTGGTTTTAATGGAAATGAGGGTTCTGTTAAATATTTAATATTTGGCTCTACTCTAGTCATTCTTATTTTTATGAGCCCAATTTGGACCAAAATAAATACGTACATGCATATGCTGATAACAAGTCAATGCTAACTAGTTTTTCAACACAATTGTTCAAATTCTACTTAGTTACAGATATTAGTCTATCTACCCCGACTTAATCTCAGTTTGAAACATGGGAATGAGAAGGGAAAAACATTACAACAAATGAAAAAAAACTTGCATGTGGAAAAATAAAAATATCAATGTACATACATAATGGTGCAGTGTGGTAGCATAAAAATACAAAGATTGTAAGACATGAATCTTACCAACATTGTTTGAAGGAGGGTTTGCATAAGGATTTAAAATGGAAGGATTGATCATGGGTCCAGGTCCATTGGTGTACTCCCGTTGCATCTGAGGGAAAGAGTTGTATCTGGGTCCTCCTGAAGAAAAGTTCTCTGCTGGGTCGAATTTTGCCTTAGATACGCTGGCATTGAATTGCAATACTGTATCAGTTGAAACTATTCTTAGGTTAAACCTCACGCACCAGAAATCAACATGCATTAAGAACAATTTATGTAATAATATTATTCCACGCCAGTATCTGGTTAGATGATGGAGTTACTGGAACAGATTTAGTATTATTTATGTGAACTCTACTGGGATGTCTGGTATGGAGCATCATTGACTCACTGATGCTGTAATGTTAATAGGGTTGTCTCTTCTTCTTCTTTTATCAATAATTTAGTGGCTGATTGTGTGTTGAAAGGTAATCAGCTACATTCTGTTAATTGAGGTATACATTCAAATAAGGGCAACGAAAGCTTAGTTACAGAGTTTATGGTTATGTTCAGACATAACTGATGATTTAACTACCATAGAATGCTGGTACTATACAAATAGGCTTAGACCGGTTGACAATTGAAAAAGCCAACTGATAGAAAGCAAAATGATTTACCTGATTCGGCATCTTCATATTCTGATGTTTGACCACTAATCGAGCTCTCAGCTTCTGTATTTTGCGAGGGTATGTGGTTTTGACTAGTGAAGGAAGTTGAATACAGAGGGCTATCAGCATTGTTGTTGCTATGTTCGACCTCTCTAATTCGGTGAAGGTTCGACCTCCCACCCTGGGAGTAGAATGTCAGCAGCTGATCAGCATAAAGACAGGCTAAACATGTAGAAAAAAATAAAAAAAAACGAGTATACCTACCTTGACTTTGAGATAATGCACCAAGACAATATGCATTAAATCCCTGTGCATTAAAAAAGTTGAGCAGATAAGTACCCGAAAGCCTTTAAAAAGAAAAATATATATATTTCTATTTGCAAAGGTCACTCACTCCCGTTTCTTGCATGATTCCATAAAGCATACTGTAACATTAGCAACAATGAACTATGACTAATATAAGCACCGGCTGGGTGTTTAAAATTAAATATGCCAATATTCATGTAATTAACCCATTCAGACCATGCCAGTTCAATGACAATGTCAAACAATTCTAGAAACAAAAAGAATCCTCCATTGGAATTGGATCACACCCCGTCTTCCAATGAAAAGATAATGCAATGAGCACTTACTTCAAAGGCCAAAAAGTGATAGCTTGAAAATAAATGTACAATTAATTAAATAAACTTCATTTATTAGCAGAAATAGGCTCTTGGAAACAAAATTCTTTTAGTTAACTTACTCTTCCAGCATCCAATAGCTTCTTCTTTGGAAGCACTCATTGTCCTCTCCATGAGCATAATAACAATGTAGGACATCCACGCTTCCCGCCTACATAAACAAAAAAAAAATCACGTATAAAACTCTGACCTGAAATAAAAGATGGCCGATTAAAAAAATAAATAATAATTTACTTTGAGCCTCTCATGAGCTTCTTTAACGGTTTTGCCATCCTTTTTCTTTCTCCAGTTGTGGCCATCTTTTCTGAAGTATCTTAACACCTTTCGATCAAAAAGAAAAAGCGAACCACCTACCAGGACATACCCACAAAATATTAGACAGACAATGATATGGTCCTCTTATACTACAACCAAATCAAAAGATTTTACACATCTAACCTAACTTCCTCAAGTTCCACGAAACAGATTCGGAAACTCATAACTATCTTCTGTAAGCCAAAACCATGCAAGTGAATTTCTCTGTTATGCATTTTTTTTCAGCTGTTTGAATTACAGTTTAGATTTCAACAAGATGTATTCTCGCTGAGTATTAGAATTGAGTCAGGTAAGAGAAGAGGAAGAAATTCTTCAGTTGAAGTACACTTAGTATGGTTTTGATTCGAGTGACTGCATTCTGGTACTATTCTAGAAAGCATAATATCAAGTGACAGACTGGCAGAAAGTTAATCTAGAAGATATTAAAAAAAAAAGAAACAAACAGGGAAAAATAGAAAGAAAAGAGCTCATACTTGGAGGTTTATTTGGAGGCTCAGGTGCAATCCGAAACCTTTTGTAGTTTTTTAATATCTCACAAATCTCAGCCGGGCGCAACCATCTATTCTGAGCCTCCATTAGAATTTGCTCAATATCTGAACAAAACACAAATGCTTAGACTTAAGCAATTTACCAAAATTATT
This sequence comes from Rhynchospora pubera, assembly GCA_028095005.1. Lineage (NCBI taxonomy): Eukaryota > Viridiplantae > Streptophyta > Magnoliopsida > Poales > Cyperaceae > Rhynchospora > Rhynchospora pubera. Next base: position 348,866,573 of record CM051459.1, on the reverse strand, counting down.
TGATTTTGAATCACTGATGCAATAAATTGAGAACTGCTAGAAAATTTGACACGGTTTCACAAATTTCACTACTTAAACACGCGCAAAATCACTTTAAATGGCCTCTTGCTACTTCACACTCAAATTGTAACTGATAATTCAAGGCTTATCAGCTAATTTTTATAATTTTTCCTGAAACCAAGAAAAGAAAAGAATCTGCGTACAAGATTTAATCGAATTCATATTACTAAAGAGATGAAAATATAAAAAAAAAATCACCTAATTGAGGAGGCAACCCATAACGCCGTCCTTCCGCCATTATCTAAATCCGAAACACAAACTTTTTCCTAAAACCCAAAATTGATTTCAATCGAAAACACGACTGTCTCTATCATAGCAAGTCGCACAAGCCCGAGCGAATCAATCAATCAATCAATCAACCACCAGATCCAATCGAAATCGACGCACTTAAGCAAACTCAAATAGGGAAAATCAATCCGAAAACAGGTATGATTGCTTATTTTTGGTAAAGGGAGATAATTTTTGGTGCGATCGGACCAGAGAGAAAGGAGCTGCTTTCGGAAAAAGAAGGAGAAATAGGAAGGGAATAGGAAACGACGAGGAAGGGAATTAATTATTTATTTCTCTAAAGTACGAAAATACCCTCAATCGGAAGCATTAATTACGAGCGAATCTACTCCTTGCGTTCATTGAGCCGTATTAAATGGGAGCTGACGCAGAGGAAAGGAAAGCGACGGTGTAACGGACACGTGTCGATTTGAGCCGATCGACGGCTCAGATGCGATGAGAATGCTAGTGAGGAAGGGGCAGTGTGGGGAGTCGTTATCTGTGCGGAGCGCGCGCACTTGGTCAAAAAGTTGACTAAGGTATGATATATTGATTATTGATATATTGATATGTTGCGTTGGAGCCCTTCCGTCTCGCACTATCTATCTATCTAGCTAGCTCCGCTTTTATAGATTTTTTTAAGATAATTTAGTACATAAATTTGGGGCTTTCTATCTACCAACCCACTCATGCTAGGCCTCACATGGCAGTGATGGACTAATGTGAAATTGGGATCCGCTGCCGCGCGTCACATGGTGTAGCGCGGCATGCTGGCCGTCTGATCAAGATCTAATGGACAAGGGAGCTCCGTGTATGTAACCTAGATTGATAGGCCCGTAAAAAGTAAACCGTCCGATCAAGATCAGACGACTCGTAGTGCGCTACACCGCGTGTCGCGCAACAGCGAATCCGGATTGGACTAATGTGGGCTGCTGGATAAGCTCAATTAGATGATGGTATTCTACATAATGTACTAGAGAGAGAAAAGCATTTTGTCTAATCTAAAAATTAGTTGACATTTAGTTTTTACTACTTTTAGAAAAACAATCAACTAAATTGTACCGTCTTCTTGCTACATTTACAACAAGAATTATATATATATTCCATCTTTTTCATATCCCTACTATCGTATCCCGACGAAAGATGTAAACGATTGTTTACTCTGTGCAATCTTAGTCATTGATCATTTAAACCAATTGCTAGATGTTAGCGATGGATATAAGTTTACAAATTCTTCAATTTCAATAGAAAATAATTTTCGTTGTGGAAAGAAAGCACGACAAATATGAAAAATATCATTTAAAAATAATTAATCTCATCTGTAATTTGCCCGCCTATTTGAATGGATACGTTTGCTAGCATTGTAAAATATTCTTATTGCACTTTTTAAGAGGTGCAATTGCTCCTTTTAGCATCAATTTTTTAAGAGTAAAATTATCTATTTTAGAATTGTATAGTGTCATGGTCGGCTGGAGATGAGAGAACAAACGAAGAAAAAGATCAGTTGCGCTAGGAATGAGAAGAAGGATTGTGCATCAGTAAAAAAATGAGTTAATGGATCATAGTTTATGGGGCCGACAATTCTCACATGGGCCTTTCTATTTCGTCAGAACAAATTAGAGATGAATTAGGCTAATTGTTACCATATAAGACTTGCCTAATTAGTTTCTTTAGGAAACAATATATAATGGAAAGATGTACGAACAAAAGGGAATCAATTCATATCAATTAAAAAAGATGGTAACATCCATTGTTCTTATATCTTTTCTCAATTTCCTTTCTATTTTCTTTAATTATTACAAAATTCTAAAAACAATATATCGGTACATGACAAAGTGGTATCAGAGCCTGATCGGACCTAGAAAGGAATGACTACAAGAACCCACCAAATGGAAGATCAAATCAAAACCCTAAGCGAAGGATTGGATAGAGTTCAAGAGCATAAAAAAGAATTACAATCAATCATGCAGAATCACATCAATCATGATCAATTTGAGCAGTTTCAGACCGAAACTCGGGCACAATTTGATGAGTTGTGGTTGATGTTGAAGGATGTCTTGAAAGACAAGGCAACAACTTCTGAACAAGGTACAAAATCAGTTGGTATAGATGCTTCATCAAGTGTTGTAAAGGATCTTCACGTGTCATTACAACCTGCAGCTAATACAAGCCAATCATAATAACATCCAGATGATGAAAGAAACTCAACAAGGATTTGTACTAATTTCAAACAGCAATAACATCAGTTTAGTAAAGAAACCCTCACCAAATTTCTTTACTGAATTTGTAAACCAAGTAGAGTATCAACCATATTTTCAACATATCTATCAAAATCAAACAAGCATCCTAATTACCATTCCACAAATACCCCAAATTTGCAAAACCATATGATTTCAATGGTACCATGCTCTAATCCAATACCGGCAGCCCCAAATATCATAAATTCTCATTCTTTTACCAACCAAAATCCCACATATTAGAGAGATATCAGTAATCAAGGACAAGTTCAAAATTATCCTCATAACCCTAGAACTCAAGTCCCTACACCAAAATTAGAATTTTCCTTGTTTAATGGTAACAATCCTAGAAATTGGATATACAAGTGTGAGAAGTATTTTTGGATATATCAAATACCTGATTGGCAAAAGGTGGAGATAGCCTCATTGCACATGCAAGAGAAGGCTGAAATTTGGTGCCAAAGCACCAACACAATGAGAGGTCAGTGGAGATGGGATGAATTTGTGTAAGATTTGTTGGAGAGGTTTGAGCCTAAGTCATCTATTGGTATAATTGGAGAATTTAAAAACTTGAGACATAGTGATGTTTGAGTCTTATAGGAGTAGATTTGAAGAGTTGAGGTCACTTCTTCTTACGGAGAATCCTTCATATGATGAAACATATTTTGTTAAGAATTTTTTGACAGGACTTAAAGAAGACCTCAAACTAATGGTTCTAAGTACAAGACCACGAACACTTAGAGAGGTTTACGAGGAAGCTGTGTACCAAGAGATGATTCTTGAGCACAAAAGAAAGCAAAAATAGCAGTTATTGCAAACTCAAAATAACATAAATACAGTTGGCTAGAGACAAGACAAAGACAAACGTCGCAAGTGTAGAGATAAGTGGTTTCGAGGGCATCATTGTTAACAAAAAGGACTACACATTGCACTAGCTGAGGAAGAGGCACGTGTTAGAGATATGTCCTAGAAACCAATCATATTTGGCTACTTCTTGTTGTTTATGTTATTGATGATATTTGATCATTTGTTCCTTAATTTATTTATTGACAGTCATTCAGGTTGAGGATCTGAATTGTAGATCACTATAGTTCATTTATAATTAAATGACAATAATAAATCTAAAAGGTCCATAGTCTTGATAATTAACAAGAAACATTAATTATCAAGAAGATTAGTATGCAAGTTAAGTGATGATTAAGTTCTACAAATCGTAGGTAAAGAGTTACCAACTTAATTGCATATGTGTATGTTATATAACATAGTATATGACTTGACCCATCGAAAGAAATATATGGATTGTGTTACGTGTCATTATTTATTTCGTTATGATTTTAGTTCTAAGTTTGAGATGATTATCTTTTCCACATGAGGAAAGGTTCTATAAATCTTGTCTACCGTTGATTCCCGACAAGAGCTGCTATATGGACTTGATTTAAGTTCTCTTGAATTGTGCAGGGAAAAGCTAATCATCAAGAAAACCGTATGTCCCTCATTAATTCACTTAGTGAGTGACGATATATGTTTGGGCCCCTTGATGGAGATAGATTGTTTGCTAGCAACTGATACAATTATCTCTAGATCAAGAAACTTATAATATGCAAGAATGACACATTCCTATCTTGGATTATACGATGATATCGTGAGACATAAGAATAAAATACTTTTATTCTCTTATGCAGGATTTAAATACTGTAGCAGTACACTATTTATGTGAATTGGGAATCATAACGTGTTGCTAGATACCGCTTATGATTATTGGAATTGGAATTTAAATAACGATTTAATTCCATGTCCAACATAACATAAATCCTCAAAGGGTCACACAAATTGAGATTTAACCATACAATGCATTATTCATTTATTTACAACAATTTGTATTGCGAAAATATGATAAGTTGATTAATTGATTATATACCGTTATAATTAATTAAGTCAAATAGATCATATCGAAATGAATTAATGTATTAGCTAATCCTAGAATAATTATTAATTAGTTAATAATTATTTTAGTTCGACACAATTTAATATAAATAGTTATATTAAATTATCGAGCCATTATTTATATATTAAATGTATAGCCCAAACATAGAGCATATAAAGGAGAATCTATATAAATGGATTAGAGATGGAATTGATAGACTTGAGAGGCCCAAAAGGCCCAAGTCTAGGCTGGCCACAAGAGGAGGTAGGTAGGTGGCATGGCATGTAAATAAGTAAAACTTGTTGCTAGGGTTAGAGCATTATAAAAGGGACCCCTTGGTGGCCTTTTTGCTCTCTCTCTCTCTCTCTTCCCCTCTCCCTCTCCTCTCTAGGCCGGCAGCCACCCTGTCTCCCCTCCACCATTGCTCATGTGTTGAGCTAAACTTTCCACTAATTAAGTTTGTTAATTAAGAAGAAGAGAAAACTAGGGATAAGTTTAGACCTTCTAGCTACTAGCATAGCTTATAGATTTTGGTTAATCTCGTGGTGGACTCGAGGCCGGTTTGGATCGAAGGAAGAAAGGTGTTGCACGCCACCGACTGCTACGCCGTGGTTCGAACCTCCTAGTTATCATATCAGGAGAGATACAACCTTTAATCCTTTTTCTCTTATGTTGGATGCTTAAGTCTAGATCTACTTTGATGCATGTTGTTTGTTGATGATTAATTAAGTGTAATTAATTCCAAAAATAAAAAAATATGCATTTTCTAACAACATGGCCAGATGAAAGTAGTGATGAGGATGATGAACTGCAGCAACTAGAAAAAGAATTACAAACTGACCCTAAAGAGTCTGAAGGTGTGCAAATCTCTTTACATGACATTGGTGAGTTCAATTATGTTGACCTTATCAAGATAAAAGGAAAAGTTCATGGCATGTTTGTGAATGTGTTAATTGATAGTGGAAGCAACCATAGTTTCATAAGTGCTAGAATTGTACAACAGATTGGTGTTACCCCAAAACATATAGCTCCATTGTCAATGACAGTGCCTAATGGTTCCAGAATGCAATGCAATTTAGAGTGTAAGGGTTTAAAGTGGAATTTTGAGGACCATGAATTTCAATTTGATTTGAAGGTAGTGGATATGGGTTCCTACGAAATGTTATTAGGGGGAGATTGGATGAGAAGTGTTGGTCCTGTTCTTTTAGATTTTGAGAATCTGACATTAGGACTAACGAAGCGTGGTAAAAAGATCCAATTTCAAGGTGTTACTTAAGAGACTAGTACAAGCTTGATAGCTAGTAGTAAATTGAATCATAAAATAGAGCAAGTAGAATTATGTCTTGTAAGAGTTGTACCTGAATTGTCGCTGGTGGGACCTGATGGAACTTTTAAGGTGGAGCTCAAAAGTTTCTTGGGACATGGAACTATGGCACAGGCGAAGAAGATCACGAAGCAAATCAAGATGTCGTGGTCTAACTTGGCCGAATCTAATGCAATCAAGGAGGATTTACTATTCACATTTCTGAATTGTGATCTTGTGGGCAAGAATCAATTGAAGAGGAGGCAATGTCATGGTCGGCTAGAAGATGAGAGAACAAACGAAGAAAAAGGTCAGTTGCGCTAGGAATAAGAAGAAGGGTTGTGCATCAGTGAAGAAAGGAGTTACTGGGTCATAGTTTTATTGGGCCGACAATTCTCGTATGGGCCTTTCTATTTCGTGTTTAGCAATTCAGAACAAATTAGAGATGAATTAGGTTAATTGTTACCATAAAAAGACTTGTCTAATTAGTTTCTTTAGGAAACAAAATATTATAGAAAGATGTACGAACAAAAGGGATTCAATTCATATCAATTAAAAAAGACGACAACAGCCATTGTTCTTATTTCTTTTTTCAATTTTCTTTCTATTTTTCTTTAATTATTACAAAAATTCAAAAACAATACATTGGTACATGACATATAGCTAAGTGAAATACATAATTTATCTCTCTATCACTTTGAAAAATAAATCTTCTTTTCTTTGAAAAAAAAAGACCGTGATGTCGAAGTCACTATCTCTACTATTTATAAGAACACCAATTCAAAGGTGTAACACAGTTAGACGAATGGTGTAAAAAATTTCAACCCTATACAAATATGAACCATTGTTTTTTAAAATATGATTTGATCGGTGGTGTAAAGGTAACCTTAAGTGAAAAATTGACTTTTCATATAAAATAGATAGATTTAAGTTATTGATTTTACAATATCATTATTTCCTAATATGTCCAGTTATATGAAACAAAAATGATATCAATTATTTTGTTTACTTATTTAACCACATATTAGATATCTTTTTCTAGTATTTGTCTAAGAGTTGCAATTTGCGCTTTTCCATCTTATTTTAAACATCACCTTTTTTTGTTACCACGTCACCAAATTTATTTGACATCATCACGAATCAACAACAAATTTGAACTATTGTATTACTAAAAATTTGATTCAGATTACTATACGTATGTTAAATATTGCATAAATGTTGCTATGAAACAAAACATGTTAATGCGAAATCATAATCTAAACAATGTATCTCGTGCATGTTAACGATAATTCGACATAAACTCATATAACTCCAATTATTGATAACAAGTAAAATGAATAGAAGTATAGAACAAATATTATAATTTTGAATAGGTATAACATAATAAAGTTATTGTAAAAAAATAAAACAGAAATCCGTGGTATTGCTGTTTTAGTGCGCTAAATTTTCCTTCCGCTAAAACAGAGAAAATTGTCGTCAAAAGTATAAAGACTTCTAAATTCTAAATTTCTAATTAAGAATAGAAAGTAATAAAGACAAAGCTTTTACAACTGTCGCACGCTGGCACTGAAAATATTATAGTATTAACAGAAAGTGGGGCCCGAGATGAAACAGTTTAAAAATCTAAATAATCTGAGGCCCACCATGGATAAGACAGTCGTGGGTCCACCCAGACTTTTTGCGTGCCAATTTTCCTCATTTCTTGCAGAAACCAGGTTCTTGTCTGCTGAAGGTGGACCGGACGGCCATCAAAAGTGGTACCAAGGTGTAACTTGTAAGTACCAACAAGGCAACAACTCAAATGCGAGAATTTTCATTTTCTTTTTTTAGTTATACGCACAAATGCACGTGCGCTTTGAAATTGAAGGTTGGCACGACCGCACTAGTCATAGGGTGGGCGTGGTATACCGTTGAGTTACGAATCTGTTTCGTTCTGTTCAAATGGAATGAAATTTCATTTTATTTCTCAAACGGAATGTGTTTCGTGATTTATTTATATTTTTATACAAATAAATATCACCATTTTGTCACGTTTCTTTGAAACAAAACATATAACAAATCAGCATGGTACATACCGTTACTAAAACAGAACGATCCATTATGTTTTCATTTTCAACGTTATCCACGGATATGGCTGTCAACCGTGCATAAACGGCACAAAAGACAAGTATTTTGTTTCCGTTCCGTTCCAGCTAATGAAATAGACATGTATTTCATTTCCGTTCCGTTTCATTAAACGAAACATATTTTTCATTCCGTTTTCAGATTTCCACTGTCATCTCATTTTCCATTAATTTCAGCCAAATTTTCGATAAACAAAACACTATTGTTTACCGCTTCCCGATCCGTTTCCATTCCATTTTCAGAAACGAAACCAATTTATCCATTCGTTTCAATTCTGTTTTGGACGGAATGAAACGAAAACATTCGAAACGGTGGTAAATTAACAGCCCTACCCACGGAGCTATGTTACCCGGATACTCCAAAAAATATCCGTATCCCGTATCCGACGCGGATTCGCATGCGATTCGCGTGCGATACGCACCCGACTCTCCACGTGGCGTATCCGATAATTTTAATGAGTTTGACTGCAGGATTCGGTCAGGATACTCTTTGGATACTTCATGGATACGGCAGGAATTCGTTTCGGATATAAATGAGATACGTTAATACACATTTCAAAAGTCACAACTTATTAAACGTGAATAACAGTGCCTTGGGCTTGGAGACCTGATGTTTCAGCCTTTCAGGAGATGGCCTCACGTCGGTGGGTCCATATGGCACAGAAAAAAAATTAAATTTATATTAATTAAATAAATTTTGACATTTATTATTTATACATGTTTGCATCCAGGATGGAGTTGTGAAACGTTTGGCTTTGCACTTTTGACCATGTGACATACGCATTGCCCAATTGGTTAATTGAGTGTTTTATTATTCAACAATTTACAATATTATTTCTAACGTTTCCGTGCATAAAGATATTATTTGAAAGTATTGTTTCAAATTTTGAAGCAAGTTCTAAATATTTTGCGTTCTTGAAATTGGGTAGATAAACGTATGCGGTTCTTTAAAGGTTAATTTTTTTTTTATAATTTTGTTTATGCCACAATAAAAAATTAAAATTTATAATATGCAATCACTAAATGACTAATTATTTTTTATACCACTATAAAATAATAAAAATTAGTTTTTTTTTGTTCCCGATTAAAATGACCATGGCGCCCTTTTCAATATGCATTGTAAAATTTTAAATTTTGAAACATGACATAACAAATGCAGTAATCGATTTTAAAATATAATGCGATTTTTATTAAATTTAAAAAATACTGGATAACATAGCAAATATATTATAAGTGGTACTTGAATGTAAAAAACAAAACAAAATATTTTAATATATAATGTGATTTTTTTATTATTTTATATATACAGCCGTATTCTAATTTTTTTAAAAAATGCCGCATTCCCGCACCCGTATCGTGTCGGATACGACGCCCGCGCCCGCACCCGTGCAACATAGCCACGGAGTCAGGTTCCAGCGGACTGGTTAGTGACTAAGTGCGGTTCTTCTGTTTACATTCTTCTGGTGCAATGAGGGGCCACGTATGTATGAGATCATCCTATGAGAAGTAATACGTTGAAATATACTTTTGTCTCGCTAATACTGTAATACATGTAAAATCAAAATAGCACCGTTCTCGTACTAGCACTGTTCTTAGTTCTTACTATTTTGACTTTTCATCCAAATACACACTAATATTTAACTATTTTATAATTAAATTTGAAATATTATATATCAACGACGCAGTCACAATTAACTTTATATCGCAAGAAAGTCACAAAGAAGAGTGAAAATAACAAAAATTAGCAACTATCAATTTGGCTTCAGTATTTCCATTGTCCAATCAATAGATATGAAAATTTTCATGATCTAAATTTGAGATTTTACTGCACAATTTTTAAAAAAGTCTAAAATTCAAACCCTGTAATCCTGTATTGACCTCTAATTTCAGACGCTCCATAAATGCAATAAAACATCACATTTGTGTCTTTGGAGATGCGGAGAGAATCTGGCCTGTTTGCTTTCATCAATCAAGCTTATCATCTTATAGCCCCAGAGCCCAGAAGAATTAGAGACATTATTATAATCAAATAATCATGGATTTAATCAGCAGCACAGAAAAAGATTCTAAGGATCAATTTGTGGGACCCAACAAGAAAAAGATCTGTCTATCTGATAGTGGCTGAAATAATTAAAATTTTCTTTCCACATGTAATCTTTCTTTTATTAATTAAATCAGGACATAGGCGTTTATCTGGCACTTAATCTCCACTACTTATAAAGCATCAGTAGAACAGGCATAAACTTCGAGATAAAAAGGAATTACACCCCTTTAATATCAAATATGGATCATTGATTTTGTTAATCTACTATATCTACGGTTTAGATTCAAATATCAAACAAAAAAGTCGACTTTTTAACACGAACCGTCTAGGCGGTGCGTTGGTAAAGTCTATTGGTTTGTTCCCTGCTACGCGAGGGTTCGAGTCTCGATATCTTTTATTTTTTTTTTCGCTGGCATTTTTATTTCTTTCCTGCTCTTCCCCTCCATCTACGGAAAGTTTTGCTCTCCTTCGAAATTTCGCAAAAATGGAAAGAGCTAGAGCTACAGTCGCGATTTCTTTGAATCGAATCTAGGGTTTTATATAAATTCTCACGATCTCTCTCTCTCAGATTTAGCACCGCCACTGGCCGTCTCTCTCTCTTTCTGTGCGAGAATGCGATAATGGTGGCGACGAATCTGAAATCGGAGACGAAATCCTTGATGGATCAAAGAGCTTCCTTGGAGGCGGAGATGAACGCTGGCCCTGGCTTCTCCGGAAACCATTAAAGAGGCCTCGGGGAACAGCATGAGACGCGGCGTCGCTGGAGTGGGCCCCAGTGTCAGGCAGCTATCTTCCTCCGCTGCCTCCGAGTTGCCTAAACCGAAACCCATGATTCCTCCCTTGTCTAGGAAGGTTCGAGGCATTTTTCTTTTATGGGCATTTCATCATACACCTTCTGTGCGTGGTAGTAGTTATTGCTTGTTAGGAATCACTTCTTGCCACTCCCATTTTTGCTGCTTGCTCTGTATCCAATTGCATGAATATTCATTTTGACTAATTTGGTTATTGGTTTTGAGTTTTGAATGTCATTATTTATATTGGTGAAAATGCACTTATGGTTTCACTGTAGTGTTGTAGAACGACATTGCATTTTCCTACTGATTTATATTTATACAATGTAGGGAAGGATTTTAACTGGAGGCTTGATAGGCCTATGCATTGCTGGTGGCGCTTATGTAAGCACTGCTGATGAAGCAAAATTTTGGTATGTCTGTTTTCATCACTCATGATAATCTTTCTAACAGTTGTTTATAAAGTATATCTTATTGGATATTTGTTTGCAGTGGTTGGTTGTTCAATATTACAAAGGCAGTCAACCCATTGTTTTGACTAATGGATGCAGAGTTGGCACACCGGCTGGCTGTTTTAGCAGCATCTCATGGTCTGGTACCAAAAGAAAAGAGACCGGATCCACCAAGTATTGGGTTAGAGGTCTGGGGAAGGAAGTTCTCGAACCCAATCGGACTAGCTGCAGGTTTTGAAAAAAATGCTGAGGCTGTTGAACGATTGCTAGGGTTGGGGTTTGGCTTTGTTGAGGTTGGGTCAGTGACCCCACTTCCCCAGGAGGGAAATCCTAAACCTCGTGTCTTTAGATTACCAGAGGAACGGTAAGTGGTTAATCTTTCATCTGAATTTAATTGAATACGAGCTTTGTTAGTGTTACCAGTTGGTGTGGTTTGGTTGTGAATTTAATTAAATACGAGTTTTGTTAGTGTTATCAGTTGGCGTGGTTTGGTTGTTCAGTATCACGATGCAAAAGAAGATAATAAAGTTCACCCAATACTCCCTTTTGCAGCAACAAAATTTGGTTGCACGGAGTTTTTGAACCCAAAAGAACACTCCAAGCCAGAGCAGTGCAACAGGTAATCTACTCCCTAAAAAAAATTGAAATATATTTATAAAGCAAACTTTTAATGATAGTTTCCTCATTGTTTATGGGTTCTTGCCGAGGTGACTAATGGCGGTGTTGACTGGTCTGTCGAGTGCACTGGAAACATCAATGCCATGATCGAAGCTTTTGAACGTGTTCATGATGTAAAGTGTTTCGTCACTACTCTTAATTAAGATAGATTGGTTTATCTGTTTCTTACAAGACTTTTGTATTTGGTTAGGGATGGGGTGTGACCGTATTGGTTGGTGTCCCACACAAGGACATCGAATTCAAGACTCACCCAATAAATTTCTTTGGAGTATTTGATGACCAGATAGGCTTGTGTTCAATAGAATGCAGAGCATCATATAGTATTTTTTTTAATTATTAATTGAGCTGAATTTTGTTCCATTTTTATAGGTAAAGTTGTAGCTAAGTTTTGTGCAAAATACTTGCATCCTGAGATAATGAAACATGATGCTGCCACTGGTGACTTGGCTGAGTCACTGAAGATATCCTTGTTCGGGTAGCTTAAAAATGTTAATTTGGCTGAGTCACTGAAGATATCCCCAAATTTAGCTTTGTTCAGGTAAATGACTTGACTTGACGTGTCAATCTTCTTCCTGCAAACTTTGAAATTGAGATGCACTATTGCATGATACTATGTACTATTTGACATTGTATGGATAGGACTTAAGCTTTGAAAAAAAATTCAATCCATTTTGACCTAGGATGCCAGTGTTATAGTTGAATTACACTACATTGCTTTAAATTGCACAAACATTTAGTTGAACTGAGAACTAATCTTGGTTTGATATGGTATTTTAAAGGGCAGACATTGCAAGAGTCTCAAGGAACCCTGGACCGGCACAAATTAATATTTGAGGCATGCGAAGCTAATAAAGTGTCTGAACAAGACTTCATAGACTTGGCCAAAGTTGGTCTTGACACCTGCTTACTCTCTAGCTTGCCAGATTGGCTTGATGCCTACTCAGCCTAACTGGTACATCCCTCAACTACTTATACTATATCCTTCTTTTTATTTCCTGTATTTATATTTTAGGATGCTTGATCCTGACACATGGTTCTTTAATTTAGGTGAGATTCATCAACTTTAATAACTTTTGGGATTAAATAGCTAGCTACTAAGATGTCATTCAAGTTGAAGGAGAGAAGTTGGAGTAGGCTGAGTGTGGCACAGAGGTGGTGACAGGCTGGTGTTGTTGCAAAGGAGATGCTTCTAAGCAATTATCTCTCTTGCATACTGGTTATGACGAACTTCTTTTTTTTTGTTGGTTTTTCACTACCGGTATGATAAACTTCTATGTTTTATTTTGAGTTTCAGTTTATATATATGCGAATGTTAATTTTATTTTTCATGAAAGTGTACTATACAAATCCTATGAATTCTCGTGTATGTTTGTTCTAAGTTTGACGTGTCTTATACTGGTTTCAAATAGATCAGGGCTTGGTTTTATTTGCAATCATTTCTGGACAGTGCATAAGATGGCCGAACTTTAGTGTACCTCCCAACACTTCAAGGCTTTCTGAAACATCCTTTAGTTCGTGTTGCTCCTTTATTTTATTTTATTTTCTTGTCTCAACTCCATGACCATTTACTAGAAATATCAGAACATCATGACCTTCTTTTGATTAGGATGAAAGCAAAGATGAGGAACCTGCAAAAACTCCTAATAGGGAAGTGCAAAATAGGTTATATAGTTTCCATCATATTTAGTGCATTTAACTTGAACAAATTCATGAATTTACCTTTAGAATTCCTACAGACAATTTTCCATGTTTACTGTGACATGCTGACATATTTAAATTTGTCTAATTCGCAGCTTATTGAGATGGCAAATTGCTGAAGCAAAAATACCACTTTCCAAGGACTTCTATGCAAAAAAAAAAGCTTTGTGTTTTACCGATGCTTTTGAATACTTTGTATTTGTAAAAAAAGGAGGATGTCTGCTATACAAATATTTTTTGCTTATGTAAATAACAAAAAGTATTGGGATTTCTACAATCTTGAGAGTTGCTATTTTTGATATGGTATTGACGTGTCTACTACTAGAACTGATATTTCTTATTTGTTGATCAATGATTATAATGTCGTTTGTAAATTATCTTAATGTCTTGTGAATTATATTGACAAATTTCAATTTGTTTGATTTGCAGCTTATTGAGATGGCAAGAAAAGAGCTGAAAGACTTCCATGAAAAAATATATATATATGCTTTGTTGTGGGTTAACAAAATACTTCAGAGTGGTACCAGTTTGTGGTACATGTATTCAAGTCGAGAGACTAGGAAAGTGGAAATATGGTATGATTGTCATTTTTTAGGAGTCAAGATATGGCTGTTGCATAAGTAGAGATAAAAGTTTTTATAATTTTGTTCTATCATTGACTCATTATATAAAAATAAAATATGGTAGTCATTGTGTTACTATTTCGAAAAATAAAAAATTACTATCAGATTTCTTTTGTTAACATTTGTCTTATCATGTCTAACGCATTTTTTTTAATAAAAAAAATTCACATAATATATACACACACTAAAAGTTTTTTAACTTTTTAAAATATAACAAATAAAGAATTGTCCGCACATTGAGCGGGCACTGCTGCTAGTCACTCATAGATCACGACATAAATGATAATAAATTACAGCTTAAAAGTAATAATTAGGTAGAAATGGAATAGGTAATATATATAGGATGTGACATTACGCATATTAATTAATATATGTAAATGGAGCAAACCGAAACGAAGCAATTTGGGGCGTGCCAATATTCTAGATAATAATTGACATACTACATCCCAAGTTTGCATGGGTTAACCGCGCAGTGTTGTTGTGAGAGGCATTTTTGGCTCATGTTTAGACAATGTTTTGAACATGTAAAGTGTGGTCGATAGCGGTGTTTGTCTCGTTATGATTACGGTTGTCTATGGAATAATCTTGTATGTGTTATGCATCATGACATGTAGCATGAAAATAGAAAATTTAAAGGTGAAAATGAATTATAGCAACAACCTAAACCAAGGCTGTTGTGTTGGCCAAATTGTACTCCATTGACTGTCGGTAATAATTTGTATGCCTGAACGGTGATTAGGATGCTTCCAAACAAATATGTATTATCTTTTTCATCAATCAAATATATTAATATTTGTTTTAAATTAATTAAAATAATAAAAATAATCATTATTAGTATCGATTTTCTAAGGCTTTGCTCCAGAGTTTGAAGATAAGGGAAAAGGAAAGGGATGGAAGGAGAAAGAAGATGAAGGAAAGATATGGTATTGAAGATTACTTGCTCTAATTTGAAAATTATATCTATAGAAGTAAACGTTAGTAACTTAGTTTGTAATAAGTAAAAGACTATATTATCCTTTATAAAATTCTATTAAAAAAACGAACTTGGCATATCATAAATTTGTGGGGTCCAATATTAGAGAGAAAGAGTAGAAGGGCATTATCGTCACAAAAATATAATTCTTGGGGAATCTCCATTACACCCCAAAATTGGGGGTAGCTCTTCGTCTCCCAAAATGGGCTCCTGAGGAAATTTCGTTTCCTTCAGCTTTCTCCGTGTCATCTAGTAACACCAGCTGGAGCAGGGTACAACGCCTCCCTTACTCTTCCTTCGCTCCCATTCATCCTTTCTGGAGCAGGGCCTAAAAAGCAAAAAAAAAAAGTTCTAGCCATTGAAAAGCAACGATTTTTTAAAAATCCGAAATACCATTTATATAATTCTGATTATTTTTTTATTATTTTTCGAAATTTGTGAATATTTTAATATTATTTTTAATTATTTCGGCTCCAACGAACATGCGTAGGTCCTGGCCATTGAAAGAAGAGGTAGACTAAAATCAGCCACGACTGACGGATAGACCCATTAGCCGCGATTATATCTCAACTTTTGAGGTTCTAATGGCTAATCCGAACCGTTCAATGTGTTCTCCATATTGAAATCTCATTGGAAACTAAATTTTATATTTTTTCTGAATTTGTTTACTATTTTTTTGAGATTTTTAAAAATCATTGTTATTGAAGGGTCCAAAATTGTTTAGATTAAGAATTTTGTAAAATGCCAAAAAAATACTAAAAAATTTCAGAAAAATGTAAAATTTGGTCTTCAATGAGATTTCAATATGAAGAACACATTGAATAGTTCAGATTGACTATTAGAATCTAAAAAATTGAGATTTCATCGTGGCTGACGGTCTCATCCGTCAATCGTGACTGATTTTAGTCTACCTCTTGAAAGAATCTATTGTTTCAACGTACTTTTAAGCAAACCTTTACTACCTTCATAATTTTCTGATAATGAAACTTTTTTTTGTAAAGAAAAATTTGAGTTCCTGCTAGGGCTATCCACAGGCGGGATTGTCAAATAACAGGGGTCAAAATTTATTGTATGGATTATTTTGAGTTTTTAAAGTGTGTCGAATAACAATTTTGTTATACTTTTAAAGGATTCACATAGAATTTGAAAACATATAAGGGGATGTTTTGAAAAGTTGAAATGTGCCAAGCACACTTTTCACTCCACTTAGTTCCACCCCTAGCTATCCAATATAGTCAAATAATCTGATTCCAATTCTACATGTTACACTGATTTATTTTTATTTCGATTGAGAAATTTAAAACTATAAATGATAAGAATCAGATGCAGTGCTTTAAAAATAATAAATAAATAAGAATCAGATGCAAATCCAATAAATATGATATTTTGTCCTATAAATATGTGTGATAGGGTCCACATGTTACATTTTGTTTCAAGATCCAAACGGGTCCATTTGGATTCAAACGGATCCGTTCGGAATGGACAAAAGTGCAGTTGCTCCGAGGATGATTTCAATTGGACCTGGTTGAATTCGAATGGGCCCGTTTGAACTGTACAGTGAATCTGGAGAGAACGATCTGATCTCATCATCTTTAATTTGTTTGCATCCGCTGGTTTCGCCTATTTATAGACCCATGCCCTATTTGGCTATTTCTCTGACTGTGTTAATGGACTGCAGTGAGAGAAACATCTATATCCCTCATATGGTTAATTAGATCATAAGAGAAGAACTTAGAGAACACATGGAAAGACTAGTCTAGATTGATATCCTCGAGTTTGCGATCAATACAGGGGAAGAAAACTCGGCTTAGTAATTGTCTCTCACTCTCCAATTTGTCAGAGAACCGAATCTGCGACATCATCCAATCGACAATCAAACGATGGTAATGGCTGGAGGAAACTGTAAAGTTTCCAGAATTTATTTCTGCATTATTCCATGAAGTACTTACACCACATGACCACGTGATCAAACAGTTGAGATATCAGTGAGATATTCTCCAAGTATATATCAAGATATAATTAGACAATATACACAAAATATAAAATAATCTTTTCAAACATTAATATAAATTATTTTGACCAATATAGTTGAGAAATTTAAAACTATGAACAGTAAGAATCAGATGCAGAGCCTTCATCAAAGATAAGAATCAGATGCAGATCCAATATAAATGATATTTTGACCTATAAATTTAATGTGATAAGGTCCAAACAAGTTGATACATCAGATTCAAACGTTAATCTGAGCTTCTCTCTTGTTGCCTTAGATATTAAATGGGAGAATCTTCGCAACTTGGATACCGTTTCCCCAATCATATATAATTGATGTTTTAAAATTTTTCATCGAAATGAGATGTGTACTTTTTTTCATTAAATTAGAAAGAAAATGAGGAAGGTGTAACGCGCGTGAAATACATATATCATTGCTGACTTCGCAATTAAAGGTTAAAAATTTTAAATAATGTGCACAAATATCGGGAAGTTAAAATAATTTTATAAAAAATATTAAGCAAGCATAGAGAGGTGTAGATAAAGACGTGAAAGAGGTCCCCAACTATATACCGATTAATCTAAAGCACGTGATGAACTTCGTGATAATTTCTTTTATTAAAAAAATAGTATTAGCACTCCAATATTATTTGTATCAATTTGCCTATATAAACAAGGTTGGACTCATCCACCACTCAAATTCCTAAGTAGCTCTCTTTCCTTGTAAACAATGGTTTACATCCTTTTGAGTGCCCTTTCTCTGATTTTAGCAACAGTTTATTTTAAAAAGTTACTGAAGAACAACTCCAAAAAGAGCCTACACTTGCCACCAGTGGTGAAGGCATGGCCACTGGTAGGTGCACTATACATGTTGACAAAAGACCCTGTTAATTTGATAAGAAAAAATTACCAGAAATATGGGAGCGTGTTCACTATAAAAGTGCTCGGCCAGAGTGTCACGTTACTGATCGGCCCGGAGGTATCAAGGCACTTTTATACAGCTACTGATTCTGAGCTTAGCCAAGAGGAGGTGTTCAAGTTCTCAGTACCGATGTTTGGACCAGGTATTGCTTATGGAGTGTCAACAGAGAAACGCCGACAACAATTTCAGTTCCTTACAAAAGGATTGAGGCCACAGATGTTACGATATTATATCGGTCAGACTTTAGCTGAAGCTCAGGTATGCAATCTTAAGCTGAAATTACAATAACACGAATGTTCTTGTTTTCCAAATCCGAAAAATCTATGGTCAATTTCTGTTAAATAGAAAATTCAATCTTATGTTTGAATGCATACATTTTTGTCAAAACTGCTGAAAACACGTACATTCAAAAATGTCACGATCCTCAAATATTCATCTGTTGACTATTGGCATCAAAAGAATTGATCAAGTCAAGATGGTTAAATCCAACGGAGGAGACATGAGTGAAATTAGAAGCCAATCTATTGCAGCCTGCAGGTGGGGTCACTCTGTTAAGTGTTAACGGTGTTAGTGAAGAGTTTCAGTGGCTGAGGAGGAGACATGTGGCAATTGGATTAATGGGAAACAAGAGATACGACAAAAGAAGAAAATTACAGAAGTAAATTGTGAATTCAGCTTGTAACTTCCATCTTTTACCATTAGATCTTTCTGTATTGGATATAAAAGGGGTTGTCCCAGGAATTCTAGATTTTTATGCGAATTCTGATCTGAACTTATCAAAACTCTTATTCTCATCTTATTCTCATTTTATCCTTTATTTCCAGTTTATTTCAATCCATTGTATCTTGATTTTCAGCAAAGGATTAATATGCTCAATAGCATCGTTTCTTATCCAATTTCATTATTCTCATATCAATTTAGTTCAATTACTTATATTTCCCTTCAATTTGAGCATTCTCTATCTGCTGGTCTGACAAGCATCAGAGTGGATTTTGCTGTTTTGCTGGTTTTCTCTGAAATCAGTTCGTTTCTGAGCTCAATCCAAGTTCAGGGACGTTACAAGTGGTATCAGAGCACCGGTCATCAAGGGCCAGTGTCGAAGAAACGATGATGGAAGATCAGAGATCGAGGCACGATCGGTTGGAAGCTGTGTTGAGAAAAATTGAAGCAAAGTGCTACCAACTCAACCACCACCTTAGAAGCAAAGAGGAAGAGAGGAAGAAGGTAATTGATGGTAATGTATTTGTTAAGAGGTTGGACAACTCAGTTACCGATTTGGATTTGTTCAATATGTTCTCTCAATTTGGAGCAATTCGTGCTTGCAAAGTTGCAACAGATTTGCATGGGTTATCAAAGGGATATGGTTTTATCAAATATTACCATGCTGAATATGCCATAAATGCCATTAAAGAGCTGAATGGGACTATCAAAAATGGAAATAGAATGTGGGTAGGACCCTTTGTTACCAAGGAGGAGAGGGAGAGTGCAATACATATGCAATCATCACATATAAAGCTGCAAAAGGAGGATTGCACATTAGTGGCAGTAAAGGTGAAAGAAGGTGAGCTTGTGGAAAAAGAGTTGTTTTCTGATGAAATTTCAATAGGTCCAACAGTTGAGATAAATGCAATTGTAGCTAGTGATAAGGTTGATGAAGGAAAAAATCTGGTGGGGGATGAAGGCAGTAATAAAATTGCTGAAAATGAAGTAGTAGAGGTGAAGGAAGTGGTGGAGCCAGAAAGGCCATTTGAAGTACCAGGTATTCATCAAAGACCATTTACTGCAAAGGAAGAGAGACAAACCAAGCAACTATGTGAGAAAAAGATAAGCTCAAGGGGTTATATTAGGGAAGAAGCTCAAGATGAGTTGAAGCAATCCAATGTAATTTCAATAGCTCATGTGGATGAAGTCAGTGAAGAAAATATGATTATTGATGGTGTAGTTGAATATGGAAGACTGATTGTGGCTGGGTGTACTGATGAAGTTGGTGAAATGAAAGGTTCAAAGGGAAATGAAGAAGTGAGAGTGTCAGAGAAGTTGATTGAGTCACAAACTGGAGGTCAGCTTACATTCCAATGGATGCAACCAACTAGTCAGCCTCTACATCTTGAAACTCAGCTAGTGCAATTAATGCATTTTGAGTTACAATCTTCACACGGATCATTTCTGATAATGCAACCGTCTATCCAAAATCATCCCATAATTGTGAAAGACCAACTGAGGGATGTAGGGAATGTGCGCGATGAAGTTGAGGATAAAGGAGGAGGCAGTAACATGAATAGGCAACTTGAGATGAGTGATGTATGTGAAGGGCTAGTAATTGATGGACGTGTAGGCACAACTGAAGAAGGCAATAACCTAGCAATTGACATAGTAATGATGAGGCATGAGGTACCATCCATAAATCCTGATGTGCAGCTCATGATTGAAAAGCCTCTAGATACTGTGTCGATTTTAAACTCTAAGAAGAAAATGAGAATAGCAAATGATGTTGAGGACAAAGGAAGAGGATATCACAGAGATGAAGTGAAGAAGTTAGAGTTACAAAATAAATTGCGACCAATGCATCATAACTCAGAAGTTGCATTTCTTGAGTCTTCACTGATGAAGCTTAACCCTAGACATATGATCTTTATCAGAGTTGAATATTTTGGAGAAGGGTATAATCGTCCTTGGACTGAAATAAAGTTTTTCTTTGTTGGAGAGGTCTACCTAGTGAGTTGGCAAAGGGAGTATGAGTTGTACTTTGAGAAAGAAAAAAATATCAAATGTCTGCAAGTTCAAGAGAAAGCATGTTCAGCCTCATTTTAGAGAAAGAAAAGAATATAGCAGAAGGATTGCCAAAGTGAGAACAAGAAGGCAACATCATCCTGCAGCATTGAAGAAAGAAGAGTACCTAATTGGTGCAACAGTAGTGAGACAATCAAATATGATGTTGGAGATGTGTTTTAGGATGCAAAATACAATTTGTCAAATGCAACCAGGGATTCAATTTGAGCAGCAAGGATCACAGCTAATGCATCCTGTGTCACCAACTTTACATCAAGCATATCAAATTGTGCATCTTCCAGCTCAGCAAGAGCATCGCCTGGCATGGTCACTTGTGTCTGAAAATACCCTAATCTCTACAAAAGGTTTTCACAGCAGTGTTCATGAGAGAGGGAAGGCACCAAACATGGGTCAGGAGAATAATGAGTCAAAACTACAACTGGTATGGTCAATTTTAAGGGAGATGAAATCAAGACTATGCCAAAGGTTGAGAGATTTCAACAAGGAAATGATTGTAGAAATTGTTGTGTATGAGAATAAAACCAATTCTAAAGCACAAGATGAAAAGAAAAGAAGGAACACTAGACAGGCATTCAAATTTGAAGTTGTGCAAGAAGAACCAAATTCAATGATGATGGTTTTCAAAGAATTGCAAGTAAAAATGTTGCTAGGTAAAATTATTGAAGTGGAGCCAAATTCAGCCTGTATATCTGATATTATTGTGGTTGATGTTACAATGCCAAGGAAGCAAATAATTGATGAGGGTCAACAAGAAGAGGAATTAGTGCTGTGTCAAGACCAAATTGTTACTGTCAACCAATGTGAAAGTGATAATGATGGAGAAGGACAGCAGTTGGCGTGTCAGAAGTTGATGGTAGTCCTCAAGAGGCTGTTAGCATTGCCACAACATGAGGTTCTAAATCATATTTTAGGTATTGCTATAGCCTCAACCGTGAGACATATGAGTGAGGCATGGGGTGAAAGGAGTACTGATTTCACGTGTGCTAAAATCAAGGCCAAGCCAATGATTTGCGAGAAAACTGTTAAGGTGAAAGTAAGTGTTGCAATCAGTAATTACAAAAAGTGCAAGAAAGATGCCGTGGAGAGCCAACATATTATGCACAAGGTAGTGTATACTGAAACACAATATGGAGTGCCATGTGCAATATTGTTGCACATATTTAAAGATATTGAGAAACTCAAGATACTGTCATTCCTGAGGGATTTCAGGTTTAAGGGACAAAATGGTCAAGATGATCTAGGAAAGGAAGAACTTAAAGAAATTGCTTGTGCTGCCAGTGTAGTGATCTCAGAAGGGGCTTTAGAAGTGCAAGGTAGTGATGAAGGTGGTGACAGGAGAAGAGAACAAGAAATGTTATGCTATGTAGGTGATCGGTGGGTAATAGAATCAGAAGAAAAAATACACAAATACATTGTGCAAAACACGAAGCAGGTAGTTGAACTGAGAGTAATCATGCCCATAACTGAAGTGCAAGCTACTCAACAATTAGGCATTCACCTCATATCTCAATTGCAACTAGATTATGGGACCAAATGGACAAGGCCATTAAAAAAGAAAATTGAGGGAGATGAACTGAAGGGAGATAAGTTACAATTAGGAGAGACCAGTGTGTGGGAAGATAAGATAATCAAAAGAAGTATATGGCAAGATGTTTTGAGAAAGCAAGGGTACAAATGGAAAAGAAAAAAGAAATTAGAAGTGCAGCATACTATGATTAAAATTGTGCTTCAAGGGGTAGAAGAATGTTATCAAACCTGGAAGGAAAAATTCATTGAGGAGGTTCATGAAATTAGTAGTGGAGAATATATTTGCATACTGGGCACTTACAAATGGATAAAGGCAATGTTTTGTTTGCAACTCATGGAGATGTTGTTGCATAGGCAGCACATTGTCTTAGAAGAACAACATGTGCAAGTATACAAAGTAACCTCTGTATATCAGCTCAAGGTTAGAAGAGGCTTGAACCACCTCATGACGCTCATTTTACTGGTATGCATTCAGAAGAAAGGAACATTAATGCAACTGGAGGTAATTTTGAGAAAGGAAGTGAAGAGTAGTGTTACAGTACCAAGAATTTGGATGAAATGGATTAACCCGTCTGAATTGAAGATCAGGGAGAAGTATGGTCTTAGTGAATTGAAGGCACACTGGAGACGTGAAGTGAAGAAATGTGTAAATATGATCAAGGTGGCAACCTGGGAGGAATCAACTCAAGTGAAGCATGATTTATTGACTCCAGTAAAAGAGAAATTCAGCAAGGCAATGGAAAGAATTGAGAGAGGTACTGATGAGAAAGGCTCAGAGAATGTACTTGTAAAATGGATTAAGCAACCACCATGGTCAAATGGAGTGAATGATGAAACTGTCGAAAAGATTCATTTCAAGCTAATCCTTGAGGACAAGGATGATTTCAAGAAGGGGCGACTGTCACGATCCTCAAATATTCATCTGTTGACTATTGGCATCAAAAGAATTGATCAAGTCAAGATGGTTAAATCCAACGGAGGAGACATGAGTGAAATTAGAAGCCAATCTATTGCAGCCTGCAGGTGGGGTCACTCTGTTAAGTGTTAACGGTGTTAGTGAAGAGTTTCAGTGGCTGAGGAGGAGACATGTGGCAATTGGATTAATGGGAAACAAGAGATATGACAAAAGAAGAAAATTACAGAAGTAAATTGTGAATTCAGCTTGTAACTTCCATCTTTTACCATTAGATCTTTCTGTATTGGATATAAAAGGGGTTGTCCCAGGAATTCTAGATTTTTATGCGAATTCTGATCTGAACTTATCAAAACTCTTATTCTCATCTTATTCTCATTTTATCCTTTATTTCCAGTTTATTTCAATCCATTGTATCTTGATTTTCAGCAAAGGATTAATATCTGTTTTTATGCTCAATAGCATCGTTTCTTATCCAATTTCATTATTCTCATATCAATTTAGTTCAATTACTTATATTTCCCTTCAATTTGAGCATTCTCTATCTGCTGGTCTGACAAGCATCAGAGTGGGTTTTGCTGTTTTGCTGGTTTTCTCTGAAATCAGTTCGTTTCTGAGCTCAATCCAAGTTCAGGGACGTTACAAAAAATTGGTATTTGCCAATTTTTTTTTAAAAAAAGAGATATTAATATTCTTATTTTAGAAAAGTTATTTAAAGGAAACTTTCTTGGTCAAGGATAGTTATAACACCATATATGATTTTTTTCAAAAAAAAAAAACCAGATAAACATGAGATAATAGATCTTAAGTGAGAGATGATCATGTTCAAAATAGTTTTACTGCTACAAGTTTCTTTATTGGAAGTATAATGTCCTCACCTTTTTTTGCTCATACACGCCCCTAATTAGTCTATGCATGGCATTTGTAGGTCTACTTTTCTAAGTGGCCAGATAGTGGTACAATAGACTTGAGGCACGAGCTTGAGCATCTCATAACACTGACGACTACACGGTGTTTGCTTGGAAGGGATGTTAGAGGAAACCTCAATGAGGAAGTTTCCTCTCTCATTCAAGATCTTGCTGGCGGAGTGCTTCCAATCAGTTTTCTTTTTCCATACCTTCCCATTCCTGCTCATAATCGTCGAGACAAGGCCAGAGGCAAGCTATACCACATTTTTTCAAACATAATCAACTCTCGAAAAAACTCACATCAATCAGAAGAAGATCTTTTGCAAACCTTACTCGAATCAACATATAAAGATGGTGAAAGTAACAGCAATGAGCAAGTTACAGGTATCTTACTTGCTATTTTGTTTGCTGGCCAGTATAACGCTGCAAACGCAGCAATACGAACTGGGGTATTCCTTCTTCAAAATAAGATTTACTTTTCGAAAGCTTTAGAGGAGCAAAAGGCAGTGGTTCGTCGTCACGGGTCAAAGATAGATTTTGACATCCTAGGAGAGATGGATGTCTTGTACCGATGCATCAAAGAAGCTATCAGGCTAGGATCTCCTACCATCATCACGCCTCGTTACTGTAAGAAAAAATTCATGGTAACTACAAAGGAAGGAAAAGAGTATACAATTCCAAAAGGCCACATTGTGGCTACATCTCCGGTTATGGCGAGTCGACTGGATTATTTACACAAGGACCCTGAGAGGTATGATCCCGACCGTTACTTATCGATTGTAGAAAAGGAAATGTCTTGCCATTTATTTTCTGATATATCCTTTGGGGGAGGGAGGCATCCCTGCCCAGGTGAAACATTCACATACAATAAGTTGAACACAATATGGAGTTATCTGATCCGCAATTATGAACTTGAACTCGACTCGTCATTCCCCAAAGGCGAATGGAATGGTTCTGATACAATTTTAGTTCATTATAAGAGAAGGGAGCTATCTTTCTGATATTACTGTTATGAACTCGTCTTTGGTATTGAAGGTCATCCAATATTTGTGTAGTATTTCCCATGTGTTTTTGTTGCTTTCTCTAAAAGTATTCCCAGTTCCTCTGCTAATATAAAAAGTTTGTTATAATTGTTACTTGTTAGTAAAATACTAGCACTCAATTTGGTCAGCACATTTATTTCTTTAGTATTTTAGATTCTACTCAATCTACGGTGCAATCTGGAGACAATTGTATCCCCGCTTCCCGACCTTTTATTTCCATCCAGAGAGGTGATTTCCAAATTATAGTAAAAAGAAAAGTTTGGGGTTCAAAAAAAAAAAAAAAGACTAAAGCTGCTGGCCGTAATTATATGATTTTAATGGTGACTTTCAGCAACGACCACAAATACGGGGACCACACCTAGGCCATACAGACTTTTACAATTTACTAGCCTTAAGCGGTCATCCTTTGCTGTTGCTGAGGTGGGACTCAATCAAACAAAGTTAGAATTTAGAAACGGCAAAAGCATACAATATACTTTTGATCTATTACTATCAATATTATTTTTCCTATATTTTACATTCACAACCATTGTTTTTAATACCATAACGGCACCCTACTGGCCGGCCGCCAAAATCCGGTATTTTCTGAAATTTTCCAGTACTTTATCTCCTTTTATCAGG
The DNA here is from genome assembly GCA_028095005.1 of Rhynchospora pubera. NCBI lineage: Eukaryota > Viridiplantae > Streptophyta > Magnoliopsida > Poales > Cyperaceae > Rhynchospora > Rhynchospora pubera. The sequence goes on along the minus strand of CM051459.1, from coordinate 348,840,687 downwards.
AACCACCGTTTGAGCCAATGTTCCGATTCTGATATCTGACACGGTATTAAAAACACTGTTTGAAACAAATGACTCCCCAAAACCACACTATTACTTTGTAAAACCAAATGCCTGCTATGCGAACTGATTTGGCACAAGTTACCTCGGACGCTTCTTGCAATTTTTTATTATGATTATTTCGTTGGCAGTAGCTGCCAAGCAACACTTCATGCTTATCTGTTCTCTTTTGGAAATCAATATATTTGAATCACAACACAGTTTAATTTAACCAAAATAATGAGAATTTTTCTTTGCAATAAAAGTTGTATTCATCCTTGCTCTTGCTCCCAAGTCCTTAGTGGCAATCCAAAAAATTGCACTTGTGTGATTACCATGTCAGTAAATAAAAAACAAGTTCAGAAGTTCTGAGAACCTATTTTCTATTCAGTATTATTAAATGTCTGCCAAGGAGCAACTCTAATCTAGAGGAAGCCAATTAGCTTATATGAGTGGCCAAAACAAAACTCTCCTCTAAAAAAATGGAATTTTTCAACAAATGAAAAACTTTCTGCTTGATCTTTCTTATTCTACTTTGAGAACTATCTTCATCACCTCATAAACCAAGTAGCTTATAGAAGCTGAAGGAAGAACCTGAAAAATAAAATTCATATACAAAAAGAAAATCACAATAAGGTCAGGATGAACATAAAATCTTTAAACCTGGGTGATAAACTAGTACAGGGTCACCACAACTGCTGGTACTAATTACTGGATGTCTTGACACAAATAAATCTATACAGGTTGGATATCTACTTTTTTGTTTCTTTCTTGCTTAACCCTTATCACCTTATATAGCTGTTTCTTCTCAACTGCTAATGATTGATTAAATCACATATAGTCAAATTTTCTGTGGAATTGTAGAGGGTCAGTTCATGCAAAAATCAAAATTACAACCCCCCCCCCCCAACCCAACATCTCACAATTGCAACTGATACCCAACAATGGTCTACTGTTTATACCTTCATGCTATTACTGTTTACATTGTCAACCACTAAGCAATTATAAGTTATAACCATAAATATTTGAAAGAAAACAAATCGTTGCTTAGCAGTCTTAAATGACATTAAAAATAAGAAAATAGTTTGGTTTAGAAAACTGTCGTTTTTAAAAGTAGGTGCCATATCATTTTAATTATGGTTTGATTTATCAAAATATTATCATTAAGGAATAATATACTTTAAAATGTAAGATTTTGATGTGGTCAGAGTCTTAACTACTGACAGAGACTTCTTGAAAAATTTTTAACCACGTCCAAGCTTTTCAGCTATTGAGAATGTAGTGCTTCTTTGGAGAGGGGTTTTTATCTTTTGGTTCTCTTGTTCTATCATTATTTCTTCCTTTTTCTTTTGCAAATTTCACAAGACCAATTATAGATTATTGTCAGTTCTGCATCATGTTCTTTTAAGACCCAAATTCAACTGAAATAAACCAAAGAGCATTCACTAGATTGGTTGCACGTTTGCAAGAACTGAAAAAGGTCAAGGTCAATGAAATTTCTGGACTAACCTTGCCAGTAACATCTTGATGTTATTTTGGAATAATTGTAATGAAATTTCTGGACATAACCTTGCCTGTAACATCTTGATGTTATTTTGGAATAATTGTAATTTTACACCACAGAAAACACTGGACATGAAATGCTAATGCATTAATAAATAAATTTTGCAACCAAAAAAGGAAAAAATAAACAGTAGTACCTGTAGCAAGCTGGGTATCAACCCGGCATAAAGTGCTGGTATGCCGCCATTCTCCACAATCTTCAGAAAGGTTGCCAGAGAACTCATTTTGTTTGCCTTAACCTGAAGCTGCAGCTGCCGCCTCACCACCTCAAACGGGTAGGTGGCTGCCTCAGCACATGCCCCTGCAATAGCCCCGTACAGTAATGTCCTCATGGGGCCTAGTTCCAGCTGCTCCAGAGCACTCACCTCCTCCCCCTGATTTTTATTCATATGACATATTCTCCTTTTGCCCTCAGGTGAGTGGAGATAGGAAGCTTTTAAAATGTCATATACACCATAGAATACAGCACCAGATGGTGCCATGCTGATAAGGGATGGAACAAGGCCCTTGTAGAGAGAGAAGAAGCCCTCAGTTTGGATGACATGGCGGAATGCACCTATCACACCACCTAGTGCTTCCCCGCCAGGTGCAACCATTTTTGTACGTATCTGAAATGATGTGAATCTCAAGGATATTAGAATATTTGTTGCAGATAACATTTTTTGTGTGTCAACAAGAAACCTAGCTTCTTTTGCAGTCAGGTTGTGCAAGGACAGAAAATGAATCTGTCTAAGTAAATAGTAAATTTAGTTGTTAGGTTCTTCTGTGCTTTGGTTAAGAGGTTATTAAGCAATGTTCCCACTTTGTAGGGGAATTCTGTCTGCTGTCCCCAAGTTTACCTCAACTGGATAATTTGCAAATTAAACACATATTTAAGGTTATTACGAGTACCTTTATATGTAAACTTCAAAGGAAATGACCTTTCTCAATTTAGCTCAACCCTCTCTTTTCAAGTACACAAGAACTTCAGAACTGAAGTTTATGTAACCTTTGCTGGATTTATTTATTTAGTTCAATTCAGATTATCAAAGAAGCACACAGAAAACAATACTTCACGGAATATATTTTGCTATCAAAATCTAATAACAATTCAGTGTTATATTGAAATAACCATTAAAGATTTCAAATGATCGGAATCAGTAATTTTCAAAGTTCAAACACAAAAAGATATCATGTGTGAAAGCGAATTTCTTCATAAGAAGACATAAATTAAGAGGTACAAGAAGACATACTGTGTCCATAGGAATGCATAAGATAGTAGCTGTTATCCCAGCTGCAGCACCTGCAAGAAACCTCTCAAAATTCGTTGTTTCTTCATTGCCAGAGAATCTAAGAAGCTGTTTCCTGTATGTGTCATAGGCACAGAAATTTACAGCCTTGAATGGGGCTGTACGGAGTATATTTACAAAATTTCCCTTCCAAAACCCCTTCAGACCTTGAGTAGTGGCAATCTTGTGGACTAATGCAAATAGATGGCTTTGCTCACCCCGTACCATGTACTCCAGTTTTAGCCTCTCCAATGGGGCCACAAATGTTCTGGAAAGTGACTAATATTTCCTTAGTTTTAAATTTCAGTATAATGGATTCATGATGCATTTCATCATAACACATCGTGCAAGTATAAATGAACACTTTTGAAAAAGAATGGTTGTAATAATACATGTGGCTATGTGCACAAGTAGAAGGAAGATAATCAGTAACAAGTATGGAATATAACATATTCATGCAAAGAATCTTTCCAATGTAAATTACTATCATCCTTGCATATTGGTATATCAGGAGATAGTAGATTCACAATACCTATGAACCAAAGGACAAGTTCTCAAAATAAAACCCCAACAGAAATTTTATATTGCGAAATGCTTTTGATAATCTCCAAAGGTTTTTTCCATTAATTAGGGTGACAATTGACATATATTGACAATTCATTAGGTCATAGTTTGAGAGTTACATGATCTTTTGGGTAGGTCATGAAATTACAATACCTACTTTATCAGGCTCTTTTAAAATGTATTACAGTCATGAGAGAGAAATACTTTTTTTAAATAAAAAAAAATCTTCCCTGAATATCTGAGTATTTGAGTTTATATCCTAAGGTGCATGTTTTGGAGGATTAACAATGTACAGGCATGTTAACAATTCAGCAAATAAAAACACAGTATTGCAACTTAGTGAAAATATAGTATTGGCAGATCACAAGTGACAGGAATTTCCAGAAAAGTAGCCTCTTCTCCACTAGTAAGATACACTAGTTCAAAAACTAAACAAAAAAAATGGCGTCCATTGCAATCCCTATGGATTTACCCTCAATTCCTTGATTGAGTAAAGCTTGCAATTTTTATTAAGTTCTTCAAATAACATTAAACAAATCTAAAATTAGTATTAACTTAAAAGAAAAAACAACAACATCAACACTATTAGATACCTTGAAACCATTGCTGCAACAGCACCAGCCCACAAATGCTTTGTAGTATTGACCGCACCGGCGCCAGCCCCACGGGATCGAACCTTCCCTTTAACCTTCTCCTTCTCCATTTCCATCACCTTCTCCACTTCCTCCGACGAACCCTTCTCTCCATTACACTCAATCAACCCCACTGAACTCCTCACAAACCCATTGTTTCCTTTCACTGACAAGCTCACTGACAAAAACCCAGTATTTCTATACGAACTACATCTCACGACCGCCTTTAAGCTAGTTTTTGATGGAATTGAAGAGAGAAACGAACTCCCCAAGTCAGGTTCGAGAAAGAGGCCTCCAATTGGGAGAAATGGGACTTCCTCTGGACACCATAGCTCGAGCCAAGGCATGGCGAGTCTAATGGCGGAGCTAGAGAGTGAATCTAGGGTTTGATGGCATGAGAAGGAGAAGAAATGGAGAGGGAATTAAAAAAGAGAGATGGCGAGAATGGGATGGAGAATAGGGATTGATTCGGGGTTTGGAGGTCGGAATAGTTATTCCTCTCGGATGCTTCACTGGTTGCAAAAAGTGCGCTCCTTAGTTGCTTTTTTAATTTTTTTTCTTAAATAAATTTTTGTGAGTGACGTGGTTTGGTGAATTTGTGACTGTTTTTCTCTTGGATTTATTATGTTGCGGAGGTGAGAAGCAAAGAGACACAAATACACAAGAAAGTTCGACTCTTTTTCTTCTTGTTTGGTTTGTTATTCGAATTTGTGAACTTGTTAAAGAGATGCTTGTTGGTTGTTACAACTTTGGTGTGACCGTGTGGATAAGAATAAATTTAATTACGAGAATAATTCCTGTTTTTTGATCAAATTGGCTACTTGGCTATTTGTTAAAGCGGCTAATTATTTGAAGACGATAAATACTAGCAAGAATCTCGCACATTGCACAATCTATCTATATATTTTTTTGCAAATTTTACAACGTCATATACAAAAACTGACACTAAAAATCGAAAATATTGTTCAGACATTACATGAAAATTGCCATAGAAAAATAAAAAAACTGTCATGTCATATAGAATTCAAGCTCCACAGACCTGAAACACTGTCCAATCGTTAGGGTTTCACCAGCGAATCTATATCCTCTCCCGCGCGGGACGGTACAGCGCACCCATTTACACTGTTTGATATGATCTGAACGGTTCAGGTCTATTGATGGGACGGCGCAAATAGATGCGCTGCACCATCCCGCGCTGAACCGTCTCTTAATTATGGAGATAAGATCGAACGGTGCATATGGGTGTGCCACACCGTGGAGACCAGATTCTTTTCTTCAACAGCACTCTAATCTTCCGTACGCAGTGCCCTTTGTATATGTATAATTATGGTTTGAACACATTGCATAAAAAATAAATTTATTTGACAACTATAATAACTGATAAAAAAATATAAAAAATGATATGTTTGTAATTTAGAATATACTATATATGCATTGGATTTGGCGCAATTTTTAATAAAACTAATCAATCATTTATTTACCAATTTGAAAATTTGATAATATTTTTCCAAACATTGATCAGTTATTAAATAAAGTTTAATTTGTACTATTGGCACATATTTCATCTAAACTGTAGTGAATATATTTATAATTTTTATAATACCGGCAGTTATATAATTAGTTGTCAATTTAAATGTGATTCTGTATTTAACCTTCCCCATTGTACTTCATGTTATAATTAATATTATTAATATTAATTATAATTTAATGTGGCCTATATTATTAAATATGAACCAAGTTCATTTATGAAATATAGTTAAAGGGTGCATTGATTTTGATGGAAAATCAATGGACCAGATTTATTCAGAATTTGATCCCTTCAATTACCTTAGTCATAATTCTGAAATTTTATTAAGTAGTGGCACCTTTTTCCATATTTTCGCCCAAATAAAGAAACAAGAAATTTCAGAAAAACGCCATTATTTTCTGCCATCATTTTGGACTAAGGGAAATTGGAGAAGATCATATTTCCGCATCAAGATGTCTTCTCTACAAAATTGTGAGTTCTAACTTATGATTTATTTAATTTTATATTTATATGAATTACGTGATCCTTATTAAATAATTTCAGAAATATTATCATGAATTAATATTTTACTTCTATCATTTGGTATCGGAGCGGTACGTAATTTCATATAAAATACTTACAAAATTTTTCGGATTCAATTACTGAATTTAATAGTATTTTTCGTATTTAAATCAGTAAATTAATGATAATTTCCGAATCTATTTTTATAGAATTTTACAGAATTAATTACGCATTATATCTCTTTCCTATCCCCTTTGTGTGCATGAAATTGGAGTTCTTAAGCATTTTTTTTTTATTTATGACTTCTATTTCACTTCAACACACAAATGAAAGAAAGAGACGGGTTGCATACTTGCGTTGGTGTTTTTTGTCCTAGGTTTGGATCAGATACAGATGCGTAGGACCAATTTGTTGTCCAAACCTAATCAGAGCCTTTAATTTTGACAACAACTCGCGAAATCAATTTTTCCGAATCTGTCTTTAAAGGTTAACAATTGGGAAGGAGGAATAACTTTGTACCAAGTTTGTACAGGATCTGCACCACTTACGCATACTTATCTGGTGCCTTCACGTGTTCCTGTCCCACAACTATATACTCTCACTCCTTTTATTTTACGCGTTATGTCTGTTTGAGATATAATTAGGCGAGGCCCATTAATAGCATCTTTTTTTTATATATATCGGTTATCACATAAAATTTAATAATTTATACAAATTATTTCTTAAACCCGTATAAAATTTTCTTTTGTATGCTTTTTATGTGATAATTTTAATATTAAGTATATGATTTATATTATATATACCAAGTAACCCAACGGTACTATGTTATATATAATTTATTATCATATAAATTTACTTTTAATATTTGGTCGTTATCAATTTTATCAACTTTAATTGTGACTGCCATTTTATTAAAGGGAACTATGTTTTACATTATGTCTATTGTATTACGCTTATGTTTTACATTTAATAAATTATAAATGTCAATTTTACCAACTTTAATTGTCAAGTATAATTTATTAGATGGAAATTTTTAATTTATGTTCAATTTATTTCTGCCCAACGGTGATATGAATTGATTTTAGTGGATCAACTATCAAACCTGAAATATTAATTGGCGTTTTATTATTTCAGATTAATTAATTATTAGTCCCCTAATAATAGTTGATCTAATTTATTTAATTTTATATGTCTGTGGATTTTAGTTAATAGTAAGCATTTTATTTGTCATGAATTTGCAGCATTGAGCAATATTAGTAATCAAATCACTGGAATAACACCATTGAATGGAACTAATTTTTCAACTTGGAAAGAGCAAATTGAGATTGGTCTTGGTGTTCTTGAAATAGACCAAGCATTACGTTTGGATAAACCTGAAAAACCAAAGGATGATGCTGCAGATGAAGAAAAAACTGCTTATGCAAAATGGGAGCGTTCTAATCGCATGTCTCTCATGATTATCAAAAGCACAATTTCTTTGGCTATTCGGGGAGACATTCCTGAAAAGAATATTGCTGGTGAACTTTTTACTGCTAAAGAATTTTTAGCCTCTGTTGAGGAGCAGTTTAAGAGTACATCAAAGGCTAATGCAAGTGCTCTCATAATGAAAATGCTCACTACCAAGTATAATGGGACTAGCGGTGTACGTGAACATATCATGATGATGAATGATATGGCCGCAAAATTAAATGGCATGGACATGGCAATTTCTGAGGGATTTTTGGTTCATTTCATTATGACTTCTCTTCCTGCTCAGTTTGGTCCTTTCAAGATCAATTACAACACGCAGAAAGAAAAGTGGAAAATGAGCGAATTGATTGCCATGTGTGTTGAAGAAGAAGAAAGGCTTAAGACTGAAAAACCTGAATTTTCACATGCCGCCATTGAAAGTCCAAAACAGAAAAAGAACAATGGTAAAGGAAAGAATAAGAATGATGCTGGCCTTGGTGTTAACAAAGCAAGTACATCTGGTACAAAACGTGTTTTTAAGTGCAATCACTGTAAGAAACCTGGACACGTAAGGAAGGAGTGTACCAAGTTCAGAGCGTGGCTTGCCAAGAAGGGTAATGATTTCAATTATATGATTTGTGAGTCTCTTTTAATTGATGTTCCCTTAAATATGTGGTGGGTTGACACTGGTGCCTCTGTGCACATTACGAACTCATTGCAGGGATTCCTTTCCGTGAGGATGCTGGAAAAGGGAAAAAGGAAGCTTAAAGTAGCCAATGGATTAGAGGCTGAAGTGGAGGCCGTAGGAACTCTTCGTTTAGTCTTGAAGAGTGGCTTTATTCTCTATTTGCATGATGTAGTTTATATTCCTAGTGTGATTAGGAATTTAATTTCTGTTTCTAGACTTGATGCGTGTGGTTTTATGTTTCAGATGTTTCAGTTTGGAAATAATGAGTTGAGACTATATCATAACTCTAAGTTTGTTGGTTCTGGATTATTATGTGACAATCTATATAAATTATGTTTGGATTCTTCCTTTTCTGATTCTTTATTATCCCTGAATGTTAATTGTGTTGATCACAAACGTGGCACAAAGAGAAATCGTGATGTTGGATATTCTTCCAAATTATGGCATAGCAGATTGGGTCATATTTCAAGAGATAGAATGCAACGTCTCATTAAAAATGAAATTCTCCCAACATTAGATTTTTCTGATTTTGAAAACTGCATTGAATGTGTTAAGGAAAAATTTGTTAAGGGCAATAAGAAAGGAGCCACTCGAAGTGGGGGACTATTGGAATTAATTCACACCGATATATGCGGTCCTTTTTCCACTCCGAGTCTCAACGGACACAAATCATTCATTACTTTTATTGATGATTACTCACGCTATGCTTATGTGTTCTTAATTTCTGAAAAATCTGAGGCATTAGACAAATTTAAGATTTTTTAAGGCTGAAGTTGAAAATCAGCATAATCTTAAAATTAAAGTAGTGCGATCAGATAGAGGCGGTGAGTATTATGGTAGGCATACTGACTTAGGTCAAAGTCCAGGTCCATTTGCTTTGTTTCTTCAAGAAAGTGGTATTATTCATCAATTCTCTATGCCGGGTGATCCTCGGCAAAATGGAGTGGCTGAAAGGCGTAATCGTACATTAATGGATATGGTACGAAGTATGATATGCAATACCACTTTACCAGAATTTTTGTGGTCCGAGGCTTTAAAAACAGCCACACATGTTCTCAATCGAGTTCCTAGTAAATCCGTTCCAGCAACACCTTATGAATTGTGGACTGGAAGAAAACCACAACTAGGATACTTACGTGTGTGGGGCTGTCCTGCTGAAGCAAAAGTCTACAATCCACAAATTAAGAAATTGGATTCCAAAACCGTTAGTTGTTCTTTCATAGGATATCCAGAGAGGTCCAAAGGTTTTAGATTTTATTGTCCCTCGCATATCACTAGAATAGTTGAGACAAGACATGCAGTATTTTTTGAAAATGGCAACATTAGTGGGAGTAATGAAAAACGAACTATAAACCTCGATGAAGAAGATCGAATTTATGTTCCAACTTCGGTCATTTCAGAGGCTACAAGTTCTGTTTCTCCATTATTACTAAATGAAGGTACTAATGTTAATAATGTTCCTAACAATGAAGAAGTACCTTTGCTGCCACAAGAACCTTTACGCAAGTCGCAAAGAGAACGAAAATCTGCAATACCTGATGATTATATTGTATACCTTACTGAAGAAGGTGGCGATATAGGTCATGGAGATGATCCTATCTCCTTCAAGGACGCCATGAAAAGTGATAAGTCATCTCAGTGGCTGGAAGCCATGAATGATGAGATGAACTCAATGCAACAAAATGATGTTTGGGACCTTGTTGAGTTACCTAAAGGTGTTAAACCCGTAGGATGCAAATGGGTTTACAAAACTAAAACTGATTCTCATGGTAACATCGAAAGATACAAGGCTCGATTGGTTGCAAAAGGCTTTACGCAACAAGAAGGTATACATTATGACAATACTTTTTCTCCTGCCTCAAAGAAAGATTCATTAAGAATTGTTTTAGCTCTTGTAGCTCATTATGATCTCGAGTTGCATCAAATGGACGTGAAAACCGCATTCCTTAATGGTGACTTGCATGAAGAAATTTTTCATGAAACAACCTGAAGGTTTTGTTGTTAAAGGCAAGGAACATATGGGCTGCCGGTTGAAGCGATCAATTTATGGGTTAAAGCAAGCTTCAAGGCAGTGGTATCTCAAGTTTGATGAGGTCATAACAGAATTTGGATTTCAAGAAAATACTTTTGATCAATGCATATATTTCAAGGTTAGTGGGAGCAGATTTATCATTCTTGTTTTGTATGTGGATGACATTTTGTTAGCAAGCAGTGATTTAGACATGTTGTACGAGACAAAACGCTTTCTTTCAAAGAAATTTGAAATGAAGGATCTTGGTGAAGCCTCTTATGTCATAGGCATTGAAATCCACCGTGATCGGTCTCGTGGTCTCTTAGGTTTATCACAAAAGGCTTATATCGAGAAAATGCTTAAGCGCTACAATATGCAAAATTGTTCTCCAAGTGTTGCTCCCATTTTCAAAGGTGACAAATTCAGCAAGGCTCAATGTCCCAAAACTGAATCAGAACGTAAGCAAATGGAAAAGAATGAGTATGCTTCGGTTGTTGGAAGCTTAATGTATGCTCAAGTTTGCACACGTCCTGATATTGCATTTGTAGTTGGCATGCTTGGCCGATATCAATCAAATCCAGGTTTGGATCATTGGCGAGCTGCTAAGAAAGTCTTACGCTATTTGCAAGGGACTAAAGACTACATGCTTACTTATAGAAAGTCCGATAACCTTGAGGTCATTGGTTATTCCGATTCGGATTTTGCTGGATGTGTAGACACGAAGAAATCCACATCAGGATACATATTCATGCTTGCAGGGGGACCAATTTCATGGAAGAGTGCCAAACAGTCCTTAGTTGCATCTTCCACAATGCAAGCAGAATTTGTAGCGTGTTTTGAAGCTACTGGTCAAGCAGTTTGGTTGAAGAATTTTATACCTGAACTTCAAGTGATTGAAAGTATTGCGAGACCGCTCACGCTATTTTGTGATAATGAGGCTGCTGTTTTCTTCTCTAAAAACAACAAGTCCAGCGGTGCTACTAAATGGATTGACATCAAGTATCTTGTTGTTAGACAGAAAATTAAGGATAATGTTATTGTCATACAACACATCAATACAAGATCTATGTTAGCTGATTCTCTAACAAAAGCACTACCACCTACTCTTTTCAAAGAGCATGTAGCCGGCATGGGTTTGGTTAGTGACTTGTGATGTTGTAATGAACAATAATGTATTTATTAAGTTATGTATTGAAGTTTCATTTATGTATTGACTGAATTTATATTGTTTGCTTATTTCTTATGTTTGCGCATTAATGTAATTTATATAAGCAAATATATTTATGTGGATCGAATAAATTTAATTAACCATATGTTGGAAAGAATGCCATTTCTACAATTAATAGGGATCAAATAACAATAATAGTTATTTTGATTATATTAGTTTAGTTCGGTAATTCTAACTGAACAGGGTTTATGTTTTTATTGGCCAATTCAGAATTTGTGTTTTATTATGATATTTTATAGGCCAAGTGGGAAAATGTTATAATTAATATTATTAATATTAATTATAATTTAATGTGGCCTATATTATTAAATATGAACCAAGTTCATTTATGAAATATAGTTAAAGGGTGCATTGATTTTGATGGAAAATCAATGGACCAGATTTATTCAGAATTTGATCCCTTCAATTACCTTAGTCATAATTCTGAAATTTTATTAAGTAGTGGCACCTTTTCCCATATTTTCGCCCAAATAAAGAAACAAGAAATTTCAGAAAAACGCCATTATTTTCTGCCATCATTTTGGACTAAGGGAAATTGGAGAAGATCATATTTCCGCATCAAGATGTCTTCTCTACAAAATTGTGAGTTCTAACTTATGATTTATTTAATTTTATATGAATTACGTGATCCTTATTAAATAATTTCAGAAATATTATCATGAATTAATATTTTACTTCTATCACTTCACCCTCAATTATTTGATCTTCAACTATCTTCAATGCGCTTTGACAAAACAAACCTACTACAATTTGAAATATTGCGAAGCACGTCAGACCACTTATAAAATTATTAAATGTGCATTATACTCCAAAGAAGCAACAAACTCGCTTTATATATATACAGAGAAAGAGTTTTGCTACGGTGAGTTGCGCTCAAAACTCCTAAATTTAGTTTAAAATGACCGATCCAAATCGTTAAATATCATCAAAACTCCTAAATTTAGTTTAAAATGACCGATCTAAACCATTAAATATGATCTCCCTATTGAAGTCTCCATGCAGACATTTTATATTTTTTCGAATTTTTTTTTAAAAAATTTAAATTTTAGAAAATCATCAATCTAATTAGTTCTGAACCGTTCAGCAATGGTAGTTTTTAAAAATCCAAAAAAATATTTAAAAATTTCAAAAAAAAATATAAAATTTAGTATGCATGGAGATTTCAATAGGGATATCATATTTGACGGTTTGAATCGGTCATTTTGAAGTAGACATATGAGTTTTGATTGCAACTCACGGAAGTTTTGGTGAGTTGCAACTCACCATAGCAAAACTCTATATATGTATGTATGTACGTATGTATGTTCATGCTATTAAAACAAATGGGAGCTTGAATCCTGAAGCAACTATTAAACCGCATGATAGTTTTTTATTTGTGTATATTGGTTGAAAAAAAATATTGTACATTTCAGCCTTTAATAACAAAAAGTGTGTATTTTAGTAAGTTGTTTTTCTTTATTCCATCCCCTGCAACCCTTGTCATAGATGAAAACTAGCAACTAGACGAAGAACCTTATCAAAATGGTGTAGACATGAGATTTAATTTCATTTCATTGAATTAGAATTGATTGGAGATGATTTTCAATTGAAATCCTATGATCAAAACAAATATAAAAAGAACTGATTTGAATTCTTAAAATTGCCCTCATTTATTTGAAGGAGAAGAGGGGTATTAAGATCTTTTCCAATTAAGCTTCTATTTCTTCCTGTGAAATCCGACTAAATTACGATCCAATTCTTAGGATTTCAATGAGGTCGAATTTTTCCACAAAATCCGATGAAATGAAATGAAATCCAACATTTTATTAGATTATGATCAGGAAATTTCAATATCGTGGAAATTCCAAATCCAATTCCTATATGAAAAGTTGATTTTGATCGGGGCCTTCTTCAGTCAAATTTTAGTATAGCTAATGTCTTAGGGTGCGTTTGGATAGGTGTGGGAAGAAGAAGTGGGAAGAAGTATTGGAAAGTGTGTAACTTTGTGAAGAGTTTGGATTGTTTATAATTTTTTTTTCTTCTTCCTTCTTCTTTTCTTTCTTCCAACGATCCAAACGCACCCTTAGATAAACTAAGTTAGATATTTCTGAAATTCTGTAATTATATATGTACAATTGAAGAGTAGTGTACTGAAAAATATCAACGTGACCCTAAATACGTAGTATATGCAACGATTAAAATCAATACATTCCTTAAGTCAAGACTCTCTATCTAGGGTGCGTTTGGATGAGAGAAGAAGAAGAGGAAGAAGGAAGATGGGAAGAAAAAAAATTATAAACAATCCAAACTCTTCACAAAGTTACACACTTCCCAATATTTCTTCCCACTTCTTCCCTTCTTCCCTTCTTCCCACACCTATCCAAACACACCCCTAATTACTAGCTGAAGGGCTTCTAGTTATAATACTTATATTACCTCCGAGGAAACTTTTATTACCAGAATATCTTAAATTTTATTTTTAGTAGTTGCATTTTCACATAAATTAAATAAAAAAAGTTCAAAGAATAAAAATGACATCTTTATTTTACTCCACAAACAAATAAGACATAAGCGCACACATAAATTCGAATTTATATAAGAGCATTTGTATGCATGATCAAAATTAAAAAAAGTGAACCCATAGAATTTATTCAAACTGACCCAAACATAGACCGAACCCAATGAGACGCAAAAAGCAACTGACCAACATTACTATTTTGAGTCAAATTGTCAAGTACCACTGAGAACTGATAAAGTGAACTAGCAATATAAATCCTAGCTAGTCTTGCAAAAAATTCATCATGGTCTTTTTTCTCTCTTCTCGCTTGATCTGTCGCTCTCTTCTTCTCTCACGAATTCTACGACGGTTTACTTCCAGGACAGATATTCTATATTTTCCTTTGTCGGCATGAATTTCGCATCACAGGACAATCCTATAAATCTTCTTCTTAAATGCAAAAGTTAGAACTCCAATCCACAATATCCACTCTTTTTATTATTTTTGTTTTATTTTTACAAGAAAATATTGTTAGACTCGCCTGGACACATCTTGTTTTTTACCCTTGTATAAACAAGTTAAATTCGAACGAATTACCTTAATTTGATAAAATTTTATTAAATCAAAGTATCAAACTAACTCGAATCAAATTAAAATTTCCAATTTATAAGCTGGTTTGAGTTTAATTTGCTAAGAATTAGAGCTAGTTTCTTTAAAAAGTAAAAAAAAACAAATGTATTTTAAAAAAAATTAAAGAACTTGAAATTGTTGGTGCAAACTGCAAAGAACTACTGCATTAAACAATGAAAAGTTTTCAACAACACATAACTATAAATCAGACGAATCGAATTATATGTCATAATTATGTTGTCACAACAGGGCCCCTTGTATTAGAATTACGGGTTTATATATGTCTGGCCAGCATTTGTTGTCATAATCATGTTGGCATACTACGACCCCGTAATTATGTCTAGCAGCTCCAAACAAGGTGTCTAGATATAATTTTAAAAAAAAATGTGACCCAAACAATAAGAATTTTTTTTAATATGAAAAAAACATTTTCATTTGCTTTTGGACGATAAATCCTAAATCTGCCACTTATGTGGTTAGTTAGGTTTTACTCTTTTTTTTTTGACAAATTATTATATCTAAATTTTTATTAGTGCACTAGAATTTAAATCTGTCATTAAAATGATAACTGTATCAAGTTATATGAGTCTGTCATCAGGTTTAAGGCACCTAATTAATGTGGTTTCGGATACATGTACCATGACCTCTTTTGTTGACTTAAAAAAAAATAAAGAAAAAAAAACTATCTGTCGATCGACCAAATTTGATACAGATAAGCTGATGGATAACAGAATGATAAAGGTACCTAATTAAATTTATTCAGGAGAGTATGATTTCACATGTTTTTTGACGCATTTAAGTCTAAGACCTTGACAACTTTAAAAAAACATGGATATCATTATCATACGTCTAATTTAGAAGTGACTTGCTCAACGGAACGGCAGCTCAACTAAAAAAGATAAAAGTGCTATTTGACTCTTACAATGGAATTATAAACCAAACAGCTTCAAATTTCAATTCAATTTGCTAATTACTGTTGCGGCTTATATTATGTGAATCAAGTGTCCCGTATATTAAAATTATGAGGCACGTCAATATTGGCACTAATATAAAATTTACAATTATACGAGGAAGGTTAGCAAAATTTTAAATGTTTATACAAAACTCATGTGGAGTACAACCAAAGGTTATTAGATCAGTTTTGAATGGAAAATTTAAATAATTCAAATATAACAAATTTATGAACTTTTAAATTCATTTAGGGTAAAGTCGTACAGTCATAAATTAATAGAACAATAAACATTAAATAAACTTTTATAGTTTATGTTTTACCTATTTGTGAATTTACAAGATGCGCGAGAAACTTAAGTTATAAATATGATATATAATTAAATCCGTCTTTTAAATGAGTTTTGATAATGTGCTCACTGCTCAGGGACATAGTGAGTTTACAATCTTATTAGGTTTACTTCAATAAATTACACGCATAACAGAGTTGATGGCATATTGGCATCAGAGAAGAAGACGAGTGGTACGGTCCAAAGGAAATTCTCCAAGAACGACCAAAAAGATAATTCTTTTCTATTTCAGTGAAAAACAAGCAAGCAAAGTGTTCAACTCTGTTTAGACACTAAAGGTCAGTGTTTAATTTAAGCTATGTTTTTGTGAAAGTTAGGAACAACGTTGTGAGAAGCAGAGAACCTAGCTAGAGTCAATAAGTTGAGAAATCACACGCATAAAAGGGCCCATTTATAACTTTTAGGCAACAATGACTGTACACCTAAAATTTCAGCAGGATGGCAATCAGTATGTAAATTAAGGAAGTATATATGTTTTTTTCCTGGAAGTTACCTGAAAGTCTTGAGTCTTCTGTCATTTATTATAGAACTAACTTACTGTTATTTAATTACCTAACTCATATTATACTGTCGAGAGAAATTAAACCCATGCAAATCATAATATAGTAGCTGTGTGTTGGGCTTACTTGTCTTGTATGAGTATGACATAAAATGAAGGCCTCAAACTCTGAGATATCAAACTGCATCTGCTTGGATACAAATCATACAATATAGACTATATAGTTGATTAAGAAAAATGCCAATCAAAGTAGTTACATGGAAATTAAAGACAGTTATTACCTTTGACCTCACAGTATTACTGGGGCCCCATAATTTAGGCCTATGGCCCCATCAATTCAATAGGTTTGGTGAGTTTTCATTGGCAATACCAGTCTCTAATTTGAATACTCTTAAATTTCAAATTCATGAAGTATACAATCTGACATAATATTACTGTCATACTCGTACTAACTCTGGACTCTGGAGTCCAAACATGCACAAGTTCTGATCTTTTTTAATTGTTGTTGATTGCACTAACCATGCAAGCACACCTCTCCAGTCGTTGAAAAAATGGAGGACATCAAGCTACTGTTATTTAACAAATACCTAACATATTTATGAGATTTTGAAGACCAACTTGCATGCACAGGATACCTCCGATTGTATGAGTAAGGGAGGAAACACTAAAAGATATCCCAAACCAGATATAATAAATTAATAACTAATCATGGCAGGAAAAGAAAACTTCCAAATTGTTAAAGTAATGTACAAGAGATACCTCCAGCATCTGGTAAGCTAGATAGGGAGGATGAATCCAAATTGTCAAAATAGCTGAGGTAAGAAACGAGAAACATTTAATAGCTATTACGTATAGACCATCTTATTTCATTAATGCAGCAAGCAAGGGTTGTCTCCAGTTTTAATTAGACTGGAGATGATATAGACAGCTGCAATATGTCCAAGACGACCGAGTGCTGCTTCTGTAGTTTCTAGCATGAATGTGCAGCTAGATATTCACAGTACACAGAAAATTTAGGATAAAACTTTATGGGCAGAAAATTTAACAATTACACAAGCTCGTTGTACTCTAAAACTACCATCAAAACCAGCTGAGTAACCACACTTCCCCTCTATTTATGTATATACACATAAACACCAGTGACTAGCTTATCACAATCTAAACTTGGCTACTTAATGGACTTCATAAGTTTAACCAACAATCAATCCTTGCAACAAAGGAGCTTGAATTCAGGCTTGGTCCAACCTATCGGGTTGCGGGTTGGTGGGTGCACAAACTTGCAATTTGGGCATGAGAGAGTTGTCTTGCACATCATCACAAGCATGTGGCACCGCATGCACACGGTGGCAACCATCTCGGGTTGGTCAGTGGAATTAGGATTCAAGCCAGAATTTGGACTTGAATTTAAATTGGAGTTGGAGTTCGAGTTTGACTTTGGTTGGTCGGATGAATTGTACTCCTTGGAGTTGCAAGTGAGATTCAGCTCAAGATCTAAGTTGGGCATAGGAGTCGGCTTTGGCTTCTCTACGCTGGCTCTCGGGTCTTTGGAGGTTCTCTTGTGTGTCCTTGTGTTGTAGTAGTGAATTTGTCCCGACTGAAATAAAAGAAAATTAGTATTGTGAGAATTATGGGCTTAGCATATCAATATTTTTTTAATTCTATTCCATGATGATTATTCTGCATGAGCACATTACACTGAATTAAAAATAGAGGACCAGCTAATTGCCTTTGAAAGTTCAACATGAAAATTCAATAGCCCCTAACTTCAGAATTCCAATTAATAGGCTGACGTGTAGCCTCACTAACTTCACTTCATAGATAAATTACTCATCATAATCAAACACAAGAAGGAACGAAATTACCTTGATATCAAGGCATCTTTCCCACTCAACAGGCAAGGGGATATCAAGGTGCAAGTCCAGGCCTCCACTCGCGGCATCATCCTTCTCGTCTTCATCATCTCTCTTTCTTTTCTTCGAAGTAATTGTCAAGTCAAGATCAAAACACTGCTTGTTCTTCTCCAAGGACACCATCGTTTGCAATGAAACCATGGAGATGATATGATGCTTCTTCTAGTTTTCTTTTTCTCTTCAAGTTTGAGTAGCTTTGATTGTGCTGAGAGAGAGTTGAAGAGGAGTTAGAACGAGGAATGCTTATATAGGGCTGGGATAAGAGGCCAGGCCCATTAAATAGCACAGAAGTGGTAGCCAGGATCTAATTGAGGAGGCCTTAAAAGGACTTTGGAAATGGGTCCCACAGATACTTCCCCTCCCGTAATCCTGATCCTCTGCTCATCTTAGAATGTAACATTTTGTGAAGCATGTCTCTATGTTCAATCTGTATTACTATTGTCAAATCAGAGACACAGTACTGCTTTTGTCACTATTGTATACAACATAAAATATAATGAATATTTTATCATATATTACTTCCAAGCTTGTTTTGTTTATTTGTTTCTATCTCTATATGGTTGAAAAGCATGCAAATTACTATATCAAATGTTGGAAGATGTTCAGAATTTTCTTGATGATATAAATTAAAAAAAGTAGCTTGAAACTCAATAGCAGAAAATGCATGTGCCTGTAAACTAGACAAGTTTGGGTTCTATGCTGGATAGTAATTCATTACACAAGTTGAAGTAAAACATGGTCTTGCACATGTAGTTAACAAAGTGGAAAGTCACAAAGAACCCGGACCACTCCCACCCTTGTCACAGCAGTAACTCCTCTCGAGATCTGGTCACCTCCCCCTTCCTAATTTTTCTTTTTCCTTTCTTCTAATTTATCGTTTTATTTCCTTATTATTATTTTTTTTCATTTCTTTATCAACTCTTTCTTTCTTTCTTTCTTTCCTACCATATTTTTTGCATGATGCTTGGTATATTTTATCTAAAATTTTAGTTCTCGCTCTAATGAATTAAATTATTTTTCTTCAAATAAACAAGTGTTAATTTAAAAATATCATACAATTTCCTTCTTATATTCCATAGAAAAATGTATAAAAATATATTGTAATTGTAATTGTAATTGAAATAAAAATAATTTTATTTTTCGCCATATGAACAAATTATTTATGATTTACATATATAATTTATTATAATAGTTCTTTTAAAATAAAAATTATGTACTAATAGTATGCAGAATTCTGCTTTCTCTAAAATTTTTACAAGGATTGGAAAACATATATTCCTTAATAAAGTGCAAATATTGCTATTAAACATTCTTATATTTGTTGTCAAATTTCATATATTACAACAAAACCGACTTAAGATACTCAAAGTATCTATTTTAATTAAAATTGCTCACGCAACAACTATGTATATATCATTTTTATACCTCTATTCAAAATAATTATTATTGTAGTATAAATATCGGATCAAACTATACTCAACAACAAAAGATATCCCAGCGAAAGTTTTTTTTTATATATAAAACATTTATATTATTCTTTTTTTTTAGGAAGGAGGAGCGGTGAGGAAGAGTATGTAAGAATAGGAGGTGAGGATAGAGGAAGAAGGCAACATATACAGTTGGGGATGGAGTGAATGCAATAGGCTCTTTTCATTACTCCAACTTCCTAATTTGGGTCACCCAGAGAGACCCCAATTTAAAGCACCCCAACACCCACTTTAATCCCCTAATTTAAATCTGTTGAAATAAATGGGCAACCCCCCTCCCTTTTCAATTATCTCCCGAATTTAATTCTCGGTGGATTGACAACCATCGCCCGTTTCTGTTCCCAAGGGTTTCCACTCCAGCATTTCAAAATGAGCAAAACTAATTGAGTCCTTTAGTTTGATATCGTGGTATGTTCACTCTGATATTTAGAGCTTGATCTTGTTATAAAATAGTTCAAATTGCTCATGGTTTATCATAAAATATTTGTATACAACTAGATTTAATGAAAATTTAGGTCCAGATTCCAATTATATTCAAATCTCATGCAAGGTTCAATTAATTTTGCATTGAGTAATTTGAACACTTATTATTATGTTTATAAACGACTAGTAAAATTGCGCCTACCTAATTTGTGTACAAATTTTTATTTGAAAATTATTATTATTATTATTATTTTCCTCAACCGATGACCAATGATGAGTATGTTAACAATATGATGAAATGACAAATGATATGCTTTATTAAACAAAATATAAATCCTTTACAAAAGCATATTGATTAGCATGATAATAAATATTTTTTTGTGACCATACTTGCTTTTTATCTCACATTGATATTGCTTCACCGGCCTGTTATCTATTTCTGATAATTCATTATTATGAAAAAAGATACTAGCGACAATTTTATTTCCTTTTAAAATGAAGATTTGGTAAATTAATATAATGATTGATATCTAACCATTAATTAATTATATTTAAACGATCGGTGGTTCATAATGTATATGGTACACTAAATGTTTACACTCTTGGTCTACTTGTTTTTACCCTTGGATTGATACTTTACAAGTAGCAGGGATTGGTTAGTGACTAAATGATTCTCAATGATCTACACATGATGGTAAACAATATTCATCCCAAATTACACTTTTGAAAGATAGAATTTCGACATTAGCCGTCAGGAACAAACAATTTAAAAACAATTTTTAGGAAGGGTGTATCCTTGATGATATTTATTGTGAGTGTAGAGAAACATCTTAAGAGAGAAAAATGGAAACATTGAAAAATACTAATTATTTCAACAGTTTAGAAGAGCAAAAAAAAATAATCATCAAGCACTTCAATGAATGTTTGTAGTGCAGCAAAATGTTGAGATGGAAAAGTATGAGATGAATTATGGCTCTAGAGGGAGATGTGTATAGGCCCTTCAATTTCTGGGAGCCAATTTACAAAGACCTACTTATTATATCTCAGCGAAATGATGCCCGTGTCATTAATTGCTCCGTCCTTTCGTTTAACCATATGAAATTGATAATTAACACGGCTCCTATTTAGCAGTGGCAGGATCATGTGTTAGATTTTTCAACAGGAATGACACTTTATATAGCTAGGGGTGAACTTTTTTTATTTTGGAAGTGCCGCAGACATATTCATCGTTTTCTTTTCCTGAAATACGTTAATATATTTAATTACCTTGATGACAAGACATTAATATAAAAAAAATATGTTACCATTCTTTTTTTATTTTATTGTAAATATTTCTAACATATATCAATATCAGCGTGTGTAAATGCGTGTTAGGACAATTATTTTAAAATGAAAAAAATTATTCATTTTCCAAATAAAAATTGTAAAAATAAAACAATGTGTATCTTTGAAGCGAATAAGTATGCAAGCTGCACGTTCTAATATGATGAAAAGATTTGACAAGGAAAAATTAAAATCGGCATTCAATTTCATTAAAGAAAACTACCAACAAGATATGTTATACAATAGAGGTACACGTTCGTACCCAGGAGATCGGTGCATTTATTTTATCGAGACAGGCATCACGTAAATATGTTATATTCACATGCCGTAACACAAAAGATTTAGGTAAGAATAAGATCATGCGAAGAGTGTAATTCTCTGGGTTTTCTCAATATTTTGCAATACTATAAATATGACCTCTGACAATTTCTCAATTTGACAAAACTTCTAAATCAAGTCAAACAATTCAAATCTACAATATATATGTTTGTATATATATTGAGACATATTGATCATAACATACATGTTAAATTTCATTTGAGTACTTTATGACTATTAAATGCCGTTATTCAGATTCTAAATATTATTCAGTAGTTGGTGTTGGTGAAAATTAAATATGAATTACATTTTCATCAATTTTTATAGGTGTAAATAATTTTCATTTAGATAGTATTTTATACGTGTGACTAATAAATATATCTTATACAATTATTAAGATTATTAATAAAATATAGTAATTTTTGCAATTGATCAATTTTTTTATATGAGCGGAAATCAAGACCGTTCGTTTAAAATAATAAGATTGCAATTAATAAGAGCTTGAATCAGGACTTGATAATTGGTCAACAGCAAAAGTTTCGAAAAAATAATGAGGTAGACTAAAATTAGTCATGGCTGACGGATAAGATCGTCAGCTACGATTAAATCTCAATTTTTGAGATTTTAACAATCAATCTAAACTATTTAATGTGTTCTCCATATTGAAATATCATTATAGACCAAATTTTACATTTTTCTGAAAATTTTTAGTATTTTTTTGGTATTTTACAAAATTCTTAATCTAAATAATTATGGACCCTTCAATAACAATGATTTTTAAAAATCTCAAAAAAATAGTACAAAAATTCAGAAAAATGTAAAATTTGGTCTCCAATGAGATTTCAATATGGAGAACACATTGAACGGTTTGGATTAGCCATTAAAACTTCAAAAGTTGAAATATAATCGCTGACGATTCCATCCGTCAGTCGTGAATAATTTTAGTCTACCTCAAAAATAATTGTATGAATATTTTACCGAATCCACGTACTTATGCCTGTAATTGAGACAATCTATGACATACGTACCAGTGGACATCCGTACGTAGCAGAATTTACCCTTAAACCAAATTCGAAGTATTATGAGACGATTAATCATCAAATTGGACTTGACACCATTTGAACTTTTGAAGTATTATGAGATGACTAATCATCAAACTAAACTTGACATCAGTATGATATAAATTGACTTGCGAATTAAATATTATAGTTAATTTTAATATCTAGTTTTAACCAGTGCAATATGGAGGATGAAATTTTTATCGGCCAGGGATCGTGCATGCATTGGTACGAATTTTGATGTTTACAAAATGCATATATAAGGTACATGATGCATGAGCATGACTTTCGATATCTACTGCTGTGCATATTGTATGAATTCATAAGTGCACACTGCACACTATATTATATAAACTAATAGATTAGTATGAACTCTTTATACAAAAGGATGCATTATATTAAATAAAGAGAATGTAAATTTAAGTTTATATATGAAGCTCCATATTTTTCTGGTACATAAAAATACCTCCGTGCTAATTAAAGTTTGTGACAATATTCAAATAATAGCTAGTTGGATTTTCTTTTTGCGATAATTAATTAGCAACCCTCAATAGATGATTTGGATTAACAGTAAAGAAGAAGGTAATAATGATTGCAACAGTTGTTTGATGTTGTTGTCTTGATTTTGATCTTTTTCTGACCACGGAAAGTAAACGTTATATATAAATTGACTCATGCTTTGCATGTTTTGATAAATAACGAGAAGAATAGGATGTTTTCCTACCATATTACCTTTACAAATTTTGTTTCTGACAAGAATTAAATCGAAGGAAATATATATATATATATACACACACATTGTAATTGAGTAAGGGCCAAACTGTAAGCATACTGACTTTTCCTTTTTTTTTTTTTGTTGGATACATAGAGATTTGACCCCCCCAAAAAAAAAAATGGAAGTCCTTCGTGTCCAGAGAAGCACAATAAAACGAGGTTGATTTTCTATCACATACTATTTGCAAAATTTGTCCCTAATGTAAGTTTTCTTTCACTCGGTTGTCATATATATATATATATATATATATATATATATATATATATATATATATATATATATATATATATATATATATATATATATATATATATATATATATATATATATATGAGTTTAGCTACGGTGAGTCGCGACTCACGGACCCTCCGGTGAGTCGCGACCAAAACTCCTAGATCTAGATCAAAATGACCGATTCAAACCGTCCAATATGATCCCCCTATTGAAATCTCCATGTAGACCAAATTTTTCATTTTTTCGAAATTTTTAAGTATTTTTTTGAAATTTTAGAAAATCGTTAATCTAATTGGTTCTGAACCATTCAAAAACATCAGTTTTTAAAAATTCGAAAAAAATACTTAAAAATTTCGAAAAAATAAAAAATTTGGTTTGCACGGAGATATCAATAGGGAGATCATATTGAACGGTTTGGATCGGTCATTTTGATCTAGATCTAAGAGTTTTGGTCGCGACTCACCGGAGGGTCCGTGAGTCGCGACTCACCGTAGCTAAACTCTATATATATATATTTAAAAATCATATACCGTTTACATTTTATTTTGAAGATTCCAACCAAAGTTATTCGATATGATACTTACTGTTCAAATCATGTGCAAGACACAGGTTCTATAATATAACAACTTGGAGGGGTTTTTTTTTTTTTTTACTATTTTGTTAGATAAGAGAAAAAACCCTTTCATACAAATGCAAGCATCATATCACAATATATAACAACGTTTTTCGTTGTAAAAATGACTAAAAATTAATATATAAAATTGTTTTTCTGCAGAAATTAGATATGAAATCACCTAGATTAACCATCAAAGTTTCAATATGACCTCTTCATTTACGCTCTTCATTCATCTTTTGCAAAATAAAGTAGTAGAGTTCTTCTCCTTTATTTGGATATTATAAATTTGTTTGGTAAGAAGTTCTCATATTCTTAATTGGCAATTAAAACAAGGAGGTGACGACTCTCTATTCGACAGCGCCAAATTAAAAGGGAACTGGTAACGAGTTATGATTTCTCAATTCAGAATTAAATCCAAGGGAGGTGACGACTCCATCGACAGCGCCAATTTTAAAGAGAATTGAATGAGATGAAGTAGAGATTTAATGGTGGCAGTTGGCTTCGAACGCACAACCTATGACCGCCTTCTCCCAAATTTAATGTTTTTTGATATCTTTACAAGCCCAAAAATAAATTAACTAAAAAAATGAATTGAAGATAGATTTTTTTTTTTTTTTTTAGGATGAATTGAAGATAGATAGAGAGCCCGTTGGATATTAAAACACTCCTATATAAAGGATACATTATTTTAGGAGGCAGGGCTGTCAAACGTGCGAAACTACAGCGAAAATACTCTCTATCGTTTTTGTTCCGTTTCGGCAACGAAACACACCGCTCATTCCATTTCTGTTCCACTTTCAAATTTTCATTGATTTCAACCCATTTTCTATTGATTTCAGCCAGTTTTTAGTAAAACGAAACAGTAACGTGTAACGTTCCTTGTTTCGTTTCCGTTCTATTTTCAAAGACAAAATCATTTTTCCTTCCACTTCTGTTTCATTTCGGGCGGAACGAAACGAAAACGTGCGAAATGTACGGGTGTTGACAGCTCTATTCGGAGGTGCTACAAACAGTGAGGCACTCCTGTTTGTAGAGTGTTATCGCCTCAAGGGTGCACTTCAGGTGGCCCATTGCAGTTTGTCTGACTGGTGGTGGGGTTGAAAGAATTAAAAAGTGACCAGGTTGGATTTGGAAATTGATTTAGGAACGGATTTGAACAGGGATATTGATATAAATTCCTATGTTTTGTCTTTTTATTTTGTCCATATTATATATTTTGAGCTTCCACGTAGAAATGGGTCCCGCCTCCAGTCATAATAATTGATGAGGTAAAATGAAATGATAGAATACGGAACATAAAAGATTTATTTGTAGATACCGAATTTCATGCTTCAATTATATTCTTTTTTGGGAGATGGCTGGATCTATTTTTTTAGAAAAGTTTATGTACTATCTTAATTGTTTATCATCATTATATATTTTTATCATTGAATCAAGTTGGTCCTTGATAAATCATTCGTATTAGCATAATACTATAGTCAGTTATCTGAATTATAATTCTATTAAGCTGAAACTGAATTATAATTCTATTAAGCTGAACTCTATAATACATTTATGGTATTTGGTTTAGTCGGACTAGTCCAAATATCTTCCTATTAATATTATTATTTTTATTTTGATTCCTTAATTAGTATAAAAGTTCCGGTTAGCACTGGCTAGTTCAATAACTAACGGTGAATTTTATGTCATTTGTTTATGTAATAATTCTTATGTCATTAATTGAATCATAAATTCATAACTTAAAAGACGATAGTAATGATGATGATTAACATGTGGGCAACTTTTTCAATTGTAATACACACTAAGGTTTTACCTAATAGCTTAATATGAAATATTCAGATGTTTCACAAGCAGTAAACTTTAGATGGTAATATATATTCAGATAAAAAATAAATTTCAGCTAATTTCTAGTGTAAAATGAAATAAATTAATATAACTCAAGAAACTTGAGCTATGGAACAATAAATACATCGATACTTTATTCTTATTCACTAGAAAAATTATCTCAATGTAAACAAATTAATTAATTGTTCCATTGCCCAAAATTGTTGAATACAGCTAACAAAAATAAAATTGAACAAATTGTTTGATCAACCGAATTACAAATTGAATCACATATATCATGTTAGTATTAAAATTTTAATCTGGCATTAATGATATAAATACTTATTTATGTAATAGTATATGAATTTATATGTGCATTACACATGCTGTTTTTCACCGCAGCAACAGAAAATCTGCATCCTATTAACCCCAAAGTGCAAATCGTATTTAGTCATTTAGACCGAAATGAGGTAATAACCCAAAGTGCAAATCATATATGAATTTAAAATTTTAAACTCTCTTACGGGATGGGAAAATGTTTCAAAAAATATATATAATATGAATTAAAACTGTACTTTTACAAACAAAACCAAGTTAGGTCGCCAGTAATAATAGATTGAATCGCCTTTTATACAACGGAGATACGTTCTACAAGTAATTACACATTGTTATCATTTTCACCAAATAAAAAAATATATAGGATTTCTTTGTGATTATTTATTGCAAGAAATAGGGCCTAATTTTGCTTTTGATTGAAATCATGACATAAAAAATTAATGTCTGTTACTTTGAAAACGAAACAGAACCACTTATGTTCAACCATTATGAACCTTATTTAGTGAACATATAATTGGCTATAAAATAATAGCACATTAACTAGAAAACGCGCAAGTTGCAAAATTCATAATAGAACATATATATTTTGCGCTGAAATATATAAACGGCCGTTAGCAAGATTATATTGATATAAATGATGCCTGAAATTCCGTGCATATAAAAAGTAGAATATAACAACATACCAAAGAAGGAAAACACAGAAAAGAACAATATATTCACTTTTATTTACACAAAAATAGAACTCAATGATAATGACCACGCAAAAAGAGCCGTGTCCAGTTTTCTATGCAACTGTTTTTAAACTCAAAGTATCAACTTATGATTCATAAAAAGGTATGGTGCTTTTAGGTGCGTCTTAACTCAAAAAATTGAAAGAAAAATTCCAAGTAATGATGCAAAAAAATCCAAAACCTCATTTCTGCTTGTACTTTTTCGAATCAATGCATTGGAGTTGGTTGTCAACATTCATAGTCAGTGTGCAAATTCATGACTGCCACCTAAGTTCGGTATAGAATTTAATAAGTTTATAAATGCCTACATAAGATTAGATTTTCAAGCCATGCTGCCTTAATTAGGTTTCATTGCAAAGTTGGAGAACAAGTGTAATCTTTTGGACTGTGAACATGCCAATTCTTTTGATAGATTGTAAATTTGTAATTAACAAACTTTTACTAAGAAGTAAGAACTGTTCCTTATCAAAATACACTATAGTTAAAATCTGATCGGTTTTATTTCTATATATAGTGTTTTAAACTATTCACATTGAATATAACAGTCATTCCATTAACTATTGAACATGAACAAAATTATAGATTCTACTGTGAAGCCGCCTTGTTGGGATTGGGGAAGAAAATATATATCATGTGTTAATTGTAATGGGATTTGTTTATGTATTTATTTATTGTGGTGGGGTTGTAGGGGTAGGATGAGGTGAGTAAAGATGGTTTTAAATCAATAAGGCCTCAATTGGATATATATCAAAATTATCCTCTACCAATAATAAAAAAGTTAAAGGGAATGGAGTTATGGAGAGAGAAATAAAAGAACTCCTCCGATCCTATTTAATGTATTTATTATTTTGAGAAATCTTAAAAAGTAAACATGTATTTTAGATTCGTATCATTGAATTTATTTATTTATTTAGGACAAATTTGCAATATATACACGTAAGGTAACGTATGCTAGTGCATTAATTCTTCATTGTAGTACCCAAGCAACCCAATTAATGAATTGAAGTTTTCAATAGTTGTCAGTTCATTCATTATGAGTCAAGTATTCGGAGAAATGCACAGTAGTTTTCAATTGACCGATTTTACGTTTTTACAACTAAGATGAATAATATATTTTAAAAAATAATTGGCATTATTACTGATAAGTTGAACTACATCTTTTTAAATAGGCTCCTTTTTCTTTTTCATTTTAAATGTCCAATCTGAATGAATTGAGTAAATTTGACTTGATGAAGTCATTTTGACATAATTTCTTTATCATTTTGTAATTTTGCTGAAGTCGTTATATGAAATTGATCCATTCGTGTAATTAAATAACGGAAAATATTTTCTTTATGCGGAATATAGTATGGAGATAATTCAGAAATAAGCAATTCTTATACAAATATTTATATTACTACGAAATAAATAAAAAAAAAACTAAATTTCATAAATAATGTACAATAAATAAGTTCAGCTCATGTTTTTCAAATACGATGCATAACTATTGGCAACGGAAATATTTTAAAATTGTTGTAAAAAAAATTTATGCAAGTGAAAATTCCCGGAATTAGATGATATAAATATGCGATCCTTAAATTGGATGCGCCTCGTCAAAGCAAATGCCAGTCTGGACCCGCCACAGAGGATTTAATCCTCACAACTCTGAGCAGGCGTTTCTGGCAGGCTTCGCTGGGCCCAAAAAAAAAAAACACTTAACGCACGAACGAACAAAGAAATCGATTCGGGTTTAGAAACCAACCCGACCCGCGACGTGTCCGGTCCAGTTTACAAGACACGTACGCGAACACTGCGAGTCAGACAAGTCGTGACCTTCTATTCTCACGTCACTAGTTTTTAAGTTCTAACCAGTATGAGTCTACGAACAGCAAACGGGGAATTGATGCCACCAAACTTTAACACGTCAGACATGCTGATTTCAAAGCAATGAAAATTGAAAATAGGTCAGCGTTAATTTTTTTTTTTTACAAGTAAAAGAAGAGAATCAGTCAGCGTGGTTTTCGTCTCGTGCTTTTGTATTTGACTATTTATAGGCACATCATTTAAACATGTTGCATTTTTTATGCCTAATAAAAATGAGAATTGTATACTAGCTGTAAACTTGCGCTCTATAAATTGCGTTCTGGATCAATTATTTCTTGGATTGTCTGATTGATATAATATAGTAAAAAAATATAATATGTTTTCAGAATTCACAATATTTATAAATTATTTTTTTAAAAGATAAATTGGGGTCTAAACCATCCAACTTATTTTTAAATTAAATTTCTATAAAAGACCCCTAGCCGGATTTTGAACCTGCGACCTTTCATTCAAGATATAATCAGAAAATAGTTTTATAAATTATAAAACTATTTACATGATTTTCTGTATGATAAACATATAAATTTTTTCCCTACTTATACACGGTATAATCAGAAAATCTCTATCCCCATAAATCCTCTATCCTGATTTCATGTGATTATGCAACATAGTGATATATGGTTCATGGTTGCATGCAGCCCAAGAGGCTTTGCATAAAAAAAAAAAAATGTATGGTTGCATGCACATATTTTTTTAGAAAACTAGCCAGAAGCTACCTATAAGTACTATGATTTTGAATTTTTCGAGTACTTAATGACTCTGCCTAAATTATGAGTACCTCATGAATTTTCTTAAAATCAAGACACAAGAAGAAAAAGCGAAAAAAAATATTAATAAAAATAGAACTGGAGATAGCAGTCTCCTTATCCTTTCTATGTTGTCTTTTAGTTATAATCTTTTTTTTTTGTGTCACTATCACTATTATTTGAACTATTAAGGCTCTAGGCTTTTAAGCTGACAAAACTAAAGCGTATGTGGACGTGGCGTAAACCTCCGACGCTGTGACGGATCAAACATATAAACTGTTTTGTGTGTGGTGTACCGTGTACTCCGTCCGAAAGAATTTGACGCACAGTTTGGGCCCATTAAATTAGACCGAATTTTTTTTTCTTTTCCTAATTTTGTAATATTTTTTTCGAGTAGAGGACATAATTGAATTCAATTGAGGTTGGATTTGAGCATGCGTCTCTCATAAAAAGTTGACTTTATATTTGATAATTTATAATTTCAGAAACAAATATCAATATCAAATTGTAAACATTTAACTTTTTTTTTAACTATAAACAATTTGTATTTTTTTGTTTATTGATTCGCGAGGAAACTAGATCCATGCAAAATAAATAAATAATAATAAATCATAGATTATCAGCTAACAATGAGTCATAAACAGCTATATAGTGACACATTTCTATAACTTGACTTAACAAACAACTATAATGAATTAATGATGTTTGAATTTTATCATTTTCCCTTTAGTAATATTTGATTCCATTTAACTTGGGGGAAATAATATAAGAGACAACTCGTGCTGAGAAACCTCAATAAACAATAATAAAATGATTATAGATAAAATGATATCCAATTCCAATTATATCCATCTTTTCTTTCAATCATACTTGTGTTTCTATTGATTAAAGATCACAAAATGCATACTCCTCTTAATAAAAAATTCCGAACTTGTAATTTGGAGAAAAAAGGTTTGATGTATTGAAACTAAAATGTTTTCACATTACACAAATTGAAAATTTTCTGCTTTTTTATCATAGTATTCATGTAATAAATTAATTCAACCTTCTTGATAGTATTAGTAAAATATATACTGAATAATTACGTGAAATTTAGCATTATTGGTAGATATTGATGTGAGTCGCTCATGAAAAATTGTTCATTTCAAGTATGGTCACGTAATTTAGCAATATTGGTAGATATTGATGTGAGTCGCTCATGAAAAATTTTTCATTTCAAGTATGGTTGTTAAATGTCTTGTAAAAACAGTAACTACTAAAATCACATTGTTTCAGTTATATCATGTTTTCATTTGACTTCAGATAACTAATTCAAGTATTATTTATTCCGGTGCATACATGTTTATGATATATGATATATATATTTTTTATTCTGACATGTATTTTCATTATATACAACTTCTTTTGTGTGGACAAAGCAATCTCTTATTGAAAAATAATATAAAAGAAGTCCACAACTTGTTATTAATTTGTACGGATATGCTCCAGGTGCATGGAAGAGTTATGACAACACTGACCTTGTACCTTAACGGGTACTCCTCCATTAGTCCATTCCGTGTAGCTATTTACAAACAAAAAAGAATTTAAAAGAAAATGACAAAATGAAACCGCGGGAGCATTGATCCTTTCTCCATTCTTCCTCCTCTTCTCGTGTTTATACCTCTTACTCGGTTCTAGCAAAACATAATTACAACTCTATCTCGATTTTATCAGGGAAATAAAAGAGATCACATAAAACCTGAAAAGAAATTTGTATTGCATAGAGAGATGGCAACGATATCAGCTTTGGCAAAGTATAAGCTGGTTTTTTTGGGGGATCAGTCCGTGGGGAAAACCAGCATCATAACCCGGTTCATGTATGATAAATTTGATTCTGCTTATCAGGTTTGATAATTGTTCCCTATTTCTTAATAAAATAATAAACTGTTTTAAATTTTGTTTTGATTACATCTCATTCTCCTTCTTGGAGTATGATCTGGTTATTGTAAAAATACCCTAAAACCCAACCATAAAAATAACCACAAAAATTACCCAGTTTGGTCTGGTATTGGTACAGTACCAGTCTATTTGGTATTTGATATTTACCATATCGTACAAGTGAAATTTTGTTCTATCCAGTCTTATCTAATTGTATTTTGTACTGTCCATAATTTTGTTCCTGAATATCAGAAAATTTAAGGACTGGAAGTCCAACCTTAGAAAAACAAAAACTCAGAATAAGAAAAGAAAAACAGAATGGAAATTAAATTTAGCAATTTTTGTAATACCTTTTTAATGTTGCGATTATTGTTAAAATTTCAGCCTACGATCGGCATAGACTTCCTGTCAAAGACTATGTATTTAGAGGATCGTACAGTTCGGCTACAACTTTGGTAAGTAGGGTCTTTAATTACAAAGAATGAACAGAACAATCCAAACAATTATTTCTGTTAGCTAACAACTAGAACCTTAATAAGAGTGTTATATCATGTGAATAACATTTGAAACTGACATACTATTTATGTTAGTAACATTCTGAACCTGTACTGGTACTTCTTGGATAACTGCCTGTTAACTACAGGCTGCCAGCTTCAGCCGATCTTTAATTTCATTCTATGAGGCAACACTATTGCGATTTCATTAAGATATTAATTTAATATCAAAGAAACTCAAGGTTTACTTCGAAGTTTTGGCAAATATAGGGACACTGCTGGGCAGGAAAGATTTAGGAGTCTTATTCCAAGCTATATCAGAGATTGTTCAGTTGCAATAATAGTTTATGACGTATCAGGTCAGCTATTATGTTTAAAAAAAAAGGTTCCAAATTTCCATCCCTCACTCCCAAAACACAGGAAAAGTAAATTTGTTGAAATTTAGTTCATGCAATTACCACATTTTGTAATGGGTACACAATTAACCATTTTGCAATTTCCATCCTCTGATTTTTCAGATAGACAATCATTCATGCATATTTCAAAGTGGGTTGAAGAGGTTCACACACAACGACGACGCAACATTATAATTGTCCTAGTTGGAAACAAAAATGACCTTGTTGACCAAAGGTAAAGTAATACATAGTTTAACATAACTTAGATCTCTACTTACCAGTACTGAGACTTATATAAATTCTTGTTGTCTGCCCCCATCAGGCCCATATTTATTATTTGATTCTTTTGTTTCGGCTTTTCACTTGCAGACAAGTTTCCTTTGAGGAAGGAGAAGTCAAGGCAATAGAAATCGGGGCCATTTTCACAGAAACGAGCGCAAAATCTGGGTTCAACATCAAGGTTGATTTAAACAAAGTTTCTTCATTACTCATATGAGTCATAAGACAACAATAGCAAAGAACTTGTTTTTCCCTGACTATGACAGTACAAGGCAAAATTAACATATGATTTTTTCACAGACATTGTTTCGCAAAGTTGCATCTACCTTACCTGGAATGGAGAATTATTCTGCAACCCAACAAGAAGATTTGGTGAATGTTAACTTGAAAACAT
The DNA here is from genome assembly GCA_028095005.1 of Rhynchospora pubera. Lineage (NCBI taxonomy): Eukaryota > Viridiplantae > Streptophyta > Magnoliopsida > Poales > Cyperaceae > Rhynchospora > Rhynchospora pubera. Next base: position 348,807,193 of record CM051459.1, on the reverse strand, counting down.
CAGTTAGTTCATCATCTCCTGAACAACAAAATTCCTCATGGGGCTGCTCATGCTAGGTGTATACTGTATACTGATCCGTGTAAAATGATTGTATTTTCAATATTTTTTTACAGTGAACTACAGCTTTTATCATGAGTTGTAGCATAGTGAAAGAAGGATTTGTATTTTCCATTTTTTGTAAATAATCAGTGGCAATGATTTTGAATTTTTTAATTTTTTTTTCTTACAAGTGAAACTTTGAGATATAAATTACTAAAGCCTGTAGCAGAAAGGCCCGTTGAACTAAAAAAGCCCTTAAAGGTCCAAGGCCGTTTCATGTAATCTCCCTCAAGTGTTATTGAAAAGCAAGAATTATAAGTGCCATCGGCAAATATACAATCCCAACCATCGCTAAATACAAAGTGAACATATAAAGCAAATAAAGTGAACATATAGACAATCTAAGTGAACACTTACAAACAAATAAGTGTTGTCATCACTTGTTCAGAAATTTACATGCATATTCAACTTATTTTCATTGAACTTATTTGTTGGTATGTGTTCACTTAGATCGTCTATATGTTCACTTTATTTGCTGTATATGTTCACTTTATATTTAGCGATGGCATGGATAGCAAAATTGCAGATGACAGTAATCAATTTCCATTGAAAAGACTACATGACAAATCATCTATCGAGCAGTTTGAAAATTTAGAGGTTCAATATCGATGGCACTTGATCAACAGCTAAATGATTTTTAAATTGCAACAATGTTCTTCACAACCTATCAAAATATATATTTAATTCTACTTTTCTAATTTAGATAGTTGTTTTGTCCATTGCCATAGCGGCATATCCCAAAGTTATCATTGTATCCCTTCTCAAAACGGAAAAAAATAAAGGTTACCAAGCTGATAACTTAAATATTTATCATGTATTAATAAATGTCAACCAAACTGTTGTATAGTATGTGTAAACTTAAATAACAACTCAAAGACACAGTATTTAACGTGGTTCAGTACGAATTCGTACCTACATCCACACGCACACACACCATCACACTTTTTTATTTCTTTTTTTTTTAATGGTCTTTAGTACAGAATACAATAGAATAAGTTGAGGAAGAGAGATACCCCCTTTATAGAAACATAGGTAGGCATAAATAAACTTTCTATATACAACAAACCACACAAGGAAATAAAATCACAGCCTTGCCAAATGATTTCGGCTCAGATCCTTGCCATTTCGGACCGAATCCACCTGGAGCTCGGATCCTCTATGGCGTCTCATCCACACTCCCCCTCAAGTTGGCAGGTAGATGTCTTGCATGCCCAACTTGCCAATCGCTCCATGGAAGATAGTGCTGGATACTCCTTTTGTCAGTATGTCTGCCAATTGCTCTTCTGTTCTTACATGAGGAATGCTAATGATTTTTTCTTCCAAGTTTTGTCGGATAAAGTGTCGATCAACCTCAATATGCTTGGTCCTGTCATGTTGCACTGGATTTTGAGATATTGCAATTGCCGCCTTGTTGTCACAAAACAATTTCATTTCCTTGTTGTCATAGAGACCAAGATCCTTAAGCACTCTCTTTATCCATAGTAACTCTTGTAATCCTTTAGCAATCCCCCTAAATTCTGCTTCAGCACTTGATAAAGCCACTACCTTTTGTTTCTTACTTCTCCATGTAACCAAATTACCTCCAACAAATGTGAAGTATCCAGATGTGGATTTCCTGTCAATTACATCTCCAGCCCAGTCAGAATCTGTATACCCTTCAACATGAAGATGACCATTTCTTCGGAAGAAGATGCCTCGTCCTGGAGATTCCTTGAGATATCTCAAAATCCACATAACCGCTTCCATATGTTGTTCGCTGGGAGCATGCATGAACTGACTTACCACAGACACGGCATAGGCAATATCAGGCCGAGTATGTGATAAGTAAATCAGCCTTCCAACCAACCTCTGGTATTGATCCTTATTTGTAGGTGCCTGGTCAGAAAATAATCCTAACTTGGTGTTTTGCTTAGTTGGTGTGTCAACAGGTTTACAATCCAACATACCTGTTTCTGCTAATAAGTCAAGCACATATTTTCTTTGAGATAAAGAAATACCTTCCTTATTGCGTGCTACTTCAATTCCTAGAAAGTATTTTAAGCCTCCCAGATTCTTCATTTCAAACTCTCTAGACAATTTTCCTTCCAAATCATGGATTCCTTCTGAGTCATTACCTGTAATTATCATGTCATCAACATAGATTATCAAGATTACAATTTTCTCTTTATCCTTAAGAAAGAACAAAGTGTGGTCAGTATCACTCTGAGTATATCCATATCCCTTCATAGCACTACAGAATCTTCCAAACCAGGCCCTAGGAGATTGCTTCAAACCATACAACGCCTTTTTCAGTCTGCACACGAGAGGTTGACTGCTTGAGTGACCATATCCTGGCGGTATGTCCATGTAAATCTCCTCATCAATGTCACCATGCAAAAAAGCATTCTTCACATCAAATTGGTGTAGTGGCCAGTCTTGATTTGCCGCAATGGACAGTAAAATTCTAACAGTATTCAGCTTTGCTACTGGTGAGAAAGTTTCTTGATAATCCACTCCATATGTCTGAGAGTAGCCTTTTGCCACCAGTCTTGTCTTATATCTGTCTATTTCTCCAGTGGGCCCATACTTGACTGTAAATACCCATTTGCAGCCTACTGTCTTTCTGTTTTTTGGTCTTGTTACTAATTCCCAAGTATCATTCTTCTCCAGTGCATCCATTTCCGTCTTCATTGCCTCCACCCATTTTGAATCACTGAGAGCTTCACTTAGGTTAGTTGGAATGTGAACTGATGCAAGAGTTCTATCAAACACCTTCACAGGTTCTGGCATATGAGACAAGGTCATGAAATTTGCCATTGCATACCTGCCCTCACCACTTTCATCTGGTCTGTACCTCTTAGTTGGTTTTCCTCTGTTGATCCTGAAAGGTAACTGATAAACTGGATTAGTAGTAATAGGCTCAGAACTACTTACCTCTGACTCAGGAGATTGATCATGTGGTGAAGTAGGGGACTGTATCATTTCTTCATCTTCACTTTCCACATTTTCTTCTGATGGACCCGAGATAATCAGTGGGTCCGTTTCTGGATTTGAATTCTCTCCTTCAGCTTCAAATCTCGGACCAAACTGGTCTGAGTTCGGATCGAGAGGGTTATGGTTCGGACCGAAATGGCTTGAGTTCGGACCGAATTGGTCACAACTCGGACCGAGATAGTTGGAATTCGGACCGAGCAGATCGGATTCTTCTGGACAGAGACTAGATTTCGGACCGAAATGGTCTGAATTCGGACCGAAATGCACATGTTCAGGGCTGAAACTTTTACTTCTTACTGCATCAAACCAGAGCTCATTGTCTATCACATTCTCCCCCTGAGAATGAGTCGGGTTTGTGCCAAAATATCCTTCATTTTCAATAAATGTTACATCCATGGTAGTATAGACCCGTTTTGAGATTGGATTCAAACACCTATAACCCTTTTGTCGTTGACCATACCCTATGAACACACACTTTTCAGCACATGGGTCAAGTTTAGAGCGTTGATGTTTTTGTATGTGAACATAAGCTATGCAACCAAATACTTTAGGTGGGATGTTTAGGACAGAAGGGATCACAGTATAGGTTGAGAGTTTCTGTAAAGGTGTTTGAAATTTAATTGGTGCAGAAGGTAGTCTATTCATCAAATACACTGCTGAGGTAACTGCATGATCCCAGTAAGAATTGGGAACATTGTTTTCAAGCATCATTGCTCTGGTCATTTCCAAAATTTATCTGTTCTTACGTTCTGCCTTACCATTTTGCTGAGGAGTACCGACACAACTGGTCTCATGGATAATTCCATTGGTTTGAAAAAACTCGCCTAGTATTTTATTGACAAATTTCCTACCATTATCGCTTCTGAATACTTTGACATTTCTATCAAATTGAGTTTTGACCATGGTAATGAAGGATCTAATGGCAAGTGGTACTTCAGATTTATGTTTCACTACATTAATCCAAGTCATTCTAGTGCAGTCATCAACAAACAAGACAAACCATTTATTTCCTACTAGGGAGTCAACTGGGGAAGGTCCCCAAACATCAGAATGAACCAAATCAAATGGAGCTCTATTATTACTATCATTTTCTAGGTTTCTAGCAAAATGAGCTCGATGGCTCTTAGATTTGATACACACATCACAGTCAAAACTATCATTCTCAAAACCAGAAAACAGACTTGGATAAAGTTTTCTTAGGTACCCAAAAGATGGATGCCCTAAGCGTTTATGCCATATCCAAATAGAAGACTTCCTTTTCAGCATCGAACCCGCAGTCATGTGAGTCTGTCCAACAGCCAAGTCCTCTAAATGATACAACCCTCCTCTTCTAGTACCACGACCAATGATCTCCTTCGTCAAGAGGTCCTGAAAAAGACAAAATCTGGGATACATGAGCACAACACAGTTATGTTCCTCACATAATTGTCCTACAGATAGAAGTTTTGATGAAAGAGAAGGGACCAAGAGAGTGTTAGGAAGAGTAAGAGAGGATGAAAATTGAACTTCGTCAGCCCCTGTGACTGGATAGATCTCCCCATTTGCATTGATGATCTCAGTTCTCCTTGGTATAGATTCTCTTACCAAGTCATCTTTATCATAAGTCATATGATCTGTTGCCCCTGAATCAATAATCCAAGATTTATCAGTGCTACATGTATTTAGAACAAAGATTTTACCTTGATTACTCTCAACAGAGGGTAAAATTGTGAGTTTCTCTGCTGATTTCGGACCGAAATTCTCACAGTTCGGTCCGAAATGCTTACTGACTGGACCCGAAACAGTCACATTTGCAACTGCTAGGGCTTTTTCATCTGATACAGCTCCTTCTGCCATTCGTGCCTTTCCCTGCTTCTTCCTTTTATTTTCCTCCCACCAGTCTGGATATCCAATTAACTTAAAGCACTGTTCTAAAGAGTGTTTTGGATTTTTGCAGTGGGTACACCCTCCGGGTGGAACTGGTTTTTTATTGTTCGGTTTCGGAGGATAGCTGGATTTCTGAAGGGTTAAGGTTTGGGTCTTTGCTAGCATGGCCAAGGAATTATCCCCAACTTCTTCCCCAGTCAACATAACCATTTGTCGCCTTTCCTCCTTCCTCACCAAGACAAACGCCTCTTCCACTGTAGGGAGGGGGTTAATTTGGAGTACACTAGCCCTAACCTGGTCCAATTTATCATCTAAACCATCCAAAAAGGTCAGCACCCTATCTTCCTGTACCAATTTCTGGTATTTTTCAATATCGTGTGGGCATTCCATGGGATTTGGTCTACGAGTGTCTAATTCCTTCCACAACCCTTGGAGTGTACTATAAAAATTTTGGACTAAGTCTCCATTTTGTTTGACTTTACCAATTTTCCTTTTTAGGTCCAAGATTTGAGACAAATCACTACCATCAAAGTAAGATGTGTTAACTGCATCCCATACCTCCTTGGCAGTAGAGTAAGGTAAGAAGGTACCTATCGGTGATGAGTCCATAGAGTTGATCATGAAATCTTTGACCCGAGAATCCAATACCAACCAACGCTTATAAGCTTCCTCGTCCGAAGACTTTGGCCGAGTCGATCCATCAAGATGACCCAATCTATCGCGGCCGTTGAGCTTCATCTCCAGCATCTGTGACCACAGATAAAAGTTCGTCCCATCTAGCTTGATTGACATCGCTGAGGTGAACCCTTCTTGGCTTTGGGTGTTTGATGGAGGTCTCGGTTGTGTAAGTAATTGGGACAAGGTGTTATTCAGATTCTAGATTAGAGTCATAGCATCTAGTGAATTAGGATCAAGAATAGGTGGTTTAGGGTTCGAATCATTAGGGGTACTCATGGTTTAAAGGTAGTTTCGGTCCGAAACAGAGGAATTTCGGTCCGAAATTATGGTTCTGGTCGAGGTTTCGAGGAGATCTGTGCAGTAATTCGCACAGAGAAAGAAGCAACAGCTGTGCAGTAACTCGCACAGGGATTAAACACGCAGGTTCAAGGACCTACTGCTCTGATACCATGTAAACATAAATAACAACTCAAAGACACAGTATTTAACGTGGTTCAGTACGAATTCGTACCTACATCCACACGCACACACACCATCACACTTTTTTATTTCTTTTTTTTAATGGTCTTTAGTACAGAATACAATAGAATAAGTTGAGGAAGAGAGATACCCCCTTTATAGAAACATAGGTAGGCATAAATAAACTTTCTATATACAACAAACCACACAAGGAAATAAAATCACAGCCTTGCCAAATGATTTCGGCTCAGATCCTTGCCATTTCGGACCGAATCCACCTGGAGCTCGGATCCTCTATGGCGTCTCATCCACAGTATGAAACTATGAATAATGTATTATTAATTTGTTTGACAGACTGGATGAATCGCTCGTACAGCCCAAGATGAATAATGTGAGGATTAATAATTATAATACAATTTTTTTCCCTTTCACAGTAATAACAAAAATGATGAAAGATTTAAACGACAATTTAGACAAGCACCAAACAAGGCCACTTTTTTTTGTTTATGAAACTTGCAGCAGTCCTATGAAAAAAAAAGAGAGAATATACCTAATTTCAAGCGCAAAGAAATTGAACACAACTAGCTAATGCATCGCGCTTCGCGCGATGTATGATTAATCTAAGGTAATTGTATTATTGATTTAAGTGTGTTTTTTGTTTATTTAGTTATATGGCGATTGTTATTTGTATTGTTCTCACATTTTTTTCGTTCACTGTATTGTGCGCTGCGAAGGTCTGGTAAGTTATATATGCTAATTGATTGATAAATATTGATAAATATTAAATAGCAAATGAGCAGGTGCGCAGACATGAAATGTCGATGGAATCGAATGAGCCTGATTGTTTTTTGTTATCTAGGTTTGAGATTTATTGAAATTTTTGTGTATGTAGAGGATTGCAATTTCCGTATAATTTTTGTGAATGCAAAAGAGACAGGATCATTAGGTGGATCGTTTCTAAATGAGTGCTTTGGGCAATAAATGTTGCACCCTTTTGATTTTTCGTATTGTTTTAGCAAGAGAATACCATGTTTTGCTCGAGATAATTTTGTCATTCTGAACAATCCAGATTAAACAGATTATACTCACAATAAATTAGAAAATCCAAAACCAAATTTAAAAAAGAAAATAGAACTGAACTTGGAATTCTACCAAGAAAATGTTAGATTAACATTAAATATCTTCATTACCAGTAACACCAATACGATTAAAAAGACACATTTTTCTTTTGTTTTCTTGATAAAAATTAGCAACAATCAGATCATATTTAGACCAAAGACACATAATCCTAATTGATGTTAATTTTCACAAAAAGCTTACCAAAATAGTAAAATTATTTTTAAAGCAACCTGTAAGAAAACAAAATTAAATAAGACACGACCGACCTAAGTCACAACTTCAATAATTAAATAAGACATGCACGACCATAGTCGGTGCCCTTCATGTCTTGTGGGTTACTCATAATACCAATAGTTTCGTTAATAATTTACTAAATAGTATATATACATACTTACATTTCATGCCATGCAATCAGATTATACAAAGAATTTCATTACACTTGCGCATTCATAAGTACAATGTTAAAAAATTTATAAACCTCATTATAAAAATTTCAGCTTTTAACCCATCATCACGTTTATATCTAACACTTATATCTCTTGACATATACATAAAAGTTGACATAATATCATGCAACTTGAATAACCTTCACTCAAGTCTTATCTCTAGGTTTCCATGTACCAGTAAAGAGAATTAACATTCAACAAAGCATGCTACGCCACTGGTACGAACAGACAAAACTTAATTAGCCTCATGGAACTTCAATGGGCTATTTAAACAAATTAAGGAAAAAAAATTAAGGTCATCAAGACTTATGGAAACCCAATACAGTAAGGCACAACCATAATTCATTTTTTCTTGCGTCTTCTATGATTAAAGAGCTGTTTACGTTATCCATTCCACATAATTCAACCAAAAAGAAAATTTCCTCAATCTCGGTTTCATGATGAACCCTAATTTTATCGAGAACTCGATTTAATCATTTTTTATCATGCAATAGAACTAATCAAGCCACATGCAACCTCAAATTTATCACCCATATAGTTATTTTTTCCCATCAGATTACTTCCATACATAGGTCCAACAGAGTATTAATTAAATGAGTTAATGTTGCAATAACCATACCAAGATAGATGAAGAAGCAACCAGGCCCAGCCATTGCCCGTCTTGACTTGTCTCACTGTTGTTGCCACCTCCTCTTCCAACAATGGCCGCCACCAATTCTGAATTTGTGCTCAGCCACCATCTTACTTTTCTGTACATTTATACAGTTTAATCAAGTAAAATGTAATGTACTAATTAATATAGCTGGATCAGAAAGATAAAGGAAGCAACATGCTTCCTCTAGTGGCTGCGTAGAGTACAGAAGCTATATAAATAAAAAAAAATGTCAGTATTCTGTTGGGAAGATTAATGGTTATGGATGCATGGAAGCTAGCTACGTGGGGATATAAGCAGGTGGCATAGTATTTGGTTGGAAAATATAGAAATTATATAAAAAAGAAATTGATTCAATTAGCTATGCATCAAACGACTAAGCGGCAGGTATTAAGAAACATGCAAAAGGTAAGCCAAAGTGGTCAAATTAACTCATTATTGTCCATTTGGTCAACAAAGATCATGAACTTTGATTGGACAATATTTTAAATATTTTTGTAATTATTTTTTGCTAAACTGGTCAGTAGTAAGGTTGTTATACTATAAACGGCATGCCATGTCCGAGGAGAGCTTGTGATCCCACAACACAGAAAAATACATCCCACTTCTGTATAATAAGAACATGCAGTGAGTGTCCTTACCAGAAGAAGCTTAAATGAGTTGATTACCCATGTTCATCTTAAAATCTCTCGTCTTTTCAATGATTAAAATTGACAGCGAGAAATGGTTCAGAAATATTCAGCTAATTAATAACATTATAATTTCAATTTTTCACTCACCACTGGATAAACGCAGATTGCTTGGGTCTCTAGAATCTCCCCTTCTCCATGGATGCCTATGTCTAACCTGAAACACCAAGCAGTATAATTTCAAATAAGTGAGGGGAATTATTTAAAAAATTAGCTGGTACCTCACTCAATAAAGATGCTACTATAACTGAACAGGTCCACCGTAAAAAATCGAAACCGTGCCTAACTCAACTTGATCTCTTCTTTTTTTCTCAATTCTTTGCAAAAGGAAACAAACTCCTATTTCAATCTGGCACAATGAAAAGAAGCTATAATAGGATGACCTAATGGAATGAAGAGAAAAAGAAAGGACTTGGGATAGGCAGCATGGAACCCTCCTTAATTTTACCTTTAATGCTGACCTCCTTAATTGAATGTTATTACATGACTCCAGAAAAAAGAGTAAGCTAATTTACTGGAACCGAAGGTCATTGGTTTAAAAAATTTGAGTCTGGTTTTTATCGTTCTACCACACTGAACCCAGTATACTGGTTTGGTTTGATTTTGGTGTACGACAAAACTGGTTATGTAGAAATAATATCAATTAAGCTATGTTTTACAATGCATTCTTTATAAAGATCTGTATTTGTTTTTTAAATACATCTATCAGTGTTAATGTTTGATGGATAAAATGTTTAAAAGTCTTTTCCTAAAAAAAAATGCTATATTATTTCGTAATAACTGAAGAGCTACGAAAATTATGAATCATAGTGTACAAAAAAGGAAATTATGTAAACTTGAAATTGAAAATTGTTACAAAATGAAGGCTAAACAAAGCCAACCAATTCTCAGATCTGAAAGCTTGCAAGCTCAATCGAAAGAAAAAAGAAGAGAGCATACCTGTCTTAACTGAGGTCATCGCCAAAGTAGAAACCTACGAATGAAAAAGGAAAAATCAATCTAATCGTTAAACAAAACTTCAAAATTCCATGGAAAATATAGAAAAAGGAGAAGCAGAAACGATATTAACTGGCCACAAAACCACCAATTTTTGGGAAAAAACTGCACGCAAGGGATTCTCTGTCTCCCTTCACCTGGCAGCGCCACCGACTGCAGTGCGGTGATGAGGATGGCATGTGTCCTAGACTTGTCCTAATTGAGTCGGCAGAAGCTCAGCTGGAAACCCTAGAGGCAATGAAGAGAAAAGGAACGACTCCAGATGCGTCTGCAGTCCGGACGAACCTTCGCGAGAGAGAGAAAAGGAAAGCGATAGCGAGGCTTAGGATCAACTCTGATGCTCGATCCGTGTGGCACGATAAAGGAAATGGAGCCCAGTGCAAACGGGAAGAAGGAATAGAAGGAAAAATAAAGCAGCATCACGGGAGAAGACGAAGAGAGCAGATAGAAAATCAAGGTACGGAACCTTTAGTGGATTTGAAGGGCTCAGATCTAATCCATCGCAAACTCAACAGGAACGCAACCATCAGGATTTGAGCTCTTTCTACAGTAATTTGAAGCTTTGAAATTGAAGTATTTATAATTGCGTTGCAAGCAACAGCTTTTTAACACATGCCAGTCCATGTGATCGGACAGTAGTTAGGAATTTAAGCGAACACTTGGCGGGCAGTACTATGAGTAGTGAGTACCTATAAAACTAAGACGGCGACCAAGAGTAAATTGTTTTTTTTTTTTTTAGATTTATGTTGAACAATTAAGATGAATTACTTCACTTGATCTGAAGATCGCAGCACATCAAAATTTCTTAATCCAATCATACGACTGACAAACAATTTCAACAAATCAATTAATTTGAGTTTTGAAATAGATAGTTGGAGTTGTATTTTCTTTAATTTAATATTTTACGGAAAAAACATAAATATTTAACAATTTAATGGTTGATGGACAAAAAAAATATTCATCTCATTGTTTGAATGGTGGAGATGCGTTGACAATATTTAACTTGTTAATTTTGAGAAAGTATTTTTAAATCAGTTAAATAAAATTTTAAAAAGGAACAAACTATAGACATATTGTCATATAGACGGTCGTGTATAAATTTTATGCAATTTAAATGTCATTTGATATTTCATCAAACATATTAATTTTGCAAATTCATATAGTTTGATAAACGGTAAAACTTGTACTCAAATTTTATATTTTTTATGTGCATATAACTATATAGTCCATATTAGATCTCACAAATTAAAAATATTTTTAGTATAGCCAATATTATAAAATTTATGTCAAATAATCCTCAGCCTTTGGATAGAAAAAAAAAGCATATATATAACTTTATCCTCTAACAGAATATTTACCGTATTAATACAAATATCATACAATTTGGACATGCTCAATAAATAATAATGCATATAAAATCCTCAAATTCATAAATGGGGATGTTGAAAGTATGTCTGACTAAAAATATCACAAAAGTAACCAATCTCATATTCTCATTGCATGCGTTCAGAAGATGTAAAAATCATCATATGCAGTCATTCTGTGTGAGTGTGTGGCATATGTCAAAGAAAATAGTGACCGCACGCATACATCACACGCAGCTGTATACCTGATTCTCATGAGTTTTTTTTTTTTTACCTTCAATACGATCTTCTTATAGTAGAAATTAATTTTCAAACTTGTGTATCTTTAATCCACTTTACAAACGACTAATGGTGTTTCCTTATATTTTCCTTATGGAAAACACTGTACCATACCATAATTAAATAAACATTCCACCAAATCTCCAATTTTGTTTTTTCCGCTATAAAATTATCATTTGTATAATAATAATCAAATAAAATATGGGTAATAATTCTGATTGAACTCTACGGATTTAATCTCAGGAGAGGTCAGGAGTGCTCCCCAAGGAAGCGGCAACAAGCGGCAGTGCCAGTGTCAGATACGGTTACGCGCGTGATAGGTTGCTTCGTGGGACCCACGTGTCGGGACCAGTCTAGTCGATTAGCTTAGTTAAAAATCAGCCGTTGATGCTCCAACAAAGGACGGTGGTGATTGAACCATTTGGTTCCGTTTCCGTTTTGTTCCTCTTTGCTAGTGACCAGAAGGTTCCATTTCTGTTCTGCAGCAGGGGAATCCGGCGTGCAGCAGAGGGAAATAGGGGACCATGTGCTGACGTGGCAATTGGTAATTGTAGACCGTTTTGACCCAAAGGGTGCAGCGTACCTAATCTATCTATCATATGCTAAATTGCTAACCTAGGAAATAACCATGGTTAAAGTAAAGTTAAAACTCGAGCCTCGGTATGGTTAACAGTTGAGCTGCAGAGTTTGATAGAATCATTTCTGGTCGAGGATGATGAGGCCAGCAAGTGCTCTTCAGTATTTTGGAATGGACACGTCCAGTATTTCACTGACAGAGTTGTAATTGGTTATTTCCAAAAAGTTTGCTCACTTATTAGTAGCCATTCAAATTTCGAATTTGAACTGTTTATTTTGATTTGAAGTGTTTATTTATTTTTTTTTTGAGGGCCTGAAGTGTTTATTTCTACAATCATTTTATAAAAGATCAAAAGGTTAAATGATAAAAAATATATTTTGTTCATTTTTTTAATGACATTCGACCGCACAATCTTATACAAGATGGATTGGTAAAGTTAAATATGTAGAACTAAGAATTCTTGATTCGTCAAGTTATCAAGTCAGGTTCATTAAAAATGGATCAGATGGTTTTTCAAATAAATATTGCAAAATTTTTAGCCTCCTTAATGCTCGGGACCTCAATGTTATTAGCAATTTCCCCATAAAAACATTTGATCTTGTCAAAGTAATAAATAAAGTTGTATATTCATTAACAATAGATAATTGTGAAATGTGGCACTACATGATCTATTTTATACATATCATACAGAAAAAGAATAATGTAATCTAAATCATGGCATTTATCAAGTTATTTTATAATTTATAACGATCAACTCTAAACAACCTTATGATATATCAAATGACATTCAATTATAAGGCTAAAAATGTGCTCACAATTTCTTTTAAAAATTTTCAATTTATCATTATTTAAAAAATTATTATTAAAATAGGATTATCAATTTACCCGTTATGAATAAATTTTTAACCCTGAATAAAACAGCACACTTCAATAGTACTCTAATAAACTTTCTTCAAAAAAAGAAAAAAAAATGATTATCCTAGGCAAAAAGGTAGCCGTGCATCACTTATAAGTAGTACATGGAAACAGAGAATGTACCTTATTCTTACAAGCCATCACAGGCCATTTTATCCTACTACTGTTGATAAGCAAAAGCAAAAAGAAACAGGGAAAAAAAAATTAGGAAAGGTAGAATGTCACAACGTAATAAACTCAGTTTTACTCCTAACAAATAAAAAATATAACACCTGCTATGTCTATATATATTGTTTGATGTATTCCATTAAAAAGTTTAAAACAGAACAAAAATCTTCTTTCTTACAACCCTGTGAGACATACTTCAGCCTCCTGAAAACATCATTACACATGATAACCTTTGGACATACATGTTCATCCCAAAAAGACCTACAAACAAAATTACGGCATTGTTTTCTATTTTCTTTTGGAACCAAAGAAAGTACTAAGGGAACTAGTCTATTAAACATGGAACTAATCTGTTAAACTTTTCAATTTATCATTGTTTTAAAAATTATTATTAAGAGAGGATTATCAATTTATCCGTTATGAAAATATTTTAACCCTAAATAAAACAGCACACTTCAATATTACTCTAATAAGCTTTCTTCAAAAAAAAGAAAAAAAAATGATATTATTCTAGGCAAAAAGGTAGCTGTGCATCACTTAAAAGTAGTACATGGAAACAGACTAACAGAGCATGTACCTTATTCTTACAAGCCATCAGGCTGTTGATAAGCAAAAGAAAAAATCAGTTGATTCAGTACGAGCTTACTAAAACACTTGAGACTACGGATCCACTCTCTTCGTTGAATCTCAACGAAAGTATGTAAAAGGGAATTTCCATCAGGAAATATGCACAGGCTATTAAAGCATTGAAAGGAGATAGCTTCAGGGTAGGTAGCCCTTTTCTTTTCACTAATTTGCTATCTCTATTCCTGTTCGTGAAGCTACACGAGAGTAAGCTACACAAGCTAGAGTATAGGATTTTTCTGACCCGAATCGAATCGGATAAGAAGATTGGAAGTGGTAGACCCTAGGGTGCTCACCCGGTAGGAAAAAGAAAAATTAGGGAAGGTACAATGTCAGGACGTATTAAACTCAGTTTTACTCCAGACAAATCACAAATATAACACCTGCTATATGTCTATATATATTATTTGATGTATTCCATTAAAAGTTTAAAACAGAACAAAAATCTTCTTTCTTACAACCCTGTGACTGTGAGACCTACCACTTCAGCCTCCTGAGAACAACATTACACATGATAACCTTTAGACATACATGTTCATCCCAAAAAGACCTACAAACAAAATTGCGGCATTGTTTTCTATTTTCTTTTGGTACCAAAGAAAGTACTAAAACAACATAGAAGGGAACTAGTCTATTAAACAAGGAATAGACAACAACTTTAGAAGAGAATTAGAAAACTAAATCACTTCTTTAAAAGGGACCGGGAGAAGATCCTCTTACAATGTGGGTTTGTTCGAAGCACTTCTGTGTGTGGCTTGATCGCTTTGACCAGTGCATTGTGAAGAGCTCCCTGTATAACCAATCAAAAGTATGCATCAGAGTTCATCAAAAACAAACAGAAAACTAAAAGAAAAGGGAAATTACAATAAGGCTTAAAATTTACCGTAGATTTAAGAAGAGCAGTATGGATAACATAATTTGCATAAGGGTCTTGTACCAACTGATCAAAACGGGAAACAGAAAGGAGCTCGAGTATTATTTTAGCCTTGTCATTTGCACCAAACATTTTGAGACATTTCTCCACTACGTTACTGCTAAATTTCTGCTTCGACAGCTCCACATATCTCCCCTCAAACTGAGCTGCAAAGTTGGCATTTGCTGATGGCATGTTCAAGTCCAGTACAAATTGGACTACATAGTTCCTACAAGTCAAGAATAGTCATACAATCGAAATGTACTCAAACCACTGCTTGTAAAAGGATATATAATAATTAGTGTTTTCTAAATACCCAAAGGCATCTTGAGCAAGCAGATAACCATTGGAAGAAACTTCAGCAACAAGCTTTGCTCGGCTTTCGCCATCACAACAAGTTATGCACCTTTGCAAAACACAACACCCATGCTGATGTGTGGCAATGTCAACACAGTGGGCTGCTGCTGCCTCAAAAATGAACTATAAAACAAAGAGTTATTTCACTTTAATTCCAAATAAATAAAATATGTTTCAGAAGATCATAAAAGAATTTAAAAGATGTAAAATATACCTTGTTATCTTCCCCTTTGAAAGATTGCAAGCACTGTTGAACCACATGATTTCCATTCAAATCTTTCATCAAATCAACTATTCCAGGCTTTAAAGCTGAAATAACCAGTTTGGTCTGACGCCTACTCGTAAGTGTTTCTATCAACTTCTGCACAACTCTAGTCCTGGAAAAAGGATATGAAATTTACCGATCTGTTATAACCATGATATTGGATAATAATTTGGCTTGATTGACTGCATTATATGGAAAAAACTCAATTAATTTTACAAGATTCATCCTATTAAGATGTTCCACATAAAATTTAATATGATTTGAAGCATAAACAACAGATGTACTGTAAACTAAACTTTAAGTATGGAATATTACCCATGCACATTGAGTGATACTTTGACGAGCTTCATTGGATCTTGTGTGACCAGAGAAACAAGGCGCATGCGTTGCTCATCATCACACACCTCCAGTATCTTTTGCATGAGGTAATTCCCAAACTGGTTCACCATGAGCTCCATTGCATGGTCCACAACCTCATCAAAGACTGCGTCCACCTGGCACTTACCCTCCTCGAACTTCTGCTGCAAAAACCGGCAGCCGTGCTGATCCTTCGCCATGTGGTATAAATACCCTTTTGCTCCCATTAAATTCTCAAAACCCAGAGAGGAATTCTGTGATTTTTTAGCCTTACTAAGAGGTAAATTATCAACATTCACCAAATTACCCCCTTTGTAATTCTTTCTGCTCTTCATCCTATCTAGGGATGAACCAGGTCCACAATTCAATTGACTTCCTTGAATAATTAAGCTCTCCTCACATTTAAACGCCTCAATTGGCTCAATGCCATCCCGGGTCCGAACCAATCCAGAGCCAAAACCAGAATAAACCGGGTCCGATAACCGACTGTAATTCTCTAAACTAACCATTTGGGACCGAATCAAAGCCTCAGAAATTGAACTAGGCATATACTGCGGCGGCACAACACTATGCCTAGTATCTCTATAAACTGAAGGCCTGTTAATTAAACCCGCATTGTCACACAAAACCCCCTCAAAATCTTTAAAATTACCAGAACTAAATAAAAGAGGATCTGCGCGAACAGAGCAATGTGGCATCCCAAATGCATCAATGTCAGAATAATTAACCGCGGGGTTAAACCCGCATCTAAGAGAAGGGTTAATTGGGTTTTGAGGGAGTCTAACCAGTGAGTCTCTGCTCTTTCCAAGATACATGGATTGAAGCTTATGGATTAAGCTAAGCTGCTCTTCTGTGGTCAAATGGGATCCGAAACCGGGTTGGGGTTCGTCAGGCGAGAGAGAACCCGAGAATGATCCAGGACCCGACCCGGATGACCCGTCAGAGAAAAGGGATGAAGGTGACCAGCATGGATGATGCCACGCATCTCCTCCGTTGCTGTAGTCATGGTTTCTGTGGCCATTGATGTGGTCATTTGGTACAGGAAAGCTCGTGTCAGAGAACCCATGACTAGGAGACATGGATTTGGTCGCCATGCCATCGTACATGCCATGAGCATGCGCAAGGACATCATGATGATGATGATGATGGTTATGGTTATGACGGAGACGAGATGAGGCATGGGGAAATTGCTTCAATAGCATCTCCATCTCCTTCTCCTCTTGTCGCATCGATTTCATGGCGTCTCCTTCTCTCGAAACAAACAGAAACAACGAAACCGAGAGCAAAATAGTGCGAAAATCAGAGAAAAAGGGGAAGAAAAGTAGAAGAGACGGAGAATGAGAAGAGAGGAGATGATCGATTTGGAGCGTGACTAGATCGGAGGTTCCATTTTTGAGTTATGATTTTGGTTGTATTTTTTGGATTTTTGGGAGCATGCAAATGCAAATGCAAAGAGATGAGAATCACAAAAAGAGAAAGAAGGACAGTTCGTAGTGTTTATATAGTGATGTCATCCTGTTTAGTAGTATCTCTACAGTGTCTAGTGCCGTATCAGTTCATCTCCATTACAAACGTCACTTGAGAGAACTCTAATTGAGATACTTCCGTCCAGTTTGAGATGTAATGGAGAGAAGATGTTTGATATGGAATACGAATACGTAGTCGTTGTGTATGCCTTATAAGAGAAGCTTTGCCAATACCGTACGGGAACTTTTACGGTTTACTGCAATGGAAACTGGGGAGTGGGGAGGTAGGAACGGAGTCTTCAAATTGGGAGGTTTTTACCATTTTTATCTTTGGTAGTGATTTATTAGTTATTATTGCAACTAACACACTGCAAAAGGCGTTGAGTGTCTTGTTCCGTGCAGCTTCCCACTCTGTTAAAAGCATAATTCCGTTCGGATAATTTGTTCATGCTTCAAAATTTTCGTTGGTATCAGAGGGACTATAAAATTAAATGTGCGAAGAGGTATAAATGCATGAGATATATTATGGAGGGATTGATTACTCGGTAACACTTATTTGAAATTTTTTATAATTACTTTTCGAATTAATTTAAATTAATAAATTCTCTTTGCAAAGAGGAAATTTTTCAATAATATCACATTTAAGATAATAAACATGATCGTTAGTATTAGGGATACTGATTACCAAATGATCATTCATGTATTATATGTGAAATTTGTTTCCATGTTGAAATATTATATGTTAGTTAATTGATATAAACAGATAGATTTGATCTTAATAACCATTAACTAAGAAAAAAGATAATATAATGTGTAATCTTTTTTAAATGATAAATATAATCCTTTTTTAATTTCTGTTTATGTATTACAAAATTTTTATCTTTTTTCTTCTTATTCTTCTTAAAAAAGCTTTCATATTGTATATAGATCTATTTTTATACATCTTATGTTATTATTCTCGAACGTTTATTTTCTTATATTGACTTATATTAGTAAATCTGTAAAATTTTCATCTTATATTCGCAGTACATATTCACAGTATATTTTTTATTCTTATGAATAGAAAAAAAAAAGATAAAAAATAATATTGGGTGCATAGATTATTCATATTTGATGAATAATCAAAGAAGATATAGGGCAATGGTTTACAATTCTATATCATTCAAAGAAAATGAATCCATTATGGTCCAGTTACAATTATTATTAAGCATAAGGCATCCATTTTTTGTGAATGAGCATCTACGATATAGGCATCCATTTATGATATAAGCAGAACCTAGGATCATCGGTGTTTTTCATTTCGCCTGGTCTCTTGCTTGGAGGAAGTTCCAGTCTACTTGAGATTTGGTGAAAAAGACTCCTGGTCTCTTCTACTCTGAAAGAGTATGGCTTGCTCATTTGCTCAACCAGGGATGGTCTTCTCGCCTTTGGCAGTGTCTGGTTGATATCACTTTTCCCTTGAGAGCGAACATGGTCAGAGGTGTGACCATGTCTGCCCGACGCCTTTGAGTCCTCGACTCTTTGAGTTGGTATAAGGCTTTTGGTTGTCCGAGCCATTCCAGCTTTTGCTTTGTTGCTCTGGTGGTATTGAGACCATTCATCTGGATTTATCCCTCCGTCTTTCTGAAAGGAGTGTGGTTTATCCTTTGGTTCAACTGGAGACAAGCACCGTTGATACTCCTTTAGGCCTTCTGTTTGGTTTGGTTTATCGAACTCATTTCGAAAAGCAATGACCATGTCGCTCCATGTTCTGATACTATCCTCTTCAAGGGAATCATACCACTCGAATGCAGGACCAGCAAGGCTTGCTGGGAATTGTCGAAACATCCAAGCGTCGTTTCCAGCTGTTTGGCCACATAACTCAATGAAATGAGCTAGGTGTTGGCCAACACGATCCTCTTTGATTTGATCCCCAGTGAACATTTCAAAGTCAGGGATCATATATCCATCTGGATATTGTACATCATTGTACTCAGCAGGGTATGGTTGTTTTATGTGGCCGTCGAAAGAGGCCATCACGCCTTTGTTTCTTTTCATTTGTTTTAAGAGCATCCATATCACACCATTTTCTTGTTGGAGTCCAACCATTTTCTGGTACATTCCAAAATTTTCTTCTTTCAGTGCGGCAATCTCATCACACATTTCTCTATTCTCTTGGTAGAGTGTAGTAATTTCGCGTCGCATTTCACCGTTTTCTAGCCGAAGCATTGCAATCTGACCATCATGCATATCCAGTCGCTTGCTCAGGCCTTCTAAAGTGTCTTGTTTAGGGCGACCGGCCAAGGCCGACACTTCTTTGACATTTTCATACACCTTTGATTCTCCATTTATCCATTGAAAAGGGTTTTGGACGACACATGATATAGGTATTGGGTTTTTCTCAATATTATTGTCTTCGTTTGGCGGATCATCCATCGAGAGTTCATCACATGAAATATGAGAGACCATGTGGGATGAGTATGACTCCCCCAGCGACTTTCCTTGTATTTTGTTGCTATTGTTTTTCTTAGAGGTCCTTGAACTTCCTGCCATTCCCATATTATTAGAAAGTCGGATCATCCTAGTTTCTGCTTTCTCTGTTTTATTTTCACATTGGTAATGCCAATCCTCTGGTTTTAATCTTTCATAGTTGTCAACCTTGGTTAATAAGCCATCGATTGTGGTTTCCATTATGAGGAATGGTTTGATTCGTCCATAGATATTTCTTATTATCATTTCTACCAAGTCAGTTTCAGGGACCGGTGGTTTGCAAGAAAAATTCATTTTCCAGATCCGGGTAATAAAATCCCTAACAGATTCCTTTCTCTTTGGTTTCTCATTCGCCAAATCAGCCATTGTAATTTTTCGGGTATGGATTGCAAATCTTCGACAGAAGGCATTTGCCATATCTTCCCAGGTTTGGATACTATTTTCTTCTAGAGAGGCATACCATTCCAAGGCTGGACCTTTTAGACTTAGAGGAAATTGGCGTAGCAGGTAGACTTCATTTCTCACTGTGTCCCCGCACTTTAGTCTAAACTGGACCAAATGTATTTCGGGGCTCTTTTTGGTTCCTATGCCATCAAACAATCTGAACTTTGGTATCACGTATTCCTCTGGATAGCATACCAGATCATACTCCTTAGGATATGGGCTCCCAAATCTCTCCTTAGGCTGTATGAGGTGACCTAGCCCGGATTGTTGCAATCGACGATTTAACATCTCATCCATTTCCTTTTCAATCATCTTTTGCACCTCAAGAGACGCCGTTGAGTCATCTCTTGACTTTTCATTGTCCCTTAGAATTGACTTGCCTTTTGTGTGGTCAGTCTTTCCCTTTGAAGCACGACCTCTCCGTTCCTTAGATTTAGGACTTACAAAACCGATTTCCCTGGGATGTGCATCCATCTTCCCATGGAGGAAATCTTGCCACAATCCTCTTTCAGTTATAAAATCTTGCATACTTGCGCACCATTTCGATAATTGAGTATTCTCTTGCTGAACGGTTGCCAGTTCATAACTACCTTGCTCTAGCATTTGACTATTTTTTGTTGCCTCATCATTATCAGAGGATGTCCCCAGCTCAAGGCCCCTTTCTGCACTTTCTACAGGCTCTTCACGAGACACCCGATCAGATAGAGAATACTCACTTCCTCCTATGTCACAAGTAAAAATTCCTTCCTTGCCATTTTGGGTTTCTATTATATTGCTTTCGCCCTTCGGTTGAACTTCATTATTAGAAGTGGTTGTACCATTCATGACGGAGCTTTCACTTTCAGCTTGTTTTGTTTATCTTTTAATTCCTTCTTTGACAGGAATCCTATAATCACTTTCAGACCCACTTTCGTCTCCTAGAAGATCCAGAATTTGCTCCAATGACAAATCTTCGAAGTGTTGGCTTTGCCGTGAGACCTGTCGACAGTCATCCTTTTGACTTGGAGTGTGCATAGGAGTTTCCGATATTTCAGACTGGTCATCATACTCTACATCCATTGTACTGGCACTGATAGATTCTGCAGGATCCTCTGCTACACTTATCATATGAGCTGTGGCATTCTCCTCTAAACCTTCTGATTGTTCCATGATTTTCTTTCTCCTCTCAAGTTGAAAGAGCGCCATGGTTTCTATTTGAAGTTGGAGATATCGCACCACATCAAGTTCATGATTTTGTGGAGCGGAGATGCCATGGCTACTCTTTACCCCTATATCTTGACCTTTCGACTTGGTATGCCAGTCATTCGTCCCTTGTATTTGAGATTTAGCCCTTTCTATTTTCTTTCTATTTTCATTCAAGGCTCTTCCCTCGTTCTTTACTAATATAGACGGGGTGGCCAGTATATCAAGAGCAGAAGTGCCAGGCATTTCGCTTTGTGCTTTTGAAAAACTGCCCCCTGGATATTGTTCATCAAATACATGCTCTCCTGTTTCCCGGGAGGATGATGCCAATCCATTTTTTGTGAGTATGGGGGAGGTTTTCATTTGCTTTCTAGGAAAACTGCCCCCAGGGTTTCGCCTTATTTTCGCTCGTTCTCCTGTTTTCAGGGAGGGGTGTACCAATCCCTCTTTAGTAGGTATGGAAAAATTTTTCTTTTGTCCTTCAAGGAAGTTGCCCCCATTATGCAGTTCCTTTGGCACTTGTTTCTCCGTTTTCCAGAAGGGACATATCAATCCTTTTTTTGTGAGTATATGAGGAATTTCCCTTTGCTCCTCCGGGAGGCTGCCCCCAGTGGATTGCTTAATTGGAGTAGGTTTTCCCATTTCCTGGGAGGGAAGGGTAAAGTTTTCGCTTGTTGATGCGTCAGGACTCATAATCTGAGTGTCAGGCGGAATCAGTACACTAGTTATTTCTTTCCTTTGCTTCTCTTTTATCATTTCGGAGGTTTCATGACTTGCTTCCCTAGATGAAATTGTCTTTTCCAATATTCTAGTTTGAGGTTTCCAGATTGCTTTGACTTGGATGACCGAGGATTTTTTCTTGGCAATCATCAATGGAGTAAAGGAGCTCTCCACCGACTGATTTGGTTTTGGTTCAGGTGTTGAGTTCTTTGTGCTGGTTGGTTTGGGTATGTCATTGTCTACGACCGCACGATTTGGCCGTGCGCCCATTCTAACCATATGCTTCCGGACCTCAGCACATGCTGCTGTGACCCGAGCGTTCTCCAGCTGGAGCTGCTCGAGTTGCCTTTGTTTTCCTTCCAGCTCCTTGCGAAGCTGGGCCATTTCATCAGATATTTCTATTTCCTCACCAACATCCTCATCAGACGAGTTTCCACGATCCGGATTTGGATCCTCTTCATCACTTGTTGCATTATCACTGGTTTGTTGGACGATTTCCTCCACTACCGGGTTGCGACTCTTAGGTCGCCCTACCCGTTTGGGAGGTTTGGATGTTGAAGCCTTTACTTTTTGTCCTAGCGTTTCCACGGGGACACTTTCAGAGTGAGGTGGTTCTTGAGAACCAGTTCTCACCATATGAACTTCTGTCGATACCTCATCATCATTATCATCATCTGCGGACACATGACATACTGAGACAGAACTATCATTCCGTCCCTTCCTCATCACATATTTCCTTTTCCTTTTGTCTTTCATCATCTGACTCGCCACTTGGCTGGCCAGAGAGGTATCCTTTTCCTTTGGGACCCACCGCCTGGTGCCCCCTGTGTGTTGCTTAGGAGCTGGCATGGGTTCTGGTTGTTTGGCCCTCCAGACCTGCTTCACCTTCCCTTTGGCCTTCACGGACTTAGGGTTGGGGTGCAGTGGAGGGAAGGTGAGCCGATTAAAGACTGAAGGCGGGTTGGCCACAGTCTCCTTTTCTGATGTACTATAGTCCGCATCTCCCTCTCGGTTGTCCTCACAATGGGGAAAGCGGAGCCTTTGGTGCACTGGGAACCTTAGTCTATCCTTTACGGACGGCTTCTTAGCGTTGGCAGGGACCGTAGTGAAGATCCAACGGGACTTACGAGACTTTTTGATGATTCTGAAGGCCGCATGTATGGCCTCCACTGTCTTATGTTTCTTGTGGGTTATCTCCTTTGTCTCAAAGATCGGGGCATACATGGGAAGCTCCCAATCCTCCCTGAGACGCATCTCCTCTCCTCCCTTCTTGAGCACATGCAGGGGAGTGAAGGTGTTGCGAAGAGGCAGGTCGGTGACGGTGTCTGGTTGTTGGACCAGGTGGAGGGCTTGAATCCTCGAGAGCCTAGTCCTTGTCTCTGTTCCTTTTGATTTAGGAGCAAGAGCCTCTTTCATAGGTTGAATCGGCATTTTCCCTTTCTGGTTGCATGGGGTGGTGTTTCCTGAGACAACAGTAGATGTTCCACCAGCGAGCGTCACCATTTGGAGTTGTGTGGTAGCTTGGACGGGCACTTGGAGAGTCCCGGCCATGGAGCCACCACCATTCTTGAGATGTTCTCCAGTCACAATTTGGCACCAAGTCACCATTGTTCCTTTTAAAATGAAGATAACTCGAGATTAGTATGTAACATGAAATTTAATAGACTCCTATGTACTTTCATGCTTAATCCTTTAATTATTCCCTGATGAGAGGAGAAGTAGGTCCCACCGGGCGTGCCAGAATCTGTCTCGCACTTTTTCAGTCCAACCACGGAAGATCAGATAGTCCTCTATGGGGCGAAGAAAATGCGGATCAGATACCCCTTGAGTCCCCTAGAATTCGAACACCACTACCCGTTTTACGAACGAAAGATAGCAATGCGACCCTAGGGACCTCAAGAGTTGATTGTTTGTGTGTAGGTCCTTTCCTTCCAACAGGCGCAAGCCCCTGCTGTTAATTACCTCCGATCTGAGTCCGAGTTGGAAATCAGACAAGAGCACCTCTAGATCGGGAATAATCAAGTGATTAGGCATTAAAAGCAATCGGAGTCAGTTTTATTTTATTTTACGACTAGCGTTTAGTGGGGCCTAAATGAAAGCAACACAAAATAGTCAAAAATAGTGCAGTGAAAACATTCAATATCAAACATGAACAATGCGAATTATCGCACTAGGTCAGGTTCTTTGGTCACAGTTTTGAGACACTTTGGGTTGACTTTACTTTGCTGGGTAGGGCTTGGTGCCGTCACTCAGATTTTTGAGCTTGATACTAGGAAATTTAGGTATCCTAGATCAGTCCTCAATCGTTCGGGGATTTAGAGATTTTTGGGGTTTTCGTTCAAGTCTCGAGTACAGATGCACTATGCCTCCTCTTGACAATAACTCTTGTGATGCCGTCGGTTGACTTTTCCTCTAGTCGCCTAGTCGACGGATTTTGACTTTTGAGTTTTGAATTTTTAGTTTGAATTCTTGAGTTTTGCTCTTGGAATTTGGACTTTTAAATTTGCACTTCTAAGTTGCCTTTTGGAGTTTAAACTGCTGAGTTTGGACTTTTTAAATTTGAACTTTTGAGTTTGCGCTTTAAGGTTCGCACTTTCAAGTTTAGACTTTTGAGTTTGCACTTTTGAGTTTGTACCTTCTTTTTATTTTGGAATTTTTAAATTTGGACCTTTAAATTTGTACTTTTAAGTTTGCATTTTGAATTTATATATATTTTTTTATCTTTATTGTGATATTTTTATTTGCAGACCATAGTGTTTGATTGTACCTGTTGTCTAGAATATTTTATTTATATATATATTTTTGTCCAAGTGTACCTGCTGTCCATAATATAAAATGTCCAAACTTAATCATGTGAATTTATTATTACCATTTTAAACATTCTTTTAGACCTTGTTAAGAAATTTAATTCCTAACTTAATCATGTGAATTTATTATTACCATTTTAAACATTCTTTTAGACTTTAATTTTAAAGTGTTTTATATTTTTATGTTTGACCATGACATGATATATCAAAATGTTCTTCATATTTTTCTTAACATTTTGATATTTTATGAGAATTTTTCTGATTTTCTAGATATTTTTAATGTACTTTTGAAGTTTTCAGTTCTGCAAAATTTTGTGATTGGTTGCAATTTTGCTGTTTGCTGTTCGTTGGTTAGTGACCCGCCACGATGTGGACGCCACAGGGGATCGCTTCCAGTTATCGTGGTCAGGAACTGATCGGAGGGCCTGTGCTCGCGTTCGTGCGCCGAGTTGATTTGGGCTCGAGTCAGGTTGGCTCCATGGGTCCCGCCAGTCAGTAGGGTCTGTCGGCACTCCGAGTTTGGCCAGAGTTTACCCCATTTCAATTTCTTTCCCTCTTCCGTCTCTGTTGACTCGACGATGACGAAGGTTGACCTGACTGTTCCGGCCACCGTTTCGATCATGGTTGGACTCTACAGAGTCATGCCTTCCTCATCTTCTTTATCGTTCTTTCAATTTTAATCGTGTTTGCTCGATTAGGCATGCTTCACCATTATCTCAGTCGGGTCTGACAGTAAATCGAGATGTCAAATTGAGGCTTGTTGATGACGATTTCTCGTTGGGGAACACTGATTGAGCGTCATGGAGTTTCCCTGAGTTGCTTACGATGACAATTGAAGGTACAGGCTTTGCAATTTTGGCCATGACTTGGGGTCCTGGGTCTGGTTTGGTCTGACAAACACATTATCCAATCATCTGAATTTGGTTTACTGTACTCATCATTTTTCTATTTAGTATATCTCTGGACTCAATCAGCAGTTAAACGGTTTAACATATTGACTTGAGATTATGCTAATTTGATTTGAGGACCTTATAGAGCGTTAGTGTTGGTTTTGGCTTTTGAGATTCCAACCCACATGACTAACCATACTCAGAAGCTCAGCACAAAACAATTCAATGACGAGGGCATCTTGTTCCCTTCTTGTTCATTATGTTTATCCACACCACAGTGAAGCTATAGTATTAATTGAGGCAGATGTCCAACCATTTCATTTTTAGACTTAACCTTGGTGATTATTATTTTCATATAGCAAACATAACATGCCTTACTGAGCCATACTTTCCTGTCACAATTGACCTCATCTGGAATACAACCACATATTGTTTCATCATTAAACAGATTAATATCTCTTCAGACAAGACCAGTTCTTAAACTTACGATTATTATCATTGCTACGGATGTGTATACGCTTTTTACTTTTGAAAACAGACAAGGTACTGTGAACATGCCATTCTCCTTGTTTTGACAAATGACCATTTTTTTTAAGAAGGCATATATCCTTTATTCCGTTTCACATCTGTCATATCTCTTAGTAGGCTGACTCATCATTTTTTTTTTACTTAGTCCCTCTTTATTTTTTTTATTGTTAAACGTTCTCTTCATCATATTTTTGACTTTTAACTCTAGTTAATATAGTCATTAGTAAGGCTGAATAAAAAACTCTTTTAATTTCTCTAACATGAAAAAGTATTTCACAGAACACATGATATATATATATATATATATATATTTTTTGCAAAAAGGCACTTTACCATCATATGTGTGTATATTTTTTTGAAAAGACAAGGGCATGTATGTAATGCTGTCCTATTTTTTTTTACATTTTCAGTTTAGTCCCTGTCACTTATATTATTGTGCTTCTCTTGCTGATTTTTACAATTTATATATTTTGCAGAGTTTAGAAAAAGTAGGGCTCAAGGACACGCTGCTACTCCCAAGTATGCGCTCTCGGGCAAGCATCCCTTGTCATAACTGCGTACCTCAAACCCCTTTTTATTAAAGCAAATCTAACAATATATACTTTTAGCAGAATAGATCCTAATAGCTATATGTTAAAATCCTCCTTAGTACTAAACACAGATTTCTTGTGCAGATATGCCCTTGGTGTTTTGTTTCACTTCTTATCATTTTCAGATCCCTTTATCACTTAGTTATGCATGCAAGACTTGAAGCAACTAGTATTAATATCAAAACACAGTCGAATGTATGAGTGTGCGCTCTCAGGCAAGCACCCCTCACACATAAAACCATATTTCATCACAGGACCTTATCATTATTTTTTTTTTAACATTTTTAAGACAATAGGTGACCCGTTAGCATAAGTGAGTGTGCGCTCTCAGGCAAGCACCCCTCATCTATGCCTCTGAGCCCCAAGGCAGTACCAAAATACTATGTGGAGACCTCAAAAACCTATGTGCCATGACAACCAAGAGAACACAGCAAACAAAAGAGAAAGAGGGAAAGAAGAAAAGAGAAAAAGAAAGAAGCAAATGGAATTTTTCATTCACCATAGAAAAAGCATACAAGTTACCTTTTTTTATCTTTTCTTCTAGTTTTAATTTCCTAACAAATTGGCAGCACTTTAGTGTGTTTTCTAAAGGCCGCCCCTATTCTTCCATCTGAGGCTTCTTTTATAGGCATGAGTTAGGTTTTGCTTCTCAATTGACCTTGCCATGTGGCATCTCCTCAGATTTTTGAGATCTGATCAAGGGCTGAGATGCACAGATATAGGACCGCCTTGCTTTATGCATTGATTCTTCACTTCATACTTTCACTGCTCAATTCACCTTCCAATGTGCAACTGACATGTGGCAAATGATGTTTAGCAAGTATGGGGCAGTGACATGCTATGTTGGCTGTCGAATTCACCATGGGTTTCAATTGCATCTCCTTTAGGTTTTGTAGTATTAATTCCATTTATCAATCTTTACTGAAACGCCCTTGGTGCTGTGGTGGCAGTATCTCATTGGCTCAATTAGTTTGATGTGTAAAACCATATTCCTCTTGGCAATTGGGTGGTATGGAGTACAATTGCTGTTGTCCCTTTACTCACTGTTACATCTGGAGGGACTTATCTTAGCGCCAGAGATGAGAGATACAAGGACTGTTGTTGGCAAGCATCCAATGGCTTAACCTGATCCAAGGGTTGAGATAAAGGTGGCAGAGTTAAGTTTTATGAGGAGGTTTACTTCACTTCGGTTTCATCTTGAACCTTTGATCCTCATCCAATGATCAACAGAGATGCTTGAGGGGTAAGCTGTTGTGAACAACAGTAGATGGAGAGAAATGAGCCACGTCTCAAGTTAATTTGTGGAGGGGACATAGTTTTAAGAAGGGGACCAGTGAGATGCTCCTTTACTCTTGTACTTTTGTTCTTCTCAAGTTCAAGCGAAAGCCATATTGCCTCCAGTCGATTTTGAACTCTTTCGGCACTTGTAGAGTCGTCTTAGCATCCAGACACCATGTTTAACATGTTTTAAACATTAATTAAGTTGCTAATCATTGTTCAGTCAAGGTTTGACCAGTACTCAACCAAGCCGTGCCACCAATTGGTGCTTACGCCTCACGGCTTGACTTAGACCCAAATTGATAGCGCTTTCGTGTTCTCAGAATATCCATAAAGCTGTGCAAGCAAGCAATTTGGTTTCTAATCAATTCAGTTGCGTTAATTTCATGCTCCTCTTTCCACTGTCTCGCAACCCTTCTCATCAAAATTCGACGTGCCCGGAGAACGAGAGAAGTCCATTCTTGCGCCATTGTCTTCTCCTCGACACGAGCTCTCCAACGGCACCAAGAATTCGAGAAACGGCGGCGGGGATCGCCGGCGTTGGCTTTGTCAGAAAGACGAAGCTCTTTTTCTCCTTCGATTTCTCTCTTTCTTTCTTCTTTTCCGTTGAAGGTGGGTCCAGGGGTGAGAGCCAATCAGGGGTCGCCATTTGTCTCGAGCAGAGACACTGGTCTGTGGGTCAGATGCGGGAGCCAATAGACGCACGCCCTCTGTCGGCGGTTCTCTCGCTGACAGGTGGGACCAGGAGCAAGAAAATGAGAGAGAAGCCAATCGTGGCCCGCCAGCTGTGCGAGGAGAGCTGAAGTTGGACAATTCAGATTAGAGGAGGAAGATTCTTAGCCATTTTCTCCATTTTCGTTCATAATGGATCCGTCCATTTCAGAGGATTTTCATGATTTTACATTATGTCCATTCTCAAATAAATTGTTTGGATGCCCTCTCTTTATTATTTGATCATATAAATTTGCATGGATTCTCATAAAAATATGAGGAACATAATAGTCATGGATTTTCTATTTTTTTATTTTTTTAAACTAATTAAATGAATTTTCTAAAGCTTATAGAACAATTCATATGATTAGTTTATTTATGCCTCCTTGTTGCATCTTTCTAGCTTCTTGTTTTGTCTAATGATCCATGATATTTATGCCACTTTTCCTTCTATTAGTATTGAATATTAAATATCAAATTAACACAGTCATATGGCGAACTGTATTAATATTAATATTAATATCGATATTATGGTATTAATTCAGGCACATCTTTTACTTCAAAAATTGACCCCCTCCCTCTAAGAGTCGGGACCTGTCGTATGTTCACGGGCCCTATTTTCACCGTCTCGTGACTTGTTGCAATTTTCTTGTGCGGCAAAAATTCGAGGTAAACAGAGGTCGATAAAAATACATACCAACTTGAGGTGAACTTCGGTTCATGTATATTCTTCCAAAAAATATGCTTGATCTTTCTCCAATCTAATTTCATATGAAACAGAAAACAATTTGATTATGATAGATTATTTCTTGAATAACCTGAAGGAGATGAGGAATCTTCAGACATCACACTCTTCTCTTGATGTAAAGAAAGGCCTTCATTAAGATAAATCTTATGACAATTAAGACAATGTGAATATTATATTGCTAGCAATGAAGATTAAAGAAGGAAATTTTATGAAATAATAAGAAGTTTTTCATCTTATTAAATTATAGTTTTGTTTAAAAAATATTCAAGTAGGCTTCCAGTCACTTTACAGTGTATTAGCAAAAGATAACGCTAAAATATAGAGAGAGTGGTCTGTTGCCATTAAATGACAATGAAATCTTCCATTGACAGCTTTACCATCAAATTAAAAGTTTCTTTTTGTAGATCTAATTTTCCTTTCTAAAAAAATTAAAAGCTACACATAAACTGAAACCTATGATTAGTACTTGAGAGTTGTTGTTTTATAATGTATTTGAATTCATTATTATCTAACAAAGTTACAAAGGTAATATTTAAATTATGAAAAATGAAATTAAGAAAGGGTGAGGTATTGTACCAAAAATGAGGATATCTCACGCCATGATAGCAATTGAATTTTTGGTTCAACATAGCTAGCAGGAGTTCTGACAGTTTTCGACTTTTAGTAAAAGAGCAGTTTTATCCCATTCATAACCTAATGTAGTGAAATTTGGAAATTAGAAATGAAGATAAAAAAAGAAGCAAATAAAACCAGTTATATAAAAAGAGGAAACGGAAAGATGGAACATCTCGAAATTCGTACTTGCATGGTTGACCAGTCATCAACAAAGCCTATAATTGTTCCTCTCATAAAGGCAAATATAGCTAAAAAAAATATTGGTAAAATAAAAAAAAACACACTCTAATATTATTCAAATCAGTAATTTACATGCATGATTAAAGCAAAACATTTTTTATGTGTTGAAAACAAATAAGTAAAGGGGCAAATTTGGCAATTTCAAGAAATAATTATTTTTCATTATAAAAAACCTAATATTTGGATAAATTTGCTTACTTCGAACTCAGAAAACCTAAATTTTCTTAATATGAGAGAAGTGCAAAGCCAGTACATGTATCAAGCTAGACGATAAAAATCTTCCTAGAAAGAAGAAGAAAAAGTCTACCACTTGAAAAAGAAAAAAAAAAGAATATTCATATTAAATAATAGACCAAAAGAACATGACAAACCTTGTATAGTGAGAGAGGCGGCTTTCTGTTAAATAACCTATGGCTTTATACTTTAGGACAAACTAGCATACACGCCCATCCAATGTGTGGGCAAAATTTGACAAGAATAATGAGAACAAATTATGTTTGGACTGTTTAACATCAGTCTGACATGTGAGACCGATCCTTTTGGTCTGTCTTGCAACTTATGATCTCTAACTCGTCATTTGAGTTATTCAAAATAGAGAAATCTAGCATATTCAGAATATTCCAGTCATTCCATAATGTAATCACATGCACCGTAATAAAATATCATAATATCATATGTAGCGTTTCTAGTCTTTTTCATATATACCCAAAATAACCGCCACCTCCACCCCCAACACCCCCAACCAGAAAGTGAAGCAGTTTATTAGGTAATATAATACTTGGAGCTTTTTCCAAAGCGGTAGATCTACTTCTCAATGGACCACAACATATGTCTCAATTTTTTAATTTACAAGAGAAAAACACATTGTGTGCAGAAGCACCTTTAATTCAGAAGAGGCCCAAATAGTACTGAGGATACTTGCCAGTGGGCCCACCATGCCTCTTGCCATGAGTCGATAAGCACCAAGATTTTATCTCTTACTTGATTGTTAGACTTTTTCTTAACAATTTTGACCATTTCATTGAAAATTTCATGCTCGTAGACTCGTTGGTTAACATAATCTCCACAATTCTTCATTAATGTCTATAAAAGCTATTAGTAAGTTCAAGGTTGGTGCTTATTACGATTAACAGCATGATTATTGGAGATTCAAGTAAACTTCATAAGCATAAAGAATTCAAAGTTCATACCATTAAAGTGAGAAATTGAACCTTGGAACTCTTGTGGTGAAGTTGTTTCTTTATTGTCTTGATCACAACTTTTGCTTTACCTTTGTATTGTTGAACCAGCTGGAAAACAAAGATATCTCCCTTATTTGTTAGGATATATACAGAGTGTTGATGCCAGCGCTTGGCGAGTACGCAGAGGCGAACAAGAGTGGTGGTTGCTCGATCGATCGCGAGAGAGAAGAAGACAGAGATCGTGATCCGCGAAGAAGATGTTCTTCATTACTCCCGCTTTCAATTTGGAGGGGCGGCTCACCTAGGTTTACTGAGAGAAATGGAAAGTAGATGAAAAGGGAAAAATTACAGCTTGATTGAGAGCGCTGACATAAATTCAAGTTTCGGCAGCACTAATTATTAGGATATATACAGAGAAGAGAAAAAAAAGGAAGGAGATCGTTGATTATCATTCCATTTATGTCCGCATCGAGGAAGGAGGGGCTGCGTACGAAATGAAAAATACAAGTAGAAAAAAAAAGAGAACACGAAGAATCGAACAACCGATGGAGAGCGAAAGACTTTGCATAGTTACTACCTACCGCCTAGGCAGATTTGTGATGAAAGGTCGATTTTTTTGTCTGATATTTGAATCTGAACCGTATATCATAGTAGATTAACAAAATCAATGATCCATATTTGATATTAGAGGTGTGTAACTTTCTTTTATCTCGAAGTTTACGCTTGTTCTACTGATGCTTTATAAGTAGTAGAGATTAATCCTAATCAACTCATGTTGAAGTAGCCACTGCTTGTTGACCTTCTCCTTCTCAGCTTGCCTCTGTTGGGTTCCTCCCTATAATAATATTTTTACAACAAAATATTTCATAATTTAACTTAAAGAGAGAAACAAAAGCCCTATGATTTTTATTTTGAAGTTAGGTCTAGCACGAACTCAGTACTTAAATCAATCTTATGCACAAATCTCATTGAAGCTGCAACTGATCTAATTCACAACCTTTAAAATACCGAGGCTGTTTAGTTGATATAGAATAATATTTGAAATACTGAAAAGTCATAACTATTTGCAAGAAAGACGCATCTAATACAATTAAAAGCATCAGTGCCCAAAGAAAATAAAACGTATATGCTCAACAATCATAGAACTTGATTGACTGCACACACCTGTATAGCTAAGATTTCTGGCGATGCTCGAGTCTTTCTCTGTATTTTTTTCCTGTAATGCACACACCTGTGCATAATACTGTTGCTATCAACTGTAGTCTAGGTGAGACAAAAATAATCAAATAAATATACGGATTGATAAATATGCCATCTGCATTTCTTTATTTGTTATACATATCTGAAGGTCCCTCTTACAAAAACTTTGTAAGTAACAATAAGAAATTGATAAGTTCAGCTTATAAGCAAATATTCCCTAAACGTATATGCCTAACCTAATGTCATACACAAAGTAGAACCTTAAAAGGTTGCTATCAGATATTAATCGTACAAACCTGCAACTTGAGGGTAAGTTTTTATCCATTTATTTTGAATATTTCTTAGGTCAAGCACATTACATTTTGACTCGTCTACTCTCTGAAGCTATTTTATTCATAAAACAATTTTTTTTCCAGCTTAATTGTATTACATCATAAAGACCATATGAGCATATAATGGTTAAGCCTAAGGACCAGTCAAAAAGGAAAAAAAAAAAGGATTAGAGAACGTGAAAAGCAGTATTCTCAGAGCAAGTGCCAACAAAAAAATACTGTACCAAGAACACACATACAATTGTAAAATAAAAATCTCTCAGTTTGATTAACATATCAACTTGCAAAATAACATGAGAAGAAATATAGGAAACCTTTTGATGTTGCATTAGTACAAACAGATCCCAAGCTATAAATGTCCAATGTCACTGCAATCATCAAAGGGAGACTCTCAACAACAAAAATCAAACATAAAAATAATTAAAATCAGATAAACTCCTAAGGCAATTTTACCATAACTGTTGATTGATTAGAAAAGAAGTAGCAGGTTGATGAGAGAATCGCGTAGAGCAGCCAACTTTCTTTACACCAAAAATTTGAATAGAAATGAAGAAAATGGCCTACAAAACCAAAATCATACAAAATGAATTAAAATAACAGATAAGAAAAAGGAGAAAAAAGAGACAATTTCTGACTTGGCATTCCAATGTCCACTGAGACTCGTAGCCTTTGATGACATAGTGTCATCAGCATCAGGATAAATCTTGAATCGGTCAATTTTAACACAAACCATCACAGCATTTCAATGATGACCTATTAATTTGAGATATTTTCATTATCCATGCTTGCTTAATTCTCTGTATTGAGGAAGTACCCATATAAATATGGCTATTAATCCTCTATCTCGAACCATTTTGAGACCCCAAATTGGCAAATTAACCTCCAGTTTCAAACGATACCAATTGTTCTAAATTGGAAGCTAATCAATATCTAACGACAACAACCAACAAACAGCAGGAACAACAAAAGAACAAAAAATAAAAACAGAGCGACAAAGAAAGGAAAAGAATGGTACTTAAATGAAAGAGGAGGGACCGATCTATTCATCCATGGCACCTGTGTTTCGAGCTAATATCGGAGGCCGCCATGATCGTAGAAGGTAGTGCAGCAAAAACTATTTCTCTGTCTTGGGAATCTCCATACAGAAGAGAGAGCGTATTTTTTATTGAAAAGAGAGAGCATATGAAAAGGTGCAATTTTAACAGTATGGATATAATTGTAAAATATAATAGTTATTTCATCTATATCTGTTTTTGATGATATAACACATACATCCATGCTTACCACAAATAGTAAAACATATTGGCTTTAATCAAAATGATTTTCACACGGGATTTCAATTTATTAGAATTGATTTTTCAAGATTTTATTAGATTTTGTAACATTTTATAACATGAAAATTCTGATTAAATGACATCAATCTGTTTTAATAAAAAAAAATGAAATGAAACAAAATTCTTGCGTGAAAAAAGTGATTCTAACCAGGGCCGTTGTGTGACATATCTGGAAGAGGGTCACATGGACATCGGAAACCAAATCCTGTGCCGCGCTGTAATACTATGATTTTATGTTATGTCTGAATTTTGTTTTCTTTGACTTAGTGATTTAATTTTTTTTGTTGATTATTTTATTGTGTGATGCTTGAAAATTATTTGGTTGTTCAAATATATTTAGAAATGCTAATTTGCATTTATTTTGTCAATGACTAGTTGATTTTTTTTTAAGAAAGGGGCATATTGGTTTGTATAAGTGGATATTACATTTGTACTTCCTAGTTAAAGCTTGTTATGGTTCATTCTCATTTGTATATATTCTGTGTGGGACCTTATTGTCATAATCATTCTGATATGGTCAGATCAGGATACGGGCCTAATAGTTACGAAAGGCCTCGTGTAAGGCCTTGTTAGAGAAAGGAGCCCACGAATCGTTATGATGAGGGTGGGTCCGAGACCGTTGCGCTCAGAGTGGGGCCAGGAACCGTTAGAGAGAGCTCACACCAGTGGGCCCCCTAGAGGAAACGGCTTCTGGGCACGGATGTCCTTTCCACAACGGCCGCAGGATGTTCTGTGACCTTTGAGCAGTAGTCGTTCAGGAGACCTCGACTCAACCTCGCACTCATCCTCGCTCGGATGAACGTTGGCCACAGGCGAGGAAAGAACATGTCGAGGTTGAGAGAGGTCCTAACGACCTTCTTGTCGCAGTCAAGAAGAGAGGATGAGAACACTATGAGGCCACAAAAGATCCGATGTGATGAGGGACCACCAGATAGTTATAAATAGGAACCCCCTCCCATAGGGAAAGGGGGTGAGACATTCTGTAAACAAAAAGATCCATATATGAAATAAAGAAACTCTTACTCTTCTTGATCAAAATACTTTGTTGAAACCTATGAGCTAGATTTAGGGTTATCAACTGGCGCCCACCGTTAATTACAGGAGCTCATCCTAACAATCGAGAAACACGACCTTTTTTCTTATTGTTTGAGCTCCAATTCGCATGAAAGGGAGTAGGAATATTCATCCAAAAAAGTTAGACTTTAGTACACCATCAACAAAAACTATGGCAACCAGCACTGCAACCTTCAACACTCCAGCTACAACCCCACAACCTCCACCTCCCGGAACAGAGCAAACTTCCGATCAATCCGTTAGCATTTCCTTAGCCCCAAGACACAACCCCACTACCATCACCAATGCTGCTTTACATGACATGCGCAATTATCAACCACCACCACATGTTCTCCCTTTTACAATGCCTTCCCTTACACCCTCCTCCGTCCACAGCAGTCACAACCGTCAACCGCAACCGCCCCTTCCTCAGCAGTCTCAGGCCCCCCGCGATCCACCGTACCAACCTCCAGTTATTACCCCACCTCCCCCTCAGCAATATCCCTACCAACACCCCATATTCCCAGCTGATCAATCAGGGGTACCAGCCCAACCATCCAATCAGACACACACCCGACTGTCCAATAGAGAGGAATTAGCTTTGCACAGCGAAGACTACAGACCGCAGCCGTCTCACAGGCGTCCCCAATACACCAACATCTCCAATCATTCCCGCTCTCATACAAGAGGTCGCTCCAAATCTCGTTCACGACGGTCCAAAAGACGATCACCATCTTCGGGATACGGTACTCATAGTTCGAGCGAGCTGTCTTCCCGTAAGTCCCCTTCCAGGAGGCGTCGCGGTCGATACAGCACTTCAACTAGATCCTCATCTCCAAGTCTTTCTCAAACAAGTGACACTAGCGACGGGAGATCCAAACCGCGCACTCACCGTTTACGCAAAATCCCCTGGAAGCGACATGGTAGCCCTTCGCCTCCTCGTGGAGCCTTGGCTCGACACTTATACAAAGGAAAGGCCCTTCGTCTCAAGGATTTTGCCAGCCTCGACAAGTACCCTGCTTATCCAGCTCATGATGCTCGAGCCTTTGTTAATACCTTCCGGGAGTCTATGCTCATCACTGGAGCATCTGAACGAACCATGTGTCTCGTTTTCCCTACACGATTAGAGGGAGTTGCTTGGGAATGGTATGCGCAACTTCCTCCTGGCTCGGTGTCCAGTTACAGAGACCTTACCACCAAGTTCCTTAAAAGGTTTGCTAGTGTTCGAGCACCCCCCAAAACATGCATGGACCTCATGAGCATTCGACAACACCCTTCTGAGCATACCCGAGATTACCTCGATCGATTTTCCATCGAAGCCAACAAGTGCGGAGACTATCGGGAGGACATGGCACTGTTAGCTGTGCAGCGCGGGTTACTGGAAGGACCCGTCCAGTGGGCAGCAATGACGGAAAAGTTCCCTGATTTCGCTGCATTCAGAGAACGGGCTGAACACCTTATTCGCGCAGAGGAGCACATCGCAGCCATCCAAGGTTATCGTCATAACACATTCGCTGCACCATATAACAGACAAAGCACATCCCCCAGGAAGCCACAGCGCCCAAGTTCACCTCGTGATCGTCAGCGCAGTCGTTCCCCACGTCCTCGACGTCGAGATGCTAAGCCTTCCAGACGAAACCGTGGCCGTCGCACTAACTCTGCAGAAGACAATGCGCCATATTATAAAATGTACCACGTCACAACAGAGCCTCAGGATCGCGTGTATGATAGAATCAAGCATAACAAGGAGATGAGAAGGGCACCACCCATTACCAGGACCGAAGTCTTCGACAGGAATAGCTATTGCGAGTATCATGGCAGCAGCGGACATCGTACCAAGGATTGCCTTAAGCTCAAGGATGAGATTGAAAGGTTAGTGCGCC
Organism: Rhynchospora pubera; assembly: GCA_028095005.1. Taxonomy (NCBI): domain Eukaryota; kingdom Viridiplantae; phylum Streptophyta; class Magnoliopsida; order Poales; family Cyperaceae; genus Rhynchospora; species Rhynchospora pubera. Next base: position 348,769,726 of record CM051459.1, on the reverse strand, counting down.
AGACAAACATCCTTGAACATTTTTTGGCAAAGGATAACAAGGGCAAAAGGAAGATGCAACACCTTCATGATTCGGGGACCAATGCAGACGATCGTCGCACTGAGCATCCCAGTAACCCGCGGCCTCAAACAACCGCATCTGACAGACAGCAACGCCTATCCCCTCCACCAGTGATGTTCATCGAGGGTAAAGCGAATGATAATCCCCGGAGGCAGCAACCTTTTCACGTCCTCCAAATTGAGCACAGATCAGAATCTACCCAGGTCATCTCATTTGGTCCGCATGATTATGACGGTGTTCAGCTGCCTCACGACGATGCCATCGTTTTAATGCTCCGAATTAACGGTATTCGGGTAAAGCGAATCCTCGTTGACACAGGCAGTTCCGCCGATGTGATGTACTTTGATGCTCTCAAAAGAATGGGCCTAGGAAAATACCCCTTGCAGCCGATGACGACATCACTTGTTGGTTTTACGGGTGACAAGTTGAAGCCTTTGGGGACCATCGATTTGGACGTCTCGTTCGGGGACGCACCCCGAACGGTGGTCTCTAGCGTCCGCTTCATCGTGGTGGACGCCCCATCCGCCTACAATGTCATTTTGGGACGCACTTCCCTTAACAGCATCGGAGCGGTCGTTTCCACTCCGCACTTGATGATTAAATTCCCAACCCCACAAGGAGTGGGTATAGTAAAAGGAGAACAACAAATGGCCAAGGAATGCTACCGGATTACAATGGCACCCCAGATCGCTCACATTGAGCGATCTAGGAAACACCGCCAATTCGTGGCCAGCCTAGGCGAACTCAGCACAGAACCGCCAAAGACCCCGTCAACAGAAGCCATGGAAGATACGGAACCAGTCGTCTTACGAGACGGACAAGTAACTCAACTTGGCACCCTGTTACCTGCAACAGACCGACACATGGTAAGAGCGTGTTTGATCGCCAATAAAGACATTTTTGCCAACGAGGACGACACGATGCCAGGTATCAACAGGGCCATCGCAGAGCATCGTATTGATACTTATGAAGAAGCACGTCCAGTTCAGCAAAGAAAGCGCAAGTTAGGTCTGGAAAGGAGGAAGGCTGTACAAGACGAGGTGGATCGATTACTTAGGGCAGGGGCCATAAGGGAGGTGGAGTACCCTCGGTGGTTGGCAAACCCCGTCTTGGTGCGCAAGTCCAATGGAAAATGGCGCATGTGTATCGATTACACTGATTTGAATAGGGCTTGCCCCAAAAAGCCCTTCCCATTACCAAGCATCGATGCCATGGTTGATTCTACCGCAGGCTTCAAATACCTCAGCTTCATGGATGCTTATTCCGGATATAACCAGATACATATGCACCCCGATGATGAAGAGAAAACAAGCTTCATAACTGAGCAAGGATTATTTTGCTATAAAGTTATGCCATTCGGTCTCAAGAATGCAGGAGCTGAGTATCAGCAGATGGTGAACAAGGTTTTTAAAGCTGAATTGGGCGAAATCATCGAGGCGTACATTGATGACATGGTTGTCAAGAGTTGTACTGGCGAGGAGCATGTGCAGCATCTCAACATGATATTTCAAAGAATGAGGGATGTCGGCATGCGCCTCAATCCGAAGAAGAGTTTCTTTTGCTTGTCTAGTGGAAAATTTTTAGGTTACATTGTGTCTGAACGAGGCATTGAGGTGCATCCCAGCAAGTGCCGAGCTATCATTGACATGGAAGCTCCCAGCACTGTGAAAGAAGTGCAAGAACTTACAGGGCGGATAGCCGCGCTGAATAGATTCATAGCACGCTCGGGAGAGGTTTGCAAACCTTTCTTTCAGACTATCAAGAAAGCCAAAAAATTTGAGTGGACCCCGCAATGCCAGGAGGCATTCGAGCAGATAAAGACTTACCTATCCAGTCCACCAATAATCAGCAGGCCAACCAAGGGAGAAACTTTATATCTATATGTCAGCGCTTCAGCGGTCGCAGTTAGTGCGGCCTTGATTCGAGAGGAAGACGGAGTACAAAAGCCTGTATACTTCGTATCCAAGGTACTGCGCGATGCCGAAGAAAGATACTCAACAGTCGAAAAGGGCGCTTTTGCCGTACTTGTTGCAGCCAGGAAACTGCGCCCTTATTTCCAGGCGCATCCGATTAAAGTGCTCAGCGATCTTCCCTTGAGAAAGGCTTTAGGTAATCTCGATGTATCGGGACGACTTTTAAAATGGGCAGTGGAGTTATCAGAATTCGACATTTCCTTCTTGCCTAAAGCAGCATACAAGGGACAAGTGCTGGCAGACTTTGTGGTAGAAAGTACAGGAAGGACAGAAAAAAGGGATCAGGAGGCTTTGTGGCATGTTCATGTCGATGGCGCCGCCTCTGAACGGGGGTCGGGCCTCGGAGTACAGATCAAAGGACCCAAAGGAGAACTCTTTTATTACGCCATTCACATAACTTTCCCTGTCACCAATAATATGGTCGAATATGAAGCATTGATTGCGGGTCTGCGGCTGGTAGAGGCAGTTGGTGCGACTAAAGTCAGGGTATACATGGACTCCCAGCTCGTGGTACATCAGATCAATGGGCAATACGAGGTGCACGACCCTACCTTGGCGAAATACTTAGAAAAGGCCAAAGAGGTCTTCGCAACATTTGAAGAAGTCACGATCGAACATGTTCCGCGGGGAATGAATGAAATCGCAGACGCTTTGTCCAAATTAGCAAAGGGATCGGACATGAATAGCGACACACCTATCACCATCATGGAAATACCTGAAGCTTGCATTACAGCAACGGAACCCAAAGTTTTGCCAATCAGTGCCCAGCTCGAATGGTACACCCCTATCTGGGACTATCTAACCACAGGACAGTTACCAACGGACAAACTTGCTGCGCGAAGGATTAAGAGATGGGCGCCCGAGTTTACCATCTTGGAGGGGGAATTATTGAAAAAGGGATATCGCAAGCCCTGGCTCGTTTGCATCAGTGAATCGCAAGGCAGAAAGCTGATTGATGAGGTACATGGTGGCATATGTGGCAGCCACCAAAGCCCTTACACCATTGACAAACGCATTGAAAGGGAGGGCTATTTCTGGCCAACCATGAGAAAAGACATGATCGACGTCGTGCGACGGTGTGAGCGATGCCAATACCATTCTCGTGTCTCACGAAGGCCTCCTGCCTCTCTGAACACCATTGCAAGTCCCTGGCCTTTCGATGTATGGGGGATAGACATCCTAGGCCCCTTCCCGACAGCAAAAGCCAATCTGCGTTTCTTAGTCGTAGCGGTCGAATATTTCACTAAGTGGATAGAAGCAAAACCACTTGCCCTGATAACCTCCCCACGAATAGCTGACTTTGTCAAGCACAACATCGTCTACCGATATGGCATACCTCATACCATCATATCTGATAACGGTCGGCAGTTCACAGGCGCGCCATTTCAAGATATGTGCGAGGGTTTCGGAATACTCTCTCTCTTCTCTTCAGTCAGTCACCCTCAGACCAATGGATTAGCTGAGGTTTCCAATCGAACCATATTGGAAGGACTTAAGAAAAAGGTGGAGGGCAGCAAAGGAGCATGGCCCGACTTCCTTGATGAGATCCTATGGTCCTACAACACCACCCCAAGAACTGCAACTGGACGATCCCCCTTCGCCATGGTATATGGAATGGAGGCAGTCACCCCCATGGAAATTGTGCAGCCCACATTGCGCACCATCGCTTATGAATGGACCAAAAATAATGAGAAAAAGTTGGTGGAACTTGAAACGATTTATGAGCTGCGCGAAGAAGCGCGTGCAAGGATGGCCGAATATCAACGAAAAATGCGCAAAAACTTCGACAAAAAGGTCGCCCCAAAACACTTCCAACCAGGTGATTGGGTATTGAGGAGTGTGGAAGCAACTGGAAAACACATCGGAAAGCTCGATCCCGCTTGGGATGGCCCTTTCATTGTGACTCGATCCATAGAAGGGCGAGCGTACAGGTTGCAAGACTTAGCAGGACGCGACCTCCCCAATGCCTGGAATGCTGTTCATCTGCGCAAATTTTACAAGTGACCAACAACCCCCCCCCCCCAAGCAATTGACTTCGATGGAGCAGTACCGTAGCATAGGCCTCCAAAGACGAAGCCAATTAGTTAAAATTTGTACCTTTTTCCATGCTGTTTAATTTCTTTTTAAGCAATGAAGGGAACTTTGTACCTAATCTGCATATCAAAGTGTACTTAGCCAAAATTCAGTAAAATGTTTTCTTTCCACGAGTGACAAATGGTCTTTACTTTGGAATTCATTGTTGCAAATTTTTCATGAATGACTTTGGAATTCATTGTTGCAAATTTTTCATGAATGACTTTGGAATTTATTGTTGCAAATTTGCCACGCGCAGTCTGCCATCACAACAGACCTTAGCCGCATAGCCATGCGCAGTCTGCCATCACAACAGACCTTAGCCGCATAGCCATGCGCAGTCTGCCATCACAACAGACCTTAGCCGCATAGCCATGCGCAGTCTGCCATCACAACAGACCTTAGCCGCATAGCCATGCGCAGTCTGCCGTCACAACAGACCTTAGCCGCATAGCCATGCGCAGTCTGCCGTCACAACAGACCTTAGCCGCATCGCCATGCGCAGTCTGCCATCACAACAGACCTTAGCCGCATCGCCGTGCGCAGTCTGCCATCACAACAGACCTTAGCCGCATAGCGCCATGCGCAGTCTGCCATCACAACAGACCTTAGCCGCATCGTCATGCGCAGTCTGCCATCACAACAAACATTAGACACAAAGTTATCCGTCCCCAGTAACGCTGGCCAACATTAATCCTACGATTTGAGTAATCGGTCATACGTACAAATTTAACCAAATTTAGCAAAGCCTTGCCATCAAAAAAGCAGATATTTGCTCCCCGAAACGTACGGCGGAATTTGAGGGTATAACCCAACTGCCCCGGGCCACAATTAGTATCCAGCATTTAATACGTCAAGTTTCGCATTTATTTCAACATGACAAGAGGGGGCCCACCATTGTCGGTGCCGGGACACCTATAAATAGACGGGTTACCCCACAAACACTTTCATCCCAAGAACCCCCATTCTTCTTTCCTCTTCCCACGATCTTAAACGCCATCTTTCTTCCTTAAGATACCAGACACAAATAAGAACTTGAGAAAAAAAAATGGCAAAAAAAAAAAAAAAGGGGAAGGAAAGAGAGAAAAGAGTAGGAGGTATAGTAAAGCAGCTGATGAGTTCGGGAAGGTATAGTAGAACAGCTGAGGTAAAATCCCTTCAGTTGTATGCTAAACCTTCCCTATCGACGGGTAGCCTTGCTTGACCGTGTGCGCAAGCAAGACATCCGTCGAGTGGGTTTGGGCGGCTGAGCAGAGAGTAAATGAAAATAACACAACTCAGCCGTTTCAAGCCCACATAAACGAAGACGACGACGGTGACAGAGCGTTATTGCAAGCTTGGCCCTCAACGCAGGCGGCCCTACCATATCTAAATTAGAGGTCGCCCTCGCATAGCCGATCGCCAACCGTCAACGACAGATGGGGAATGCTCGGCGCGAGAGAGAGGGCAAGCTTATATCATGGGTCAATTCCTTTGGAGAGGAAGGAGAAAGATCGCCGCAGACACCTCGTCAAAGGAGGTATCAACTTCGACGCCAATAAATGGCGCGGCGATGCACACTTTCTACATAACCAAGGGAGCCCAGTCCAAGCAACGTCGTCTTCAAGCGTGATGGTAAAAGAGAGTAGCTCTCCAGTCGACCTCCATCACGATAGAAGGGGAGTCATAAGGACAAAAGAAAGACAACATCCCTTATGTGCAATGACTCCTCGCCCTCCCTTTAGCTAGGAAAGAAAGTCAACATCCCTTAGCCTCGTTAGGCATGTATCACCCAAGATATGATATGATGTACTTTAATAATGTACTTTTATGGAATATAATGAGTTCAAGCCTGTTCATACATCATTCTTTCCTTTTAAATTACTGCCTGCATGAGATTCATTAACTTCTTTTAAATGAGTTCAAGCCTGTTCACACTCAGCGCCCTAACATCGTCGATTTCCTTACTTTGTCAAACGCGCACTCTTGCTTACGTCTCACAATGAGTTCAAATCTTAGTATTTTTATGAATATAATGAGTTCAAGCCTGTTCACACTCAGCGCCCTAACATCGTCGATTTCCTTACTTTGTCAAACGCGCACTCTTGCTTACGTCTCACAATGAGTTCAAATCTTAGTGTTTTTATGAATATAATGAGTTCAAGCCTATTCACACTCAGCGCCCTAACATCGTCGATTTTCTTACTGTTGTCAAAAACGCACTCTTATTTACGTTTCACATGAGTTCAAATATTTTTCCGCGCATTAACTTCGTTGCTCCTTTCGTTCTGCCATGTGATGTTTACCGTCAAAATCCTGACTTACTCAAACATCAACAAATCGCAGTGACAATACACAACAACAAAACGATCAGACAATCCAAGACACAGCAACAAAATAATTACACAATCAAGTCACACAAGACAAGTCTTTTAAAGAGAATACCATAATCCAAAAGGTCCACATCTACATAGTAACATACAACAAGTAATGAAACTTGGAACAGTAACTCATGGCTCCCCATCTACATCGCCGCCTAAAGAGCCACCAGGGAGACTAAAATCACTTAGCTGGAGATCTGGATGCAACAAGTTATACTCCCGTTGTTCATTCAGCATCTGGTCAAATTGTTCGGAAATGTTAAGCGACCCGGCTCCCTCGGCATGATGCGGGGAAAGGCGAGCAAGATCTTCAGCTAAATCGACAACAGGTCCAGCCTCCCCAAAGGTGTTTACCCCCGCAGACCTCTCTTCGTCCGATCCACCCTCTTCGTCGTCTTCAGCCTCAATTTCCTCCCTTGAAGGACGAGCTATGTCGGAGGGCCAAACAGCGCCAGAGCTGGACCAAGGGTAGCGCGGAGTCAAGAGAGGTTTCGTCACTTCCATACCTAGCTCGACCACTCGATCACCTTCCTCGTCTTGACAAATGAGATCGCCACTTTCTTCGTCCCAGCGACACTGCGATAGAGCGACGTCCGGCTCTGGCGCAGGGTCCATAATCCCAAACTCCTCCCGGGTGAACGGATAGTACTGGCGCAATTGATCACACTTCAACTTCAACATGTAATGAAGACCCCCGCAAACAAGGCGGGTAGCTGCAGCTTGGGCTCCCGTGGATCGAAGGAAGGCCTGAAGAAAGTCATGGGAAGAGCGGACTTCACCCTTATCAATGCAAATCTCTTTGCCCTTGGAAGTGGCAGGAAGAGACTTCAACCTTTCTATCTCGGTTTGCAGCTCAGTAAGGCGAACAGAAGATTCTTGCAGCAGCGAGGAGGTCTGAATAACCTCAGAATGTAGCCGGGCCTTTTCAGAAGCTAGCTGATCCTTTTCAGATGTCAGCTGGTTCCTTTCGGCCTTCATCTGAGACACCTCTTCACCTAGACTTGCCAATTCTTGGTCCTTCTTCTGAAGCTCGCTTAGCAGCTCCTCAGTTTTCCGCTCCAAAGCCCCGTTGGTCGACTTCAACTTCGCCAACTCATTTATCCGTTCTTTCTCCTGGCGCGCTACCTTCTCGCACGTTTTCTTCCAGTCAGATATGGCCCCATCTCGTTGGAGAATAAGCTCTTTGGCCTTATCCAATTGTTTGTCGCGCTGGTCCAACGATATTTGCGCCGCCGACAGTTGATTCTGAAGATCAACATTAACGCGGGAGGCACGACCCAGCGTCTCAGACATCAGATCTTTGTCCGCTTCAGCAGCCTGTGCGCGAACCAACAAAGTGTCTTGAGCGGCGGCAAATTTTTCAAACAACGCAGTCATCTCAGCCTTGTCTTCGTCAGAAGCGCGCTTCGCAAACGAGAACTGCGACAGATCCACTTTAAAGCCCCAGTCCGACTCTTGCTCTCCACGAAGCACACGAAGTTCCTTGTCGATTTTGGCATTCCTTTCGGCCAAAGAAGATAGGGACTTCATCCAAGCACTCCCAAAGTTGCGAGAATGACCGTGAACGCTTGCCTGAAGACATCCCAACTCCATCAGTAAAGAATGCATTCGCATGAACTTTTCCTCCATTGATAGGCCAGTAAGCGCATTACTAATTTGTGGACATAAGTCCAAGGACACACGATGCAGGGAGGCAGCAAGACGAGGCACCTATGCAATGAAATAACTTCGTCAGTTTTTCAAAAAGAACAAAAAAAAAAAAAAAAAAAATGAAGAAGAAGAAAAGGGTTAGGCGAGCTAAGCAAGAGTGAAAACCTGAATCTTGGAAGGATCCATGTCTATACCAGGGAGGCGCAGAGAAACCTTCTCATCTTCATAAATTTTCCTGACGCGAGCTGCGCGCCAGGAATCGTCCGGAGTAGTTAGGCGACGCTGGGAGGAGGATGAAGGGTGAGCCGACGCAGATTTCTCACCAACAGATGCCTTCCCAGATGCCCTTTCAAATGATTGCCCCGGGGCAGTAGGCACCGCTAATTCATCGCCAACAGACGACCCTGGGAAGTCTGGAGGAGTAGGCGAGGAATGTTTCGACGAACCTTCGACACGCTTCCTCTTTTTAGTTTCCTTTGCCGCCGATCCTACCGCGGCCAACACCCTATCCGTGGGGGCTTTCTCTAATGAATGCGCGGTTTTGGGAAGTTGAGAGGTGCGAGAAGAAGCGGGTTTAGAACCCTTAGAGCCGCCCCCCTTAGCAATTTTAAACATCGCAGAAGCTTTGGGGGGGGGAACGGACGCCTTCTTGGCAGGAGAAACCTTTGCAACAGTAAGAGCTTTTGCAGTGGGAGACTCGATCGGTGGTGGCGACCCTTCTCCTTCCTCTTCAGGTGGAGGGGAATAGTTAAGTTGCTGCAGGGGAAGCTCCTCGTCTGCGCCATCATCAGGCTCGATGCACTCAGCGAAGGTGCGGTCATCCGGTACAGGGCTCCCCCCATCCCAGCACAAGTGGTAACCCGCCTGAGAGGTCCTCTTCAAATGAGAGATTATGGCATGCTCATCCTCAGCAGGTTCTGGGAATTCTACCTTGGTGAACCCAGTAGAAGTCATGTTCCAATCCAAACAGATGCCCATTCCATCCATCAGGGTCCCTCGACAGAAGGCGAAGTTCTCTTCCTAGTTGCCTATTTTTCTGGGTTTATTGGCGAACACGCGATTCACAGTTCTGATGGTGCAGAATTCATTATGACGGCAAAATTTAAAGAAATGTCCGAACAGTCCTACCGTGGGGGTGATCTTAGCCTTAAAACCTAGCTCTGCAAAGTTCACCGTAAGCAAACGCTCGAAAGAAGTGATGCAGCACCAGGCAACCGGAAGAAGCTGGCCTGGAGGAATTTTTACCATATTAAGAAGTGTGCATTGAAACGGCGACAAGGGTAGGCGTATTCCCCACCATGCAGATCTGGCAAAGAGCACCCTTCCCTTTGAAGTTTCAAAGGGACGATCCAATTTATCCGCTCCTTCTATATGCAACTCGCTCTCCTCGGGATCATCAAAAACCAAACTCCTTTTGAACTTGACTACTTTTGAGTCAATCCAAGGATTAGATTCGAAACCCCTGGACGTTGGGAACTTGCTCCTAATCTTCTTAGAGTCTGAACTCCTGAAAACCTTCTTAGGCATGGCGGGGCTAAGCAACAAAAAAAAAAGATTTAAACAAAACAATAGTGAGAACAGGCGAGAAGGCCATGACAAAAACAAAAGTAATAGAAAGAATAGCAAGAACGAGGAAAGGGTTAATACCAATATTCAGTGGTCGCCGTCAGGCAAAGACAGAAGAAGAAGGAGAGAAGAGAAACAACGATAAAAGTTCACCAGAGCAAAGGGAAGAAGAAGATACTTGCAGGGGCACAGAGAATGTACTGAAAGCAGAGAGAGAGACAAATGAAGGTTTGAAATCTATATAAAAGACACGTCTCTTCGGTTCTCCCGCCTAGAAGGGAACTTTATCTTTTTCAAATTCCAACGAGAAGACAAATCGTCGCGACTCGATCCCCCCCAAAGGATGCAATGATGGGAAGATCTTGTAGGATCCCTATAGAAGATCTTGTGGCCCCCGCTTTCTTTCATTATATTATTAAATTCACCGAATATTTCTTCCAACCTCGTATGAGGGCTCGACCATATCAACCTTTATTGTGCAACTGCGCCTGGCGGGTTCGGATACTAATTAACATCATTACTGTGCGACCGCGGCGGATGAATTTGGATGCCAGCAAACACCCTCTGAGGGCTTGCGGATTTTAAGGACCTCACAGTTTCCGTCGTCTTCTTCCTTCCAAAGAATTTAACCAATAAGTAAACAATCGCTCAAACATCGCCTGAAGCCCAATGACGCCACCTAGGAGTTGCCATAAAGAGCTTCAGATAAAATACAAGCATTTATCAGAAGCTCGAGGGCTAATGATATGGTCAGATCAGGATACGGGCCTAATAGTTACGAAAGGCCTCGTGTAAGGCCTTGTTAGAGAAAGGAGCCCACGAATCGTTATGATGAGGGTGGGTCCGAGACCGTTGCGCTCAGAGTGGGGCCAGGAACCGTTAGAGAGAGCTCACACCAGTGGGCCCCCTAGAGGAAACGGCTTCTGGGCACGGATGTCCTTTCCACAACGGCCGCAGGATGTTCTGTGACCTTTGAGCAGTAGTCGTTCAGGAGACCTCGACTCAACCTCGCACTCATCCTCGCTCGGATGAACGTTGGCCACAGGCGAGGAAAGAACATGTCGAGGTTGAGAGAGGTCCTAACGACCTTCTTGTCGCAGTCAAGAAGAGAGGATGAGAACACTATGAGGCCACAAAAGATCCGATGTGATGAGGGACCACCAGATAGTTATAAATAGGAACCCCCTCCCATAGGGAAAGGGGGTTAGGCATTCTGTAAACAAAAAGATCCATATATGAAATAAAGAAACTCTTACTCTTCTTGATCAAAATACTTTGTTGAAACCTATGAGCTAGATTTAGGGTTATCACATTCTATAGTCCATTTATTCAATCTTGCACCATGTTCAACCGAATTATAAAATATTTCATCTAGAAAGGTCCATCTAGTCAACTCCTCGGAAGTTCTTTCTTTTCACACGTTATCACACTCCACCCATGTCATTTTCTTTTCTTCCCAAATCGAGTCATCTTCCTCTTACAGTAACGCACCAGATCTCAACACCAAAAAAAAAAATCCAAGCAAAAATTATAGAAAATTGAGAAATTGATAGTGAAGCAAGCTCTTTCAACTTCTTGCAAAAATCGAAATTTTGGGTTGTTGCTTCTGATTCGGATTCTCTTCAAGGATCATCGAGGAAGTAAGAATCACCATTTATCTTTGGATGAGCGGGAATAGAGAATAGGAATAAGAAATTTCGATTTGCGTGCTTATTTTTATTCTTGTGCAACCCAAACAACACAAGAATAAGGAATAAGGACCCTTATTCTTATACTAACAAAACCATAGTATAAGAATAAGAAATAAGGATAAGTACGCAAACCGAAATTTCTTATTCATATTTCCTATTCTCGACTTATTCCGTTGCATCCAAACACAGTACTTATATTATTTTTTTGATTCCTGGTTTGGGACTTAGTAATTTTTGTTGTTTATTGTTAAAACTAGATGTGATATTAAAGTTAGGGTTTCATAGAATTTTCACCATCTGTTGGAGCCGAGTTCCAAATTAGGGGCAGCAACTTTAAGTGCAAAGTGGATTGTTACTAGAGATTTGAGTACTATCACTTGTCAAGACTTTTCTCCTTGCTGAAAATTTTCTTACAATCTCTTTGAAAATCAGTCAAGTATCAGATTTGGAAGTTTCAATTATCTTCATTAGTTGATTTCAAGAATAACTTGAGACTGATTTTAGTGCTGGTATGTACTGCTGGAATTTCAGTTCATTGTTGTCTTTCTTTATTTTCTGGTAATTAGGTGCTGAAATTTCAGTTTATATAGCTTCTTTTATGTATTTACTATTGAGGGTATTGCTGGAATTTCAGTTTATACTCCTGAAATTTCAGTTTGTGTGTTGTTTTTATTATGTATTTGCTGGTAAATAGGTGCTGGAATTTCATATATTTTGTTGCTGAACATTCATGGGCAGTTTTGATAATTATCGTACCTAAAATCTGAAACTCTACAACTAAACTTTGGTTGGCTATGGTGTATAAATTTTCAACGGGTTCATTTTGTATTAAACTGAAATTTATCTCTGAAATTAATTTTCTAAATCATTTTATTTTGGATTTTTGCAAGGATGATCTGAAACTGAATGTATATTGCAGAAATTTTAGTTTGTGTTGTGTTTTGATTTTCTTGTAATTAGAACTAAAGAATTAGACAATTAAATAATAAAGGGTCATAGCGTGTAAAAACGTGTATAGTATATGATCCCCTTTGTGGTGGAATTTTTGTTGCCGCTTGACACAAATTAGAATAGTTTAAAGTAAGTCAACACCCATTAACTAGTTGGGCTTTATCTAATTACTTTATGTATATTGGTATATGGTACCAGTAAGGATATTTGTAAATTAGTTATAACCAAGTACTGACTACATTTCAATTCCAGTTAGAGGTTGTTTGAAAATGGATTTTCATTGCTTTCTTGTTTTGCTGTTTGAGTAAGGACTTAACTTAGAACTTATTTGTGTAGAATGGGGTCGAGTGTCGGAACGGGTGTCGCCGATACTTCAGAGAGGCACTAGGCTTTTTTGCTTGATACTTGCTGTTGACCCTAAAAATTAAGCCCTGAAAACCAAAGTACAAAATACAACTTCAAGACAAAACCAAATTGCGAAAGCCAGAAGTCAAACAGCCAAAACTCAAAATCAAATTACCAAAAATACCAAACAAACTCCAAAAATCCTCAAAATTTACCCAAAAATTCCTTAAGAAATATGGTGATTTATCATAATTTTTAAACCCCAAAAATACCCACACAAATGCCAAATTTTGCAAACAAACCCAAAAAGTTCACAAAATTACTAAAATAAATCCATAAGGAATTTTCCAAAACCAGTTGAACTCACCCAAAAAGTTCACAAAATTTTCCAAAATAAATCCATTAGATTCCTTATATTGTTCTAAACTCACCCATAAATTTTCATCAAAAAATACCCATGGGAAGACCCCCAAACAATTTATTTTGTTTCAGCCATAAAGAAATAAAAGAAAAGGCATGAAAATCAAGTGAAAATCCCACAAAAATCAGAAGACCCTGTCGGGTGCGCCCATTGCAGAGGATCCCAGGGAGGCCAAGTGTGTCGCTGCCCCCTGGATGAGTTACTGTTTGTGTTTAAAAAAGTTGTGTGCGCCTGTTTCATACACCGAAGGTTCACACCTCTTCAATGGTTTGCATTGGCTCACAGAAGAACAGACACGCCTATCTCACTCTGTCTTGCGCTGGCCCACCTGCAGAGTCGCCCCTCCCAGAGTAAAAAGGAGAAACAGAAGAGGAGGGCTGCGATTTCTTACCGTGAAGGCCAGGTGAAAAAACGAGTGAAGGGGAAAAGCTCGGCGACGTGGCTCCTTCTCCATCCACAAACTCAAAACCAGAGCCCTGCCCATGGTTTCGGCGAAACTGGAGCCCTAGCGCAGCCAATGCCAGGCCGTTGGATCAAGATCAGAAGGTGAAGATCCTCATGGCTCAAAACCAAAACCCTAGGAATCTCAGCCTATAAAAGGCCCCCAAATCGAAAGGGAAAGAGGAAAAAAGAGAAAAAGAAAAGCCGCCACCTTGGGCTAGGATTTAGACAACTAATTAAGGAATTAGAAGAGAAATTGGGGAAAAAAGAGAAAAAGAAAAGCCGCCACCTTGGGCTAGGATTTAGACAACTAATTAAGGAATTAGAAGAGAAATTGGGGAAAAAAGAGAAAAAGAAAAGCCGCCACCTTGGGCTAGGATTTAGACAACTAATTAAGGAATTAGAAGAGAAATTGGGGAAAAAAGAGAAAAAGAAAAGCCGCCACCTTGGGCTAGGATTTAGACAACTAATTAAGGAATTAGAAGAGAAATTGGGGCTAGGCATTTCATCAAATACTAGGAAAAGGAAGAAAGAGAGAGGAAATTGAGTGAAGTAAGGCTGTAATCTCCTCTGTACAGATCAAATAAAATAGATTTGAAGTTTCAATTTGTTGTTTTGATTATTTCTTTTCTCCAACTCGGCCACCAAACAATGGTGTGCTTGAGTGCATGTAATACAGCTCTTATGAACCATGGTCTGCAGCGTAGCAGCAGTCATGGTCATAAGATGGCTTTAGAAAAGATGCTTCATGAGGGTTTAGAGCCTAGCTCTTCGCTTCATGGAGTATTCTCATGCCAAATGTAAAGGCAGCCATGGCCATCACTTGAGGGTTGTAGCACAGCTCAACTCTCTTGTGAAGGCTTTAACTTGACATGGTGTTGTGTCAGAGCGCTGGCTCTGGCCTGGCCATGCTCAAGATGTTACCAATCCATAAAATGGCATAAAAATAGTGAAGTCATGTCAAATTCCAACCAGCCCCTTTATATGTGTAATTAGGATAAAAGCTAGGACACAAACGCATAAATAATGTAGATTCAGCATTTCCATAGGAATGCCTTATATTGTTATCAAATAAAAAAATATATATGCATGAATGTACAATCTGGCCAGCAGTAGAAATAAACAAAAATCAAGGTTTCCTTTGCATAAAAACATAAAGATACATACAGGAAAAGTTTATAAATATTATGAGGAACATGTTTATAAAATTTCAGAATTTTTGAATAAGTATAAGGGTGCTTTTCCATTTACTATCTAAAAGGACAGAAAAGATTGCATAAATAAGTGAATATTTTGCCAAAGGAGAGAATATCTCAAAGCTTCTTTTAAACAAACTCCACATGCCTTGTTTAAGCCACTTGTAATTGGTTTTACTGCATTTTATGCAACTCAGACAAAACTATCTCAAAACAGTAATTAAATTGCTAAATGTGAAAAGGTTGCAAATTGTAACAAATGTCAAATTGCTTGTTCTTACATTTGCTGTTAATTTGAACACATGAAACAAGACTAAACATACCTAAATTGAGTGTCAAATCAAATCTTACTGCTGCAAAACGAGTTACATGCAAATAACAATTGGAATGAAAATACACTCTTCTGCCCCATGCTTCACCCAGTAGATTGCGATGATTCAAATTGAAATGAATGCATATACAAACTAAAATCGACTTCCTGAAGCTGTCCAAGTAGTCGCTGGCATCAAAAGATGGCTCGGTAGCCCCCATCAGATGAGTTCATTCCTGTCCAAATGAGAGCTGATGTGTTTCAGTCAAAGTCACTTCTCTCCAAACTTCTCTACGTCAAATTGAACTCATTAATGCCTTCTACATACCTTCTTAAGTATGTACAACCTCCTTCTGGCAGAGAAAGGGAGCTAGAAAAGCTCTAATCGCCATCAATGGTACACGAGGCTCCTCAGGCTCCACAGTGTCGTACAAGCCTCCATGGTCCCAACCAATTGCATGGTCGTGTTCTCCTTGAGATCACAAATCCAACGAAACAAATTTCG
The DNA here is from genome assembly GCA_028095005.1 of Rhynchospora pubera. Taxonomy (NCBI): domain Eukaryota; kingdom Viridiplantae; phylum Streptophyta; class Magnoliopsida; order Poales; family Cyperaceae; genus Rhynchospora; species Rhynchospora pubera. Next base: position 348,754,184 of record CM051459.1, on the reverse strand, counting down.
GCCAAAACGGAGAACAGAGCAGCCATGATTTCGCCGGCGAAGTTTCAGGGGCTTTTCTGCAAAAAAGCCAAAATCTGTTGGGGAAGATGGGTTCAAACCCACGTTCTAACTGATCCTCTGTGGCCAGATCTCGTGTGATGAGTCACTGACACGATTAAACTCATTACACCAAAGCAAACTGATTTAAAATGAATAAACATAAATAAAAGCCACGTCAGCGCCACGCCAGAGCCAGTCAGCTGCCGACTCGCCTTTCTCTGATGACGTGGACCAACCAGAAATTGCCAAATAAACAGAAAACTTCAAAAATTAATTAAAAATAGTAGGAAGCTCAGAAAAATTCAAATAAAATATCCATAAAATCCTAAAAATCCAAATAAACCAAATTCACTGATATTTTGATATGAAAATATGTCAAAGTAGTGGCCTTTTATATTTTTGAAGTATTTTCGCCTTAAAAATGGATTTTAGAAAACTTCTTGAAAGATGCTAAGTATTTTCGAAATAAAATTTCTAATGTGCTATCTTCAAAAAGCTAAGTCTACTTGAGTACAAATATTTTCAAAAGCCTAAGTGATTTCAAAAATGATATCTTCCAAAGTCAAATATCTTCTAAGATTAAATATTTTTAAGTAGAAAAGTACTTTCAAAAGTCAAAGCTACAAAAGGCCAAGGTGAATAAAATCATCAAATATCTCAAGAGAAACATCAAGAAATTAAAAGTCCAAACACGAAACCAAAGTCAAAGCCAAAACCTCTTCGTATGAGGAAAAGTCCCTCACTAAGGTTGAGATCGACCTTAGATGACTGAGAAAATGAATTCTTACGGGCCCCCTTCGTCCAAAGAATTCCATTTTGTTCTCACAAGAAGATCGACTAAGATGATCCCGAGAACCGACTCTTATTAAGAAGACCGATGAAGATGGTCCCTAGGGTCGTTAAAGAACCAACTCTTATTAAGAAGACCGATGAAGATGGTCCCTAGGGTTGCAAAAGAACCAACTTTCGTCGAGTAGCCATTAAAGAGGACCCGAAGGTTGCAAAACTGCTTTTGTTCTCACAAGAAGACCGATTAAGATGGTCCCGAGAACCGACTCTTATTAAGAAGACCGATGAAGATGGTCCCTAGGGTCGTTAAAGAACCAACTCTTATTAAGAAGACCGATGAAGATGGTCCCTAGGGTTGTAAAAGAACCAACTTTCGTCGAGGCCGCCCAAGAGGCTCTGAAGGTTGCAAAACTCCTTCTGTTCTCACAAGAAGACCGACTAAGATGGTCCCGAGAACCGACTCTTATTAAGAAGACCGACTAAGATGGTCCCTAGGGTCGTTAAAGAACCAACTCTTATTAAGAAGACCGATGAAGATGGTCCCTAGGGTTGCAAAAGAACCAACTTTCGCTCGAGGCCGCCCAAGAGGTCCCGAAGGTTGCAAAATTCCTTTCACTCTCACAAGAAGGCCAGTCATAGCCCCGGGAGTTTATCAGAAACAACCTTAAGTGAAGCCTTCCCTTTCATCATCCAGAAACCTCTTCCAAACCAGAAATCCATTTCCTTCTTTTAAGTCAAGTTAGAGGCCTCTTGTTGATCCTTAATTGGGTCCCGTCCATTGAGTTTGGTACCATCAATTAAGTCATCCACTATAGCACTCCATAAGTCTCTTTTCTTAGCCCGTTACGTCAATACCCTTCATGTCCCTTAATCAGAGGTTCCCGTAGGAAACTATGGGGTAATTAACAATAGGGGCTTGCGCCTATTGGAAAGAAAGGACCCGCTAAATCAAGAAACTTCTTTAAGTAGCGACTCTTTACAGGGTTCTCTTGTGTTGAGAGATACCCGCCATGGAGATCGAAACCTTAAGGGAGGTGAATCTAGGCTATGTTCCCATTGTTCTTCGAGAAATCCCTTCGAGGAGAATAATGACGAAAAAGCCGCGACAGATTCTCTGGCACGCCCGGTGGGACCTCTTTTTCCTCTCATCTTTCGGATCTGAAGGGTAATGTAAAAGGCTAGGGAAAGTAAAAAAAAGTGATAAAAAAAATGATAAAATAAATAAATAAATAAATAAATAAATGTAAAACTTCAAATGCATTTGAATCAACAACCCACCGCGTGCGCCAACAGATTCTCTGGCACGCCCGGTGGGACGTCTTTCTCCTCTCATCTTTGGGATTCGAAGGGCGACGTAAGGGCTAAGGAAATTTTAATGAACACTCCTAACGGTAACATTTGAGTTGGTGTTATTGCAGGAAGGAATGACGTTCGCATCAATTGACATGTTCAAGCCAACGGGAGTTCTCCAGATCGGAGGAGTGCCGATCTGCTACAACAACGAGTTCACAATTGGAGGCATGCCGTTTGGACACTCTTATGTGCCCGTCGTTCAAGTCGCCGATGGTACTTTTCAATTGGCCAAAGTCGTGGTGGAGGAATCGCTCGAGGAAGTGGTGGAAGTCTCAAAAATCGTGGAGGACCCTATGGAGGTTGATGTCATCAAGAAGGAAGTATGGTCCATTGTTCCTCACAAGCGAGCTCGTTCAAGCTCAACCTCTTCTCCTCAACGGCGCCAATTCAACCGCCGCTCTCCTTCCAAGAAGATGGTGGTGAAGAAGGTGTATGCACCGATCTCTCAAAACGCAAGAACTATGAAGAAGGTTCAACGGGCCTATAAGAATGAATTGGAGGCAAGGCCCAATTTGCCAGTGAGCAATCCTTTTGCCTCGCTCCGCTTGGTGCGGAAGAACTCACCTGTGGCCATACTCAAGACCATGGAAGAATTCCCTCAAGAATACCAAGCGCAATTTAGGGGAAGAAGTCCGCAAAACCGGCAATCGGTAAAGGAGAGATTGACATTCCCACGGGTATCGGCTCGCGATCGATTGGGGCCGAAGGGTCAAAAGAAAGGATCCTCTTCCGTGCACCAGAGACCGGGGCAAAGGATCAAGCCTATCAAAGAGAGATTGGGGCCCAAAAAGGTGTGGGTACCCAAAGAGAGAGCTCAACCAATGGAGATAGATCAAGAGCCAAGAAATAAAAGGAGACATGTGGCACGGGAGGATGGTCAACTTGTGGTCCACGCCCGAGTTCATATGGTGGAGATTAGTGAAGAGCACGAGATGCACGCTTTTGTGAATATGGCTAGCGATGGAGAAATTCCCTACACCAAGAAAGATAGCAAAGATAGACAAGATCGTGCCTCTTCAAGTCACATTCTACATGGAGAAGGACCAACAGAAGAGGAAGAAGGAGATCTAAATGGCAAAGATCGTTGGCATGAAGGGGAGAAACCGAAACTGATGAGTATTATAGAAAGAAATGAAAAGAAGATGGCGGCTATGATGGATGAAAGAGAAAAAGAAAGAAAGATGTTCAAGAAAATGTACAAGCTTCTCGAGAAGAAGAAATTGCTTGAAGATCTTGAAAAGGAGGGTTCGTCTAGTGAAGAAGAAGATGAGTACAAAGGGAAGGTGCTCAAAGAAAGAAAAAGTATGAGTAGATATGAGTATTCCGATGAGGAAGGAGAGAGGCCTAAGAGAAGACATTCCAAAGAAAGAAGGAATAGGCACAAGTATGAATCATCAGAAGAAGATGAAGAGAAGGCATACCGAAGGTATCTTAAAGGAAGAAGAAATAAAGTGAGATATGAATCGAGTGAAGAGGAAATGCTCGAGCGTAGGCATCGAACTGGGGCAAGAAGGCCCGATTCAACCAAGCAAGTCATTCAAGAGATGATTAATCTGCAGCTTCAAGCCACGGGAGCGGGCCGATTTGCTAATTTGCGCAAGAGATGTGGGAGACCATACCCTAAGGAATACGAGCACATTCCTTATCCTCTTGGCTACCAAGTGCCAAAGTTCAACCTATTCGATGGAACGGGTAAAGAAAGCATCACACCCGACCAGCATCTGATCCAGTTTCGTAATGCATGTGGAAACACCGCTCACGATGAAGCTCTCTTACTCAAGCAATTCTCCCAAAGCCTTACTGGGGCAGCATTTGAGTGGTATTCTTCACTTGAAAATGGTTCCGTTGACACATGGGAAGAGATGGAGGATTTATTTAGAGCCAAGTTCGTCATGGTCAACCAAAGGCTCCTCGTGGCCGATGTCGCGTGCGAAAAGCCAAAGCCGGGTGAAGCACCGCTCGATTACATCAACCGTTGGAGAAACATGCACATAAGGTGTTCTCATCAGATGCCCGAGAGGGAAGCGGTGGAGTTTTTGATAAGGAATCTTGATGATTGGATAAAACGACCTCTCTCGGGTAGCGATATCTACACCTATGAGGACTTGGTGACACGGGTCGCAAGGATAGTGCACATTGGCCCTCCCAAGGAGACTTCAAACTTTAGAAGCGAGCCAAGAAACAAAACACAAGGGCCCATCAAGATAGCGGGTGCTAATGAAGCATCAACGAGTCAAAGTAACGGTCAAAGGAGTTTCCGCAACAACAGCAATAGCAGCAACAATGGTAACGGAAATGGTCGCTCTACCTCCCTCGTCGAACGATTGAGTAGACCTTACTCATTCAAAAAGGAGAAAACGGCCTCCTTACTGAAACAACTCCTAGATGGAAAGGCCATAGAATTGCCGGTGTGTAAAAGGATGGAAGAAATGCACAAGACCAACGATCCAACCTATTGTGCTTTTCATAGAGTCCTAGGTCATCCAACAGGCGATTGCTATGTTTTCAAGAATATAGCGGAAAAGATGATCAAGGAAGGGGACTTGGTTTTGCCCGAGAGTTATAAGCAAACACCCGCTCCGCATGCACAGGCCAATGTGGTAGCGCAAAGAGGCAATCCAAGGCGAAATGTGGAATGCAACGTCATTGTCATAGTAGATGAAGAGGAAGATGAAAAGGAAATGCAAAAAGTGGAAAAGATGAAAGAAAAGAAAAATGAAAATAAAAAGAAGGAAGATGTGGAAGAAAAGAAAGGTGAAGTTGGGAATAGTAATGAAAAGAAAGGTGAAAGTGGAAAAGGAAAAGAAGCGGTGTTAAAGGTTGAAGAAACAAAAGAAGAAAAGGAAGAAATGGTCACTTATTATTATGATGATGAGAAGGATGAGAGTGAAGCGCCATATCAAGGCCTCTTTGCTAAAGGCATGTTTGAAGAAAAAGATTGCCATGTAAACTTGCGGTCGGGCAAAAACATTCCCGAGAGGCAAGTTTCCAAGGAAAGTGAAAAGGTGAAAGGCAAGGCTAGAATCCAAGAAGTGGAAGATGAGCCCAGGCCAAACTACAAGGCAAGAGAAATCAAAGGAGAGTACAATATCTTGGCTCACCTAAGGCGCACTCCCGCACTGATAAGCGTGTTTGAAGCGTTAATGATGTCCAAGGACTTGCGGGAAACAATGATGGAGATGCTCAAAGAGCCCGAGAGGTTTCAGACTTACATGCCCGAAAAGTATATGACCGAGGCCCTTTACAATGAGCCACAAAGCCAAATTACCTTCACGAATGATGATCTGATGAGGGGAACCTCTTGTCACAACAAGCCATTGTACATAACGGGCAAGACTAATGGAAGTCAACTGAGCCGAATGTTGGTAGATCCTGGGTCATCTATTAACATCTTGCCACTGAGTTCACTGAATCAATTGGCCTTAGGTGGGAGACGACTTTCTGATGAAAATGTGTTCATACATGGCTTCAATCAAAATTCCGAGCGAGCCTTGGGAGCCATCACCTTACCAATGAAATTCGAAGAACTTGAAACCTTGGTGAAATTTTACGTAATTGACGCCGATACCTCCTATCGAGCTCTATTAGGAAGACCATGGTTACATGAAAACAGCCTTGTACCCTCCACCCTTCACCAATGCGTCAAGTACATAAGAGATGGTGAACAAAAGATGATTAAGGGTGATGCTCAACACTACGGTGTACACGAAGTAGAGTTGGAAGAGATTGATCGATTTTATGCTCCAACTTCACAAAGAAGCACTTCCCCAACTCTAAGGTCAAGAGTGGCATTTCGTGAAGAGAATGAAGAAAAGATAAGGCTAAAAGAAAGACCAAAGACCTCATGTGCCGTGAAAATTCCCATCTACATAAAGTCATCCGATGAGGAAGATGAAGGTAAAGGCCGACAAGGGAAAATATGCATAAAGAGCGATTCGGAAGAGGAAAAGCAAAAGTCGAAAAGGGCAATTCATGTCTATGACACCGAATCGGATGAGGAGTTCTACGGACGAGGAGAAGATTCGATGGCCATAGAACAAGTGCCCATGGGCTATCATAAGGAGCTTACAACAAGAGAAGTATACCAAATTAAAGAGTTAGAAACCTTTTACGTTCCGCCGAAGGTGGAGAAAGTGAATGGGAGAACAGTGTTTTACAAAGGGATCCTCTTCTATAAAGCTGAAAGTGTAGATTCGTCAAGCAATCCTCTTGGCTCGAATGAATGGGTGAAGTGGTTAAAAGAAGAAGAAGAGAAGTTTGAGAAAATAGAAGTAATGGGATACTACAATCAAGGGCTGGTGAGTCTCTTCCAAAGAAGTCGTTGTCTAGACCCGATCTCGAGACAAAGGGCCAAGATATTCCATGATTTGTGGAGTGGAAAATCTAGGCGGGTGATGGGTGTAGATGGAAAAGTAAGGAACACTAAAGGCTTAGGTTTTCAACCACCTCGAAACGATGTGGCTGAATGCCACATGATGGAGGTGAAGATTGAAGAGCCTCAAGTGGTGACACCCGAGGAAGGATTGGAAGAAGGAGAAGTTCCCTCTGATGAGGCGAGGATGAACGATGCATTTTTGTTAAAGGAGGTGGAGAGGCGGTTTCAAAAAGCAAGACAGTCTCAACAAAAAGCGGGACGCGAAGCAGCTCTCCTCTTGGTTGACAACATCGCCTTACGACATGAACTTGATACCAGAGAGCAAGAGAAGAAGGTGTATAAACAGAGAGAAGATGAGCTCCAACAAGAAGTTGAGAGGAAAGGGTTGGAAGTGAAGGCCTTACAGCAAAAGAATGAAGAGTATGAACAGGAAATAAGTGTGTGGCGAAAGGCCGAAGTGAAGTATCGCCAAGTACTAGATCGATGGAAGGGAGAAAAAGAGAGGAGTAAGAATGAATGGCGAAAGAAGGTTGTGGAAATTCAACAGAAACTATCATCCCTACGAGAAGAAAATGATAAAAGCAAGCACGAAATACTTGGCCTCATAACACTATGGAGAGATAATTGGCCAAAACTAAGTGGGCTGTATCTAAACAAAGAAAGCGATATCAAGGAATTTCAAGGAGAAGAAAAGAATGAACAAAAGGTGACGCCTGATAGAGAGGGGGTACCTGAAAGTATGAGGGATGCTAAGTCTGAAAGAAAAGTAATGAGAGTGGAGTTGCTAAATGAAAAGCCTAGAAAAGGAGAAACTGCCTCTGGATATATCAGTCGATGGAGGTCGATGAGCCTTAAGTGTGATCACCCAATACCAGAAGGAGAAGGAGTAGGGATTATGTTGCAGAATCTAGAGGGATGGATGAAGCGACACCTCGTTGTGGCCGACATTCACACATACGAAAGGCTTGCCAAGAAAGTGCATGAATTAGAAAAAATAGGACCTCCACAAGAAATTCACTTCTCGAGAAGCCAACAGAAGAAAGATAAGAGCAGCCATGGTGCCAACTCGAAACCTCCTTTGTCATTAGCAAAACTAACCAGTAAACCATACTCCTTTAAGAAGAGGATAGTCCGAGGAATATTCGACGATATGCTAAAGAAAAATTTACTCGAGTTGCCACGATGCAAGCGTTAAAGCGAGAAGGAAAGATCCAGCGACCCTAATTTTTGTCACTATCATAGGGTTCTTGGGCACAAAATCGAGGACTGTTGGGTGTTTAAAGACTGGATTGAGAAGCAATATCAAGCAGGTGTGTTGTCTCTTTCCCCGCGAGATCTACAAGAGCCAGCATCTCATAAGTAATGGAGTACTCCGTCCGCAAACCATCCCCAAAGACACGCTTCAAACCCAAAACCCATTCTACCAAAATAATCAAAACCTACACCTACTTCTTAACTACAATAAGGCCTAGTCCACTAAAATCCAAAACTCCACTAAAACCCAGAAATCCACAAAAACCCATAGTAACCAAAACCTATTAAAGTCCAAAACCACGAAACCATGTACATAGTCCAATAAAACTTTAGAATAAAGTCCAACGAAAACGTTAGGATCCAATAAAACCCAAAATCCAAAACCCAAAATCCAAAACCCAAAACCTTAACTTAACCTTTCAAACCCAAAACCCGAAGAGCAAGGTATTATGTCATGTCGGGCTAATGCTTGTAAGGGTGTTTCGTTCTTTTGAACATCATAGAACATTCCTTTGCAAGGCCCAAAATAAATAAGGCAATTGTAGATAAATAAAAGTCCTCAACTTTAGAACATGTTAGATAGGAATTTGTCCCGCCGGGCCTAAGTGTAAAGGAGTGTCCTTGTCCTTTTGGGCGTTCATAGGGCATTTCCAATACAAAGGCCTACATTTTTTATAATAAAACACACAAGAGTCCCCTTTTGCAACCGATGACGGATTCTTATGATTCTCGAGGGTGCAAAGTTATGCTACTAATATTGTTCGCATTGTGGGAGATAGTTACAAGAAAGAAGGACCACACTGGGGCAAGGATAAGCAATCAACCATGTTGAGATACAAGACGACGGACAATCACACTGGGGCAGCCGCAAAGCACGCAAGACAAGTAGGGGAGAAGAGTAAAAAGAAGAAAGCAGAGAGCTCCATTCACTAAAAAAAGATACATCATTACAACCATTGCATAAAGAAGTCTGGTACAAGAGAGGCTTAAGCAACAACCGATGATGACTAAAGGGATACAAAACAGAAGATATAAGAGTGCCCTAAAGCTAACACTGGGGCAAGGCAGATCGAGATGACCGTTTACTCTGGGGCAGCCACGACTTCATCAACAACCGCAGCTCTACCACCAGCCAAGTTGTTAAGAGTGACGGAGATAGCTTGAATCATTCCTTCCAAGGTGTCCAAGCGGGCATTCAATTCACCGAAGCGTTGATCAATCAAACCCCGAATTGAGACAGGGGCAGGGTCATCAAGAGCCATCATGGCAGAGTTATCATCCGGAGGAGAATCAACACCCATGGGACCATATTGATTGGGGGCCGCATTAGGAAGCAAGATGTAGTCATTCACAGGCTGATTGGGATCGGGAACCAACATGTCCATTGAAGATTCAACCCACCCGATAAGTGGCCCGCAAGTAGTTGGCTAGATCCCCGGCTGTGATATGGAAAAAGCGACCGAATAGATAGGAAGAGGCCGAAGGAGTTCCATAATGGTTGAAAGAGATCCTAAGATTGGCGTAGAAGAGACGGGTGATTCTAGAGTGGTACGGCTGGTCACAGTCAGCCAAACCGCCCAAACTCCATGAATCTAACCAACCTCTGATAAGATTCACTTGCTCCACTGGAATCCTCCTCATAGGACGAAAAAAGTAGCAATTAGCCACTGGCCGCTCTTCGTTACCCATGTCATTGTAATAAGAAAGAAAGGCAGTCTCGTCGCGAAAAAGATAGCAGTTGTCGGGAGTAAGGGACCAATCTGGAAAGGTGGAATCCAGACGCAAGACAGAAGAACTAGAATCTCCTCTAGCACGTTTGGATGAAAGATGAGAAGACATGATAATGAGAAATTGGAAAGTATGAAATGAAAAGAAGGATTAAGGAGAATTTGGATGAAGAAAAGAAAAAAGAAGGGCACGTTTATAGGCATGGAAAGAGAAAGGTTATAACTTGGAGTTAATGGTGAACGTGTGAACATGTGAAGAAAGTTAAGGCCGTAGTGGTAAGAAGTGGAAGTAAACCGTTCAAACCGATGTGGAGAAGGAACGGTATGAAGTCAAGAAAGCGTAGAAGAAGTGGAAACGTTCAAGGCTGACGTCAGAAGGAAACCAAAGTCGGGTCAAGGCCCACGTAGGTTCAAGCCCAAGGAAATACAGGAGCGGGCCAAATACCCTAACCTAGATTGCGGAGTGGATCTATGTGCATTTCGAGATCCCAAAAAGAAGAAAGAAGAAAGAAAGAGGAAAAGTGAGTATGGGCCAAATTCCCATATCTCTTGAAAGAAGCGGTGGTAAGAGTAAGATTACTCGAACCTCAGAAGTCAAGTAAGAAGAAGCCTTGAAGCGCGGAAGCCCAATCAGCGCAAGAATGACGAAGTACCCGTCATATCACAAAAGAAGGATGAGAACGAGAACCTTAAGCGCAAGAGCTCAATCAGGCTGTTGTGAAGAGAAAGAAGTAAGATAGGAGCAAAACTACTTGTTGCTTTGCAATCAAGTACGTGGAGAAGTCTCGAACGTGAGAACTCAATCAAGCACAAGATCAACCAAATATCACAAGGCAAAGAGGCACAACGCTCCAACAAAAGCAAGTATCCAAGTTCACCAATAACCAAACATGCAAGCATCATGAGTAATCGAGCATCCAAGCGTCACAAGTCACAAGCACATCCATGCCGCACAAACAAGTGCCAAGATCCATGACGTGGTGATCAAAGAGAAGAGATAAAAGAGAGTAAACATGCTAAGCTGCAATAGCACCATGAGCCGCAGCCTGATCCTGTGCCACGATGCTCCTCTCACGGAACTCTGCCAAATCAAAAAGATACAAAACTTTATAATCCCACCGGCAACTAAGAGATACAAGACCCCAAAATGAAGGCGAGTGTAGCTCAACCCAACCAAACTCAAGTTCAAGCGAAAATACGACAAAACCACCGTGCAACCAATTTGACTATATCCAAGGGGTCAAGAAGGGGCCACCAGAGTACGCTGTTCTGCCCAAGATCCTCACAACCTACTCTGGTGGGGGGGCATTTGTTGACCTTAAAAATTAAGCCCTGAAAACCAAAGTACAAAATACAACTTCAAGACAAAACCAAATTGCGAAAGCCAGAAGTCAAACAGCCAAAACTCAAAATCAAATTACCAAAAATACCAAACAAACTCCAAAAATCCTCAAAATTTACCCAAAAATTCCTTAAGAAATATGGTGATTTATCATAATTTTTAAACCCCAAAAATACCCACACAAATGCCAAATTTTGCAAACAAACCCAAAAAGTTCACAAAATTACTAAAATAAATCCATAAGGAATTTTCCAAAACCAGTTGAACTCACCCAAAAAGTTCACAAAATTTTCCAAAATAAATCCATTAGATTCCTTATATTGTTCTAAACTCACCCATAAATTTTCATCAAAAAATACCCATGGGAAGACCCCCAAACAATTTATTTTGTTTCAGCCATAAAGAAATAAAAGAAAAGGCATGAAAATCAAGTGAAAATCCCACAAAAATCGGAAGACCCTGTCGGGTGCGCCCATTGCAGAGGATCCCAGGGAGGCCAAGTGTGTCGCTGCCCCCTGGATGAGTTACTGTTTGTGTTTAAAAAAGTTGTGTGCGCCTGTTTCATACACCGAAGGTTCACACCTCTTCAATGGTTTGCATTGGCTCACAGAAGAACAGACACGCCTATCTCACTCTGTCTTGCGCTGGCCCACCTGCAGAGTCGCCCCTCCCAGAGTAAAAAGGAGAAACAGAAGAGGAGGGCTGCGATTTCTTACCGTGAAGGCCAGGTGAAAAAACGAGTGAAGGGGAAAAGCTCGGCGACGTGGCTCCTTCTCCATCCACAAACTCAAAACCAGAGCCCTGCCCATGGTTTCGGCGAAACTGGAGCCCTAGCGCTGCCAATGCCAGGCCGTTGGATCAAGATCAGAAGGTGAAGATCCTCATGGCTCAAAACCAAAACCCTAGGAATCTCAGCCTATAAAAGGCCCCCAAATCGAAAGGGAAAGAGGAAAAAAGAGAAAAAGAAAAGCCGCCACCTTGGGCTAGGATTTAGACAACTAATTAAGGAATTAGAAGAGAAATTGGGGAAAAAAGAGAAAAAGAAAAGCCGCCACCTTGGGCTAGGATTTAGACAACTAATTAAGGAATTAGAAGAGAAATTGGGGAAAAAAGAGAAAAAGAAAAGCCGCCACCTTGGGCTAGGATTTAGACAACTAATTAAGGAATTAGAAGAGAAATTGGGGAAAAAAGAGAAAAAGAAAAGCCGCCACCTTGGGCTAGGATTTAGACAACTAATTAAGGAATTAGAAGAGAAATTGGGGCTAGGCATTTCATCAAATACTAGGAAAAGGAAGAAAGAGAGAGGAAATTGAGTGAAGTAAGGCTGTAATCTCCTCTGTACAGATCAAATAAAATAGATTTGAAGTTTCAATTTGTTGTTTTGATTATTTCTTTTCTCCAACTCGGCCACCAAACAATGGTGTGCTTGAGTGCATGTAATACAGCTCTTATGAACCATGGTCTGCAGCGTAGCAGCAGTCATGGTCATAAGATGGCTTTAGAAAAGATGCTTCATGAGGGTTTAGAGCCTAGCTCTTCGCTTCATGGAGTATTCTCATGCCAAATGTAAAGGCAGCCATGGCCATCACTTGAGGGTTGTAGCACAGCTCAACTCTCTTGTGAAGGCTTTAACTTGACATGGTGTTGTGTCAGAGCGCTGGCTCTGGCCTGGCCATGCTCAAGATGTTACCAATCCATAAAATGGCATAAAAATAGTGAAGTCATGTCAAATTCCAACCAGCCCCTTTATATGTGTAATTAGGATAAAAGCTAGGACACAAACGCATAAATAATGTAGATTCAGCATTTCCATAGGCATGCCTTATATTGTTATCAAATAAAAAAATATATATGCATGAATGTACAATCTGGCCAGCAGTAGAAATAAACAAAAATCAAGGTTTCCTTTGCATAAAAACATAAAGATACATACAGGAAAAGTTTATAAATATTATGAGGAACATGTTTATAAAATTTCAGAATTTTTGAATAAGTATAAGGGTGCTTTTCCATTTACTATCTAAAAGGACAGAAAAGATTGCATAAATAAGTGAATATTTTGCCAAAGGAGAGAATATCTCAAAGCTTCTTTTAAACAAACTCCACATGCCTTGTTTAAGCCACTTGTAATTGGTTTTACTGCATTTTATGCAACTCAGACAAAACTATCTCAAAACAGTAATTAAATTGCTAAATGTGAAAAGGTTGCAAATTGTAACAAATGTCAAATTGCTTGTTCTTACATTTGCTGTTAATTTGAACACATGAAACAAGACTAAACATACCTAAATTGAGTGTCAAATCAAATCTTACTGCTGCAAAACGAGTTACATGCAAATAACAATTGGAATGAAAATACACTCTTCTGCCCCATGCTTCACCCAGTAGATTGCGATGATTCAAATTGAAATGAATGCATATACAAACTAAAATCGACTTCCTGAAGCTGTCCAAGTAGTCGCTGGCATCAAAAGATGGCTCGGTAGCCCCCATCAGATGAGTTCATTCCTGTCCAAATGAGAGCTGATGTGTTTCAGTCAAAGTCACTTCTCTCCAAACTTCTCTACGTCAAATTGAACTCATTAATGCCTTCTACATACCTTCTTAAGTATGTACAACCTCCTTCTGGCAGAGAAAGGGAGCTAGAAAAGCTCTAATCGCCATCAATGGTACACGAGGCTCCTCAGGCTCCACAGTGTCGTACAAGCCTCCATGGTCCCAACCAATTGCATGGTCGTGTTCTCCTTGAGATCACAAATCCAACGAAACAAATTTCGGCCAAAACGGAGAACAGAGCAGCCATGATTTCGCCGGCGAAGTTTCAGGGGCTTTTCTGCAAAAAAGCCAAAATCTGTTGGGGAAGATGGGTTCAAACCCACGTTCTAACTGATCCTCTGTGGCCAGATCTCGTGTGATGAGTCACTGACACGATTAAACTCATTACACCAAAGCAAACTGATTTAAAATGAATAAACATAAATAAAAGCCACGTCAGCGCCACGCCAGAGCCAGTCAGCTGCCGACTCGCCTTTCTCTGATGACGTGGACCAACCAGAAATTGCCAAATAAACAGAAAACTTCAAAAATTAATTAAAAATAGTAGGAAGCTCAGAAAAATTCAAATAAAATATCCATAAAATCCTAAAAATCCAAATAAACCAAATTCACTGATATTTTGATATGAAAATATGTCAAAGTAGTGGCCTTTTATATTTTTGAAGTATTTTCGCCTTAAAAATGGATTTTAGAAAACTTCTTGAAAGATGCTAAGTATTTTCGAAATAAAATTTCTAATGTGCTATCTTCAAAAAGCTAAGTCTACTTGAGTACAAATATTTTCAAAAGCCTAAGTGATTTCAAAAATGATATCTTCCAAAGTCAAATATCTTCTAAGATTAAATATTTTTAAGTAGAAAAGTACTTTCAAAAGTCAAAGCTACAAAAGGCCAAGGTGAATAAAATCATCAAATATCTCAAGAGAAACATCAAGAAATTAAAAGTCCAAACACGAAACCAAAGTCAAAGCCAAAACCTCTTCGTATGAGGAAAAGTCCCTCACTAAGGTTGAGATCGACCTTAGATGACTGAGAAAATGAATTCTTACGGGCCCCCTTCGTCCAAAGAATTCCATTTTGTTCTCACAAGAAGATCGACTAAGATGATCCCGAGAACCGACTCTTATTAAGAAGACCGATGAAGATGGTCCCTAGGGTCGTTAAAGAACCAACTCTTATTAAGAAGACCGATGAAGATGGTCCCTAGGGTTGCAAAAGAACCAACTTTCGTCGAGTAGCCATTAAAGAGGACCCGAAGGTTGCAAAACTGCTTTTGTTCTCACAAGAAGACCGATTAAGATGGTCCCGAGAACCGACTCTTATTAAGAAGACCGATGAAGATGGTCCCTAGGGTCGTTAAAGAACCAACTCTTATTAAGAAGACCGATGAAGATGGTCCCTAGGGTTGTAAAAGAACCAACTTTCGTCGAGGCCGCCCAAGAGGCTCTGAAGGTTGCAAAACTCCTTCTGTTCTCACAAGAAGACCGACTAAGATGGTCCCGAGAACCGACTCTTATTAAGAAGACCGACTAAGATGGTCCCTAGGGTCGTTAAAGAACCAACTCTTATTAAGAAGACCGATGAAGATGGTCCCTAGGGTTGCAAAAGAACCAACTTTCGCTCGAGGCCGCCCAAGAGGTCCCGAAGGTTGCAAAATTCCTTTCACTCTCACAAGAAGGCCAGTCATAGCCCCGGGAGTTTATCAGAAACAACCTTAAGTGAAGCCTTCCCTTTCATCATCCAGAAACCTCTTCCAAACCAGAAATCCATTTCCTTCTTTTAAGTCAAGTTAGAGGCCTCTTGTTGATCCTTAATTGGGTCCCGTCCATTGAGTTTGGTACCATCAATTAAGTCCTCCACTATAGCACTCCATAAGTCTCTTTTCTTAGCCCGTTACGTCAATACCCTTCATGTCCCTTAATCAGAGGTTCCCGTAGGAAACTATGGGGTAATTAACAATAGGGGCTTGCGCCTATTGGAAAGAAAGGACCCGCTAAATCAAGAAACTTCTTTAAGTAGCGACTCTTTACAGGGTTCTCTTGTGTTGAGAGATACCCGCCATGGAGATCGAAACCTTAAGGGAGGTGAATCTAGGCTATGTTCCCATTGTTCTTCGAGAAATCCCTTCGAGGAGAATAATGACGAAAAAGCCGCGACACTTGCTTGCTGATTTTGATTGCATTTTCAGATGCGGATTCCGCAGAACTTTGATTACATGTTAGAAATTAATTACTTGCATTGCATCCTTTGAATTGCTTGTAACTGCAAGCATATTTGCATTATATCGTGTTGATATTATTAAGTATTATCTGTGCATATTGAATGGTTATCTAATTTGAAAGAATTGATATGGAAAAGTTGATACTACTTGTGTGATTGAATAGACACTTGTTCTCAAGTTTGGAGTCGGGGAGTGGCTTCCCCGTCTGGCCAGACTCCGGTCATGAGCGCTTATAGTCCGGTACTCTATACGGTATCCAGTCCGTGGAGTGGTAGTGTTCTCAGCTTGTAGTATATTTGTTTATCTGATTGTCTAAATTGTATCTGGAATCTGAAATTGGTCTTGATTCCCCTGAGTTCGGGGAGGAAAGATTGTATATGTCTGATTGATCTGTGAAGATGATTGATGATTACCAGCCTTGCATTGAAAGATACCAAAATTGAGCCGACATTCTTGTGTTATCATTTGTATTTGAATTGGAATTGAATAAAATGTCAGGCTCACTTACATTGCATAAATATGTATTTCTTGCATAATATATTCGTACCATCTGATTGTATTATTGATTGTATAATTGCTATGTATTTTCTTTACTCAGTCGGTAATTAGTTCCAAAACATGTACTTGAAGTTCGTGTGGCTGGAACTGAATACCGCACTGAGATAAATTTTATTTATCTCACTCTTCCACTTTGTGGGTTCCAGGATTAGCGAGCGGGGTCGTGTGGTAAAGGAGTAAGCCAGTCTGTTTGTTACTTGGTGAGTATTGGATGATCTCCAAATACTGTATATTTCATTTCTAGACTAGACTTGTATAATGATAATTATTTATATCTAAATGTATATTTTGATATGATGATCTAGTCAGCTTGTACTGTTTGTATTTTATCTTCTAGTTTTAAACTAAGCAAATGTTTACATTTTTTTTTGTGATGAGGTACAGTTAGCTTGTGCCTATGTAAAAATGAAATTTCATAAGTTTTTATTTCTTTACTAATTGCTACTCTCAATATCTATTTGCACTTTATTTCTTTGAGTGTATATATAAAAGTGGTGTTAATTTGTGAATCACGTTGGCACTTAATAGTGTATATATATTTGACTGTATTCACTTTTGCATTTTGAATGGCATGATTTTTTTTATATTAGCTACGTTAGCTTTTACTATTCTATAGTACATGCAATCTTCATGTTTTATATTCTGAGGTCATATACTTTTGCAAATTTATTTCATGTGATGCTCATACAATTCTTGTACGCTATGTATAGAGTAAATATTCTTTTGTAAATCCAAACTACAGATTTTGGATGGTTGTCTTATTATTCTTACTTTGATTTAATCTAAAATCCATATGTCAAATTAAACTTGCGTACTTGCAGTTTTTATTTATTTTTTTGAATAGAATGCTTATTTATATTTATAATTGCATATATTGTATATCTGAAGTGCATATCTGAAATAGATAGTCTTGATTTCTCTCTAAACAAGCAAGCCAGTCGTGCAACCTCTTTTATTTTCAACGGACTACTTAACTAATAACTTATATACAAGTGCTTATGTATTTGTGATTGCATGAATCTTTTTATCTGAAATGGATATTTCAAAAGGTTAGTCTTATCAGTTTTCTACTCTTGTATATATGGTTGTCAAACGTTAATAACGGAAGCGGAACAGGGTGTTCCGTTTTCCGTTCCGTTCTGGCACACGGAAATGAAATCCATTCCGTTTCCGTTCCGTTTCCGTTCCGTTTCATAAAACGAAACAGAAAACTGTTCCGTTAGCCGTTCCGTTCCTAAATTTCCACTGATTTCAGTCTATTTTTCGTTGATTTCAGTCATTTTTCGGTAAAACGGAACATTAACGTGCAATACCGCCTGTTCCGTTTTCTGCAACGTAACCAATATCTCTTCTGTTTTCGTTCTGTTTCGGATACGGAACGGAACGGAAACGTTCGAAACGGTACCGGAACGGAACGGAACGGAAACGTTCGAAACAGTACCAAATTGACACCCCTACTTGTATAATTGTTTATTTAGATACAGGTAATGCTTATATTTAAACTATATGTGATTCACATTTTTGTTTTGGATATGCATGTATGTTTATTAGTTGTGTATAATTTAACTTTAATTTGTAAGTTAAGTATTAGTAAGCCTTTGTGGGTGCAGAGACACTCGCGGCGGGCATCCTGTCATGTTGACGGGCTGTCACACGCGCGACATCGTGCAGTGCAGAAATCCAGACCGTCCAAATTAAATCCAATGAATAAGAGAGCCCCGTGCATGTAACCTAATTGTAAGGCCCGAAAAAATCTAACCGTCGAGATCGGATCGTACGGCTCGGATTGGTGCGCTGCATGGTGCCGCGCGGCACAGGATAGGGATTCATGGACATCGTCTCTTCTGAAACTTGTGAATTGGTTGAATCATTTAGGCTCAATATTATCGCCCTCTATCATAAAAAAAAAAAGTATTATGAGCCTCCATTTTAACCCAAAAAAAAACCAATTAAAAATATATATCAGTCACTTTTAAGTATTTTCTCAAATAAAAACTATAGGACGATTTTTTTAAAAAAAAAAGTAGTTGAGCGTTAAATATATTCAACTATCAAAATAATGACAATGATTTTAAAAAAAAAAACATAAAAGTTTGGAATAAAAGTCATTGCCTATTAGGATTGATATTGCCTTTATATGGTAGTTTAAATAGGACTACAGGTCTATAGCCTAGGCGTATTGGACCTTTAGGTTCAAACGTTTTTTCCATGCACATTAAATTTCTATAAACAAATTAAAACAATATATTTTTTTTAAAGTATTTCAATCTGTGGTTCAAATAAATACATGAATTCATTAGCGAAATTGAAAAAAAGGCGTTTATATAGCGCTTTTGCCGCAACTCAGCCGAGAAGAAAATGGTGAAACAAGATGATAAAACAGTTCAGAAACCTAGTTCTATTTAGACGATGGCGACAATGATAACAATATTATCTTTTGTTTGGATGGATAAAAATAAGGGGTTATTCGGGAATAAATAGCTATTTTCGATTAAGACACTATATAAACAATTTACATTAAAGATTTACTCCGGTTCGGAGACGGATTAACTAATCTGACAAAACGATAGAATAAGAGAGTGAGATTAAAAATTAAAAAAGAAAAAAGACACAACCATTATTTATTCCTTGTATCATCCAAACAAAAAACTTTAATCTGAGATTAAGTTGATTCTTAAAAATTTACGATTAAGAACTTTAATCCTAAATAACGAATTCTACCCTTAATCCCATATGATCCACACAAAGCCGTATTAATTATTAGTTAGGAATAATAGATATATGTAACCATGAAAAATTGATAATTAGAGATATATCACTCTTAAATTGTAAATTAGTTTTATGTCATTATTTTCGGTGAAAATTAGAGAAATATCACTCAAATTTGAAAAATACCACTTTAATTTTTTGAAAATGACCAAAATACTCTCTTATTAAGAAATTACAAAGAAATACGGATAGGCATAAATGACAAATTATTTGAAGGAAATAGTCAAATACAGATATAAGTGTTCTTGTCGTATTAAAAAAAGTACGGATAGGCATAAAATTATATAAGGCCCTGATCAAAATAATTTTTTGACGGAATTTCATTTCGTTTCATTTCAATTCAATTGATTTTATAGGATTTCGTTAAATTTAATAATATTATTGGAATTTCAATCAAATAACACCAAATTCGTTAATTTTCATCAAGAATTTTTCAACGAAATGAAATGAAATTAAATCCATATTAAAAGAATGGGATTTTGATCAGGGCCCAACTGATCTTGTCAAATTTCCAGTTTATTTTCGGCCTTGAATCTTGATTCATTGATTGATCTCTGACTGTCTGACAGGCCAGGTCTGAAGTTGAACGAGAACGATTTCCTTTATAATTAGACTTTGTCCATACATGCAATTCTAAAGAACCTGACCCAGAACCTGATCCGAACACAATCCGGCACCCATGGCTTCTTAGTACAGAAACCTACATTGTACAGGTTGCCAAAGACCATATATACCGTGTGCCTACACCGGAGAATGCATATTTGGTTGAGCGGTACCGCAACCAAGTGACCCATCGCACCAAACGAAGCCCTGTTTTGGTCTGCCTTGGATGGTTGTGTGTCTCTCTCCTTGTACTTCTTGTTCTATTTTCAATTGTAAGTGTTATTTTCTTCATCACCGTCAGGGCAAGAGAGCCTCAGTTCACTGTTGACCAGGTGCATGTTAAGAATTCGACAGCCGTGAGCCCAGAGTATGATTTCATTATGAGTTTGTCCAACCCTAGTAAGTCCATGAGTTACCCATTTGAAAAGGATGGGGCTGCATTCCTCTCTTACAACGGTGTCAATATAGCAATTGGCCAAACACCGAAGCTCGAACAGGATAGCAAAAGCACAAGCAAGATTAACTTTGTTTTGCACGGGTTGAAGATTGTGGTCCCAAACCATATTGCCAAGGCGCTAAAAGGATCTAATGATGATCTGGAGCTCGAGCTTGAGTTGGAGATCAGGGTTTCGGCTAAAGCATGGGGGCTCGATGTAGACGGGATGCATATTGCCGTAAATTGTGATATGACAAGCCAGGGATTGGTGAAAGAACCGAGAATCAATACTCAAAGTTGTAAAACAAGATTTAGGTCATGACAGGAATAAGGTGACTGTGCAGAATTTGGATACTCATATTAAAGTAATTCTTTCGATTTCATGGGATCGAATTTTTGTTATTTTCATTTCTTCTCTTTCTCTTCAAGTTGTTTGACATGTGCGGAATCGTTTCTTTGTTAATTCATAAAGGTACGGACTTAGAGACTATTTGTTGGTAACTTTTAGATTAAGGATTAAATGAAGTTTTCAACAGAGTTGTTTAGTTTTGGAATGCACGTTAATATGTGTAGTTGAATTTTTTATTATTTTATTCATTTTTTCATGAAATTCATCAGGAATTGTATGCGTGTTTTAATTATTCAATGGAAAATGGAGGATAATTTCATGGTAAGTTTCGGTTTGGGGGTTTTATTTCAAACGATGAAGGATAGTTTAGTGGTCGTCGTCAAAAATCCAAGAACTTCATTAGCTTCTACATAATTCATAATTTTACATTTTTACTTCAGTTTTCATCTTCATAAACTTATGCAGGCGCCAAAAGCCAAATCTGCAAATGTTCTATTTTTGTGGAAGGAGTGCTGCAAATGATTAACCTTCTTTTTTACCAACATTTTCTTGAGATAGGATTTAGTTAATTAGGTAGTGCCTTTTTTGAATTACTTTCATTACTTTCATTTTGGAATTACTTTCTTTCTCTTCAAGTTGTTTGACATGTGCGGAATCGTTTCTTTGTTAATTCATAAAGGTACGGACTTAAAGACTATTTGTTGGTAACTTTTAGATTAAGGATTAAATTAAGTTTTCAACAGAGTTGTTTAGTTTTGGAATGCACTTTAACATGTGTAGTAGAATTTTTTTTATTATTTTATTCATTCTTTCATGAAATTCATCAGGAATTGTATGCGTGTTTTAATTATTCAATGGAAAATGGAGGATAATTACATGGTAAGTTTCAGTTTGAGGGTTTTATTTCAAACGATGAAGGATAGTTTAGTGGTCGTTGTCGAAAATTCATGAACTTCATTAACTTCAACATAATTCATAATTTTACATTTTTACTTCAGTTTTCATCTTCATGAACTTATGCAGGCGCCGAAAGCCAAATCTGCAAATGTTCTATTTTTATGGAAGGAAGGCTGCAAATGATTAACCTACTTTTTTACCAACATTTTCTTGAGATAGGATTTAGTTAATTAGGTAGTGCCTTTTTGGAATTACTTTCATTATGAGCTGAAAGCATTGTTCAGATGATCATCTATTTTTGGTATTGGTTCTCACTTCTCAAGTGGGACCATATATGTCAGAATATTATCAAGGGTTTGTAGATATTTCCTTATACAGAGAATTACTAAAAACAACTGCTCTCGACAGAGGAGGATTGCAACCGTTAATATCAGAATTCCAAATTCCTACTATTTTGATTTGTAATTCGTGGCTTATATGAGCCGTAGCTGTTTATTCAGTTCCTCAACTGACGAATGGAGAAAGGAACCTTCAGTATTTTTTATCCCTCTCTTTTGAAGTAGACTCCAACATGGAAACATGGCAGTTTAAATTTAAGCCCACTAAAATAAAATCATAAAGTCCTAAAAAATCGCTCCTATTTTGAAGCCTGTGAAACCCAAAAGACCAAAATTAGTACAGCATCTGATATTAGCCTATATTGATTTTTATTTTTTTCTAATTGTAAATTGTTACCACCAAGCTACAAACAGCAATTTTTTTTCCCTTATTTTTCTCTAAAATAAGTTCTTTCTTGAGAACCGGTTCAAACCGTTTTTCCTTGACAAATTATATAGGCGCCTTTGGCCTTTCCCGCTTTGAACCAATCTGAAACAAAGAAAAACGAAAAGACCAAAAATAAACAAGCTTCTCTCTAGCAATTCTAAATTTCTAACAATAGTCAAGTTCAAACCGAATCCTTGTTGTCACCTTCCCTTCTTTGTTTAGTCTCTCTCTCTCTCTTCTCTTTCCCTCTCCTGCCACCTCTCCTTGCAAACTTCCCTTTACTTGCATTATACAGTTTATACCCCTTCTCCATCGTTATCCCTCCCCTTTCTTTCAAGCAATAACACACCTTCATGGCGGACCGGGTCCTGCCCGGGTCCTATTCTACCGCCTTTGGCTCTCCTTTTGTCCACCCGACATCTGATACGAATAAAGAACCTGACCCAGAACCTGATCCGAACACAATCCGGCACCCATGGCTTCCTAGTACAGAAACCTACATTGTACAGGTTGCCAAAGACCAGATATACCGTGTGCCTCCACCAGAGAATGCATATTTGGTTGAGCGGTACCGCAACCAGGTGACCGATCGCACCAAACGGAGCCCTGTTTTGGTCTGCCTTGGATGGTTGTGTGTCTCTCTCCTTGTACTTCTTGTTCTATTTTCAATTGTAAGTGTTATTTTCTTCATCATCGTCAGGCCAGGAGAGCCTCAGTTCACTGTTGACCAGGTGCATGTTAAGAATTCGACAGCCATGAGCCCAGAGTATGATTTCATTATGAGTTTGTCCAACCCTAGTAAGTCCATGAGTTACTCATTTGAAAAGGATGGGGCTGCATTCCTCTCTTACAACGGTGTCAATATAGCAATTGGCCAAACACCGGAGCTCGAACAGGATAGCAAAAGCACAAGCAAGATTAACTTTGTTTTGCACGGGTTGAAGATTGTGGTCCCAAAACATATTGCCAAGGCGCTAAAAGGATCTAATGATGATCTGGAGCTCGAGCTTGAGTTGGAGATCAGGGTTTCGGCTAAAGCATGGGGGCTCGATGTAGACGGGATGCATATTGCCGTTAATTGTGATATGACAAGTCAGGGATTGGTGAAAGAACCGAGAATCAAAACTCAAAGTTGCAAAACAAGATTTAGGTCATGACGGGAATAAAGTGATTGTGCAAAATTTGGATACTCATATTAAAGTAATTCTTTCGATTTCATGAGATCGGATTCTTGTTATTTTCATTTCTTCTCTTTCTCTTCAAGTTGTTTGACATGTGCGGAATCGTTTCTTTGTTAATTCATAAAGGTACGGACTTAGAGACTATTTGTTGGTAACTTTTAGATTAAGGATTAAATTAAGTTTTCAACAGAGTTGTTTAGTTTTGGAATGCACTTTAACATGTGTAGTTGAATTTTTTTTATTATTTTATTCATTCTTTCATGAAATTCATCAGGAATTGTATGCGTGTTTTAATTATTCAATGGAAAATGGAGGATAATTTCATGGTAAGTTTCGGTTTGGGGGTTTTATTTCAAACGATGAAGGATAGTTTAGTGGTCGTTGTCGAAAATCCATGAACTTCATTAGCTTCTACATAATTAATAATTTTACATTTTTACTTTAGTTTTCATCTTCATGAACTTATGCAGGCGCCAAAAGCCAAATCTGCAAATGTTCTATTTTTGTGGAAGGAGTGCTGCAAATGATTAACCTACTTTTTTACCAACATTTTCTTGAGATAGGATTTAGTTAATTAGGTAGTGCCTTTTTGGAATTACTTTCATTCTGAGCTGAAAGCATTGTTCAGATGATCATCTATTTTTGGTATTGGTTCTCACTTCTCAAGTGGGACCATATATGTCAGAATATTATCAAGGGTTTGTAGATATTTCGTTATACAGAGAATTACTAAAAACAACTGCTCTCGACAGAGGAGGATTACAACCGTTAATATCAGAATTCCAAATTCCTACTATTTTGATTTGTAATTCGTGGCTTATATGAGCCGTAACTGTTTATTCAGTTCCTCAACTGACGAATGGAGAAAGAAACCTTCTGTATTTTTTATCCCTCTCTTTTGAAGTAGACTCCAACATGGCAACATGGCAGTTTTAATTTAAGCCCACTAAATAAAATCATAAAGTCCTGAAAAATAGCTCCTATTTTGAAGCCTGTGAAATTCAAAAGCCCAAAATTAGTACAACATCTGATATTAGCCTATATTGATTTTTGTTTTTTTTTTCTAATTGTGAATTGTTACCACCAAGCTACAAACAACAAAATTTTTTCCCTTATTTTTCTCTAAAATAAGTTCTTTCTTGCGCCAATAGCCTAATACTTCAATTGTCTTTCTTGTACAATGGTAGTATTATGGTGCAATATCTGGAAGACACCAATACTTTACTTGAGAGCGATAATTTTTTTTTTTTAAGATAAGATAAGATGGATCAAACATTCCAACTCATTTCAAAATTAAATATCACAAAAGACCTATATCTGAATTTCGAACTTACAACTTCTGCTAAAAGGTGTGTTGCTCTTGATCCAGTGACAAAGAACAACGCACCTTCAGCAGATATCACGAGTTCAAAACCCAATTAGAAGTTTATTGTAACATTTAATTTCGAAATAAGTTAGACAACTTGAACACTGTATCTTTAAAAAAAAAAGAAAAAAAAAAGAAAGATAAAAGTTTCTTGGTTTTTTGTTTGTGTTATGATAACAGTTTCTCACTAATCACTGAGTTTCTTTCCAGCCCCTTCTAGAAATACTATTTCTAATAAAGACGACTGCTGTGCCCTTTGTCAAACTAGAATTTTCCAATCCACCTAATTTACACTGTAAATGATCTAAAGAATTTGAATTCGAAACAGTGGTTTATATTGAAGTAAAGAGTTCAGCCACAAAGTTATAAAAAATTAGGCATAATTATCAAAGACAACTCTTAGGCTCTTACCCACGTTTTCTACAAATCTTCTTGCCTAGACCTAGTTACCTATCTAAATTTTGTTATGAGTATGTAATAGGCTATAATTATTTTTAAGAGCCTTATAGCAAGTTTGTTATTTTTATTTTAATGATAAAATTTTTCAACCTTCTTTTACGTTTTGATAAAACTTTACTTCTTAATATGGGCATATAGCCTAATAGCCATATACCAATATCGTGCATGTGCGTCCGAATTTAGTGGGAATTTATGTTTCAAGTTTTCTGAAACAGTTCCTACCATATGTTGTTGACAAGCGCATATTATGGCTTAAATTCTTCACGAGACCCACGTTAAGTTTAGTGGACTTTGTCGAGAAATATTAAAATTAGAAAAGAGGTCAAGTTACCTCATCTGCCTCTTCAATTGTTTAAATTTTTTCTCTATTTATCTTGATTAAACGACTCATAATATTTATATTTTTTATAAAAATTTAAAAACGTTGTATTTGAAGTTTAAGGTTTAAATACTGCTCTAACAAATAGTATGAAGTTCGTTTCCGGAACTTATCGTATATTCTTTTATCATAAACGTCTTTATTTCAGAAAAAAAATCATCTGGTTTAAAAATTACTGAATGTAAGATTTTTCTAATAATAATCGTTTTATTTTAAAAAATATTTTTCAATAAATATTTATTTTATGGAACGAAACTCGCAAACCACACTAATACTCTTGAAACCCATAACACAGACAATATTATGCTTTAAAATATAAAAAATATATTTGGCAGTTTTTTTTCCCTCTTGATTTCATTCATGATAGGACTTAGGAGTGGAAAAAAGAGAGAATGTATAATTTTGTAATTAATTCATCAAATACTTTTATTTTATTCATTTTTTTGGCTTGATATATTCACTCGGGACAATTTTCTTAATAACAGTGACACACATTTGCGAACCTTTCGCACAATAGCGGCGCCGGAGTGTGGGGGGACTGGGGGAGGCACATGCTTACTTTTACTTTTAATATGAATTTCTTTTTAAGGACATATTTGTATGAAAATAATTGTAGAATTGTCTTTTATTTTTAAATTTTGTCCTATATTTTGGTCTTAATTCATACTTTCTCTCATTTGTGATACTTTTTCAAAGAAGTATGTAAACCGGTATAAAAATAAGACTCATACTTGTCCGAATTACTTTTTATTCATTTCGTTGGCTTATAGAACTAATTAAAAATATATATATATATATCCGTGGTTTTAGCGAGAAAAAGTTTAAAAAAAAAACTTAAATAAACTTGCCAACATAGCTCTAATTCATAGCTCCTAACTGTTCTGTTCTCATTAAAGCCTAGTGCTCTGTTGTACTGATACCTCAAGCTCTTGCTTAATTCAAAGGATGAGCACTAAGTTAATTAAGTACATTATTTTTGTGTTAATCATTACGACATTGTTCTGTCGAATTTCGCAAGTGACTTCATATTTTAAATAGGATAATGTCAAACCTAATTCCAACAATATTTGTTACAAGAACAAGGATATAAATAATATATCCCATTGGCTGAAAGCTCTCGTATCAATTTATCATTGATCCACTTCCACTAGCACTTCAAGCAGGAGTCAAACATTTAAAAATAGAAAGAGGCATAAATTAAAAGGTGAGGTAGAAGTAGGAATGGATGGCGTCTGGTGCACTTGTTGTCAGTGCCTCACGCACTGTGTTGACTAAAATTGAAGATTAGCAGGTTGACTTTTGACAAATAAAAAAAGGTGTTTCTCTTACTTTCGCTGCACACACAATGTTGCACCCTTATTGATAATAGTAAAATTTTAAGGAAAAATAATTCCTTCTTCTCATCGCCAAAAGCTAATAGTAAAATTTATTATTTTTTTATTGCTCAGCATTTTTTTTTAATTCTTTACAGTGCTTCAATCGATGTTCTATCATTTGTAACGCCAATTTGATTTTATTGAAATTTAATATATGTTAATAGAATCATTTATCCCAATTTTAGAAAAAATATAACTCATTGTTGAGATTATCTTTTAAAATAATAATTAATTATTGTTATACACAGAAAATTAAAATGCTTATTGTGGGCGACTTTTCATTTGTTATATTCCGTCAAATCTCACACTTTGAAAGTTTTAAAGGATGATACAAATTGTTCAATATAAATCTCCATATTGAAATTTCCTTACAGATCAAATTTTATATATATTTTTTTCCAAATTTATTAACTATTTTTAGTATTTTTTTTAAATTACTATTTTTGGATGGTCAATAACTAATTAAATTAAACATTTTCTAAAATTCCAAAAAATAGTATTTTTTAAAAAAAAACATAAAATTTTATATCTATAGAGATTTTAGTTTGAAGATCATATTGAATGTTTTGGATCGGCCATTTGAACTTTGAAAATTGAGATGTGGTAATATTTAACCATGAGTTTGGTCAAACACATATGATGAATGATGAATCCATTCTCTCCCCCTATATATAGTTAGATAAAATATATTAGTCAAAAGCTATCGATTGTACATATGTGACATATTTTTATTATTTCTCTATGCAAACAAACAATCATTTGACACAAGTTATCTGATCCAAAGCACAGCTTTTTTAAAAGCCTCATCAATTGTCTAGACGTTTTAAGAATGTCGTCAATAAATAAAATTTTGATTTCTTCCAAAATTTCGATAAAATCAATAAATACAAATTTGGTGGAAACCTTGGGTCTAAAAATTGGTAAGAATTGGGTACCCAAACTTTGCTTATTCCCATGCATCACTAGGCCGGGGTAGATAACAAAGTCAACACGCGCGAGGTCATCGATAATAAACTCAGAGCACTATGGCGTTTGAATACCAAAGATAAACAAAAAAAACATAATTATGTTTCTATGACCTGTAAAGCATCGTAAGCTAAGATAACTGTCCTTTTCCAGCACAACCGAAAGAAAAGTTATCAAGAGAAATTTCTCTCTAACGTCTGTAATTTGTAGCGGAGCAATCTTATATGTTGTGAGTTGTGACATGCATGATTGATCGGTTTTCTAATTCGAGTTTACTTGTTTTTAATTTTTTATTGACTTTTCAAGGGGTACATGAATTATTTTGTTTTGTCTGTACAAAAAAAAAGCCCGGCATCCCAAATTTCAGAAGAAGAAACATAAATACCTGTTTTCGGTATGACAGGGCACATGAGGACATATATACAATTTTTTTTACTAAAACTTCCTTATATTTTTCCTCTCTATTTCACGGCCTAGTAAAAAAAAAGCTTGGGATATACCATTGTTTTCACGGAATAAGGAATAAGGAATAACCATTTTTTACCAATAAATTTATTTCTAATCATCCAAACTCTTCACAAAAGTTACACACTTCCCAATAAATTTACCCCTTCCCAATAAATTTCTTCCCTTCTTCCTTCTTCCTTCTTCCTACCTTATTCTCGACACATCCAAATGGAGCCATAGAAAGTCAGACCTACGAATTGAATAAGGCACATTATTGAACTAACATATATGGTCAACCATGTATATATTTTCCTTTTTCCTTTTTACTTTTGTGACAACGAAATTATGGTTGTTACTTGAGATTTTTTTTTTGTTTTTTTTTTGTTTTTTTTTTGTCTTTGTTTGTTGTAAGCTGTTGATACTTAGAATGATTGAAATTTTGAGCAAGAATCCAAGAGATCAATATCCAAAGATCCCTTGAGAATAAAATTAGGATCAGTTACCAGAATAAAAAAAATTAGACAATTGAGAATAAGTTTTATTTAGATGAAGAATCATTTTTTAGTTCATAACTTCATATGAAAAGATAATCCAAATATACTAAAGAATACAAATTTATTCTGAATCCGAGATCACTCAAATATATAAAACTTTTAATTTTTCAAAAAAAATTCTCAACCATCTACAAATAATGTTTTTCAAATAATTAATTCTAATTTTTGTCTCAAACGATCCAAATGTACCCTAATGAATAAACAATACAGGGCAAATTTGACAATTCATTAAATCACTCAAATGATCTAAATCGTTGGTTTTTGTGCTAAAATTAGTGGACTTGACGTTCCGCTGAACAAGCAATGGAAGATGCACATGACGATTGTCCCGAGTCAAATAAATAGAAGCAACATTTGTACTATCAAATAACTGCGAATAAACGAAGAGGCTATGAATGTGGAATATGAAGAGGCACATTAACCCCAAAAATTTTAGAAATCTAGCGCATTAGAGCAAAGCCGTACAAATTTTGATGAAATCTCACAACGGAAATAAGAAAAAATAAGTCTGCATTTCCAAATACTTTTTGTAAGTATTATATATATAATGGTCACTTGCAATTCTTTTGAATTATGTTTTTTGACAAAAAAAATTTTATTGAATACAGTTGTTGAAGGTCAGAGTTCAATATGGTTTACACGTTTAATGTGAATATACCTTATAATGGATTCACACTTTCACAGTACTTAAAATGCGCCTTTTCGGATTCTTGCATAAGATAATTTCATTAATTTGGATAACTTCAGTGGTCATCAGTGCCAGAGTCAAATTCATGTTTGACTATTGTGAGATATTGTAGTTATTTTATGCTGTGACAATATACAATATTAATATATTATACTTGAAATTTATCTGATAGGAGTATAGGACTCACATAATAGGACATTGTACAATATTATAGTCAGGGGTGGATCTAGGGTGGCGCCGTGGGGAACAGCATCCTCAGCAGTCCGAAAAAGGGCTGCTCCAAGCAGTCCTTTTCATTTTTTTTAAATTTTTAAAAATTATAAAACTCAAATGGAGAATCCAAACCGTTGATCTTGTTAAGTTTTATCGGCGATGCATTTTCATATAAGTTTTATAAAATTTGAAGTTTATTTGATACTTCATTAAGTGACCAAATTATAAACGGATTAGAATTAATTAAACCAGGTTCGTTCATTTGTTTACCACTTGATCTAGTATTAAATTAACTTCAAATTTTATAAAACTTATATAGAAACGCATCGCCGATAAAACTTAACAAGATCAACGGTTTGAATTTTCTATTTGAATTTTATAATTTTTAAAAATTAAAAAAAATACAAAGGACTGCTTGGAGCAGTCTTTTTTTGACTGCTGAGGATGCGAGTCCGGCGCCGTGGAGGGCATAGGCTGGCCTATGCCGATAAAAAAAATATGAGTGCAAAATGTTAAAAATATCATACTAATTTTGATATTTTATATGTTGGGCTTACTTTAATGTTGAAACCCAAGTAACAAAACCGCAATTAAAGTCGGACGTCGATAATTCGGCTTATCCTATCTTACAATTCTAATTATGCCTCTGTTTATAGTGCATTTTTATTATTTTTAAAAAAATTGTGGAATATTGATCACATAGATTCAAAAAATTTACTATGGAAAAATGCAATAAAAGATACTTGAAAGTTATCTGATAGGAAAAGATTATGGTTGTGAAATAGAAAGGTAACGATATTCGTTGTTATTTATTTATTTATTTATTTTTGCCAAACAGACTGACTCATGCTCCTATCTATCTAATTGAATGAGATAAAATAAAATTAAACAATTTAAAGTGGTGTGATGAATTGTAGCTAGCTCGTTCCACATGACGAAGGGGTCCATTTTTATCACCAAAATAGATGATAAAATAAAGAAAAGATTATGTGGTCCTTGTGAGAAGGATAAGAAGCAAAGGGGAATCAGAATGCTTCCTTCTCCTTTATCAAGTCATGTCATATAATGCAACAGAATTCTAGTTCTGAGCAGAAATGAACAAAGTTGTATGGGATAAATGATCAAATTTCGTTAGCTTTTTGTTGGTTAGGCAAAGTGTAGACAATAGTACAGCCTCTTTTATATTTGATGTGGTTTCTGTTGCAGATACAGGCTTTGTGCAAATAACATTTTTTTTCAAAAATTAAAGAGAAATACAAATTAAGCGCACTTAGTTGAGGGTGACTATGCAAAGAGCTGGATATCTTTGCCAGGAGGTAATAAACTAATAGATGAAACAATCCTTTCAAATCGCTTCTATTATGTTGCCTTCAAAAGAAAAAAGACTAAAAGAGAGGGATTATGTATGATTCAAAGAAAGATAAGATATTCGTACGTAAGAAAGAAAAGATCAACTTTTTTTTTACCAGTTTTCAAAGATTAAAATAGGAAAGAAAAATTACATATAAGCTAATTGATAAAAATAAGGAAAACATATTTTGTCTGCCTTGATGTTGTATATTGTAACAATTGATCAATTATTTTTTGTTTTAATTTTTATAAAAAATAGGTAGTTTGGAAGAATTACGTTGTCAACAGAACTTGGTTAGATCTACACTCAGCATTAAGGAGCTATTATTGTGATAGAGGAAACAAAAATAGAAAAATTAGAAAATGGACATCTAGTACTACAGTTATTAATTTATTATTGTGTTTGTGTTGAAAATTTGTAAAAGAAAAGAAACGTAACCAAATTTTAAGAAAAGGACATCTGGCACCACCAGTCATCAACTCATCATGTACCCAGATGTTGTCATGTTAGCGGACTAATTAAGTATTATATTTTGCCACAGAGACACATGTGCTGTCTGCTGATGTGCATGTAGTTATGTATGACTATTCCATCAAGAGATTTTTTTTTAAAAAAAGCATGAGAGGTCATAGCTATGGAACTGAAGGACAAGAAAAATCTAATAAATAGTTAATTTCCGAAATTATTAGTCTAAGTTAAACGTCTCATATTTGTCCATCCAAAGCATATAAAGATTTCTGGCATAATAATATATACAACTCTCTGCGTTAATTACTAAAAAACATATACAAGCCAAGAAAACAAAGTACAGTACAAAAAAAAAAAAAAAAACCCAATAACAATGCTTCCCTGGTAATGCCTTAAAAAATCAGCAAACCAGGTGATTAAACTCCTAATCCAAACAAGCCACAATCCATCCCTATTAAGCATCACTCCAAATCAAACCCCTTCCATCAACTAAAAACTTAAAATCAGAAACCTAAACCCAAACCCAAAACAAAAATCTAGTTAACAAAGCATAAACCAATGATCAGGATCAGGCAAATATCGACTCCCAATCAATCTCCCAAGAAGGATACTTCTTCAATTGGAACCTCTCAGCTTCATCCCATGGCGCCTCTGTAAAGTTCAAACCTTCCAAAGAGGTACCACAAGAAGTAGTAGAAGAAGAAGGAGAATGAGAATTTTCTGATATGTTATCCTCTGTTACTTCACACTTCACTTTCTTTTCTTCAATTGAAATATCTAATCCTTCACAGATTGCTCTCAGCTTCGCGTCGATGGAGGAGTGAAGTGGCGGGCCCATGTGGGTACCGTTCACTCGTAGGTTGGGGAAGTTGAGCCTCGCATTATCTCCACGTAACCTGAATGCGGCACTGTCGTATGCTAGTGCCGCATCCTCGGCTGTGTCGTAAGTTCCGAGCCACAACCGGGTTCGGTTTCTGGGTAGGCGTATCTCCGCAACCCATTTGCCCCAGTGGCGCTGCCTCACACCTCTGAACAGCTTGTTCTGGGAAGCCGGAGGCAGGGCAGAGCGCTTCATCGGGACCGACCTGGGACCAAGATGGCCCGATGTAACGGGAGAAGAGGTCGGCGAGAGAGAAGGGGAGTTTGCAAAGGAATCGGATGAATAGGAGGAGGAAGAATAAGAGAGGGATTGAGGTGAGAAAGGGGTTGCCATGAAAGGTTGGAGAGCTTGCATGAGCTCCTCTTGTAAAGGGTCTGATGAGGTGTAAAGAGAGGTGAAGTAGTGTGCGTTTATAGCTGTCGCCATGCCTTCTGATTCAAGCAAAGTTGATTTGATGCCTTTTTAACTTTGTAGAAAAGAAGAAAACAGAGGGAACCAACAAACAACCTTTGGGTATTTCAAAAAGAGACCCAAGAATCAAAGATTGATCTGTTCACAAGATGGAAAAGGAAAGAAATTAGTGGTGTTTTTTCTTTGAATTGGATTCAAGTGAGAGAGGAAGAGAGTATAACTTGAGCGTTCGAATCTATCTTTTTTCTGTTGAGAGTTGGGGAAGAATGGAGTTGGAGAGGCAGATTTATAAGCGCTTAAACAGTAAGAACTGACGAATCATAAGGTGCCACGTATCGACTTAATTATTAATGACGGACACCTGTCCAGAGAGTAACCGGCGGGTGCCAGTTAAAGGGACACGTGGCGTGGGATGATTGGGGTCGATGCAGTTGACTATGGGTTCATGCACTCCGGGGGATTCCATGAGGAAATTAAGGACTAGATTGTGTGCTTAGACGGAGTCTAAGCTCGAACCACGGCCGGTCGACAATTAGATTTTCTGTGGCAGAACGAAGGACTACTGACGGTGTAGTAAATGACTGGAAATTAAAATATAATGCTAGTTATTGCTTATGGAGACTGTCAGAGCTTTACCATGCAGGAAGCCTGTTCTGAACTATTCACAGAAGATCTTATAGAGGATGAATGGGTCGGACGCGGTTTTAGTAAAGGAAGTAAGGAACTGCTGTTCCGGTTGGTTCGGTTCAGTGAAACTGTGAAGTGTCGTTAGTGGGAGTGGCCAGTGGGCCAGTGGGGTCAGGGGTGGGGTTAGGGAAGTTGTGGTGAAGCGCCGCTGCGCCCATGTTCCTCCATCCGAAGAGAATATTCCCCAATTGCAGTTGCAACCTAATTTCATTTTCAGGTTTCATCTGGTTTATTTATTGCAGTCACTCATCCTCTACTACTATTATTTGTTGACAATGTACAAGTTTAAGTCTCATTAACACTCAATTTTGCGAAACTTGGTCTGTTCCATTCATTGCATATTAAATCAACGTATTAAATCAAAAAGTGTATACCTAAATTTAATCACAGAATAGCGTTTGTGTTTTGCTAAAACTTAAGCATAGATGCAGAAGATCTTTGACGAGACTCCACATAGATGAGATTAAACCGGAATCACAATTATTGCTATTGCATAGCAATCAGCTCTTCAATTTTGTTATTAAACTCCGAGGAGACAAATTCATGACCTAATTAGCTCTATGCTGTCAACTGAGCATAAGCTCAAGAACTACCAACCGCTACCAACTGCCCAACAAACTCATAATACCTTGGACCAAAAATATTAATAATAGACATGATAAACCTTATCTGTAGTTATTGCGATTTGCATATGGGTTCTCATAATAAATCATAGCAATTAATGCCCCATTCTACATCAACCATTATTCGATCTTGACCTCACGAAGAGACCCAGAAAATTATCTCAAATAATTACACAATAATAGACAAAGAAGGAAATAGTAACGAAAAACTTTGGTTTTTATCACGTACTCATGTTACTAAAAGACTTTTACAAAGCCTATTCCTTATCAAAGTACCATATTCCAACTTCAGCAAATAAGACAGCGATGAAAAAAAGCTTGACTAGGACCTATCGGAAAAATGAGTGGCCCGACAATTTTCGTCTTATTTCATCAAGATTCATGCTCTTTTTCTCATCATCACTCAACCAAGAGGTACATGCATCCAGCAAATTACAACAGCCCTGCTCTTTTGGTTTTGCAAACCTTATAATGCTCTCTAAACTACTGTCAGAATGGTTGTCAGCAAAATTAAGAAACATATCTTTTAGAGCATTACACCAAATTGGTTGACCCATCTTCAAAAAATTATATAAAGTAGTCACTGAAAGGGTGACGCTACCTAGTTCAGCCTCACCCTTTTTACCTTTTCCATGGAAATCTGAGCCTCCAATCTTGATCAGGCCATGTGTCACGTCCCGCACCGACGGGTCGCGGGGCGCGAGCTGAGAACGGTATCTTCTGCACCCATCCGACGGCCCGTCAACCTACGTCGCAACAGAAAAACAAAACAGAGTCAGGTACAAACCTCAGTAACCAGTTATTTAACGACGCAGTTTCTCTACATTTAATTAATATCACAAAGTTCAATCAGATCGGATTAATCCACAGAACAAATAATATATTTTACGGAGATAATCGGGTCCGGACAGTCAGTCAGTCAATCACAGTGGTCCCTCCCCGATCTCAGGAGGATCAGGACCAGCCCCTCCCCGAACTCAGGAGGATCAGGGCTCAAATTCAAATTCAATTCACATTCAATTCCAAACCCGATAACCCGTAAAATATACCAATCACAATTCAGATAAATATATTCAATCAAAACCAAACGACAAATCAAATCAATCAACCAATACGAAATTAAATATAGAGAAGTCCGGTTACCTGATTAAGCGATTCAGAAAACAACAGACTAAACAAATCGACTATCCCGACTGCGACGTAGATGCGAATTCCAATCGGTCGACTAATCAAAACTCCAATCGATATAATAAGAGTATCATTTAGAAACTATCTTGAAATCATAATATCATTGGTGAAATCCTCGGTAAAAGAAGAAATATGCATTTTTCAGTGGAAAAGAGTATACATCATTATCACGGTTCATGTAACAAAGGAGTTTTTAAGAGACATAGGTGAACACGTGGCATAAAGGAATTAAGCATGCATTGAAACTATGCATTTAAAAATTTGACACGCAAGGAGCTTGCATGAGGCCAAGCGGTTACTTTTTTTTTTCCCCGGTCAAAACATTTAAGAAGTAAAAATTAAATACAAATTTTCAATTTAGTACTCAAAACTTTGAATATAAAAAATAAATCCAAAATATAATTAATATTAAAATATCAGAAATTTCAAAATGTCACATTCTCCTCCCCTTAAAAATAATTTCGTCCTCGAAATTCAAACGGATGTTGACAAGTCGAATCCAATCAAACAGAAATCAAATTTCAATCGAATCGACAGGACCCAAACACAGTCCGAGGAACGA
Source organism: Rhynchospora pubera (assembly GCA_028095005.1). Classification (NCBI taxonomy): domain Eukaryota; kingdom Viridiplantae; phylum Streptophyta; class Magnoliopsida; order Poales; family Cyperaceae; genus Rhynchospora; species Rhynchospora pubera. The sequence continues at coordinate 348,718,353 of CM051459.1, read as the reverse complement.
ATGCTCTGATACCATCTGTCACGTCCCGCACCGACGGGTCGCGGGGCGCGAGCTGAGAACGGTATCTTCTGCACCCATCCGACGGCCCGTCAACCTACGTCGCAACAGAAAAACAAAACAGAGTCAGGTACAAACCTCAGTAACCGGTTATTTAACGACGCAGTTTCTCTACATTTAATTAATATCACAAAGTTCAATCAGATCGGATTAATCCACAGAACAAATAATATATTTTACGGAGATAATCGGGTCCGGACAGTCAGTCAGTCAATCACAGTGGTCCCTCCCCGATCTCAGGAGGATCAGGACCAGCCCCTCCCCGAACTCAGGAGGATCAGGGCTCAAATTCAAATTCAATTCACATTCAATTCCAAACCCGATAACCCGTAAAATATACCAATCACAATTCAGATAAATATATTCAATCAAAACCAAACGACAAATCAAATCAATCAACCAATACGAAATTAAATATAGAGAAGTCCGGTTACCTGATTAAGCGATTCAGAAAACAACAGACTAAACAAATCGACTATCCCGACTGCGACGTAGATGCGAATTCCAATCGGTCGACTAATCAAAACTCCAATCGATATAATAAGAGTATCATTTAGAAACTATCTTGAAATCATAATATCATTGGTGAAATCCTCGGTAAAAGAAGAAATATGCATTTTTCAGTGGAAAAGAGTATACATCATTATCACGGTTCATGTAACAAAGGAGTTTTTAAGAGACATAGGTGAACACGTGGCATAAAGGAATTAAGCATGCATTGAAACTATGCATTTAAAAATTTGACACGCAAGGAGCTTGCATGAGGCCAAGCGGTTACTTTTTTTTTTCCCCGGTCAAAACATTTAAGAAGTAAAAATTAAATACAAATTTTCAATTTAGTACTCAAAACTTTGAATATAAAAAATAAATCCAAAATATAATTAATATTAAAATATCAGAAATTTCAAAATGTCACACCATGGGCATCAGCTAACTCGCTAAACCCTGCTTAGGAACAATAAAACAAGGATTAAACAAACAAATCTTTTTCCACTTATAATCATCAATGAAACAACATTTAATTTATTTAATAAATGCTAGACATAATCTCAAAAGAGCAATTTTTTTATTCTACATAAGACAACTAAGAGGAAGAGAGAATGAATCTTTATAAAGGAGAAAAGAACTGTAAAAGGATCTGTTCCAGTGGTGTAAAACCTGAAGCATATGCCCAAAATAAATCTCAAAAGGTGGAAAATATGAATTCACATATCAACTGCAACCTCCAATAATTAAAAGTGGTCAACTTGCCAATTTGAAGATCAATGTCAAGCTTTTCCTAGAGTGCACTGCACCAAGTATATCAGCAAACATGCTTAAGTGGTACCCACAAGATCGCAATGTACAGGTGGTGCATGGGCTGTTCATACAGCTAAAAAAAAAATAGTGGGAGTACGCAGCAGATTTCAACAGGCCTTGTGCCAATTTTCATAGGTTTGTGGCCAAAAGCTATTGTTCAGTCTATGCTATGTTCAAATTCATTTTTTAAATCAAAATAAACAGAAAATAACAACAAATAAATTCCATAAACTATAAGATTGACAACATGGAAGGAGTGAAAATGATACCAGCAACTTTCCCGTCAGTTCTGTAAACCTCAATAGCATCAAGACCAGCATCTGATAGCGCACTAATAACTCCAACAGGGTTTTTCAATGACCATGGGTGTGCCAATGCAGATACGCCACCAGTGCTTCGTATCAATTCCACAACCTTTTCTGCAGAAGGCTCACTGCCCCTGTAAGACAGAAGTTCTAGCTACAATCATATCATATTACAACTAAAAAATAAGAGAAAAATCATGTGAAGAACATTGTTTACATGTATTTGCACTAACTTAAATAATTTGTGTTCAGTAATAGAAGTTAACAAAACATTACATAAGTAATATGAATAGTAACTGCATAAGAAGAGGGGTGATGTTTGAAGTGGTTATATCTTAACTAAATTTAACAGTACAAATATTTTGAATTTTCTGGATATCTATTTATTTAGCAGACTAAGGTTCTACCATTCTGCGAAGGCCATTGTGAAGGAACAAAAAGCAAAGAGAATTTTAGTGTCATAATTCCTGAATTGCATTAGCAGCTATTTATTAGGAGAATTATTTCCATATATTAAAGTCACCCGAAAAAAAAGGTAAAGGATAACTGGATAACCAATTTTGCCTTTCATTCAGCAATTCCAAGCAGGTCAAACCTCCTAGATTGCATACTTGGAGCAGTATACAGTAGAATATCAATAATAGCATTGAACTGATTTATTTCAATTATTTATCGTAACCACCCTGTTTTTCATTTCATTGAGCTCAAATGTGTTGATCATTGAAAGAATAAGAAATCAATGTATGTGTGCAACAGTAAATAGTGCGGCATTGCTGAACTGGCTGTCTGCCTGTGGTTTGGAAGACACTTGTCCTTTAGTTAAGACATAATTTTGGGAAGTACTTTTTTTAAAATATGACTCATAGGCTTAGATGTCTCTATATCATTAACTTACACAGCATAGGCCGGTCCATCATCATACAAGTATTTGTTGAAAGCTTGTCTTATATCTTCTACATGGCCAGCCTTGACCATTGCCCTGGCAATGTGCAACCTGCCAGGGGCTACACCTTCTCCTGCTATCTCTGCCACACACTCCCATTTTACAGGCAATTTCAACTTCGTTAACTTTGCAAGTATATTCTTGGCTCGATGATACCTGCCATCTCTGATACTGGAAAGTAAGCACTCCAGTTCATCATGCCTAGAGGGCCCACATGGGCTGTAGTATGCGAGAATGTGCACAACCTCACTGGACCCAGTTGCACGACTTTGGAAAATAAAAGCAAAATAAATTGAGATTTCAGAAATTAGAAAATCTAAATCTCTAATTTAAAAGATGAAATACATATTTGGTTGGCACCTTGGAGAAAATAATGCACTTATTTCGACTCCAGGAATTATTCTCATCCCATATTTGGAGGCAGCCTCAACAGCCTCGGGTACGCCACTCATGGTGTCGTGGTCAGTTAAGGCCAGAACTTTTACCTGTTCTGAACAAGAATAATAAGTTTTCCCCACTTCTTAAGATTGCAAGAAGATAACAATGAACATTGACCACCAGTACTTGCTTACACATAAATGTTTTGCATCAGTACCACAGATACACAGCACATGATAGTCCTTTTTTTTTTATTTCTTAGTGTGTGATCTGCAACTGCAATCACTCTCATACTGTTACTTAAGATTGAACTAACAGCATACAAGTACAACCACTAATATTACTAACTACTAAGGGTAAAGCGAACACAGTATAGAACAACAATCATGGTAACTCTCCATATTTCAGAATCTGAACTCCATGTATTAAATATTGACCATGTATATAAAATTTCAATATATTGATTGTTGTATTGTATCTGTAAGACATTTTGTTTTCAATCAATGAGAACAGACATAGAATTCCATGAACCAACCTACCATACAATCGCACCTAATAAAAAGAAGCAAATACCAAAATCGACTACAGAAAGCAATACAATACCCCTTGCTTGTAGGCTCGTTCAACCAGAGCCGAAGGAGAGAGATAGCCATCGCTGTGGTTAGAGTGCGAGTGGAGGTCGAACACCACCTGCGCCGGAGAAGAGGCGAAGTTTAAAGCCTGAGAAGGTAAGAAATCGTCGAAAACGGCGGCGCTACCACCGCCACTACCACCGGAAGAAGCGAAAACCCAGTCGCGGACGTAGCTGAGAGCTACGGATTGTTCCACTGTAATTTTCCTCTTCTTGTTCTTTCCCTTGCATTTGTTCTTGCTCCTACTGTTGTTTCCCATGTCGATTTGTTCTTCGGATTGAGAGAGAGAGAGTGAGTGAGAAAGGAGGAGTCGAGGGTTTAAAAGAAGAGAGGTATGAATGATTTATTGATTAGGCTTCGTCTTGGATTCTGTTAATCTGTTTTAGTAGGGAGTAGATATTGTTGTTTCTGCAGCCCATTAGGCCCAGTATAGAGCTCAGAGTCCGAAATTTTAAAAAATAATATTAAAATAATATAATCTAATAAAATTAATATCAATTTAATCAGTTTAATATAAATAGTATCGTAAGATCGGAATCCTGGATTCCGAACGTTAGATCGGATTCCTGGATTCCGATCTAACGTTAGATCGGATTCTCGGATTCCGATCTAACGTTAGATCGGAATCTGGGATTCCGATCTAACTTTATATATATATAGGGGTTTCCGATCTATTTTTTCGCTGCCCTTCGCTCTCGGACGCTTCCACGCATCACAGTAAGTTTTTTTTTATTAATTTAATTATTTATTTATTTATTTTATTAGTTTTTAATTTAGTTAATTAAATAAAAAAATAGGAAAATATTGGAAAAATATTCAAAAAATCTGAAAAAATCAGAAAAAAATCAGAAAAAATTTATATGTAATTTATTAATTATATTGGATATATTTTTGTCTTTTTATTTGTTTTTTCACTACTTAATTAATTAGAAAAATAGATAATAAATTGTAAAATTATTTGAAAAATACGGAAAAATAAGAAAAATTCATATGAAAATTTATGTGTAATTATTATTATTTTTTTTTGCTTTTAATAATTAAGATTTTGATAATTAAATATGGGGAAAATTAGAAAAATGATAATAATTGATGGTATTAATTAAAAATGTAGGTAAAAAATTGTTTAGAAGAGAGTCAATTCCTTTCTACTCCAGGTTAGCTTTTTTATATGTTTATTTTATTATTGTTTGAATAGAATTGTTTGTGAATTGCTTGTAGATTGATTGATGGATTGTAAAATTGTGAAATGCAATGATTGTAAAATTGTGAAATGCAATAATTGAATTATTGATTCATTGATACTTGTGAAATGGTTTGTGAAATGCAATGATTGTAAAATTTGAATGATTTATTCAAATTGGGTTGGGTTGGGTTCAAATTGGAATGAAATTGGGTTGGGTTCAAATTGGGTTGAAATTGGTTTGTAATTGGGGTATGATTTTTTGGAAAACTCTCCCGGTACAGGGGAGATGCTGCCGAAATTTTTATAGATTTTATACTTTATTAAATTTTAATTGCAGTAACAGTCGAAATGCCACCGCGAAGAAGAATACCAGAGGATCCACGTCGATCCACGAGGCGTCGAGGAGATCCTGGCGTATCTACATCAGGAGGAGATCCTGGCGCATCTTCATCTGCCCCCCCTGCTGCCCCCCCCCCCCCCCCCGTTCCTCCTCCTGCTGATCAGCTTCTGCATCTCAGTCAGTCTGAGCTTCGAGGCGTACGAGTAAGTCTTTTTTTTATTTATATAGTTAATTCTTTTTTATATATATATTTTTTAATAGTATATATAGGAAATAATTTATTTTTTAAATTATTTAGGGTATAGGGTTTAGGGTTTAAGGAAATAATAAAATTTTTTAATTTATGTAGTTAATTTTTGTATATAGTGAATAGTATAATAGTTAATAATATGTTTTTTAACTTATTTAGGCGTGGACGCCCGAAATGCATAAGGCAAAAATGATACGAACCGAGGAGGTGGACCAGCGTCTTGTGACATTGGGCCTTATTCATTTCGTTGAGTTAGGTCACATGCCATTGGATCGTTCCATGATACAGGGTCTAGCCATGTTCTGGAGGCCCGAGACCCACACGTTCCACTTTTCCCGCGTAGGCGAGATGACCGTTACTCTTGAGGTATTATTTTTTCCAAGTTCTGTTGGTAGCTATTTATTTATTTATTGTTTTTTTTGGTTGTTTAATAAAAAATGTAAATAAAATTTGCAGGATGTCGCCTTCATTTTTGGCTTGCCTACGACTGGACGACCGGTGACCGGTCGTACTGATTACGACGATGTGCAGAAGCTAGCCGACTTTGCATTGCCACGGGACACTCCTATGGAGGATGTTCTAGATTGCTTTAGAGAGAGGGCGACTGATCGACGTGCTGGGAGGTAACAAACGTCTTAAAATTTAATTTAAATTTTGAGATATGCTGCAATATATATATATGTGTATATATATATGTGTGTGTGTAATGTTTATGTAATGCAGGAAACTTCACGCAGTACAGTTTGGGAAACTGCGTGATATGTGGGCACAGGGACCTGGGTCAGAGGACGCAGATAGGATCGATAGATACACACGGGCCCTGGTGTTGGAGTTGATGGGTTGCGAGATGTTTCCAGATACCACAGGAGATTCTGTTCCTTGTTTTTATCTGGAGTTACTTCGGGTTAGTACTTGTAAATATTAAGAACATCTCTTACATTAGTACTAACTTGGATAACTTAGTTTAAAATGTGGAGCAACTAACGAAAATTTTTTTTTCTTATTTGCAGGATATTCATGCATCGGATTCAGTGAGATATAACTGGGGTGCGGCCACACTTGCTATGTTATACCGCGGCCTGGACTTGGCAGTCCTGGCAAATGGCGCTCAGAAGGTTCCTGCTCCGTGGCTTCTGCTTCAGTTGTGGTCGTACACTCGGTTATTGCTTTGTCGCCCGTCTGTTATGAAAAGTTTCGAAGGTTGGGGGAAGCCGTCAGTTGAGAGATGTCCGCCGTATGGGAGGTATAATATTTTCTTAAATAAAGTAAATGAAATATTGTAATATAACATAAATTTGTTTGATAGGTAATAATTAATTAGTTAAATTCGCTATTTTAAATTAGTTAGTTAAATTCGTTATTTTAAAGTAATCTAAATTCGTTATTTTAAATTAGTTAGTTAAACAATTAACATTAGTCATAATTGTAAAAAAATTAAAATTGAATTAGTCATAATTGTAAACAAATTAAATTAGTCATAATTGTAAACAAATTAAAATTAAATTAGTCATAATTGTAATGATTTGGCAGGCAATGGACGACACGGGTTAGGTCGAAAAAGGTGAAAGGTCCCGTTCGCAGCGGTATTGAGTACGCTCGAGACGTACTAATGAAGATGGAGCATGCACACGTGGTGTGGCGGCCATACGAGGATGAGCTCAGACAGGTGGTCATGCCTCCTTATGCCCGCTACGAGCAGAGGTACTACCGGCTCCGCGTTCCATGCATCCATTTCTGGGTCGTGGCGTGGCACTATGCCGATCGGGTGATGCATCAGTTCATGCTGTTCCAGACTGTTCCGCCTCCTCTTCCTACGGTACGTTATTCTTTTAACCTTCGTGATTTAAATTGAAATATTTATAATACGTGCATTAAAATATGAAATAAAAAAAACAGGCTTGGAGGAGGATGGAGGCTTTGCTACAGTACCGGCACAACACATTTCGTCAGAGAGATTTGCAGGACCTTTTCTCAGTAGAGGTAGCGATGTGGGCCGACACGACGCAGGTCGAGGTGGCAGAGGCGCGGCCATGGAATGACGATATTTGCCCGCATACGATAGATGGATGCGGATACATGGAGGTGCTCATCTTGTCCCCATCCCGGGAGTGGCACAGCAGATTCCAGCTAGCCGGATGACCTATCTAGAGGATGCGCCCGAGCGGGTGTCTATGGTAAGTTTTTTACTCAATTAAAATGAATTGATTTGTATTTTGGTCACTAACAACAAATAAACAGGTCAAGCACATATTGACGCAAGCTCTGCGAGCATGTGCATGGGCGGTGAAGAAAGGATTCAGACGGGCTGGGAAGGAGATGCTGAAGGGCTGCAGGACGCAGTTGGAGCTTGTTGGGGAGCCGCATCGGTTACCTCACCTTTTAGAGTCGAAGGGTCTAGCTACAGACATAGACTCCATACCTGATTCGCCTGAGGAGGATCACGCGCCAGAGCCTGCATTTGAGGAGCAGCAGTTTATGACGGTAACAAAAAATTTGTAATATTATTATTTTTTTTTATTCTGTTATTGATAATATTAATATTATTTGTAATATCATTGTATGTAACAGCCATCTGGGTATACTTTACACGACTGGGACACATATTTTGATCAGCCGAGACCCAGCCAGCCTATTGTGCGGAGCAGACGGACGGAGAGTCAGCCATCCACACAGCCGCCCATCCACCCATTTACACAGCCACCCATATCCACTGGCGAGTTACCGACACCACCAGGCCCACCTCCTGGTCCATATCCAGACCCACCTACCCATTATGAGTACCAGACCCAGTACCCACCATACCAGACACAGTATCCACCTGGACCACCACCATATTCTCAGGGCGAGCCTATCTTGAGCCCGGGTGATGCTTTTTTGTCATCCATTGGGGTACATTTGGACGAGCCGTACACACCTCCAGTTCATCCATCTCCTTTCGGTCAGAGCTATGGTCCATTTGGTCAGACATATGGCGGAGCCTCTTCTTCTAGTGCACCGCCTCGTCATTCCACTCCTCAGATTGCTCCTCGTCCACCACATGTCGGACTTGCTCGCGGACGAGACCCCCGTCAGCCGCCAGGTCCTCCGTATATTTGGTCCCCTAGTGAGGGGAGGTGGATCCACCGTACTGGAAAAGCAGCTCTACATTCGAAAAGCAGCTCTACATTGAACTGAAAAAGCAGCTCTACATTCGAAAAGTTTGGCGCTACAAAAATATGAATTACGCTCTGAAAAATTCTAACAAAAATACTGAGCTGTTAATTGGCGGACGAATTTTTGTAAACTTAAATTTCAAAATTTTTAGGCCTACCATTTGTTCAAAACAAAAATGACAAAGGACCAAGATAGTCACACTTTGAACTGAAAAAGCAGCTCTACATTCGAAAAGTTTGGCGCTACAAAAATATGAATTACGCTCTGAAAAATTCTAACAAAAATACTGAGCTATTAATTGGCGGACAAATTTTCGTAAACTTAAATTTCAAATTTTTAGGCCTACCATTTGTTCAAAACAAAAATGACAATGGACCAAGATAGTCACACAATCAAATCGATACTTTTTCTTTTTATTTTTAATGTTTTCAATTTAAGTAAATTAATAATTATATTTTAATTAAAATTATAAAATTAAATTAATAATTTATATTATTTTGTAAATTAAATTAAAGTAGTTAAAAAAATAATAGCTCAATAAATTATATTAACTAAATGAAATTAAATTAAATTAAGTCAAATTATTAAATAATGTTTAATGTCATTAAATTATATTAACTAAATGAAATTAAATTAAATTAAATTAATTTTTAATGTCATTAAATTCATGCAACTGATAAAGTCTGGAAAAGAACTGCAAAAGGACAGGCGTGCTCTGATAAAAGCTCAAAAGTATACTGATGCCTACCTAAGCACTGCAAAAGGACAAGCGTGCTCTGATAAAAGCTCAAAAGTATACTGATGCCTACCTAAGCAAAGCAAAAAGGACAAACGTATTCTGATAAAGTCTGAAAAGTATACTGTTGCCTACCTAAGCTATGCAAAATGACAAACGTATTCTGATAAAGTCTGAAAAGATATGACATTATATTTATTAATTTTAAATAATTACAACTCTAAAATGATCTATAAAATTATCCTTCCTCAGCCAAAATATGTCACACCTACTCAATCCTTCTTTCTTAAACATTCACTACCATGGAGAAAGGAAATACCTCCAACAGTGAAGTGCCGGAATGGCTATCTACTCGACATGAGTACTGGCCAAATTACGAACATTCCCTTGCCAATCCAAATGAGATCGAAAAAGGAGATTATCATGCGATATGTAATAAATGTTATCGCAATTTCGACTACAATATCTATACACGAAATGGTGGCGAGTGGCCATTATACACCCATTATCAGTGGCACATTCATGGTGGCCCAGAAAGAGACCGCAGGGAGAGATTGCGACATTACCTTACTAAACCTGAGTCGAGCAACTCTGAACTCTATAAAAAGTACTACACAGAACCTGAACCGATGCCGGAACTCAAACCGTGGAAACCAGATCCTACACCCATGATTGTTTACGAAAGCATATACGATTTTCGTGGAGACCACACAGTGAGTTGTACAAAGTGTGGTCAGCTTTTCAATTTCAAAGATACCATTTTGCGTGACCACTACGATCAACACAAGAAACAAGAAGAGAGGGATGAAATTGTAAAGAGATTCAGAGTGAAAGAACAATGGTTCGAAAGGAGAAGAATGGAAGAAAAGGCCGCCGAAGAGAGCCGGAGGTTGCAACAAGAAAAAATTGGAAAAAAAATTAAGGAGAGCCTAATCAAGATCAAGAAGAGAGATGAACAACGCAAAATTGCAGTAGCTAGAATGGCTGAGATTGAGCAACAAGAAGCCGAGACAGCTTTCTGGAACGAAGCCGCTCAATTCGCAGACAACCCGGCTGCGAATAATCAACAAGAAAATGATGAGGCTTTTTGGAACGAAGCAGCTCAACTCGCCGACAACCATGGTGCCAGTAATCAACAAGAAATGAATGTGGAAGAAGATCAACCCTGGTGGGAGGAAATTCTGCAACATGTAGATGATCAAGATCTCTAAGTTTATTTATTACTTTGTTTTTAAGTACCCTGGTGTGTTCATTTATTTTAGTGTGCTAAATTATATTATGATTTTCATGTATTTTTCCCTTTCTTTTATTTTAGTGTGCTAATCTATATTATGGTTACAAAATTCAATTCTTCTTCTAATGGTGAACATATACATAAAACAAAGTGAACATATAAACGATCTAAGTGAACACATACAAATAAATAAGTTCTATAAAAATAAATTATTATTATGAATTAAATGAAATAAATCTAATATTTAATTATAAGTTTATATAATAATTATTACCATAAATAAATTATTACATAATTGAAATAAATTATTAAATGAAATAAATCTAATATATTATGTACTTATTATGTACAATATTTAACATAATTGAAAATTTTTAATATTAAAAATAAAACCATCCATATCAAATTAATATCAAAACATTAAATATTAAAATATTATTCATAAAATAGAATTATATTATACTAACATTCTCCAAAATATATATTTAATTAATGTTTATAATATATTAATTTAATATTAAATTTTTATAATATATTAATTTAATATTACAATTTTATATATTTAATTAATGTTTATAATAGAAGTAAAATAAAATATATTAATTTAATATCTTATCTTCAAAATATATTACTAAAATTTCATAATATATTAATTTAATATTAAAATTTCATATATTAAATTAATTTTTATAATAGAATTACAATAAAACCATGAAAAAGGCAAATTTGAGCAGTTACAGCACTGTTCGGAATCCCAGATTCCGATCTAACGTTAGATCGGAATCCGAGAATCCGATCTAACGTTAGATCGGAATCCAGGAATCCGATCTAACGTTCGGAATCCAGGATTCCGATCTTACGATACTATTTATATTAAACTGATTAAATTGATATTAATTTTATTGGATTTTATTATTTTAATATTATTTTTTAAAATTTCGGGCTCAGAGTTTATGAAATGCAAATTAATTTGGAAGTCCAGTTTCTAGATTAACAATTTATGTTTTCTTTTTAACACCCAAAAAAGCCCCTAGGAGGCTAGGACTGGATTAATGGATTAGGCAGTGTATTTTGCTTTTTCCAATCACCTTTTTGGTCCAACCCCAGCAATTGAGCTGTTTAATGCTTCAGAAATAATGTTATTATTCAGGAATTTTCTGCTGGTTTTTTCTGTTGCAATTTTAAATAAGATCAATGATTTATGAAACCACTTTACTGGAGTAAAGAATTTTTAATCTTTTATGGCTTCAATTGCCAAACGTAAATACAATCAAAGAACAAGCAATTTACTCAAATGCTCTTGTCAATTGAAATCTGAAAGACAGCAATTCAGCAGATCAATAACTATCATATATCATCACAGAGTCGAACAACAAACTAATATCATTGTTAAAGAACAAGCACAATTCAAGACCACAACAAAGAACAAATGGCCACAATATCCTAGCGACAAAATAATCTTTCATATAACCCCTTCAACAGCAGTCTACATTTACTTCTCAGACCTCATCTTGCTCGTACATCTTAAGCAGCTTAGCACAACTAGCCAAGGAGGTTTCACTCTCGAAGCCCATTGCATTTGCAAACCTCACATCAGACGAGAGGCCATTGTTGTGGGTCAAGAAGACGCGTGCTCGCTCCCTGCCTCTCACGAACTTTGCACAGCTCATGTCAGGGCTGCTTAGGAGCACGGTTTCACAGAGCTCATGCTCGTGCTCATCTGCCACCTGGATGTTGTATGTGCCAGTGCGGTCTGTCACGCCTTCAAAGTTCTTTACTCCAGTGGTTTTCGACCTGCATTCGACCTTCACTTTTGCACCTGTGCATCAACAAAGAAAAAAGCAACTGTAAGAAACTATGGAACAAGGGAAGTTAATTATTGATAGAAAAATATTTCCAATACTCCTGTAGTCCTGTTTACTTCCGAACATCTGAGAAAGAGAAACAGTGACACAAGGGAAGTTAATTTTGGCCTCTTAGAAGAGAACACCCATCCTTTTATTTATTTTGAATCAAGATTCAAGAGTCTTTTCATTGATTTTCAACAACTTTGAATATTTTGTATTATGGGCATTCAAAACATTTCTTGTTGGAAAATAGAGAGATGGATAACACATATCAGCGAAGGCTAGCAGATTAATAATCAGCCTACATTTCACATTGCTAGGATATTGTTGGCTAGAGAATAGAGGTAGGGAGTCAGAGGCACAAGTCGACTGTAAAATAAATTAAATTATTCTCTCTCCCACAAAAGAGTTTACAATTTGAAAATAAACTAAGTTACATAGTTAAATTGGCTCTAAAATAATTTGGATCACAACATTTACACACATAATAACTCATTAAAATTTTCTAAATTGCATGCTTTCTTCTATGTTCAAAACTCTAAGAAGGGTTCACTTATCTAACCCAAAAGACAGTTGTCACACTTAGTCAAATCTGTTTCCAATTACAGGATAACAAATTAGCATGTGATTCAACAGGTGGTGTAGAGTGTAGCAAAGTTGATGGATAAATATTGAACTTGGGAATGTGGGTAACAACACATAACTACTGTTACTGAAGGCGAAAAAGTAATTACAGAAAATTAAATAGGTACCAAAGTGAATAATACACAACTCTTGGTATTACCTAGAACGCACTGCACTAGAAAGACAACCTAAATTTCAAAAGAAGAACACCAAGAAAACCTGACAAAAGATTTCCCTTCTGAAATTTTTCTTAACCTAGCACCAGATCTAACAATCAAGACCAAGAATTGACAGAACCATAATAACTTAACGCATCTAATCCAACCCGATCTACAAGCACAACCAAAGATCAGAACCCTAACCTGACCAGAAACCGTACCAAAGAAACTAACTTGTGACATTAGATCTCAAAGAAGAAGGTTAGAAACGCGAATTTACCAGCAATGTAGGTGGAAGCGGGAGTCTCGAACCCAATCCGACAAGTGTCGCAAAAGACACGGCCTCGCACGATAAACCCTTTCTTGATTTCACGCGCGGCGCTCACGGGCGCAGGGAATGCACAGAGCACGGCCGCCACGACGGCGCAGAAGAGAACGATCGTCGCTATCTGAGGCTTCGCCATTGTCGTCGATTGAGAAAGGAAAGAGAGGAAGGAGAGGAAGCAAGGAAGAGGGAAGGTATGAAGTGTTTAGTGGAGTATGGGGTGTCGGATTCTGATATAAATTCTTACGCGGTGTGGTCACCCAAGTGAGAATTGGTGAGTAGTACTCTCGGCCTTTTTTTTCCTGTTTTTTTTTTTTTTAAGGTTATAAACGCCGTGCGCTTACTCTCAGTCCCTGAGTTTCTTAGGCTTCGCTCCGGAAGGAGAGAGTCGGAGGCTCGGAGCGAAGGGAAGGGACTCGGTACTCTTTGATTTTGGGAGTAACCGATTTCTTCCTCTATCTGTCTCTCTGCTCTCCTCCCTTTTCGTCCATTCTCTCCCTCAATCCGAACTCTCCTCCCTTCCCTTCGCTCCCACTCTCTCCTTCTGGAGCGAAGCCTTAGGGGCCGTTTGGATCGCTTAAGAAGTTGGGAAATTTGGGGAAGTTGCAATTCCTAGGAATAAATTTATTGGGAAGTGTGTAATTTTGTGAAGAGTTTGGATTGTTTATAATAAATTTATGGTAGGAAGATAAAATTCCCCAAAATCTCATAGGGATCCAAACGGCCCCTTAGAAAAGATGCGGTAAGATTTGCACAAGATTTGAGTAACTTTTTTTAGAATAATTTTTTTTCCCAATAATATTTTCTTTCATCGGGAAAATTCAAAATTAGATATGTGTCAAATTTGAAAAATAAAAAAATTACCATTTTAAAATTAAGTTTTTGAAAATTTCATTTTTTAAATGCCAAAAGCAGTCGAAAACAAACTTGAAAGAAAATTATCGTGCAGTTGAAGTTAAGAGACGAGGGAGGAAGAGAAGAGAGAGGGATATTTTGGTCAATATAAATATTTATTTAGGGTGGTAATTTTTAGAGATTTAAGTTCGTTGGAGTGGAAAATTTCTAATTTCTCAATTTTGATGTGGCACATATCTAATTTTTCCTATTTCATATGATCATTTCTTTATACATAAAAAAATTATATATCAGATGTAACTTTTACGATCTTTTCATTTTTCGAACTCGCCCGACTTTGTCTATGTGTATTACTAATTCAAAATTAGTAGAATTCAAATTAATAGAAAAATATTGAAATACAATCAGTACGATGACGTTTGCTCATGCAAAGAAAAACAAACAAACGAACGAACGAACAAACATATCTTTGATTCAAAATACCGTGAAACAAAAGTTTCAGTCTAACTAGCAATTCATGGTTGCTTTTTGTAAAGAAAAGGTCAATGATTTTTTTATTTTTTACATTTTAACACTGCATCTTTGTTTCTTGTTGGCTGAGAGATATTAATTAATATATTTGCTTTTTGGTTTAGTTTTTTTAATTTAACAGCATAGCTACTGGTTAAATTTGCGACCTTATTTACTTTTCACTAATAAGACAAGGGCGTAGCCCACGTTTTTGCAATAAAAAATAACTTTTCAATTGAAAGGCCTTTTTCTTTGATTTTTTTCTGGTTCTCCTTTATAAATAGACTAAACAGGTGTTTTTTTATATTATTCTCTACATAACAAAACAAACGTTCTCTTTCTTTTTAATCGACTTTTTTTTACTGCAACAAATTTGCACAGAAAATATTATATATATATATATATATATTGAAAAAGTTTAATATGGTGCATATAGTGCATAGGACGTTCTCATTCTTTTGAGAAAGTTTAATATGCACTATAGTGCATAGGACGTTCTATGTACCGCGAACTTTTTCGAGGGTATTTTTGTAAATTGACAAATCTAATTTAACCAATCTAATCTACATATTAAAATCTCAAAGAATACCAAATTTTACAATTTTTTGAGATTTTATTACTATTTTTTTCGAATTTTTTAAAACATGCCATTTTTGAAATATTGTAAATAGTATAACATTCCAAAAATAGAATGTTTTAAAAAATTCGAAAAAAATAGTAATAAAATCTAAAAAATTGTAAAATTTGATTTGCTATGAGATTTCAATATGTATATTAGATTGGTTAAATTGGATTTGTCAATTTACAAAAATACCTTCGAAAAAGTTCGTGGTGCATAGAACGTCCTATGCACTATGGTGCATATTAAACTCTCTCATCCTTTTGAGAAAGTTTAATATGCACTATAGTGCATAGGACGTTCTATGCACCGCGAACTTTTTCGAGGGTATTTTTGTAAATTGACAAATCCAATTTAACCAATCTAATCTACATATTAAAATTTCAAAGAATACCAAATTTTACAATTTTTGAGATTTTATTACTATTTTTTTCGAATTTTTTAAAACATGCCATTTTTGGAATATTGTAAATAGTATAACATTCCAAAAATAGAATGTTTTAAAAAATTCGAAAAAAAATAGTAATAAAATTTAAAAAATTGTAAAATTTGATTTACTATGAGATTTAAATATATAGATTAGATTGGTTAAATTAGATTTGTCAATTTATAAAAATACCTTCGAAAAAATTCGTGGTGCATAGAACGTCCTATGCACTATGGTGCATATTAAACTCTCTTTATTTTTTTGCAAGACTTAAATTATGCATTGAAGGAGAAATACTGAATTCTAGGTACTCACCGAGCGGTGAGCGAACACGACAAAGCTGGCGTCGGTGCGGACTGCAGAGAATCACATGGATAAAGGATATAACCCCATTGTTTTTCTCCATTACTAAATATCCAGGACACTTCGAGATGCGTTTTTTCAATTCTTTTTTCAATTCTTCACATATCAGCAAGTAGCGACGCGCTCACAGTTATACAATGCATAATACCTCCAGCTTGGGCGGAACGGAGAAGTTCTAACAAATGCGAATCGACAGAAATTGGATTGAGGCAACTAGGCAAGCATATTGACCCCTGTTTTCAGGCTCGACTACGTAGATATCCTGTGGGATGCATCTATGACTCTTGATAAGGGATAGCTGGTGACAAGTTGGGTTACTTTATCAAAGATGAATCGGCAAGCAAAATTGGTACCTAGAAAAATAAAATTCTATCTGGAACAAAAAGAACAAAGATTTAATGAAGTTTTTTAATGAAAATTATTTTTTGAGAATGACATAATCTAATTAATTAATAGAGATTTGACAATTTTTCTATATCTAGTAGAAATTAAACTCTTACAATTTAAAAAAAAAAAACTACAATTTGTTTTTACTAGCAAAAATGCCCCCAAGTGGGCAAATAAAAAATAAAATAATGTTAGACATTCTATTTGTATTTTTTTTACCGTCTAATTCTAACTTAGTTTGGATGAAATGTTTCAATCTTTTATCTCGTTACTAAATTTAGACCACTAATCTAATCCAATTTTAAAAATCCATAGCCAATATTTGTGTAGTTTAACAATGGATCCATCATTAGACTCAAAATTGCATAGACCTTTGGATTGATGAATTTATAAATAGTAGAGATAGATTTATATTTCACATTAATCTACATTTAAACTCTTCATACGGTCTAGAATATGATTCAGATCCTACTTATTAAAAAAGATTGGATTACACCGAGTAATTATGTATATAAAGTGCAGGTAACTCTCATTCTGAGTAATATTTGAGCATTTTCAACTGTTTCTGAATTCATTATATGTCATTTCTTCACAATAATCTACATTTAAAACTCTCTATACCGAATATAATATGATTCATATCTTATTTATTCAAAAAGATTGGATTATACATAATAATTACACATATAAAGCGCAAAACGGTCGAATTATTCCGAGTATCATTTGAGCATTTCAATCGTTTTTTAATTCATTTTAAGTCATTTCATCACAATAATCATCATTTAGAATCTCCATATGGTCTAGAATATGATTCAGGTCTTACTTATTAAAAAAAAATGGATTATGCCATGTAATTACGCATATAAAGTGCAAATAGCTCTCATTCTAAGTAATTTGAGCATTTCCACCGTTTCTGAATTCATTCTAAGTCATTTCTTCACAATAATCTATATTAAATCTCTTTATATGGTCTAGACTATGATTCAGGTCATACTTATTCAAAAGGATTGGATCATACCAAGTAATTATCCATATAAAGTGCAAATAACTCTCATTCTGAGTAATTTAAGCCTTTCAACAGTTTCTGAATTAATTCTAAATCATTTATTCACAATAATCTACATTTAAACTCTTCATACAGTCTAAAATATGATTCAGATCTTACTTATTAAGAAAGATTGGATTATATAAAGTAATTATGCATATAAAGTGCCAAAAATTCTCATTATGAATAATTTGAGCATTTCAACAGTTTCTCTATTCATTCTAAGTCTTTAATTCGCAGCAATCTACAATTAAACTCCCCGTACGGTCTAGAATATTATTCAGGCCCTACTTTATTAAAAAAAGATTGGATTATATCAAATCATTACGCATATAAAGTGCAAATAACTCTCACTACGAGTAAGTTAACGATTTCAATCGTTTTCTGGATTCATTCTAATTCACAATAATCAATATTTAAACACTTTATAGTGTCTAGAGTATCATTCATATCTTATTTATTCAAAAGAATTAGATTATACATGGTAATTACGCATATAAAAAGTGCAAATAACGCAATTCTGAGCACCATTTGAGCATTTCAATCGTTTATGGATTCATTCTAAGTTTTCATTATAATAACCTACATTTAAACTCTTTATAATGTCAACAATATGATTCATACGTTATTTATTCAAAAAAATTGGAATATAAATGGTAATTACGCATATAAAGTGCAACCAATGCAATTCTGACCATCATTTGTGCATTTCAATCCTTTCTGGATTCATTTTAAGTCATTTCATTACAATAATATATATTTAAACTCTTTATACTATCAACAATATGAGTCATACGCTATTTATTCGAAAAGATGGGATTATGCATGGTAAATTACGCATATAAAGTGCAAATAATGCAATTCAGAGCATCATTCGAGCATTTCAATCATTTCTGAATTCAATCTAAGTCGTTTCATCACAATAAACTACATTTAAACTCTTTATACTATGTAGAATATGATTCATATGTTATTTTATTCAAAACGATTGGATTATACATGGTAATTATACTTATAAAGAGCAAATAATGCAATTATGAGCATCATTTGAGCATTTCGATCATTTCTGGATTCATTCTAAGTCATTTCGTCACAATAATCATCATTTAAAATCTTTATACTGTCTAGATTATGATTCCTATGTTGATTATTCAAAAAGATAGGATTATACAAGGTAATTAAGCATATAACGTGCAAATAATGCAATTCTGAGCATCCTTTGAACATTTAAATCGTTTGTGGATTCATTCTAAGTTAAGTCTTTTCATCACAATAATCTACATTTGAACTCGTTATACAGTCTAGAATATGATTCATAAATTATTTTATTCAAAAAGATTGGATGATACATAGTAATTATGCATATAGAGTGCGAATAATGCATTTCAGAGCATCATTTGTGCATTTCAATCGTTTCTAGATTAATTCAAGTCATTTCATCACAATAATCTACATTTAAACAGGTTATACTGTCAACAATAAGATTCATACATTATTTATTCAAAAAGCATGGATTATAAATGGTAATTACGCATATAGATTGCAAATAAAGCAATTATGAGCATCATTTGTGTATTTCAATCATTTCTGGATTCATTCTAAGTCATTTATTACAATAATCTACATTTAAATTTTTATACTGTCGAAAATATGAGTCATAAGTCATTTATTCAAAATGATTGGATTATACAAGGTAATTACGCATATAAAGTTCAAATAATACAATTCTGAGCATCATTTGAGCATTTCAATCATTTCCAAATTCATTCTAAGTTATTTAATCACAATAATCTGCATTTAAACTTTTTATACTGTCAACAATATAATTCATATGTTATTTATTCAAAAAGTTTTGATTATACATGGTAATTACGCATATAAAGTGCAAATAATGGAATTATGAGAATCATTTGAGTATTTCAATCGTTTCTGGATTCATTCTAAGTCATTTCATAACAATAATCATCATTTAAATTCCTTATGCTGTCAATATTTTGAGTCATACGTTATTTATTCAAAACGATTGGAAAATACAACGTAATTATGCATAAGTGCAAAAAATGCAATTCGGAGCATCGTTTATGGATTCATTCTAGGTTATTTAATCACAATAATCTACATTTAAACTCTTTATACAGTTTAGAATACGATTCATCAATTTTTTATTCAAAAAGATTGGATTATACATGGTAATTACGCATATAAAGTGTAAAAATACAATTCGGAGCATCATTTGTGCATTTCAATTGTTTATAGATTTATCCTAAGTCAATTAATTGCAATAATCTGCATTTAAACAGTTTATATTGTCAACAATACGACTCATACGTTATTTATTACAAAAAGATTGGATTATAAATGATAATTACACATATAAAGTGCGAATAATGCAATTCTGAGTATCATTTGTGCATTTCAATCGTTTATGGATTCATTCTAAGTTATTTCATCATAATAATCTACATTTATACTGTTTATTTTGTCAACAATATGATTCATACATTATTTATTCAAAATAATTGGATTATACATGGTAATTACGCATATAAATTGCAAATAATGGAATTTTTAAAATCATTTTGAGTACTTCAATTGTTTCATGATTCATTCAAAGTAATTTCATCACAATAATCTTCATTTAAACTCCTTATACTGTCTATATATACGAGTCATACGTTATTTATTCAATACGATTGGATAATACAATGTAATTACGCATATAAAGTGCAAATAATATAATTCTGAGCATCATTTGAGCATTTCAATCATTTCTGGATTCATTCTAAGTTATTTAATCACAATAATCTACATTTAAACTCTTTATACTGTTTTGAATATGATTCATATTTGTTTTTTCAAAAAGATTGGATTATACATGATAATTACACATATAAAGTGCAAATAATGAAATTCAGAGCAACATTTGTGCATTTCAATCGTTTGTGGATTCATTCTTAGTCATTTCATCACAATAAACTACATTTGAACTCTTTATCTATCAACAATACAGTCATACATTATTTATTCAGGAATATTGGATTATACATGGTAATTACGCATATAAAGTGTAAATAACGCAATTCTGAAAATCATTTGAGAATTTCAATCATTTCTGGATTCATTCTAAGCCATTTCATCACAAGAAACTATATTTATAATTTTTGTTCTTTCTATAATATGATTCATATTTTATTTATTCGAAAAATAGGATTATACATGGTAATTACATATATAAAGTGCAAATAATGGAATTCTGAGCATCATTTGTGCATTTCAATCGTTTCTGTATTCATTCTAAGTTATTTCATTGCAATAATCTACATTTAAACTCTTTATATAATCAACAATATGGTTCATACGTTATTTATTGAAAAAGGTTGGATTAAACGTGGTAATTACGTATGTAAAGTGCAAATAATACAATTCTGAGCATCATTTGTGCATTTCAATCGCTTAAGGATTCATTCTATGTCATTTCATCACAATAATTAATATTTAATCTCTTTATGTTGTCAAAAATTTGATTCATATGTTATTGATTCAGAAAGAATGGATTATAAATGGTAATTACACATATAATGTCCAAATAATTCAATTCTGAGTATCATTTGAACATTTCAATCGTTTCTGGATTAATTCTAAGTCGTTTCATCACAATAATTTCAATTAAACTCTTTATACTGTCTAGAATATGATTCATATGTTATTTATTCATGAATATTGGATTATATATGGTAATTACGCATATAAATTGCTAAAAATGCAATTCTGAGCATCATTTGATCATTTCAATCGTTTCTGGATTCATTCTAAGTCGTTTCATCAAAATAAACTATATTGAAACTCTCTATGCTGTTAATAATATGATTCATATGTTATTTATTCAAAAAGATTTGATTATACATGGTAATTATGCATATAACTTGCAAATAATGCAATTCAGAGCATCATTTGAGTATTTCATTCTTTTCTGAATTCATTCTATGTCTTTTTTAAAAAAATCTACATTTAAACACTTTATTTTGTCTCGAATATGACTCACTTGTTATTTATACAAAAAGATTTGAATATACATGGTAATTATACATATGAAGCGAAAAAAATACAATTCTGAGCATCATTTCAGCATTTCTTTCGTTTCTGAATTCATTCTAAGTCATTTCTTCATAATAATATACATGTAACCTCTTTATACTTCCAGCAACAAGATTCATACGTTATTTATTCAAAAACAATTGGATTGTATATGGTAATTACAAACATAAAGTGCAAATAATGCAATTATGAGCATCATTTGAACATTTCAATAGTTACTGCATTCATTCTAAGTCATTTCATAACAATAATCTACATTTAAACTCTTTTTACAATCAACAATATGATTCACACGTTATATATTCAAACATATTGGATTATATAAGGTAATTACGCATATAAAGTGCAAATAATGCAATTCTGAGCATCATTTGTGCAATTCAATCGTTTCTAGATTCATTCTAAGTCATTTCATCACAATTCTGAGCATCATTTGAGTATTTCAATCGTTTCTGGATTTATTCTAAGTCATTTCATCACAATAATCATCATTTCAACTCCTTATACCGTCTAGATTATGATGCCAATGTTGTTTATTCAAAAAGATTGTATTATCGATGGTAATTGCGCATAGAAAGTGCAAATAATGCAATTCTGAAAATAATTTGAGAATTTCAATGGTTTCTTGATTCATTCTGTCTTTTCTTCACATAATCTATATTTAAATTCTTTAGACTTTATAGAATGTGATTTATACGTTATTTATTCAAAAAGATTGTATTATACATGGTAATTTAGCATATAAATTGCAAATAATGCAATTCTGAGCATCATTTGTGCATTTCAATTGTTTCTGGATTCATTCTATGTCTTTTTTGCTCAATAATCTACATTTAAACTCTTTATATTGTCTCAAATATTTGTCATACGTTATTTATTAAAAAGACTGGATTATACATGGTTATTACCAATATAAATACTAATAATGCAATTCTGAGCTTTATTTGTGCATTTCAATCGTTTTTGGATTCATCCCAAGTCCTTTCATCACAATAATCTATATTTAAACTCGTTCTACTGTCTAGAATATGAGTCGTATGATATTTATTCTAAAAAATTGGATAAGACATGGTAATTACGCATATAAATTGCTAGTAATGCAATTCTGAGCATCATTTGCGCATTTCAATCATTTCTGGATTCATTCTAAGTGATTTCATCACCATAATCTACATTTAAATTCTTTATAGTGTCTAGAATATGATTCATATATTATTTATTTAAAAGAATTGCATTATACATGATAATTACCTATATAAAGTGCAAATAATGCAATTCTGAGCATCATTTGAGCATTTCAATCGTTTCTGGAATAATTCCAAGTCCTCTCATTACAATAATCTACATTTAATTTCATTATACTGTCTAGAATATGATTCATATGTTATTTATTCAAAAATATTGGATTATACATGGTAATTACCTATATAAATTGCAAATAATACAATTCTGAGTATCATTTGAGCATTTCAATCGTTTCTGTATTCATTCTAGGTCATTTCATCACAATAATCATCATTTAAATTCTTTATGCTGTTAACAATATGATTCATACGTTATTTATTCAAAAAGATTGAATTATACATGGTAATGACGCATATAAAATGCAAATAATGCAATTTAGAGCATCATTTGTGCATTTCAAACATTTCTGGATTTATTCTAAGTGATCTCAACACAATAATCTAAATTTACACTCTATATACTGTCAACAATATGGTTCGTAAGTTATTTATTCATAAAAATGGATTTACATTGTAATTGCGCATATAAAGTGCAAATAAAGCAGTTTTGAGAATCATTTGTGCATTTCAATCGTCTCTAGATTCATTCTATGTCTTTTTTGCTCAATTATCTACATTTAAACTCTTTATACTGTTTAGAATATGAGTCATGTGTTATTTATTCAAAAAGATTTGATTATACATGGTTATTACGCATATAAATAGCTAATAATGCCGTCCTTAGATTTATTTGAGCATATTAATCGTTTCTGGATTCATTCTAAGTCATTTCTTCACAATAATCTACATTTAAACTCGTTATACTGTATAAAATATGATTCATATTCTATTTATTCATAAATACTGGATTATACATGGTAATTACGCATATAAAGTACAAATAAAGCAATTATGAGCATCACTTGTGCATTTCAATAGTTTTGGATTCATTCAAAGTCATTTCATCACAATAATCTACATTTAAAATTTTCATACTGTCAAGAATATGATTTATACATTATTTATTCAAAAGTATTGGTCTATACAAGGTAATTACTCATATAAACTTCAAACAATTCAATTCTGAGCATTTCAATCGTTTCTGGATTCATTCTAAGTCATTTCATCATAATAATCTACAATTAAACTCGTTATACTATCTTGAATTTTATTCATATGCTATTTATTCAAAAAGATTGGATTATACATGGTAATTACGCATATAAAATGCAAATAAAGCAATTCAGAGCATCATTTGGGTATTTCAATCATTTCTAGATTCATCCTAAGTCAATTCATTGCAATAATCTACATTTAACTATTTAAACTGTCAACAATACGATTTATACGTTATTTATTCAAAAAGATTGGATCATAAATGACAATTACGCATATAAATTGCGAATAATGCAATTATGAGCATCATTTGTGCATTTCAATCATTTATGGATTCATTCTAAGTTATTTCATCATAATAATCTACATTTAAACTTTTTATACTGTCAACAATATGATTCATACGTTATTTTTTCAAAAAGATTGGGTTATACATGAAAATTACGCATATAAAGTGCAAATAATAGAATTCTGAGAATCATTTAAGTATTTCAATCGTTTCGGGATTTATTCTAAGTCATTTTATAACAATAATCATCATTTAAACTCCTTATACTGCCTATATTATGAGTCATACGTTTTTTATTAAAAACGATCGGATAATACAATATAATTACACATATAAAGTGCAAATAATGCAGTTCTGTGCATCATTTAAGTATTTCAATCATTTCTGGATTTATTCTAAGTTAGTTAATCACAATAATATAAATTTAAACTCTTTATAATGAATAGAATACGATTCATATATTTTTTTATTAAAAAAGATTGGATTATACATGGTAATTACGCATATAAAGTGCAAAAAATGCAATTCGAAGACTCATTTGTGCATTTCAATTGTTTCTGGATTCATCCTATGTCAACTCGTTGCAATAATCTACATTTAAACAATTTATACTGTCAACAATACGATTGTTCCGTTATTTATTCTAAAAAGGTTGGATTATACATGGTAATTAAGCAAATAGAGTGAGAATAATGCAATTCTGAGTATGATTTGTGCATTTCAATCGTTTATGGATTCATTCTAAGTCATTTCATCATAATAATCTACATTTATACTGTTTATACTGTCAACAATATGTTTCATACGTTAGTTATTCAAAATGATTGGATTATACATGGTAATTACGCATATAAAAGCAAATAATGGAATTATGAGAATCATTTGATTATTTCAATCATTTATGGATTCATTCTAAGTCATTTTATCAGAATAATCATCATTTAAACTCCTTACACTGTCTATATTATGAGTCATACGTTATTTATTCAGAACGATTGGATAACACAACGTAATTATCCATATAAAGTACAAATAATGTAATTATGAGCATCATTTGAGCATTTCAATCGTTTCTGGATTCATTCTAAGTTATTTAATTACAATATCTATATTTAATCTCTTTATACTGTTTAGAATATGACTCATATATATTTTATTCAAAAAGATTGGATTATACCTTACTCATATAAACTTCAAATAATGCAATCCTGAGCATCATTTGAGCATTTCAATCGTTTCTGGATTCAATCTATTTCTTTTCTTCACAATAATCTACATTTAAACTCTTAATACCGTCAAAAATATGATTTATCCGTTATTTATACAAAATGATTGGATTATACATGGTAATTACGCATATAAAGAGAAAATAATGCAATTCTGAGCATCATTTGTGCATTTCAATCGTTTCTGGATTTATTCTAAGTCATTTCATGACAATAATCTACATTTAAGATCTTTATGCTGTTAACAATATGATTCATACGATATTTATTCAAAAAGATTGGATTATAAATGGTAATTATGTATATATAGTGCAAATAATGCAATTCTGAGCATCATTTGTGGATGTCAAAAGTTTCTGGATTCGCTCTAAGTCATTTTATCACAATAATCTACAATTATAGTCTTTATACTGTCCAGAATATGATTTATACATTATTTATTCAAAAATATTGTGTTTATGAATTGCAAATAATGCAATTCGGAGCATCTTTTGTGCATTTCAAATCGTTTCTGGATTCATTTTAACTCATTTCATCACAATAATCTTCCTTTAAACTTTTTATACTATCCAGAATAAGATTCATAAGTTATTTATTCGAAAATTTTGAATTATACATGGTAATTATGCATATAAAGTGCAAATAATGCCATTCTGAGCATCAGTTGTGCAGTTTAATCGTTTCTGTATTTATTCTGTGTCATTTCATCACAATAATCTGCATTTAAACTCTTTATACTGTGAACAATATGATTCATACGTTACTTATTCAAAAAGATTGTATTATACATGGTAATTACGCATGTAAAGTGTAAATAATGCAATTCGGGCACATTTGTATATTTCAATCGTTTCTAGATTCATTCAAAGTCATTCAAGAAAATAATCTACATTTAAGCTCTTTATACTATCAACAATATGATTCCAACGTTATTTATTCAAAAAGATTGGATTATAAATGATAATTATACGCATTTAAAGTGCAAATAATGCAATTATGAGCATCATTTGAGAATTTCAATCGCTTCTGGATTCAATCTATGTCTTTTCATTACAATAATCTATATTGGAACTCTTTATATCGTCTAGAATATGATTTATACTTTATTTATTCAAAAAGATTGGATTATACATGTTAATTACGCATATAAAGTTCAAATACTGCAATTCTGAATATCATTTGAGCATTTCAATCGTTTCTCGAGTCATTCTAAGTCATTCCATCACAATAATCACAATTTAAACTCTTTATACTGTCCATATTATGATTCCAATGTTATTTATTTAAAAAGATTGGATTATACGAGATAATTTAACATATAACGTGCAAATAATGCAATTCTGAGCATCATTTGACAATTTCAATCATTTCTGGATTCATACTAAGTCATTTTAACATAATAATCTACATTTAATCTCATCATACTGTCTAGAATTAGATTTGTATGCTAATTATTCAGAAAGAATGGATTATACACGGTAATTACGCATATAAAGTGCAAGTAAAGCAATTCAGAGCATCATATGTGCATTTCAATCGTTTCTGGATTCATTCTAAGTCATTTCATCAATAATGTACATTTAAAACTCTTCATACTGTCTAGAATATGATTCATATGTTATATATTCAAAAAGATTGTATTATACACGGTAATTACTAATATAAACTTCAAATAAAGCAATTCTTTGTATCATTTGAGCATTTCAATCATTTCTGGATTCAAAAATATGATTTATCCATTATTTATTCAAAACGATTGTATTATACATGGTAATCACGCATATAAAAAGAAAATAATGCAATTATGAGCATCATTTGTGCATTTCAATCGTTTCTGGACTTATTCTAAGTCATTTCATGACAATAATCTACATTTAATATCTTTATACTGTTAACAATATGATTCATATGATATTTATTTAAATTGATTGGATTAGAGATGGTAATTACGCATATAAAGTGCGAATAATGTAATCATGAACATCATTTGTACATTTCAATCGTTTATGGATTCATTCTAAGTCATTTCATCATAATAATCAACATTTAAACTGTTTATACTGTCAACAATATGATTCATACGTTATTTATTCAAAAAGTTTTGATTATACATTGTAATTACGAATATAAAGTGCAAATAATTTAATACTGAGCATCATTTGTGCATTTCAACCGTTACCAGATTCATTCTAAGTCATATCATCACAATAATCTAAATGTACACTCTTTATACTGTCAACAATATACTTCATATGTTATTTGTTCAAAAAGATTGGATTATACATGGTAATTACTCATACAAACTTCAAATAATTCAATTTTGAGTATCATTTGAGCATTTAAATCGTTTCTGGAATCAATATATGTCTTTTCTTCACAATAATCTACATTTTAACTCATTGTACTGTCTAGAATATGATTTATCCGGTTTTTATTCAAAAAGTTTGGATTATACATGGTTATTACGCATATAAAGAGCGAAAAATGCAATTCTGATCATCATTTGTTCATTTCAATCCTTTCTGGATTCATTCTAAGTCATTTCATCATAATAATCTACATTTAAAATCTTTGTACTGTTAACGATATGATTCATACGTTATTTATTCAAAAAGATTGGATTATAAATGTTAATTACACATATAAAGTGCTAATAATGCAATGCTGAGCATCATTTATGCATTTCAACTGTTTCGTAATTTGTTCTGACTCATGTCATCAAAATAATCCAAATTTACACACTTTATTCTGTTAACAAAATACGGTTCATAAGTTATTTGTTCAAAAACATTGCATTTACATGGAAATTACGCATATAAAGAGCAAAAGAATACAATTCTGAGCATTATATGTGCATTTCAATCATTTCTGGATTCATTCTATGTGGTTTTTTTGCTTAATAATCTATATATAAACTCTTTGTACAGTTTAGAATATGACTCATACGTTATTTACTGAAAAAGATTGGATTATACTTGGTTATTACACATATAAATTGCTTATAATGCAATTCAGAACATCATTTGAACATTTCAATCATTCCCGGAATCATACTAAGTCATTTCATCATAATAATCCATATTTAATCTCGTTATACTGTCAAGTATTTTATTCATATGCTATTTATTTAGAAAGAAGAGATTATACGCCGTAATTACGCATATAAAGTGCAAATAAAGCATTTCAGAACATCATTTGTGCATTTAAATCGTTTCTGGATTCATTCTAAGTCATTTCATCACAATAATGTACATTTAAAACTCTTCATACTGTCTAGAATATGATTTACACGCTATTTATTTAAAAAAATTGGATTGTACATGGTAATTACTGGATATAAACTTCAAATAATGCAATTCTGAGCATCATTTGAGCATTTCAATCGTTTCTAGATTCAATCTATGTCTTTTCTACACAATAATCTACATTTAAACTCTTCATAATGTCAAAAATATGATTTATCAGTTATTTATTAAAAAAAATTGGATTATACAAGGAAATTACGCATATAAAAGGAAAATAATGCAATTCTGAGCATCATTTGTGCATTTTAATCGTTTCTGGATTTATTCTAAGTCATTTCATGACAATAATCTACATTTAAGCTCTTTATACTGTTAACAATAGGATTCATACGATATTTATTCTCAATGATTGATTATAGATGGTAATTACGCATATAAAGTGCGAATAATGCAATCATGAGCATCATTTGTACATTTTAATCGTTTATGGATTCATTCTAAGTCATTTCATCATAATAATCAACATTTAAACTGTTTATACTGTCAACAATATGATTCATACGTTATTTATTCAAAAAGTTTTGATTATACATGATAATTACGCATATAAAGTGCAAATAATTTAATACTGAGCATCATTTGTGCCTTTCAACCGTTACCAGATTCATTCTAAGTCATGTCATCACAAAAAATCTAAACATACACTCTTTATACTGTCAACAATATGTTATTTATTCAAAAAGATTGGATTATACATGGTAATTACTCATATAAACTTCTAATAATGCAATTTTGAGTATCATTTGAGCATTTAAATCGTTTCTGGATTCAATTTATGTCTTTTCTTCACAATAATCTAATTTTAAACTCATTATATTGTCTAAAATATGATTTATCCTTTGTTTATTCAAAATATTGGATTATAAATGGTAATTACGCATATAAAGGGCAAATAATGCAATTCTGATCATCATTTGTGCATTTCAATCGTTTCTGGATTCATTCTAACTCATTTCATCACAATAATCTGCATTTAAACTCTTTATACTGTTAACAATATGATTTGTACATTATTTATTCAGAAAGATTGGATTATAAATGTTAATTGTACATAAAAAGTGCAAATAATGCAATGTTGAGCATCATTTATGCATTTCAACCGTTTCCGAATTGGTTCTAACTTATGTCAGCAAAATAATCTAAATTTACACACTTTAGTCTGTTAACAAAATACGGTTCATAAGTTATTTGTTCAAAAACATTGTATTTACATAGAAATTATGCATATAAAGAGAAAAAAAATACAATTCTGAGCATTATTCGTGCATTTCAATCTTTTCTAGATTCATTCTATGTGGTGTTTTTGCTTAATAATCTATATTTAAAATCTTTATACAGTTTAGAATATGAGTTATAAGTTATTTACTGAACAAGATTGGATTATACTTGGTTATTACGCATATAAATTGTTTATAATGCAATTTTGAACATCATTTGAGCATTTCAATCATTCCCGGAATCATACTAAGTCATTTCATCATAATAATCCATATTTAATCTCGTTATACTGTCTAGTATTTTATTCATATGCTATTTACTTAGAAAGAATCGATTATACGCTGTAATTACGCATATAAAGTGCAAATAAAGCATTTCAGAGCATCATTTGTGCATTTCAATCGTTTCTGGATTCATTCTAAGTCATTTCATCACAATAATGTACATTTAAAACTCTTCATACTGTCTAGAATATGATTTATACGTTATATATTCAAAAGGATTGTATTATACACGGTAATTACTGATATAAACTTCAAATAAAGCATTTCATGGCATCATTTGAGCATTTTAATCATTTCTGGATTCAATCTATGTCTTTTCTTCCCAATAATCTACATTAAAACTCTTCATACAGTCAAAAATATGATTTATCCGTTATTTATTCAAAAAAAATTGGATTATACAGGGTAATTACGCATATAAAAAGAAAATAATGCAATTCTGAGCATCATTTGTGCATTTTAATCGTTTCTGGATTTATTCTAAGTCATTTCATGACAATAATCTACATTAAAGCTCTTTATACTGTTAACAATATGATTCATACGATATTTATTTAAAATGATTGATTATTGATGGTAATTACGCATATAAAGAGCCAATAATGCAATCATGAGCATCATTTGTACATTTCAATCGTTTATGGATTCCTTCTAAGTTATTTCATCAAAATAATCAACATTTAAACTGTTTATACTGTCAATAATATGATTCATACGTTATTTATTCAAAAAGTTTTGATTATACATGATAATTACGCATATAAAGTGCAAATAATTTAATACTGAGCATCATTTGTGCATTTCAACCGTTACCAGATTCATTCTAAGTCATGTAATCACAATAATCTAAACATACACTCTTTATACTGTCAACAATATACTTCATATGTTATTTATTCAAAAAGATTGGATTATACATGGTAATTACTCATATAAACTTCAAATAATGCAATTTTGAGTATAATTTGAGCATTTAAATTGTTTCTGGATTCAATTTATGTCTTTTCTTAACAATAATCCTCATTTAAACTCATTATATTGCCCAAAATATGATTTATCCGTTATTTATTCAAATGATTAGAATATAAATGGTAATTACGCATATAAAGAGCAAATAATGCAATTCAGATCATCATTTGTGCATTATAATCGTTTCTGGATTTATTCTAACTCATTTCATCACAATAATCTACATTTAAAATCTTTGTACTGTTAACGATATGATTCATACGTTATTTATTCAAAAAGATTGGATTATAAATGTTAATTACACATATAAAGTGCTAATAATGCAATGCTGAGCATCATTTATGCATTTCAACTGTTTCGGAATTTGTTCTGACTCATGTCATCAAAATAATCTAAATTTACACACTTTATTCTGTTAACAAAATACGGTTCATAAGTTATTTGTTCAAAAACATTGTATTTACATGAAAATTACGCATATAAAGAGCAAAAAAAATACAATTCAGAGCATTATTTGTGCATTTCAATCGTTTCTGGATTCATTCTAAGTGGTTTTTTTTGCTTAATAATGTATATTTAAACTCTTTATACAGTTTAACTAGAATATGAGTCATCATTATTTACTGAAAAAGATTGCATTATACTTGGTTATTACGCATATAAATTGCTTATAATGCAATTCTGAACATCATTTGAGCATTTCAATCATTTCTGGAATCATACTAAGTCATTTCATCATAATAATCCATATTTAATCTCGTTATACTGTCTAGTATTTTATTCATGTGCTATTTATTTAGAAAGAATCGATTATACGCGGTAATTACGCACATAAAGTGCAAATAAAGCATTTCAGAGCATCATTTGTGCATTTCAATCGTTTCTGGATTCAGTCTAAGTCATTTCATCACAATAATGTACATTTAAAACTCTTCATACTGTCTAGAATATAATTCATACATTATTTATTCAAAAAGATTGGATTGTACATGGTAATTACTTGATATAAACTTCAAATAATGCAATTCTGAGCATCATTTGAGCATTTCAATCGTTTCTAGATTCAATCTATGTCTTTTCTTCACAATAATCTACATTTGAACTCTTCATAATGTCAAAAATATGATTTATCCGTTAATTATTAAAAAAAATTGGATTATACAAGGAAATTACGCATATAAAAGGAAAATAATGCAATTCTGAGCATCATTTGTGCATTTTAATCGTTTCTGGATTTATTCTAAGTCATTTCATGACAATAATCTACATTTAAGCTCTTTATACTATTAACAATAGGATTCATACGATATTTATTTGAAATGATTGATTATAGATGGTAATTACGCATATAAAGTGCGAATAATGCAATCATGAGAATCATTTGTACATTTCAATCGTTTATGGATTCATTCTAAGTCATTTCATCATAATAATCAACATTTAAACTGTTTATACTGTCAACAATATGATTCATACGTTATTTATTCAAAAAGTGTTGATTATACATGATAATTACGCATATAAAGTGCAAATAATTTAATACTGAGCATCATTTGTGCCTTTCAACCGTTACCCGATTCATTCTAAGTCATGTCATCACAAAAATCTAAACATACACTGTTTATACTATCAACAATATGTTATTTATTCAAAAAGATTGGATTATACATGGTAATTACTCAAATAAACTTCTAATAATGCAATTTTGAGTATCATTTGAGCATTTAAATCGTTTCTGGATTCAATTTATTTCTTTTCTTCACAATAATCTACTTTTAAACTCATTATATTGTCTAAAATATGATTTATCTTTTGTTTATTCAAAAGATTGGATTATAAATGGTAATTACGCATATAAAGAGCAAATAATGCAATTCTGATCATCATTTGTGCATTTCATCTAACTCATTTCATCACAATAACCTGCATTTAAACTCTTTATACTGTTAACAATATGATTCATACATTATTTATTCAAAAAGATTGGATTATAAATGTTAATTGTGCATAAAAAGTGCAAATAATGCAATGTTGAGCATCATTTATGCATTTCAACCGTTTCCGAATTGGTTCTAACTTATGTCATCAAAATAATCTAAATTTACACACTTTAGTCTGTTAACAAAATACGGTTCATAAGTTATTTGTTCAAAAACATTGTATTTACATAGAAATTACGCATATAAAGAGCAAAAAAATACAATTCAGAGCATTATTCGTGCATTTCAATCATTTCTAGATTCATTCTATGTGGTTTTTTTGCTTAATAATCTATATTTAAACTCTTAATACAGTTTAGAATATGAGTCATAAGTTATTTACTGAACAAGATTTGATTATACTTGGTTATTACGCATATAAATTGCTTATAATGCAATTCTGAACATCATTTGAGCATTTCAATCATTCCCGGAATCATACTAAGTCATTTCATCATAATAATCCATATTTAATCTCGTTATACTGTCTAGTATTTTATTCATATGCTATTTACTTAGAAAGAATCGATTATACGCTGTAATTACGCATATAAAGTGCAAATAAAGCATTTCAGAGCATCATTTGTGCATTTCAATCGTTTCTGGATTCATTCTAAGTCATTTCATCACAATAATGTACATTTAAAACTCTTCATACTGTCTAGAATATGATTTATACGTTATATATTCAAAAGGATTGTATTATACACGGTAATTACTGATATAAACTTCAAATAAAGCAATTCTTGGCATCATTTGAGCATTTTAATCATTTCTGGATTCAATCTATGTCTTTTCTTCACAATAATCTACATTAAAACTCTTCATACTGTCAAAAATATGATTTATCCGTTATTTATTCAAAAAAATGGATTATACAGGGTAATTACGCATATAAAAAGAAAATAATGCAATTCTGAGCATCATTTGTGCATTTTAATCGTTTCTGGATTTATTCTAAGTCATTTCATGACAATAATCTACATTTAAGCTCTTTATACTGTTAACAATATGATTCATACGATATTTATTTAAAATAATTGATTATACATGGTAATTACGCATATAAAGTGCCAATAATGCAATCATGAGCATCATTTGTACATTTCAATCGTTTATGGATTCATTCTAAGTCATTTCATCATAATAATCAACATTTTAACTGTTTATACTGTCAATAATATGATTCATACGTTATTTATTCAAAAAGTTTTGATTATACATGATAATTACGCATATAAAGTGCAAATAATTTAGTACTGAGCATCATTTGTGCATTTCAACCGTTACCAGATTCATTCTAAGTCATGTCATCACAATAATCGAAACATACTCTCTTTATACTGTCAACAATATACTTCATATGTTATTTATTCAAAAAGATTGGATTATAAATGGTAATTACTCATATAAACTTCAAATAATGCAATTTTGAGTATAATTTGAGCATTTAAATTGTTTCTGATTCAATTTATGTCTTTTCTTCACAGTAATCTACATTTAAACTCATTATATTGTCTAAAATATGATTTATCCGTTATTTATTCAAAAGATTGGATTATAAATGGTAATTACGCATATAAAGAGCAAATAATGCAATTCGGATCATCATTTGTGCATTTTAATCGTTTCTGGATTTATTCTAACTCATTTCATCACAATAATCTACATTTAAACTCTTTATACTGTTAACAATATGATTTATATGTTATTTATTCAAAAAGATTGGATTATAAATGTTAATTATGCATATAAATTGCAAATAATGCAATGCTGAGCATCATTTATGCATTTCAACCATTTCCGAATTTGTTCTAACTCATGTCATCAAAATAATCTAAATTTACACACTTTATTCTGTTAACAAAATACGGTTCATAAGTTATTTGTTCAAAAACATTGTATTTACATGAAAATTACGCATATAAAGAGAAAAAAAAATACAATTCAGAGCATTATTTGTGCATTTCAATCGTTTCTGGATTCATTCTAAGTGGTTTTTTTTGCTTGATAATCTATATTTAAACTCTTTATACAGTTTAATTAGAATATGAGTCATACATTATTTACTGAAAAAGATTGCATTATACTTGGTTATTACGCATATAAATTGCTTATAATGCAATTCTGAACATCATTTGAGCATTTTAATCATTTCTGGAATCATACTAAGTCATTTCATCATAATAATCCATATTTAATCTCGTTATACTGTCTAGTATTTTATTCATGTGCTATTTATTTAGAAAGAATCAATTATACACGGTAATTACACACATAAAGTGCAAATAAAGCATTTCAGAGCATCATTTGTGCATTTCAATCGTTTCTGGATTCAGTCTAAGTCATTTCATCACAATAATGTACATTTAAAACTCTTCATACTGTCTAGAATATAATTCATACGTTATTTATTCAAAAAGATTGGATTGTACATGGTAATTACTTGATATAAACTTCAAATAATGCAATTCTGAGCATCATTTGAGCATTTCAATCGTTTCTAGATTCAATCTATGTCTTTTCTTCACAATAATCTACATTTAAACTCTTCATACTGTTAAAAATATGATTTATCCATAAGTTATTCAAAAAAATTGGATTACATCGGGTAATTACGCATATAAAATGAAAATAATGCAATTCTGAGCATCATTTGTGCTTTATAATTGTTTCTGGATTTATTCTAAGTTGTTTCATGACAATAATCTACATTTAAACTCTTTATACTGTTTACAATATGATTCATACGATATTTATATAAAATGATTGGACTATAGATGGTAATTAAGCATATAAAGTGCGAATAATGCAATCATGAGCATCATTTGTACATTTCAATTGTTTATGGATTCATTCTAAGTCATTTCATCATAATAATCAACATTTAAACTGTTTATACTGTCAACAATGTGATTAATACGTTATTTATTCAAAAAGTTTTGATTATATATGGTAATTACGCATATAAAGTGCAAATAATTTAATACTGAGCATCATTTGTGCATTTCAACCGTTACCAGATTCATTCTAAGTCATGTCATCACAATAATCTAAATATACACTCTTTATACTGTCAACAATATATACTTCTTATGTTATTTATTCAAAAAGATTGGATTATACATGGTAATTACTCATATAAACTTCAAATAATGCACTTTTGAGTATCATTTGAGCATTAAAATAGTTTATGGATTCAATTTATGTATTTTCTTCACAATAATCTACTTTTGAACTCATTATATTGTCTACAATAATGCAATTCTGAGCACATTTGTGCATTTCAATCGTTTCTAGATTTATTCAAAGTCATTTCAAGAAACTAATCTACATTTAAGCTCTTTATACTGTCAACAATATGGTTCCTACGTTATTTGTTCAAAAAGATTGGATTATACAAGATAATTATATGCATATAAATGCAATTCTGAGCATCATTTGAGCATTTCAATCGTTTGTGGATTAAATCTATGTCCTTTCGTCATAATAATCTATATTGAAACTCTTTATACCATCTAGAATATGATTTATACGTTATTTATTTAAAAAATTGGATCATACATGGTAATTACGCATATAAAATTCAAATAATGCAATTCTGAATATTATTTGAGCATTTCAATCGTTTCTTGATTCATTCTAAATCATTTCATCACGATAATCACAATTTAAACTCTTTATACTGTCTAGATTATGATTCCAATGTTATTTATGTAAAAAGATTTGATTATACAAGATAGTTTAACATATAACGTGCAAATAATGCAATTTTGAGCATCATTTGAGCATATCAATCATTTCTGGATTCATTCTAAGTCATTTCGTCCCAATAATCTACATTTAAACTCTTTATACTGTCAACAGTATGATTAATACATTATTTATTCAAAAAGACTGGATCATACAAGGTAATTACGCATGTAAAGTGCAAATACTGTAACTCTGAGTATCGTTTGAGCATTTCAATTGTTTTTGTATTCATTCTATGTCTTTTCTTCTCAATAATCTACATTTAAACTCTTTATGATGTCTAATATATTACTTATACGATATTTATTCATAAGATTGGATTATACATGGTAATTACGCATATAAAGTGCAAATAATGCAATTCTGAGCTTTTCAATCGTTTCTGGATTCATTCTATGTCTTTTCTTCACAATAATCAACATTTAAACTCTTCATAATGTCAAAAATATGTTTTATCCGTTATTTATTCAAAAAAATGGATTATACATGCTAATTACTCGTATAAACTTCAAATAATGCAATTCCGAGCATCATTTGTGCATTTCAATCTTTTTTGTAATCATTCTAAGTTATGACATCGAAATAATCTATATTTACATTCTTTATACTATCAATAACATGGTTTATACATTATTTATTCAAAAAGATTGGATTATACAAGGTACTTATGCATATAAAGTGCAAATAATGCAATTCTGAGCATCATTTGTGCATTTCAATCATTTCAGTATTCATTCTGTCTTTTATTCGACAGTAATTTACATTTAAACACTTTATACTATCTAGAATACGAGTCATACGTTATTTATTCAAAAAGATTAGATTATATATGGTAATTATGCATATAAATTGCTAATAATGTAATTTTGAGTATCATTTTTGTGCATTTCATTCGTTTATGGATTCATTCTAAATCATTTCATCACAATAATCTACATTTAAACTCATTACACTCTCTAGAATATGATTGATACGTCATTTATTTAAAAAAATTGGATTATACATGGTAATTATGCATATAAAGTTCAAATAATGCAATTCTCAGCATCATTTGTGCAATGCAATCGTTTCTGGATTCATTCTAACTTCTTTCATCACAATAATCTACATTTAAACTCTTTATAATATTTAGAATATGATTCATACATTATTTATTCAAAAAGATTGAATTATACATGGTAATTACCTATATAAAATGCAAATAAATGCAATTCTGAGTGTCATTTGAGCATTTCAATCGTTTCTGGATTCATACTAAGTTATTTCATCATAATAATCCACATTTCAACTCGTTATACTTTCTATAACTATAATATGATTCATATGCTATTTATTCAAAAAGATTGGATTATTCATGGTAATTACACAAAAAAAGGTGCAAATAAAGCAATTCAGAGCATTATTTGTGCATTTCAATCGTTTCTGTATTCATTCTAAGTCATTTCATTGCAATATTCTACATTTAAAATTCTTTATATTGTTTAGAATGCGATTCATATGTTATTTATTTAAAAAGATTGGATTATACATCGTAATTACCTATATAAAGTGCAAATAACGCAATTCTAAGTATCATTTGAGCATTTCAATCGTTTCTGTATTCATTCTAAGTATTTTCGTCACAATAATCTGCATTTAAACTCGTTGTACTGTCTAGAATATGATTCATATACTATTTATTCAAGAATATTGAATTATACATGGTAATTACGCATATGAAGTGCAAATAAAGCAATTCAGAGCATCATTTGTACATTTCAATCGTTTCTGGATTCATTCTAAGTCATTTTTTCCCAATAATTTACATTAAAACTCTTTATAATGTCAACAATATGATTCATACGTTATTTATTCAAAAAGATTGGATTATACATGGTAATTACGCATATAAACTATAAAGTGCAAATAATGCAATTCTGAGCATCATTTGTGCATTTCAATCGTTTCTGGATTCATTCTATGTCTTCTCTTCGTAATAATTTACATTTAAACTCTTCATAATATCTAAAATATGATTTATCCATTATTTATAAAAAAATTGATTATACATGATAATTACGCATATGAAGTGCAAATAATGCAATTCTGAGCATCATTTGTTCATTTCAATCGTTTCTGGATTCATCCTAAGTCATTTAATCACAATAATCTACATTTAATTTCTTTATGCTGTTTATAATATGATTCACACGTTATTTATTCAAAAATATTGGATTATACCCGGTAATTGCACATATAAAGTGGAAATAATGCAATTGTGAGCATCATTTGAGAATTTCAATCGTTTATGGATTCATTTAAGTCACTTTATCACAATAATCTACATTTATAGTCTTTATACTGTCTAGAATATGATTCATATGTTACATATAAATATAAAAATAATTTTAAAAAATATGTTCAATATAATAATTCTTCCTGTTTATTCTGATTTTTTTACTATTTAAAAATATTTTTACAATAATTATCCATAATTTTCTATTATTTACCTTATTAAACTAAATGAATTAAATAATTTAAATAAATATTAAATAAAAAAATAACTTACCTGAGGAGAAGATGAGAGCTCTCTACTGATTCTCGCGAGGAAGAAAGAAGGGGGGGGGGGGGGGGCGTATCATTCCTATATAAGCACTAAAGACTAGTATCGGCTTTTGAAAAACTGATACTAGCTTACATTGGTTTTTCAAAAACTAATTTTAGTATCGGCTTTTGAAAAATTGATATCGCGACAGTATTTAAAAAATTCTGAATTTTTTTAGTTTTTTTTCGAAATTCCGGATTATTTTAACATTATTTTTAATTTTTTCGGACTGTAGCCTGACTTTGAATCTGCAGGTTTGTTATATAAAATTGAACCTCATCGGAAACGAAAAGAGGCGAGTAGATAGCAATTTATTTACAGATTGCTCTTTCAATGAACCAAACATATTTTTTCCTTCAGGTATAACACAAAAATTCGAAATGAAAATCCATAGTAATTATTTACAGATTGCTCTTTCAATGAACCAAACATATTTTTTCCTTCAGGTATAACACAAAAATTGGAAATGTAAATCCATAGTAATTATTTAGAAACAACTTTATAGATTAACGTTGGTAAGGGATTGGAAATTAAAAGTAAAAAGCAAGCCTGCTTTTTTTTTTTTTTGTATGAAAAACCAAACTCTTCTTGAAGAGTTGACAGCAGCCAACCAAGGTACAAGTTCAGAAAACTGCTTGTACCAGAAAAGATCTGCACCTCACGAGTCGTTTGTACCAGCATCCAACAAAGAGAATCCATCAAGTCTGATGGAGCTTCCAAGTTGGAACCTGTGATCACTCATCACTTCACTTGGTGACAATCACCAAGAGGTCCCCTCTTCTTTTAACTATATAAGACTTTTGCAAGAAGGTTCCTAATTTTTATGCATTTGTAAGATTAACTCTGTTTGGCTTCTCAGTCCACAACTCATCATTATTACAATAATCAGTTGAATCTGATTCAAATATCCCTAAATCCTAAAAATAATCTGATTTTCATAAATAGCTTTCTACAGTCATTACACGTGTGGTCATTGTTTAAATGTGCATCTCTGACAAAGCTCGAGAATTGCCAGCAGCAGAGATGATGTGAGTTCAATATTGCAACTATATATAAAGTTGCGAAAAGAAATGTTTTTGTGGAGTTCACCAAATATACTTCCACTGGGACTCAGGAAAATTTACATTTAATGGTAAAAATTAGTATACCCACCCAAGTCCCAATAGTCACCTCTCACCTTCTTTTTAATTAAGAACATTTAAGCCCCCCGGTCAGGTATGCAAAAATATGTTCAGAGGAAAAAAAATGAAAATTTTGCAAACATTTACATACTTACTGTTGTGGTTTTTTTGTTAAAATTTATGAAGTTGTCACTTTTATTTTTTATTGAATAAGAATATGGACCGTTAGATGGACAATAGCCGTGTCAGACATCCAGAGTAGTGCTGTTAGATTTACTGTCTTGTTATGTTACAGTGTAAATTGTTAAGGGGGCTTTTGTTTGTGTAGTAAGGAGTTACATAAGTTAAGGATGCCTAAGTGTTTATGTAGTGTTATGTAATAGATGTTTGGTTGTGTAGTAAGGATGACTAAATTAATGCATGCATATATTCATGCCAAAAGACTAAAATGCCCTTAAATTTGAATTATTTAATTTGAATTAGTATTATGTATTATACATTGTAACCTAATTATTGTTAATTATTAATTATTAATGATGATAATAAATCATTTTTATTATTATGAATTATTAATAATTACTTTTAATTAAATATTATTATCTATTTTATAATAAAAAATTATTATTATTTAATTATCTTTAATTAATTATTATTCTTAAATCATGATTATTAATAATTAATATTACTTGTTAAATATTATTAATTATAATAATTAAATAATATTTATAATAGTTAATTAAAAATAATTAATAAAATTTCATAATAATGAAATGATTTCTTATTATCATTAATAATTAATATTAATTAATAAATAATAATAATAATAAGTAACAATAATTATTAAAAATCATATATTATTAATTATTTGTTAATTATTAAATATTATTATTAATTATTTCTAAGGGGTATTGTTGGAAAAAAATTAAAGGGGATGGGTGCATAACTTATGCAACCTATTTAGGTTGCATAAGTTATGTAACCTTAAGGCATCTTATGTAAGAGGTGTTTGGTGCCTTAAGGATGCATAATTTAAGTTATGCATCCTTTAAGTCACAAACAAACGCGACCTAAGGGCTTTCTGGCAAGGATTCCTTATTCCTGGTATAAATGTGTTGCATCAGAGACATTTGGCCAGACAAAAAAAATCCAAACAAATCATTTAGCTTTCAATACCATTCAGAGTCGTGTCAGACCCCCATTAAGTCACAAGTCAAACATTTACTACAACTCTGTACCGTGGCTCAGAGAGAGAGAGACAGAGAAAGAAAGATCAAACATGCCTTACTAATTCAAGACAAGCTATCCTAACATTAGTCAAATGCATAGCACTTACATTACATAGGGGTACAGAACTTGGTTACAAACTTACAATCACTAACCTCACCACAACTGAATTGTGCATTTTATAACAACCAATTGGAACAGCTCCTGACTACTAATCAAATTTGAGCAATTCGGACAGATAGAGGGAGATTTTTATGTCTTGGGCTAGAGTTGAAGTTAGAAATGGGGACAACTAGCTAGGTAGACACGTAATAATGGTTATCTTTAATGGAGATATCAATGTTTCTGAGGCTGGAACTTGGCAGAGATTTTCTTTCTGCTAGGGATGCACTTGCCTTTAACACCATCTGCTGCTCTCACCTGTTCCTCTTCCTCCCCTGTTGGCACTGCTGTCTCTTCACCAATCCCAAGTCTTGAGCTCCTTTTCACCGTTAGTAATTACAAGTTTACAACAAACAGTTATAA
This sequence comes from Rhynchospora pubera, assembly GCA_028095005.1. Classification (NCBI taxonomy): domain Eukaryota; kingdom Viridiplantae; phylum Streptophyta; class Magnoliopsida; order Poales; family Cyperaceae; genus Rhynchospora; species Rhynchospora pubera. Next base: position 348,675,772 of record CM051459.1, on the reverse strand, counting down.
ATAGTATCCTCATAAAAGGGAAAACTGTTACCATACTGTATATTTTGCATATTTACAATGTTTGTACTTCTGAGATGTTGGATCTAAACAGAGATAATGAAGGAAATAGTTTTAAAATTGAACACTTTGGCTCCTTTTGTATTTTTTAGGTGCAGGCCTTTCCATATAGGTCAATGGTTACACCCAAAAGGAAACATGTCACTACTAGATTTTTACTTGAGGAACTAATTAAGAGTAACTAGATTCTTTGCACCTAAAGGGAGCAACATCAATGCCTCTATGGAATTTTTTTTTATTTCTGTTAGTATAAATTTTGCCTAAGAAAAATAACCAGACAAGTCACATAAAAATAAAAGTTGAGAACGGAAAAAGTTAAGAAAATTAGTACCTTTCCTCATTATAGGAGTTGGATTTCTTGAGAGCTGGTTCCGGCACTGCCTGGCATCCCACTTCGACAATGCTCCCGCTAAAGTACTCCTTATCCTCCACCGACAGACTGCCACATCGTGAATTATGTGGAACCTGACTTAACTCATCATCTAAACCAAGCCGACCGGCTGCAAGACGGTTAACTACCCCACGATGCAATGCGCCACTACTCTTTCTCCCAGAACCTTTGGCACTCACTGCCCCGGCTCCACATGCAATCAATTGTAAGAACATCGAGTTTGGCCTGGTCGGGCCCGGTTCTTGTCCTGGTTCAGTGGTTAAGTTGAGATGCTTGTCAGATGAAGAGGAGCTGGGAGGGGAGCCATCTTCTGATGGCAGCTCAATCTGACGGCTGTGGTTTGACGGCGGCTTCTTGTGGGTGATTGTGACTGTTGGTGTACGGGGTGTCCGGCGTACACCGGTGGTAATGTTGTCACGGTAATCATGTTCGAGTGGGTCCCGCTCGTCAGTATCATCTGTCTGTACATCTTGTTCATCGTCCGGCTCCATGTATTGTTTATGGGTGATGGAAAGAGGCTTTGGCGAGAATCTATTGCTAACTTGGAGGTGGTGAAATCTCTCTGAAATTGTGCAGTACTTTGGTAATTATGTAAATTTAAAATGTACAAAAAGTCAAAAATAAAATGTAAAGGTCAGTTTAATTTGGAGGACCATTTATACAAATTATGTTATTTATTTTTAATTTGAGTCGGTATGAAAAAGTATAATCCTTACCAGCACAACCAGGTACAATCTCAGAGCCTTTGAGGACGTATTCTGCACCGTCCGATGGATAAATGATATCATTCTCTGACAAGTCGTTCCACACATATACAGGTGTCAATACCGTGCCGTTTCGCACGTTTTCCGTTCCGTTCCGTCCTGGCGGAACAGAAACGCAATAGATTTTGCTTACGTTTCAAGAAGCGGAACAGTGGACGGAATGGAATGGTGTTTCGTCCAGGCAGACGGAACGTAAACGAAACGACTCATTTCCGTTTCGTTTGTTAACGTTTTTTACGTCGGCCCATAAATCTCAGCCCATAAAACAATGGAGATGTGAGCTGGCGAAGAAATTGAGGAGAGGGGTTGTGCAGCTTGTGTGGTGGCGAAGAAATAGAGGAGATGGGAGCGCCGTGTGCAAACCCTAGAAATTCTCTCGCGTGCCTTCTCCCTCACTCGAGCTGCGTCCTCTCCCTCTCTTCTCCGATGGACTCTTTCACCACATCGCCTGCCTCCTCCCTTACTCGAGCCGCACCTTCTACCTCTCTTCTCCGATGGACTCTCTCACCACATCGCCTGCCTCTTCCCTCACTCGAGCCCCACCCTCTCCCTTTTCTCCGATGGCCTCTCTCACCGCAACTCACAACTCTCTCTCTCTCTCTCTCTCTCTCTCTCTATCTGACCCGAGCACCAACCCACCACGAGTGATCCATCTCTCTAACCAAAGGCAACACCAGATGCAACACCACCACTAGAGGCGACCTTCTTCTTCTGTGCAGTAGCAGCATCATTGTCGCTGTACAAGCAGTCCTTCTGTGCAGCAGCAACATCTTCTTCTTCGACCTTCTTTTTCAGTACCAAATAAGCTTGTCGTGAAGTATGTCCTTTTTACTGGTTTTTCTAAAATCCCACCTGGCGTTGTTTCTCTTTACTGGTACCAGGTCAGACTGGTATTCAGTTTTTGTAATTATTGAAAATTTACTGGTACCAGTTTTTATGTAATTATGCAATTATTAAAAAACAGTTTCTTTTCCATTTCGATTGGGTTTTAATTAGGTTTGTAAGACTAGCTGGTTGGCTTTTTCATTTTTTTTTGCTTGATTTGTACTTTCTATTGGCTTACTGGTAAGTCTTAAAACAGCAACATGGATATCTTTGCAAATTGTTTTGACAGCAATTTCAAACGATAACTCCTCTTTGTCATGAGTACAAGTTTGCACCTGGAGCGTGTGTGGTCGTTGGCATAGAAGAGTTATCGGTTTCTTTTGTTTAAACTATTTCTTTTTAGCTGTGCAATTTTTGGGTTAAGCAGCCAGGGTTAATCTTTTGGTTTGTATTACTAATCCGGGTGCTGACTAAGATGTGGTTCTTTGGAATGGTTAGCTGTTACTGGTCTAGAATTTGTGGTTTCAAATGCTTAGTGCAGAAGTATAAGTGAAAACTATTGTATGTTTAACTGTTTTTTCTTAATGGAAAGGCCTATAGGCGTATTTTATCTTTAAAAGAAAAATTTCAAACCATAACAAATTTTAACGTTTTTTAACGTTTGTTCCGTTTAATCTAACGGAACAGTAAACGTAAAAAAATTTAGTTACGTTTTAATAATGAAACATAAACGTAACTTAATATGATTACGTCCATTAGAACGGAACGTACACGGAAGCTGCTGCTTCCGTGTACGTTGTGCACGTTTGACACCTATACACACATATCCGTTCTTGTAACTCCTGTATATCCATTAAAAATAACTCATGAATCATCCCAGAATCATAGTTTATATATGTTTGACAGGACAAAAAGTAACCAAACTTAAAGAGCAAACTGTACTAGTACTAAGGAAACAATTTTCTAGATGTGATAGGAAGCGTTCAATTTACGCAAGATCATCATCTGACAAGGTAAACTAACCCAAAACCAAAAAATAAACTAATTAATTACCTTTTACAAGACCAGGAATAAAGAGAAGGCATGCCTTTGCCTCTCAGTGCTGTAAGCCTGTCCATAACATCTGCACAATAATTCCCAAGAGAAATTAAATACAAGCAAGAAGATATAATGAACTACCAATAAAAAAATAAAGACGAACTGTTAATTATGGACTGCATAAAAAAAATTCAGAACAGTGTGTGACAGTGTCAAAGGTATGATAAATTTAAAGTGGGTATGCAATGAAAACAGTACAACGGTACAAGTTAACAAGTATCAATTGAATTTATAATTTTATGCATTTAATAATGTACTGTGTCTGAGTCAAAAAAGGATAATACTAAATACTTTTGGCAGGCAGCAAAAAAAGAAAAAAAAATTTACTAATGGTGTATGTAGTCATCTGTTTAAACATTTTGGTTGAATTAAGGATGGTTCTGTTTGTACCCTGAGAATTAAGCTCATTACACCAAAAGAAAATCAAGTACCAAATGAAAAAAAAATAAAATAAAGAAGTAAAAATTTTGTTTTTTAAAAAAAAAAGGTAAATCATGTGAGACTAATAGGCAAACCTTTGAGGCGGAGTTGTTGGTTGGGGAATTGAGGGAGCTCCATGAAATGGGGGTGCTCTAATTGTCCATTTCTACTGAGGTAGTACACAATCTGAACCTTTCTCGCAATGACACGTGTACACCTTGGTTGCATTCCTCTAGCTCTGTCTGGGCTTACCTCTCTGCTTAGTCTAGTTCTTCTTCCGTTGTCAACTCCACCTCCTTCCATTAAGACCAAGAAGAAGAGAAAGGAGAAATGTGCGTTTGTGTGTGTGTGTGTGTGAGAGAGAGAGATGATCACGTACAAGTGAGACCATACCGATGAAGAGAGATTATATATATCATAATATCAAATCAAGGAAGTGAAACTGTGAAAGTAATTGTAAGTGGGCCAGGCCCCTTGGTTCTGAGCCCTTGTTAGTTGTTACCTTTGAACAGTTGTTACATTTATGATTTATTCATTGTTTGCTTATTGTTAAGACAAGTTAGAATTTATTCTGTTCTTTATTTCTTTGTTTAAGCAAGGCTAGAACTTGCTTCTGTTTCTGACACACAAAAAAGTTTCTTCTGATTTGTTTTTCTCGCTGTTGGGATTGGATGAGGTCGTAGGGACTAGTACGTAGTACGTGCTTCTTGCTGTTTTTGAGCAATGAGCAGTGACCTATGAGAAGTTCCTAGTGATCTTTTTTCCTTCTTTTTAGTCGTCATGTACCCCTCTGTATTTTAGATTTTCTGAGGCGGTGTATGTGTATAATATTGTGGGGCAGGTGGTTGAATGCCTAGATTTTGGATTAATAGGGGGTTTTGTCTGGGATCCATACTTCTAATTAGCGCCTACAAAGCAACATTATGCAATTTTAAGTTTTGACACAAAATTTTATATGTGCATATTAGAGGAGCAAGTGATAAATCATAATTTCTCATATAATTATAAATAACATGCAATTTATATGATATAAAAAGACAGATGATAAATTAAGAAAAATCAAGATATTGATTATTGGGAAATATTTTTTTTGAGGCGTCAATTATTGCATAAATCCATACAGTAATATTAATTGTATAGATGATCTTCAGAGAAGCATATACATAATACCTAAAAATAAAAAGAAAAATAAAATCTAAACACTATCTTTTTCTTTGGTTCTGAGAGACCATTGAGGTAAATGAAATCATGCGGATATGCCGGAGGATGAAATAATTAATCTGTCATAGCTAGTGATGACCAAGCTGAGATGTAAGAGAGAGAGCCTAAAGTAAACGACATGCAATTGCCTAGTGTTATTGTCTAGTATTTGGATGCTCAAAAATAAGTAATCAGATAAGAATAAGTTTCAAAAATTTTTATATTTTGAAATTTAAACAATACAAGAATAAAAATTTAGACTTATTCGGATCCTTATTTATATTCTAACAAACTATGGAATATGAATAAGAAATATGGATAGGCACACATTTCTAAATCCTTATTTTTATTCCTTATTCATGGCAACATCCAAAAAAGCTTGATTCTTATTCCTTATTTTCATGTGTTTGGATGCACAAGAATAAGGAATCACGTAAGAATAAACTCAAAATTTTTTATTCTTGTAAAACTCAAACAATACAAGAATAAGGAATTTGGATCCTTATCAATATTCTAACAAAGTCATGAAATTTTAGAATAAAAAATTTAGACAAACACACATTTCGAAATCTTTATTCTTACTTCTTAGTCAACCTCTCATCCAAACAAGATAGTAACTAGAGCAAGAAAAATAGTCAGCAAATGAAGCTTGCTTCCTCTAGTGCTATTATGCCTACAACGAAAATAAAAGAGAAGATCATCGAAGTCGTTGAAAATGAGCTAGATTCATCATTCAAATCAGCTGAAGTTGAGGAGAACATGGTGATTATGTCTCTTACGAACAACTTTTCAAATTAAATTGATAAATTTAATTTAAATAATTTAATCTATGTACACTTTGGAATTCCATAGCAAATCAAATTTTAAATTTTTTATTTCTTCCAATGTTTTTTTTATAAATTTTTTCATGCTTGTTATTTCTGTGATGTTCTTTATAGTAGTTTGTATTTAAAAATGAAAAGTTTTTAAAAATTTAGAAAATAATAAAATATTTTAAAAAGTGTAAAAATTTGTTTGCTATGTATGAGATTACAATCTAAAGATTAGATTGGTTAATTAGATTTGTCAATTTGCAAACTGACCAATAAAGTCATAATGGACAAAAGGCTCTATATGCATGATGCATAATAAAGTTTTTTTTTTATTGATTTATTATATATTTTTTTTTTGGTACAACACTTGGTAGTGTTATGATCTTTCTTGTCTGCTTTTTTAACAGGCATAACACAACATCTTTTTTTTTTTAACAGACATGCCTCTTAGGCCTTCATTAAAATTTAAAAGGAGTACTGATACAACACAATAAACTGGTCAACAGCAATTCGAAAGAAAGAAAGTGCCCTTGGAACACCTAATTGAAAAGAAAAGACAGAAATAAAAAAGAAAAAAAAGTACGGCCTTAACAACAAACTAAAAAACTATAGGGCACTTTTAAATAAATATAAAAAACATGAAATCACGGTGGCCTCTGTTGCACCAATCCGGATTTGCTGTTGCGCGATAAATGGTGTAGCGCACGTATGAGCCGTCTGATCTTGATCGGACGGTTAATTTTTTACGGGCCTATCAATCTAGGTTACATGCACGGAACTCCCTTGTCCATTGAATCTTGATCAGACGGCCAGCATGTCACACTACACCACTGAAAGAAGGCATAACACTACATCCACTAAAATGTTTTCACTGCTAACTGGGGACCATTTAAATGTCAGGATCCCAAGATGTATCGAACTTGGAAGCTTACTTGGGAGTTGGGACTATATATATACAATGTGCATGTTATAAATGTCCGCATCATGCCTTGCTCCCTAATTAAAAGACCTTGTTAATTTTTGCATTTAGAATTACCATTTGCATCGATCTCTTCTTAATAATAATGGATAAACTTGACAACCATGACAACCGCTTATAAGTTTTAATATTAAAACGACTTAAAATTTTACCTGGATACTTCCTCTTAATTTTGAATGGGAATTATATTATATATAACACTAATGGAATGGACTGGATTAACGAAAATTTTGCCTGTAAATCAAAAGGACTTAAAATGAACATGATCAGTGTGACAGTGTATTTTATAAACAACCAACTCAAAAGGTCAACGACTTCCCAATAGAAGATGTGCTCTCAAAAATTCATTGCCAAATTAATTTATTAATTCGTTTCTTTCCACAAATATCTATATCGCTACTTCTTGGCTCATTTGGATTGCTTGGGAATAAGGAAAAATAGCTTTTTCTAGGAATAGTTTCTTCCTAGGCATCCAAACAAGTTAGAAATAAGATGAAAAATAGCTTCATCCTAGAAATAGTTTTTTTCAACAATTATATATATATAATTTCAACAAAATTAGCTAAATACTAACAGCTAAATGAAATTTTTTGTGCTCTTTAATTAGTACTTTATTTAATATTAAAATAATAATTTTTAATAATTTACTTAAATTAATATTAATTTACTTATTCCTAACTCACCATCCAAACAACATTTCTTCTTCCCTAAGGGTGCGTTTGGATCGTTGGAAGAAAGAAGAAGAAAAAGGAAGAAGAAGAAAAAAAATTATAAATAATCCAAACTCTTCACAAAGTTACACACTTTCCAATACTTCTTCCCACTTCTTCCCTTCTTCCCACATCTATCCAAACGCACCCAAAAGTGAAAAACTAAAGAAGAAAAAAAAAGTTTCACGCTTTTTCTTATTATATTAGATTTAAATTATCTAACTAACTTTAACTGAATTAAATGAGTTATTTTTCTCTCGGGATAAAGTTGAAATTAGAAATATTATCTTAATATTGAAAGGCATCGAGAAGTAAATAACAATTAGCAGCTTCAGAAAAAAAATAATATCTTGTGATTTACTGATTATATATTAGCTTATATGAAAATGATCACTTAAATGTTCACTAATAGCAACCAGATTTTCTACAAGATATATAACTTATAATAATTTATAAACTACATCTATTAATATCCATCACTAAGTTCACTCACATTATGAAGAAAAAAAAAGAAAAGATCACTAACCTTATATACCCTTTTTCTTCTTCTTCTTCCATTATTTTTTTTTTTAATGAAACCCGTAGGCATATACACCCTTTTACTTGAACTAATCTTTGATTTACCAACAGTGAAACATTTAACTTATCTGGAGATAGTAAAAGACAAAAATGTTAAGAGTTTAATACTGTAATGGGTCATGGGCCCAAAAGCGCTTCTAACCCGGTAAAAGGTCAAAGGCCGTAGTACATGTACATTGGATCTTGCGTTTTACTTCTCGTATAGTGGATTTGATATGACTGCCCCCTGTAAAGGCGCAGGTCTAGCTACATCTACAAAGGCCTACAAAAGCTGAGGCAATCAGCTTCCGTGCAATTTTCTCGTGGATTCTGGTTAGAGTCCAGAAGTGGTCGTGGCCTTTTTCTATTCGTCCATAGGTGAGATGTCTATCAGACTATCACATTGATCAGGGTTTTAATTTCTCTAAAATTGGGTACTAAATTTATCTAGGATTTCAATTCTAAATCGGATATCTGGAAATATAATGAAAATTGCCAAGAATCCACTTACAGGTGATCTTGCAACAGGAATTTGTAATATGCTTTTGTAAGAGAAATCTAGATTCTTCTAGGTGCTACTTGTTATGTGTTTGGTTCTTGCACGAACAAGGGACGAACAAGGCATCCAGGAACAGCTCCTAGTTCGTGAAAATTGGGGGTTTAGGAATAAGGGAGAAGTTCATGAACTACGACTGTTCGTGGATTGTTTGGTTCGTGTGAACAACGCTAGTTCGCGAACTAGCTGTTCGTGATACATTCCAAACACACTTGATATAATCTTTGGATCGACACTAGAAACATATATAATACTAAAAGCATAAGTTTAATGCCTTATTACTGACTGGAATTTAATTGTATTTATTGCAAGTACAAATAATATATTTTAAGTTGTACAGTACTACAGTCAAATCTAAATTAAACTAAAAGAAACCAAGTACTTTAAAAAAAAAAAAACATCAGGAGAGGAGATGCAGATCACATGAAGTTATATAATGAGCCGAGTATACAACATGGGCTCTGACTATATAACAGGCCCATTACATTAGGGAGATCCAAAACTCATACAACTCCGGCGCAGGACGAACAACAGCATGGGAAAAAAAATTAATTGGAAATCACTCGAGAGGGTAAATCATCAAGTCTGGTAATTTATGAAGTGTGATTTGTGTGGTTTGAGGTTGCGAGGTTTGAATGAAACAAGCAAACGAGCAAAAGAATAATTGATCGTTAAGGCAAACTCGTACTGCGGTATAAAACGTGTTTCATACTTATTGCCTTACAAAAAACATGTACACTGTATACACACAAAATTTTATAATATTTGACCTTAATTTTGCTATGCATTAGAATGTAATAAAATCAGCAAAGATCTAACTTTTGACAATTTAATCCTCTCTTTGATGTTTATATATGGAAATGGAGGTGAAATTTTTACAAATTTTTTACCCCTTAACTAAAATGACAAAAAATATACGGGGCTGATAAGGATCATCCTCAAATCTCATCATCCCCATCATCCTTTCACGCGTTTTCCTTTTTTAGATGAGAGGATGACACGTTTTTCTTTTTTTGGATGAGTGGATGAGGAGAGGGAGGGATGAGCGAAGAGGAAGGGAGCGACATAGATACAGAAGAAATAGAGGCCTCTGTTTCGCTCCTCATCCTCCCGTTTACCCCCAATCCCACCCCCTCCATCCATAATGGTTCTAGTTATTAACCGTTATAGTTAATATACATAATAGTTCTAGTTAATATGTAGAATAGTTCTAGTTAATATACACAACAGTTCTAGTAGTTCTAGTTAATATGTATAACAGTTCTAGTTAATATGCATAACAGTTCTAGTTAATATGCATAAAGGTTCTAGTTAATATGTATAACAGTTCTAGTTAATATGCATAACAGTTATAATTAATATGCATAAAGGTTCTAGTTAATATACATAACAGTTCTAGTAAATATGCATAATAGAACCTTTATATATATTAACTAGAACCTTAATATATCACTCTCTCCCCCTCCCCCTCCGTACCCTCTGATTCGCTCTGTTCTCCATTTTCCTCATCGCTCATCATCATCCTCCCCAGCGCTCATTCTCTCATCATCTTTTCGCCATCATCCCCATCATCCTCTCGATAACGCTTGATGGAAATGAAAAAGAAATAACGTGTTTTACTAGGGATGATGGGAATGATGGCGAAAGGCGGATGACGAAAAACAATTCCGAAAAGTATATCTAATGGTGAAAATTTGTGAATGTAAGTAGATTCGTAGAACCAATAAATTGATATTTTTTTTTGAGTTGGAAGCTCGTAGGCAATGGAAAATTTGTATAAAAGAACCAATCGTCATTAACTGATATTGGATCTTTTGTTTTCACATTAAGGGATCGTTTGGATGGTATGAGAATAAGAAAGGAATAAGGATTTTAGGAAGAAAATATTGAAAAGTGTGTAACTTTGGAAAGAGTGGGAAGATGTTATTCTGGAAATAAGAAATATTGTTTGGATGGTGAGTTAGGAATAAAAAATTATTATTTTAATATTAAATAAAGTACTAATTAAAGAGCACATAAAATTTCATTTAGTTATTGAAAAAATTAATAATTTCTTTCATTTTGTTAAAATTATGTATATATAATTATTGGAAGCTGTTATTCCTTGGAAGAAGCTATTCCTAAGAAATTATTCTTCTCCTTATACCTAATTTATTTGGATGTCTAGGAAGAAAATATTTCTAGGAAGAAACTATTCTTTCTGGCTCCGTTTGGATGGTGTGGGAATAAGAGGAATATGGGAAGAAGTATTGGGAAGTGTGTAACTTTGTGAAGAGTTTGGATTGTTTATAATAAATTTAGGAGTAAGAAAAAGTTATTTCCTTATTCTTGCACCCATTCAAACGTAACCTCTATTCTTTTGCAATCCAAACCCCTAAAAAAAATTGACATTGGATCTTGCTTTTGAACACCTTTCAACGTTTTACCACCATATATAGATGTGGAAATAGATCGAGTACGGAAACAATGTATAAATGATTGGTAAGTATTAATTGGTCTTTACTTTTGTTAATGCTAATCATTAAATCAGATCCTTTTCTTAATTTTCTCAAAAAAAAAAAAAAAACACAAAGCGATTCTCGAGTGTTCTTCTCCATTTTCTAATTTCTCTTCGAGAAAACTACCAAAAACTAGTATCCGTCCACTATGAATTTGTTCGGTGCCTTCAAACAGGTAATTGATCCAATTTGAGTTTGAATGTGTCGCGAATAAGTATGAACTAGTAGTTCAGGGGAGTTGCTTTGGGGCAGCGGATTTTTTACTTGGAGTAACCTATATTTTTGCTAAAAGAGCAAAATGTCCTTTATGAATTCGGTATTGTTTTACTTAAAAAAAAATCGCTGATACTTTTCGGACTACACTATCCTCTCCGTGAGGACAACAAATATTAGACAACTTCCAATTAAATGTTGATGTCGCATGTTGAAATTGAAATGGATAAAAAATAACCACTGGTATCGATTGAAATGAGATACCAAAAATTATAAAATGTGTTAGAGCAAATGCTTCAAATACCAGATTGTGATTAAGAATAAAATCAATATAAATCAATATTCAATAAATTAGAATAATAAATAAAGTAAAATAGATTGAAACAAGTTTATCCGGGCGAGTGAACTCTGTCCTAAGGTGTATTCCCCTCACGTACGAGGTTGTCGGAATCACCCCAAGATACCACGGGTTGTTCTTCTCTTTAGGGATACGTCCATGAGAGAAGAGATGGATCACTCCTTCAATATCCAGCGATAATCCAATGGAGAAATAATATTGTAGAAGAATGGATTTGATGGAGGAAAATTATCTTTTATCAATTCGGCAGAGGAGGCTTCTATATATAATAAGGGTTTAATAGGCGGTGCCATTAGTGACAAAGTAATTTGTGTAGAACAGTGGGAAAAGGCAGCCGAGTATTATACTAACTTCCTTTTTTAATTTCTGTCTAATCTCTCTGCCAATAAAACCGAAGGCCACGACATATATAAGTACAAAAGGAAAATGAATGAAGGGATATAATGAAAAGTTGCCTAGGACATTAATGCCTGCGAATACCAACTGTATTGCCCAAAAGATGCAAAGACTTAATACCGACTTATATTTACAATTCAATAATTTAATTAAATAACGGAAATTAGATTATCAAAAGATAATGAGAATTAGGAAATAATTTTTGAGTTTTCTACACATGTTCCAACAAAATGTCCTTCGTTTGGCCACTGGTACCACAAAGCCATCAACATAGTTACGTACTGCAATTTCAACCAAATCACAAAGAGTTAGAGAGATGGACACCTTAGACTTTTTTATGCTAGAATAAGAGGAAAAGAGAGTACAGCCTGTGTTGGATAGTTTTGTTGTGCTCACAGAGAAGATAGTGTAGTCGGAGAAATATCAGTGATTTTTTTTTTGACACAAAAATAAGGGTCCAGCCCTTATCTTTTTATTAAATTAAAAGGTTTTACAAATACAATTTAGCAGGAAGCTAAACTGAAAAGTTAAGTTACAATTGAACAAAAGAGCGTGAGAAGGCGAAAGAAAATAAAAGGAAAAGAGAGGGTCTGTCTAAAACTGTTGACAGGCCAAAGAGAGGCTAACTGAACGAAAAAAAGTAAAACTAGTTTTTTCTATCCAAATTAAAAATGCGCCACTCAGATGAAACCTGCTCCAACAGTGAGTTTATAGTATCTTGTTCTTGATTGAAGATTCTTCTGCATCTTTCTCGCCAAATTGTAAAGCACAATATGGCCAGCAGCTCTTGTGTTTTTCTTTCAGTGAAAGATTCCAGTAACAGGGAGGTTGTCTTCAGTGTAGCAGCAGTAAGGTTGTGGGGGCAGTTTGATAAGAGGAGTTTGGATTTTGCTTGTAAGGTAAAAGAGCATTCATTAAAGATGTGATGTACCGATTCCTCCTGTGACCTGCAGAGGTAGCAAATGGTTGGCATGAACCAACCTCTTCTTTTGAGGTTATCCATTGTTGCAATTCCATCTTGCAGCATTCTCCAAATGAAGATTCTCATTCTTGGTGGGATTTTAAACCTCCAAATTCTTTGCAGGTTTGAGGTATGCTTTGGGAACGCTTTTATAAAGTGGTAGAAGGATTTTGTTGAAAAGCATCCTGTGCTAGCTGGTGTCCAAGTTGCAAGGTCTGGGGATGGTAGCGTAGAAAGAGGAGAATTTTGGAAGTAACTCAGGACAAGAGATAATTGAAGTTGGGCTGAGTTTGAAAGATGAACAGCAGGTCTGAACAGAAGGTGTAAGTTGTTTTTATTTTGGAAGAAAAATTGAACAGAGACATGACTGTCCAGGCTGAACGAGAAAAGGTCCCGAAATGAAAATTTGAGTATTCCAAACCCCCAATTAAAGTGCCAAAAGGGAACTGTAGATCCATCACCCAAAAGAAACAAAGTTGTGGAGGTGAAAATTGTTGTCAGATGGAGAAATGTTTTGTGGAGTGGTCCGTTTAGGGGAAAAGGAGATAAATTACCATTTTGCAATAAAAAAAGTAGTGCTATCCAAATGGAGTTGCTCCTGGAGATCCAACGCCAGAGCCATTTCGCTAGTAATGCATCATTCATTACCGAGAGGTCCATAATGCCGAGCCCGCCTACTGATTTCGGAGAACAAACTTTTCCCCATGAGAGAAAAACTAGTTTGCCTTTTTTACTGCCGTGCCAGAGGAATCTTCTCCTTATTTCATCGATCTTTTTGATAACCCACACCGGCAATTTGAAAGCCGACATGAAGAAAATGGGTAACGAGCTTAAGCAAGAATTGACCAGAACCGTTCTTCCAACAATTGAAAGTAAAGACGCAGACCACCCACTAAGCTTTGACTGAAATTTGGCTATTAAGGTTTGAAAATCTGATTTTTTGAGTGGTTTGTCGGAAAGCGGTAAACCAAGGTAAGTTAAAGGGAGAGAGCTTTGCTTGCAGCCAAGAATGGTGGTTAAGGAGAGAACAGTTTGTTGGTCAGAATTGAGGATGATTAGGTCAGATTTGGAGGGGTTTAGGGAGAGACCCGAAATTTTGTGGAAGAAGAGCAGCAACAGCTTTATAATTTGAGCTTGTTGTTCAATAGGTTTGATTTTTTCAAATTAAAGTAGTACCGAATTCACAAAGGACACTTTGGTCATTTAGAAAAAATATAGGTTGCTTCAAGTAAAAAATCCGCTGCACAAAACACCTCCCGTAGTTCACGGACAAGAATTTAAACAAGAACTAGGGTGAATAGCTTGTTCATGAACAAGCGAAACCTAGCTACAAGTAATTTGCTTAGTTCTTGGTCAAGTCAACAGCATACGTCCAAGCTTCATAGTACCAATTAGGCCCAGGTTACTATTATTTGGCACCATTCGTGAACTAGAAGTTCGCGAACTAGACTAGTTCGCGAGAACCAAAAAACCTACGAACTAGACTGTTCTTGAACTTCATGGCTAGTTCCTAATCTCCTGATTTTCATGAACTAGAAGTTGTTCGTGGGCCTGTTCGTGGGCCGTAGTTCGTCCGCGAACCAAACACGAGTACTGGGACAACACGCACCAATAGTGAAAAAAGCTAAAGCTAAGACTTGGGTTGTCAAACGTGACCCAATATCACGGAATGGGCCCAATTCGTTTCTGTTTCGCATAAGGAAACAAAACACCATTCCATTTCGTTAACTGTTTCGTTTCTAAAACGACACAAAATTCCGTTTTGTTAACCGTTCCATTTCAGAAAAAACACATGAAAAGGTTTAAAATGAGGCTGAAACAGTCGAAACGGTATAATTTCACGTTTTGTTTACCATTTCGTTATTGGAACGGAATGAAAATCAGTTTTGTTATTCGTTCTGTTTCGCTTAACCGAAACGGAATCACGTGCCAAAATCAGCTCTAGTTGCATGCAGTACTGATTTATTTATTTTTTTTATCTTTCGTTGAACTTGTTCCAATTAAATGATCTTCACCTTCAGTATTTAATGGAGTATCGAATATTTAGTTGGAACAAAAAATAATACAATGGAAATTAATATCTCAATCAAATTTCTTTTTAAGGTCAGCTCTAATTTATATTATAAACGTTCATAAAGTTTGATTACTACATTATTTTTAGAAACTGAAAAATGAAAGAACACACATATATATATCCTTGCACTCTAACAAAATCACCAGCATGAGCAAAACACGTTTGCAACTAGCAAATCTGGAACTGTTTTATTGCTTTTTTGTTTCGCCTTGCACAGGAAGGTGTTCCTAACATACGGAATCTCATTCTTTGTTCAGTAATTGTTTACATATTTTTGCAAAAGATTGTACAAACAACACCAGTTGCTTCATTTTTGCATGAAACATTAATCTAACCTTATACAGTTTTCTATGACATTCTTTGTTCCGGGATTGTCGTAAATATTCGTTCACCGGCCCATCGTTCCTCAACTGTATTGTAGTAAAGTTAGAAAATTCTTCAATAGAGGATCATTGGAATAACTAAAAGTTTAAATATTTATTTAACATCAATATCAATATATTTATCTTATCAAAAAAGTATAAATTCTTTTTTAATTAAGTTGTGGAAAAGATATATTGCTTCAAAGCTTCTTCAATAATGAAATTATATGTATATTTTTATGCCGGGGTCAAATATGGAGTTTTTCTATTTTAAAAGAAATATGTGTACATAATATGAAGTATATATTTTCAAACATATTTGACTTACAAAAAGAGAGATGGAGACATTGCACCCTATAATCCATACTTAAATCCACTCTTGCAATTATCACAACGTATATCTTATATATAGTGATAAGTAGATTGAAGCGAATGTAAAATGATTTGCAGAATGAGCGAAACGATAAAATGAAAATAAGTAAAATAAATTATTTACCCTCACAACTTATAATTACATGATTGAATGGTTTTGATTTGGAATCTCAGACTAATATCAGTTCTATGAAAATTATTAATTGGTGAAAATCATGGCCATATATCTCGAACGTATATTTTGAATTTTAATCATACATGTCTTCTATAATCTATAGATTATTCTAAAAATTACCGACTCTATTTTTATATTGCGCTTGTACTTAGTACGTCGGTCAAGTCAACAAGACAACAACTACTTTCTAGTTTTTACTGATCTATTGGTAACGTTTCAAACGAAAACGGAATGGTCCGTTTCTAATAATAAAATATACCGGGCGATTCGTTAACAGTTCCGTTTGGATAGAATGTCACGGAACGTGTATATTTGCACTGTATTTCATCCAAACGAATGACGAAACACATTCCGTTTACCATTTCGTTCTTGAAACGTATTGAAATTTCATACTCGTTTATCGTTCCATTTGGGCGGAATGTGCACGAAAAACGATAAATAGTATACCGTTTGTAGGGCGGTCAAACGTGCAGAACGTACACGGAAGTGAGTACTTTCGTTTACGTTCCGTAATAATGAACGTAATTAGATTAAGTTACGTTTATGTTTCGTTATTAAAACGTAACTAAAATTTTTTATGTTTTCCGTTCCGTAAAATTAAATGAAACAAATGTTAAAAACGTTAAATTTTTTTATTGTTTAAAATTGGTCTCAAAACAATCCGCAAAGATATTTATGTTACTGTTTAAGACTTACCAGTAAGCAAAAAGGAAAACATAGCAACTGGCAACTGGCACCAAGCAATTTCTCTTGGTTTATCAAGTGTTTTCAAACAACAACTATGTCATCAAACAATAACCGGTACCAACTATGTTCTTAAAGAATTATCTGTTAGAGTTATGTCCTAGAAGTCAATAATTTAATGACTTAATTATTAGTTTATGTTTTGGATGATATTTTATCATCTGTTCCTAGGTTTATTATTGACAGATCATTCAGGTTGAGGATCTGAATTGTAGATCTCTGTTGATCATTCTTTAGAATGACAATAATAAATCTAAACGGTCCATAATCTTGATAATTAACAAGGAACATTAATTATCATAAAAGATTAGTATGCAAGTTAAGTGATGATTAAGTTCTACCAATTTTGTTTAAATGGAGTTGTTCTATTTTGAGTTAGGATTCCAGAAAAATTAATTTCATAATTTTTCGTGGAAGTTTGGACCTTCAACTAGATTAAGACTTTTCGATCGACAGTCTGTTCCAGTGCAGAATTTGTTGATTGTTTAGGATGTAACTTAATATTATTGAACTGAACTTGGTTGTTTTCTTTTCATGAATGGATAGCCTGTAGTCTAAACAAGTTTTTCTATGTATATTGTATATATAAAAACTGGATAGAAGGTGGTCTAACAGACCAAATGGTTGAGAGGATAAGCTGAAAATCTCATAACGGTGTTTCGTGCACTTGTAAGAGATTTGTCATTTTTGATTCTCCCAGATGGTTTAAGATCTCTTCTTGAAATTTTTACTGGTAATCACAATTATGATAAGGAGCTTAAGTAATTTATTTGAGAATTTTTGGAGACCGAAAACTGTTGTTTTTGTTGGATTCCATTAGTTACGTTTTTGGTAAATTACTGTTTTTCTAAGTATTCAAACTAGTTGAATTTAATTAGAAAACTCCTTGTTTGATCTCCTTTCTGTTATGGGATGTTGAAAGAACTTTCTAAATGAATTTAAACAAGTTTGGTTGTTTAAAATTGAGGATTTGTACACGGAATTTACTTATAGCAAACGATACGCAAAGATGCTTGAAAATCGTTAATTGGAAACAAAGTTCTTGTATGTGCTAACTTTGTTTTGTAGGTGGATAGTGGGTTTAGTATGGCTCAAGACTCAATGCCTTGTGGTTGTAAATGAATGCATGTGTGAATGTTTGTAATGCGGCCTTTGGTGCCATTAATTAATTTTTGATTAATTTTTGATGTAACTTGTGAGGCTTGCATGCCCCTAAGGATAGGAAGGGAATAGGATGTTTTCACATGTACTTTGCACCTTTATTTTATATAGGATTTAGATCCTTATAGAATTTAGTGGGAGGGCAAGGATTAGATTAGTTTTGCTCCATGGACGATGTGGCGAAACTAATGCAAGCGGGAGCCATACAAACCCACAACTATGAGATGCTTATATGTGATTGCTTGTGATTGCTATGAATTGTCATAGGCTAGGTATGGGTGTATGCTTACATGACCACCATACAAGTGTCACTTAATTGATTGTCCCAAACAAAACATGATTAAGTTAAATCGCCCTCCTTCTCTCTATCCCCTTCTAACGTGTATGATCGTTCATTGATGCATTCTCGCCGACGCGGGACATCGTGTTCCATCATCCGTGTCGGGGTGTAAATCGGATTTACTAGGAGCAAATAGAGAAAGGTTACTTAACGATGTTTTCTAATCGGATTGGGCATCGGGGCAAAGTTTGTGGATATACATGTGATATTTCACAAACCAAGAATCATATGGAATGATTGGTTGGAGAACCTACCTTATCTAGTTGTTTTGGTGTCACGCCGACGCTAGCACCATCTCAACGAAAATAGGGATCTTGGAAAACCTACTATATTAGGGACATTAAATAAATATAGTGGGAGTTTTATTTGTTATAAATAAAACAATTGCATAAACTAAATGACCGTAAATTGATTTTGTTATAGATGTTAAAATTGTTAATTTTGTTGCGATCAATCTTTGAAAAATGAACAAACTCGTTTCTAAAAGGTAGTTACTTGAAAGAAGTAATACCGATTCCTAAGACATGATCTTAGTGAAGAGAAATTTGAGTATGTCAATTCCCAAATCTTTTCTCAAACTACCCGAACGTAGCAACGCGATGATTGATTGACTTTTGGCGAAAAGTTATTTAATAAAGCGTATGGCTAATATCCTCATTTAAAATTTCTAGACCTTTGAATTAGAGAATTCATATGGACTAGATCTAACTCGTACGCTCTCATCCACTTACTCAAGAAAGTGTTCTTGGAGAAAGTAGATATTAACTCCATCATTTATGATTGAGTATAAAGAATATGAGTTGACCAAGAGATTATTCTTTTAAAAGAAGTTATATGAATGTTTCATTAGCTCACAAATCGAAAGATTGAAGTAGCTAATGGATGACTAGAGATATTAATCTCCGATATCAAGGATTGTTGATATTGTCATTCGATCTCTTTCTAGTATTAAAGGATATGGCGTTACCTTTTACGCACACTTGTTGGTGAAAAAGGTAATTGGTTAAGTATTCAAGAAATACTTCACCAATGTATGAGTTGAAATTTCGAGACTCTCATTGATAACCATGTGTCACATGAGATGTTTCATTTGCCGTTTATGGGAGGCATTTGAAAGGTTGTCTGAAGTACCATGATTGTGACGATTAGAAATATTCTAATCCTAAAGTGTATTTGTCGTTCAAACTATCTCACTATCTCTAATTTACACTAGTAACTTGATACTAGTTCATATGCTCGCATTTAACGAAATGTGTTGGCAATGAAGAATAAGAGAATGTTCGAGAGATATAAAGTAAACTCCGTATAGGAGATGACTTATTCATTTAAGTCATTACCATTGAATACGTAGAGTTATCTTTATTAAGAGTTTGTTTAGGAATTGAAGGTTGCATACCTTAATTCTAAAACCTCTCATAGCGTCTCCATTTCATATTTGATGATGGATAACTATGTTTAATAAAAGACAAGTTCTTTTATTATGAATTTGTTTATATGATTTCATGCATCTTGATGGAATTTGCTTGAAATAGATAAACAAGTTATGAATGACAAATAGGATGCGTAAGACTTGACATAAAGTATTTGACTTTCATGTTATATATATAACCGCTTAGTCACATATATAAACGAGAATCGCATTATGAGAGTCTACGTAACGTAGAGCTCGAAATTCAATTCGATTTCAAATCGATTGATATGCGAATCATGTTTGTTAAATGACAAAAGCGCCTTTAACCTACAAAGGTTTAAGGACAAGTGACTTGATTAGGACTTATACATATCGATGTATAAAGACCAATAAGTACTTGTGCAATGAAAGGTTGTTGATACTTTACTACTTAACCAACGATCATTGTAGATATTAACATATCTATTTGATAAGGTATAAGTATGAACCTTTTGACTAGTTCAAAGGAGTTCAAGTGTGAAGTTAAAAAGACCGTTCAAGGAAAAAGAAAAGTCTTACAATTAATCGTGGCAAATAAGTAGTTAAGTCATATGATTTGAAGTATTATCTAAAGAGTATGAAAATAGTTTCATAACTCACTCCATGAGGAACATTATGGAATAATGTGTCCAAGAATGGAGGTATCGAACAATATTTTGTATAGTTCGATCGATAATAAATCAAATTGACTTATTCGACTCGTATTAGGGAATTATGTTTGAGGACAATATTGTTTACACTGAATGGTGTTCCATCAAAGTCTATTGAGGAAGGTTTCTTACGAGATTTTGATCTCTAAGTATAATACTTCTCGAGATTTGGTGTTGAGAAGCTTATTTCAAGTATTGTGGACTTGTAAGCTTAAACCAAATAAGACACTATATATTTGTAGGATGCTTTATATTAAAAGGCACTACTTCCACGAATATGATAAGAACAAAGTAGTTGTTGCTAATCATAATGTAGTCTTGATGAATTGAAATTCTCAAGAAGAAGTAGTGGAAGTAAAGTGAGCATTAAAGGAGTTTATGCGTCACTACAAGAAGTACTCTTATGGGAAACTTGTCACTCCATACATGGTGCTTAGTGGGAGTTGAGCGGAACTTCATTCACAAGTTGTTTTGAAAAGAAGTTTAATAGTACGCTCCTTCCAATGAGGACTCAACCATATCACGAGTTGATGATGATTCGAGAAACTCATGGAATATATGAGGAGTCAAGAACTCGTTCAACAATTCATTGTGGAAATAGTTCATGAACCTCAAGTACCAGTCCTACAAAAGATCAACGAGAGTTGATTGCCTAAGCCGTTTGGTGCATTGGCTTCACGACATTCTCAAACTTAGCATATGAGAATCCGTTGATAAACAAGAAAAACGATGGAACGATCCGATTCCACATATATGGTTTGAATTCATATGATCTTTAAATAAAATCCATGTATAACAACAAGGTATAGACCTTGGTTGATGTTCATGAAGGAGCAATCCATCAAGAACGTTTTAGATCTTCAAAAGGAAAGATCGACATGGATAACAAATCGACTATGTACAAAGCGCGGCTTCTCGCTTGTAGCTATGTCTAAGTCGATGACTAGTTGACTACGTACAAAGCACAACCTCTTGCTTGTGGCTATGTAAAAGTCAATAAAGATCATTCTAGCAATAGTTGTATTTCATATATATTGATATATGGAAAAACACATAAAACCGCCTTCTTCGTATGAATGAAGGATGATGTTGTGCATTTGACACAAATCGAGGTTTTATGTATTGCTAAAAACATACGCATGCTTCAAGGATCCATAAATGGATTAAAGCAAGTATTGTGGAGATTGGAATAAAAGTTTTGACAAGGAAGTCAAGGAGTTGAACTTCGTCAAAAGTATCTTGTATAAACAAGATATTCAGTGGGAGCATAATTGTATTACTTGTATTGTTCAAGATAACAATTCATTAAATTGGGAATAACATTAACATTAAGAAAATGAATATTGTCGAGATCTCTTTGGAGAATGCTTTCTCAAATGAGAACTTGGGCGAAATCACCTAATCCTAGGAAACAAAATCTATAAAGATAGATTATGATGGATGTTAGGTTTGAGCAAATATGCATATATTGACGAAGTGTTCTAGAAACACGAAAGTTACACTCCAAGAAAGGATGTCTAACTATACGTCATATGGCATGACTTGAGTGTTTTAACTCGGTCTATTGCAACTCGATTCAAGAAAGTGCATGAAATAGTTCAAGCATTCCTTCATTATGAGTTTCATTGTGTACGCCATATTTATGCATATGCCCCAATGTGTAGTATCCAAAAGATATGACAAACAATTGTCGAATGGATACAAGAGAGACACATTAGGACGATAGTCAAGGATATCCTCGAGTACCTTATGAGAAAGAGTGATATAATGTTTCATCTCTTAAAAGGAGCTCGTGTAAGTTAATTACACTAATGCTAGTTTTTCGAAAGATTGATATAATCACAGTTGAACTACGTATTTTGCTAAAAGGTGGTGTTGTAAATTTAGAAGGTGTTCTAAATGGAATATTACAACCGTTTCCGTCACCAAAGCAAAATACATAGCAACTTGTGAAGCAATAAAAGAAGTTTATTTCGGATCGATTTCTTAGTTGAGTTATTATGGTTCTAAGCATCTCGAACCATAACTTACTCCTAAGAGCCCAATGTTACATTGGAGATTCAAATATGATCTATAACGATATCACTTGATATCATATGATGGTGATCAAGAATATATATAGGAGTATATATATATATAGTCAAACAATTTTTGGATAGGTTCGCGAACACAGCGAACACTCTAGCACGACCTCTACCTTGAGCAGTATACGAGATGCAGTTATGCATCCATACGTGGTGGACGTATGAGTAACTAGCTATAAGCGTATTATTTATTTTGAGGTCCGAGACATGTATATATGTAGATATATGACATTGTTCTCAATTCTTCGTTGGCTAGAAGTCACTACTGATTGACTCTAGGCCAAGTGGGAGATTGTTAGAGTTATGTCCTAGAAGTCAATAATTTAATGACTTAATTATTAGTTTATGTTTTGGATGATATTTTATCATCTGTTCCTAGGTTTATTATTGACAGATCATTCAGGTTGAGGATCTGAATTGTAGATCTCTGTTGATCATTCTTTAGAATGACAATAATAAATCTAAACGGTCCATAATCTTGATAATTAACAAGGAACATTAATTATCATAAAAGATTAGTATGCAAGTTAAGTAATGATTAAGTTCTACTAATCATAGGTAAAGAGTTACCAACTTAATTGCATATGTGTATGTTATGGAACATAGTACAGGACTTGACCCATCGAAATAAACATATGGATTGTGTTATGTGTCATTGTTTATTTCGTTATGATTTTGGTTCTAAGTTTGAGATGTTTATCTTTTCCACATGAGGATAGGTTCAATAAATACTGTCTACCGCTGATTCCCGACAAGGGCTGCTATACGGACTTTATTTATGTTCTCTTGAATTGTGCGGGGAAAAGTTAATCATCAAGAAAACCGTATGTCCCTCATTAATTCACTTAGTGAGTGACGATATCTGTTTGGGCCCCTTGATGGAGATAGATTGTTTGCATGCAACTTTATACAATTATCTCTAGATCAAGAAACGTATAATCTGCAAGAATGACACATTCCTATCTTGGATTATACGATGATATCGTGAGACATAAGAATCAAAATAGAGAAACTGATTATTCTCTTATGCAGGATTGAAATATTGTAGCAGTACACTATTTATGTGAATTGGGAATCATAACGTGTTGCTAGATACCGCTTATGATTATTGGAATTAAATAGCGATTTAATTCCATGTCCAACATAGCATAAATCCTCAAAGGGTCACACATAATAAGGTGTTTAACCACACGTGCATTAATTATTTATTTGCAACAATTGGTTTTGCAAAATATGATAAGTTGATTAATTAATCGTATGCCGTTATGGACCGTTATGATTAATTAAGTCAAATAGATCATATAGAAATAATTTAATGCATTGACTAATTCCATATTAATTATTAAATAGTTAATAATTAATTATAATCAACACATTTAATTATTTGAGCTAATTGGGCTTTAAATTAATTGATTAATTTAATGTCCAATGGAAGGTGCATTTAAATGGAAGAGTATTGGGCTCAACTCAACTTGAGGCCCAACCCACAAAGGGAGGTAGGTAGGTGCGGCTAGGGCAAGGGGTATTTTTGTCCATGTAATGTTGGATGAGAGCTAGGTTGAGTGGCCTATATAAAGGGGTGTTCTTTGGGAGCAAACCAAAGCCTCCACACACCTCTCTCTCTCCTTCTCTCTTTGGCCGCACCTCACAAGGAAGAAAAGAAAATTTCAGAATTTTCTATTCCTCTTTCTCTCTTCCACACACCACCTAGCTCATGTGTTGAGCAAGCTTTTCCACTAAATTAATTGGAGAATTAAATAGAAAGGGAAAGCTTTGGAATTAGGCACAATTCTCTCAATTACTAGCATAATTGATTAGAGAAGGTGGTTAATTCCTTAGTGGACTCGAGGAGCACGGCGTGGAGGTTCTTGGAGAGCACGCCACCGACACCAACGCATTGGAACGAGCCTCTTGGTTGCGATACCAAGAGAGGTATACTTCCAATCCTTTTTCTCGTGTGTTTCAATAGCTTGTGTACTAGATCTTGTGTGTGCTATGTTTGCTTGGTTAATTAATTGGTAATTAGCATAAAAATGAAAATTAGCACACTTTCTAACATTATCAACTTGAGCAGAAAAAATCCACAAAACTATCTAAGAAACAAATCAGAAAGAAATTGAAGGAACAATATCCAACGTATTACATATCACAAATTCAAAATTATTACATACCAGCAAATCAAATAATTCAACAAAGTCATATTGTATTTGTCCTTTCTAGAAAATTCAACCGAAATAGAATAGGAATTGTGTAATAAACCAAGAGAAAAAAGATTGAAAAGAACTAAGTCAGATTTAACCATTTGTACCAGTACAGTAGCAGACTTGCTGGTTAATAGGTACCCTGCATGCATATCTTCTTGCTAAGGCGTGCTTATAGAGAAGGAGCATGGTCAGGAATTGGCTGAAGGTATGCATATCTTTTTTCTAAGGTGTGCTTGGACTACAACCCACCCAATCTATAAATGACATAATTGGCTGCCTGCGTAGTGAATTCCTCATGAAAAAGACCCACGCTGTGTATATGTTTGTTCTGGTATGACTTTACTTGCTGCAAAGAGAGTGTGTGGAAAATCAAATCTACGCCATGATGGAGATGGGTGACTAGTGAAATGGATCTCTTGAACTAAGAAAACCCAAACTCTAAGCAGCGCTGACACCATTAGCATTCTTGCCCAGACTCTTGTCGATAGTGATTTGACCATGAGAATTGGATTCCCTCTCTTGATTTCGGTGAAAGCCTCAACACGCACTTTCTAAGGGGAAGAGGCGGTGACTAGGTGGAGTTGTGGTGAGGGAGATCATCGGAGGCCATCGGAGAAGTTAGGTCGAGGGAGAAGAGGAGAGAGGTAGCTACGCCTGCACGGCGTTAGGGTTAGGAGATAAAAAGAGAGGCAGCCTCGACCTCGAGTATATCTCCTCTCCTAAATAAATTGTGGGCTGACAAATTAACGGGCCGATGGAATAACGTTAAAAAACGTAACGAAATTGGGCCGTTTCGTTTCCGTTCCGTCTAGCTGAACGAAACCAGAAACCATTCTGTTTCTGTTCCGTTAGCTGAAACGGAAACAAAAACCTTTTCATTTCTGCTCCGTTTCGAATGGAACGAAACGGAAATGTTCGAAACGGAGCGATATTGACAGCCCTAACCGTTTGCACCCCTAATTGGTACGTCGGTCAAGTCAACAAGACAACAACTACTTTCTAGTTTCTACTGACTCGTACAGTCGTACTTGGTACGTCGGTCAAGTCAACAAGACAACTACTTTCTAGTTTCTACTGATTTATTGGTATGACCGATAGTTTTGACTTCTGATTGCTCAAATTTACCTTTAAGAAACATCTTTCGTTAAAAGAGGAATTAATGCTCTGCCTTAAAACGCTCTATTCTGCAAATTAATTAAGATCACATGGGCTAAAATCAACCACGACTGACGGATGCAACCATCAGCTACGATCAAATCTCAATTTTCGAGATTCTAACAGTCGATCCAAATCGTTCAATGTGTTCTCCATATTGAAATCTCACTGGAGACTAAATTTTACATTTTTCTGATTTTATTTACTATTTTTTTTAGATTTTTAAAATCATAGTTATTAAAAGGTCCAGGATTGTTTAGATTAAGAATTTTGTAAAATATCAAACAAATACTAAAAGATTTTAGAAAAATATAAAATTTTGTCTCCAACAAGATTTCAATATGGAGAACACAATGAACTGTTCGGATCGACTGTTAGAATCTCGAAAATTGAAATTTGCATCTGTCAGCATCCGTCAGTCGTGGCTGATTTTAGCCCATCTCGCAAATTAAATGGTCCTTGGTTCGATTCATCGAGAGAGTATTTATTTTCAAATTTATTATACTAAAATCTTTGGTTTCAAACCAACCTTAAAAAACATAATAAAATAAAAAATGCTCTGCCTTAAAAAAAGAAAGAAAGAAAATGAAATGGATGGAGAATTATTAGACAACTTGCTTACCGTCAACATGTTTTAAAAATTTACTAATTCTTGGACTAGTTCTCATGCAATTGATTTTTCAGAATGTCTTTTATGAAAGTTATAAAAGCATTTGGAGTATATGTCACGCCGCACTAGTAGCCTGTGTATTATCTGTTCTAAGGCTACCACCATGGAACTCAGCACAGAACATACATGCTTTTATTATAAATACAGCAGAACCACTGCGAGAGCTAAGAACAAGAGAGCAGAGAAAAATAAGATGGCCCTAGTTATGCACTCTAAAAGGCTTTTTCTGATTATTATTTCTTCTTGCTTTGTTGCACTATCCTCTAGTGCTTCTCTCCCTGTGAAGGCTGTGAACCTTGGTGGATGGCTTGTTACTGAGGGCTGGATGACACCATGGCTCTTCGACAACATACCAAACAGACAAATGTTGGTAAGATACTATTACTTAACACTGACACTATCTTAACTGTTAGTTTATGTGGTAATTTACAGACAAATAATCGATAATTAGAATTAATACCGTATTTTTTTTTGTTGAGCCACACTCTACTAGTTAGCATATAAAGTGTTAAATTAGTAAAGCTTTCAAGCTATATGTTTCACATATATCTTTTGTAAATAGGAAAATGTATATAGATGGATATGACTGGTATTCCTTTTCCTTCAATTTTCATGTTTTGATATTGAGACTTTCTCTTATGATAATAGGACGGCACTCAAGTGCAGCTCAAATCATTGAAGCTCAATACGTACATCAGTGCAGAGAGTGGCGGTGATAGTGTAATCGTCGCAAACCGTACCAGTGCATCTGGTTGGGAAACATTTAAGGTGTATGTCTGGTCACCTATAACTTAACTGACCATATTCAAATGCTATGATATACATGCTGATCTTTATTATTTTGTTTTATTTTCGTTTTTTTCTTTTCTTATCTATATCATAATTAGTGTGTAATATTTATTTATCTTAATAATACGTTGATTTCCATCCTTCAAAAAAAGATGTACAATATACATGCTTATGGCATATTTCTGTCACAAAAACAGCTGTGGAGAGTAGATGAAACAACTTTCAATTTGAGGGTCTTCCAGGGGCAATTTGTCAGAATAAGCACTAAAAGCAGCCGACTTGTGCCATGGCAACAAATCCTACCGCATCGGAGCAATTTGTGATAATAAGAAATTCGAACAATCCTTCTCATGTTCGTATTAGAGCCCCCAATGGTTTGTTTGTACAGGTATCGACGTTATCATCAGTAATTTACAATTCAACTAGTCAAGTTATTTCACAAAATGCAAGTGCAGAGCAAGATAGAGGGGAATGCCTAGCTAGATGACAAGCTATATTACCTATATAACAAAATTAGTTAAATCATCTGACAACAAATTTCGAACACTCACAATGTAGGGGGCAAAAATACTTAAAGAGAAGACAGGCTCAATTTATAGTTATCAATCTTAGCATCACATCAACTATTATTGTAGTACCAATCTCATTAAACACTTATTCTAATCTATAAAAGAACCCCTCAACAACACAAACTATCCTTTTTTGTGTACAGGCAAAGACGACAAACACTGTGACAGCAGATTACAGCCAGGAGGGCACCAGTTGGGGAAACAATGACCCGTCAGTGTTTGAGGTGACATTTGTTGGCGGCCAGCTGACAGGCGAGTTTCAACTCACCAATGGCTACGGCTCCGGTGCCGCCTCTGTTCTTACGGTATGCTTTTTATGGCTGTTGCTGAAACTAATCTAGTGACTTTTGAAAGTACTTAACCAGCTGTAACAAAGAGTCACGGAAACTAATCTATATTTTATTAGTCGCTAGATAGACAATATATGATATTTACATACAAATTGCTCTATCCAAAAAAAAGGTAGGCAAATATACATTATTGATTAAATTTGTTTGGACTTATTTTCAGTTCAATTCTCATGCACAATTTTTAAATTAGTTGATCATTAATTAATATTTATACTAATATTAATTCTATCAAATGAAATAACTTTCTGATGGCAGAACCACTGGAGCACTTACATAACAGAAGATGATTTTAGATCTATGGCCAACGATAAACTAACTGCAGTTAGAATCCCAGTGGGATGGTGGATAGCAAGCGACCAAAATCCACCAAAACCATTTGTTGGCGGCTCTCTCCAATACTTAGACAATGCCTTCGATTGGGCTGAGTAAGCTCCCTTTCTGTTGGGTAAAATGCATTTATTATTTTTATCTTGGCGTTTACAGTTTCAGGTTTTAGTTCTTGCTCCTCTATCTTTTTCAACAATGAGTGTTGCTTAGAATCAGTTTTTTTTTTTTAAATTACTGATGACTATTTATTTTAAGTGGGAGATGCCAATTAGGAAACTAACTTGGAAGTTTATAAATATTTAATGTTAATTAAAAGACTTCACATCAGTTTTTTTTGAAAAAAAAGTAAAACAAACCACGGTCTAATTTTTAATTTGTTTTTGTCACTATTATTTTTTATTAGTTTGAATGAAAAGCATCAACACTAATATTTGGCATCATAGGGAAGAAACGATTAACTCGACGACGCCAATTCGTTTGGTGGCCCCGATATTAAAAAGAGAAATAATGCTTAACTAATTTCGCATCAAACTATTGGATATATATGCAATAAGGATGAGAAGAACCCAGGAATTATCAATAATATAATGTATTTTCAAGTGAAGATGTAAAAATGCATGTTGGTTGGGAGATAGTTGAATAACAAGTGATAAATACTTATTGCATATATCAAAAATTCATTGACGAAGTATTTGCCACCCAACTTTTAAAATATATATATATTACATGTCTTTTGGTACGATTTTTCATATTTCTGTATCTCTGCTTAAGTACTTAACATCGTTTCAGATCAATTAAATACATCGAAGTAACTCAAAGGGCCAGGATAGATCACCATCTTGGTTTTATATATATTGAACTTTTTCATCAGACACAAGAATTAAATATTGAAATAATGTTCGAGAATTTTTTTTATAAATTTCACTTATAGGAGATACAATTTGGGAGTTATCGTGGATCTTCATGCTCCTCCTGGTGGATCACAAAACGGAAATGACCACAGTGGAACGAGAGACGGGACGAAGGACTGGGGCACTGATGAAAGCATCGATCGGACTGTTGGAGTCATTGATTTCCTCGCGTCCAGGTACAGATTTTCTTACTAAATATGTGAAAAATGAAATCCTTAGTTTGTAATATAACAAAATTAGATACTCCTAATACATTGTGTTTAGGATTATGTACTTGTGAGTTCATTCCGAGGCAATATTATCCATATTACTGAAAGCAAGAACTCAACGGTTGTAACAAAGGCCAAGGCCACAAAAAGAATAATATTGATTCGATTGGCCTTGTTCGTCCAATTCTAAACAACACCTTGTTCACCATGTTCCAAACTCGCAAGCAATAACAAGACTAGAAAAATAAATTTGTTTTGGTTTATATTTGATTATATATACTTAATTTGCACACAATTTTAGTTCCATTACTGCAATAAATGGCAAATATTTCTCTTAATCAGATATAGACAAAGAAGTGGCCTTCTTGCAATAGAGCTAATCAATGAACCGTGGGCGCCAGATGTATCTCTAGACAAGCTGACAAAGTACTACCGAGCAGGACACCAGGCAGTAAGGAAATACACACCTAATGCGTATGTGATACTGTCGAATCGTCTGGGGCATGCTGATAGGACTGAGCTCCTGCAGTTTGCTAAAGACTTGGATAAATCAGTCATTGATGTGCATTACTATAACCTATATAGTGACATGTTCAGCAGCAT
Source organism: Rhynchospora pubera (assembly GCA_028095005.1). NCBI lineage: Eukaryota > Viridiplantae > Streptophyta > Magnoliopsida > Poales > Cyperaceae > Rhynchospora > Rhynchospora pubera. Next base: position 348,645,777 of record CM051459.1, on the reverse strand, counting down.
GACAGCGCAGCAGAACGTAGACTATGTGAAAAATGACCTATCGAAGGAACTTAGCTCTATCATGGTTGCAGACGGTCCATCTGTTTTCGTTGGTAATTCCTAATTCTCTTACTGCTTTAAGCAATGGATTGGAGCGTTTTTTTGTTGCCATCTGTTTTTTGTAGAAGTCTAAATATGAAAAATACAGGAGAATGGACTGGAGAGTTTGGGCATTTGGGTGGAGCATCACAGAAGGATTATCAAACATTTGCACAGGCTCAGTTGGAAGTTTTCGGCCGGGCAACATTTGGCTGGGCCTATTGGTCCTGGAAGAATAATGATGCACATAACCACTGGAGCTTGAAATGGATGATCGACAAAGGCTACATATCTCTTTAAATTATACCAAATAGGTCAATGAGCCTTTAGCAGTTCCAGTTAATATCTAGCAGCAAGGTTTATCCAATCATTATTGATCTGGTAAGTTCGGTTAATGTTTCTAGTGCCAAAATTATAAAATAATGTTACTCTTGGATCCCTGTTTTATATATGGTTAGATTTATAGACAGGGGTCTGTTATATGACTTGGGAGCTGTAGAAATAAAAAGTTGTTAGACAGTATTTGGTGAACTATGTTGCCCTTCTTCTTCTTCTTCTTCCATGGTTTTATCGAAATAAACCACAGGTGGTAAAGGATATTGAGATGGCTTCAATTATGAATCGCTCAAATGAAATTTCATTACAGAATGTCACTCGCTTTAGTAGCTAAGAAATTGGGTGGAAAGAAAAAAAAATACAATGCCAGAGTTTCCAATTATTAAAATTAGGGAAAATTTTTTCTATGCCCCTCAAAACTAAAGAAATGATGGATTTACCCCCCAAAACTTATTTCTCCTCTTTTTACCCCCTTAAAATTGATGTTCCTTCCTTTATTGCCATTTTCAACAGAACAAAATAAAAAAAACAAAATGTGGGACGACTTTACCCTTGTGTAATTTGTCTCCTTTCTTCATCTCTTCCTTTCTCACGACGATCCCCACATCTCGCGTCACTCCTCCATCGCCGGAACTACAAATCTGAAGGATCTCGACCTCACCATCTCTCCCTTCTCCTTCACTCGAGCACCATTTCGACACCACAATGCGTCAATACCCCTCCGTCACCCCTTCATTGAATTGAACCCATTCGAAGCAAAAGAAATTCAGAAGCTGGACCTGTGCCTCTCCTCCTCCTCCGTCTCCTATTCTTGTCACTTGCGCTTTACCCCAGAGCTGGACTTGCAAGCTACCTCAAAACTCCCCTCTGTCAATTCGTTGCTATGATCTCTCCTCCTTCAATCAGTATGCCGAATTTCTTCTTTCCCTTTTTCTTTGTGATTTAATATCTTTCCACCTTTCGTCGTTTTAATTTGTCAGCAATTTTAATATAACTTCAGTTTAATTTTGGTATCTAATATCAATATAATAGTCAAATTGAATAAATTTCTCTTTCTCTGATCATTTCTTCTCTCTCAGCAAAGTTTTCTCTCCACTTAGTCAAGAAAATCATATTATTAACAAAAATTTTAAGTGTGTTTCTGTGGACATGCAACTTAAGAGGGTTAGATCATCTCAGGTTCGCCAATTCCAGTTCTTTTTTAAACGAGTTACCAGTACCAGCCCAAGTACTGGCATCGACCAGTATACTGGCACAACTCAATCTTCTGTTGAACAGGCTGGTTAGAGCATAGATTAGTCAGGTGGTCAGACAAGTTAGGTGTTATTAGGAATATAGCCATCTGAAACTCTTACAAGTATTTACAAGAAAAATGAAACCAACTGAGGAATGTCGTAATGTGTACCTGACACAATGTTATGTATGCTATTTATCTACTTTGAAATCCTCCTAATGTACTATCGAGAAACCCTCTTAATTTGATTCATGAAGTACTACTGATTAGATGCTATCTACTGTATACTATTTCAATTATTATGGTGCATGCTATCTACTAGATGTACTTTTTCATGAATTAATTGCAAATTTTTTTATTGAACTTGCTAATAACTACCATTTGTAGGGAGGATTAGCAAAATTGCAAGAGATATGAAGAAGATGACAACTTCAAATGGTTGAAAAATGAACATTTGTAGTACTTGTAACTCCTGTATCAAGGGGTTTAAAGGGGCACTTTAGTTGTGTTAGAAAATGAAAGCACGCCAAGGATTGATCAGCTTACTTAGCATTTTATTTTTAGTGTGTTTTTAGTTATAATAGATGCTTGGGTTACCTGTGGATTGATAAATTTTGTTGTGTTTTTTTATTAGATAATAACATGAAAAAAAAGTTTATTTTAGCAATATTGAACTAACTTTAAATCTAGAAAGCTTTTAGTTTTGTACCTGTCGATTCTTGTAATAACATGGTTCGTAGTTTTATTTTGCTGTATTAGGTGCTGCTTCTGTTGTTTTTATTATTGTATATATAATTAATTAACATTTGAGTTTCATATATGGAAGAACTTCAATCAACTTTTTTGAAACTAAAGATGGAGGAGTGGAACCAACATTGATAACTAAAGGCAAACATTGATAAGTTGTATTATACAATTACAAATTTTCCAACTGTTATAAACTTCAAGCCCAACTAAAAAGAAACAAATGAAATTACAAAATAAATGCGACAAATGATATTACAAATATAAAAGAATTATTCATTTATTATTGAAAGATACAGCTTGAAGAAGAAATGGACAAACTCTCGTTACAATCTGACCAAAACCAAAAGAAGAAGAAAAAAAAACATAAAAGAAGATGCTGACAGAAATGACCTATCTCTACAACTACATTGCACAAATGACCTTGGCCGAAAATGATGCCAGTGCTCAATTCCACAATTTGCAAAGATGCCATAGAATTCGTTTCCTACACATATCAAGCTTTTCATTTCTTCTCTGAGAGCAATTCGACTCCAACAGTAATCCCCAAAATTGAGTACATTTCCACTGAGTTTCACAATGTTGTGATATTATCCTGAGAGCAATTTCGGCTCACTGAAAGCAAATTGTGCTTCTCCACTGTTAGTTTCACAACTTTACTGTTGTTTGCCTCTAAATTCTGCTGCGCAAAACCCTGAACAATTCTCTATTTTGTCGCCAAAATCCAAAACCATATAATCAAAATCCCATCCACATAACCAATGACCCAACAAAATAGCCCTGATAATTGGTCATAATGCATGAAAGGAAAACACAGAAATTCTTAAAAAAAAAATGGACGGTAAATTAATTAATTACGAGGAACGCCATTATGCGCCTGTGATATCCTTATAATTAATTACTAGAGTCCTAAAAATAGAAAATTTGTGGCAACTAAGTTCTTCATATTTTTATGAGAAACCATGCAAAATTTCATGTCAAATTGACCTATGAAAGGGCACCAAACAATTTTTCTAAGAATAAAGCAGCTCAATTATCCTCAAAATTCAGTCAAATGGACACGTCCATTGCTGGGACAAATGGAGGTGAGCCTCACCAAGAATGAAGCAAAGTAATGTCGGATGGGCTTTTAATGAAATAATGAAATTTGTTATGGGCCGAGATTGAAGCCCGTATGAATTATACACTGACCCAATTTGATTAAGGAAATTTCCATTAATCCGACGGCCCTGATAAATCCTCAATATGTTATCCAAAATCAACGGATGGATCTCGATCTAGAACTAAAACATCTAATTGAGTTTCTGATTGGTCGAAAGCTGTGGGTCCCACTCATTCAAAAGAAAAAAAAAGAAAAAAGAGGATGAAACAGTACTGTCTGACACAGGCGTCGCACGCCGGCGTGAGGAGGAGTTTCGCCACCGCTCTGCACCGTTTCAGTCTCAACCAAGCTCGCCAATGGAAAGGCGATGAGCCCACCAATGCAACAGTACCAGACTCGGCGATGAGCGGTAACTGGATTAAGCGATGACTGAAAGAGAAAGGATCAACGACTGAGACAAACACATGTGAAATTTTGCTAAATTAGCGAGAAATTGCCAAGGAAATATACCTAGGAGGCACCTGTTGAATCTATGAGAGGGAAATAGTGCGTAATTTCGGATCAATTGAAGCTGACTGGAGCAATGAACCTCATGGCCATGGCGGTAAATAGTGGAGACACGGAAATAAGCAATGGAGGTTGTTATGTTATGAGTCAGGGGAAAGAGATGGTTCCTCACCGCTTCATATGCCGCTCGCTCATGTAAGGAGAGAGAAAAGGAAGAAAGTCACCTATGCCTGAACTGGAGAGGGCCAGTACATCAAATCACATAAAGTCGAATAAAAGGAACAAATGGAGAAAGAAGGTCCCCCTCTAGCCTAGGCACTGAAAAGAAAGTTCTAGGCCTGTGAAGCCAGTGTACCATGGGCTCAGAAAAAAAGTAATTGGGAGAGGAGGAATTTCCTCAGTCAATTTAACATTTCCAACCGTTGACGCTCGGATGATGATTTCCCCTTCTGATAATAGTACAATGCATTGAATGGTATTCTCCAGCACCAAGGAATTTTTCTTCCTTTCTCAAGCAAATGCATCATCAGCCACTTACTCACACATAGGAAGTAAAAGGAATACGTTGGACGGTTGGATGTAGCCAGATTAGGTGAAAAATACACCCTGAGTATATAGACAATCAACACACGCCAATGGGCACCTGAAAAGCAGAGGGCAAATCAGGAATTAAAGGAAAGGACAAAGGAATGAAGCTTATGAAACAGGCACATGAGAACCCCAAGTTCCAATTATACCCCTCTACATTCTCCCTGAAATTGACATGTATGGAACAATCCTAAATAACCAAAGTTCAATTGCATAGATAAACAAGGATAACATGACCCTAATTACAATTAAGAAGGGGCACAAAAATGATGGGCAGTAATGAAAAGTAGGGTAATTACCCAGCTGTCATACAAAAAGAAGAAAGTCAGCAAAGGTCAGGAAGTGAGTTATTAGCCACACAGTGGGTATAGTACATGACCAATAGAGCCATGCCAAATGGCCAATGCTGCCAAATGAAGCCCTAATTCCAATTCTACCCATGAAAAACTGGGGGGACATACCTATATTAGAAGGGTATTAGAAGGAAATTGCCTTTCACTAAAGGAGCCTCCAGTCAAAACTCATGAGAGAGGGGACAAAAGTGAACTAATGACACACCAGGCCTATGATCCTAGGGGCAACAGCTGTACAGTACTGAGGGGGTATCTCACTTGTATGAATCACAACCATCCATGACCCATAGGCCAATAGATGAAAGACAACACATCAATTGGCGCCAGTATGGATGTAAGGGTTACAAATGCCAGGTGCCATGTTGCTACTGGCTAGTAAAAAAGGAGTAAAAAGAAAGAAGTGAAGCTGGAATTACAAAAGTATGGCGGCAGCCCCACCTCATATCATGTCCCTTCATCATGAGATCAAGGAAGGAGAGGCTGCCATGTGTCAAAGAGATGAGGCCAAATCCTAAGGGTTTCAACTATAAAAGAAGACCAAGAGTGAAGCAAAGAGAGAGGAGAAGCGAAAATTCTGCTAGTTCATTGATTGATATTTGTAAAAAAAAATCCAAAAAGAAAAAGAGAGAGGCAATCTTAGAAGAAGGTAAAATCTTCACTGTATTCAGTTCCACAATAAAATCCAAATTTCTGAGAAAGTTCCATTGTCTATCTTCTTTCCATCTTCAAGTTTTTTGTGTCTTTTATTGATTTGTTGATCTTTTCTTTGAAAATTAAGTGTTGGGTCTAGAGAAGCCCTCATGTAGAACACCTATCAATATAGTTTTGGGGCTCAAAGACATAGGTGAGGGGTGCTTGCCTGAGAGCGCACACTCACCCATGTCAATGAGTCACCTAATAAAAGTGCTAAAACAATATGTAATAATAAAAAAATGATGAAGTTCTGTGGTGGAGCGTGGTCTGTTGCATGAGGGGTGCTTGCCTGAGAGCGCACACTCATGCCAGCAGCCATGTTTCAACACTAGTAATGGTTATATTCAGTGCTATGAGTAAAATAAGAAATATAATAGTAATTGGGTCTGAAATTAACTAAGGTATGATTAGGAGAGAAGCCAGGGGCATATGTGTCAAGAAATTCGTGTCTAGAACCAAATATGAGTCTCAACATTACAATGATTAAAGTCCATCTTGTAAAAAAAAACAGATCTATTAAAATAAAATTTCTAATAGTAACAATATGAATTAAAGTTTAGGGCTGTAAAAAGAAGGTGATGCACAATAGTATGAACTTCAGGGGCCAAATCAAAAATACAACATATGTTGTGGCAAAAGGCCTCTCACCAAAATATATGCATGTGCAGGATAGCAAGAAATGATGTCTTCGTTCAATAAAATAAAAAAAAATATATAATTTTATGTTTAGTTACAAAAGAATATTGGTTTAAAAAGAGGCTTGGTGCGCCTGGCCGTGTTTTGTTAAAAAGGGACACACTACAATATGATGATATGGTAAGTTCATGTCCAAAAGAAGGGAGAAAAGAAAGCAGTAAAGCCAGCAAGTTCCAAAGTCTGTTCAACTGATGTACCCTTGCAATTGATGACATGTCAGAAACAAAAAAAAAAAAACAAACAAAATGGGAAAATTCTTTCTCTCTGAGTTAAAGTATGGATGGACTGAATGCAAGGCACTTAGTTTTTTAACAATTGTTTAAGTTGTTTTGCTCCTGAAGGATTATGTAGAAGGCACTAATGGAAATCCAAAGAAATCAATAAACATATGCAATCATGAGAATTAAAATCAGCATAAAACTGCCTTTTATGTGGGAATGGAGTGTCATAGGATTGATTAACTTATAAACAACATCAAAAGGAAAACATAGGTCAGGAAATTATGTAGGATAAAGAAATGTTGAGATTTGGAATGAAAAAGATGGTTTGGTCAGTGTCAGTGAGGATTTGACATTACCAGTTCAAATTTTAGTCCAACTGCTGGAATGAGATGAATGTTGCATACTTGTATGGTCAATGAATATTGAAAAGGACAAACACTCAAAGTGCATGTGTCAGTTGTTAATGCAGTAAGCAAAGGATATGACGGGTGCACTTGAGATGAATTTCGTGTTCACTCCATGGGTCTGTCAGACCAAAAGAATAAAAATCAGAATACCCTAGCACAAAATTAGAGAATGCTATGCAAAACTGAGTTCACAGGTAACCTGAAGGTGCTCTCGTGGTGATAGACGACTCTGTGGAGAGGCCAATTCCCTGCCATACCTTGACAGCCAGACATCCCCAATCGTGGTTGTGTGCCCGAACCATGTCAATATCGGAGCTCTGCAAAAATCAATCGACGCAACAACAACGGACGATGGAAGCGACACCAGAATCCCTTCACATCGCCTATCAACCTAGCTACAGGCGTTGTGGCCGTCGGAGTCCGTCACTGGCGTCACCAAGGGATGCGTCCAGTCCAACGGAAAATCTCAAGATTGTGATCGAGAAGGAGGGAGGGAAAGTGAATCCTTCTTTCGCGTAAACCTGGCGCACAGAGCCAACGAGTCGGTCTCGGACCCAACCTCACCTCGCTCGACGCACAGATGCAGGTGTGAGCCAAATGGTTTGATCAACCCCCAGCCCTCAGTTCCCCTCTGATCCTCTGTGGCGACCAGCGTGGAGTAGATCCCTGACAATCATAACACGAAGCAGCGAAACCTCGGCCAATCAGAAATTTCTGTGACACAGGAAACTTCAAAAATATATTAAAAATAGCTAGATTGTCAGAAAAATTCCCATAAAATATCAAAATGTCAAGGAAAATATGAGGAATATTTTGATGTGTTATGTTATGCTAAAACACCAAAGTACAAAATATTTTAAAATTAATAGGTTTAAGGGATAACCATAAGTAAAAAAAATATATATAATAATAATAATAATGATAATGATAAATTGATATTTATATGGTTAAATAAAAAAAAAGAAAAGAAAATAAAGCAAAAGAAAATCATTTCAAACATTTTATGTTCTGGACAACAGGTACATTTGAACAGATTATGTTCTGGACAGCAGGTACGTTTGAACATTTTATGTTCTGGACAGCAGGTACATCTGACATTCCTTGTTCTGAACAACAAGCATTAAAATTTGCAAACAAATTGAAATCACCGAGAAGGTCAAAGACAGAAGTTTAAAAGCGCAAATTTAAACGCCTAAACTCAAAAGTCCAACCAAATACTGAAAATCTAAAACTCAAAAGTCACAACTAAAAAGTCCAACCCAAAGTCCAGAATGCCAAAACACAAAAGTTCAGACTTTAAACCAAGCCTAAAAAAATATCAAAGACTAAGAGTCAAACTCAAAAGTTAAAATCCAAGAGTGCTAACTTAAAAGTGCAGAACTTAAAAGCCAAATTTAAAAGTCTAAAATCCTAAAGTGAAATTTAAAAGTCCAAAGAAAAATGACACAAAGTCCAAATGACACAAAGTCTAAAAATGACACAAAGTCTAAATGACACAAAGTCTAAGTGACACAAAGTCTAAAAGTGACACGAAGTCAAAATGGCACAAAGCCTAAAAAGTGACCCAAAAGACATAAAGTCCAAAGTGACATAAAGTCTTAAAAGTCAAAAGTTCGTCCCTTCAAGACTGCATCGCGTTTCGCCTTGAAGGAGACACCCTCTTGATATTCAGATTGAGATAAAGGAAAAGTCAATTCTGGATTATCACTGAAGTTCCTGTCAAGAGAGGGCATAGCGCATCTGTACTCGCGACTTGAACGAAAATCCCAAAAAATCCCTCATTTCTCAAAACGATCGAGAACTGACCTAGAATACCCTATTTTCTAGCGTTGGACTCAAATCTAACAGCCTGTTTCTACAAGTTCACAGCATGTTTGACCAGAAGCAGACTGAAATCTGAGTTCATGTCAAGAGGAGGCATAGCGCATCTGTACTCAAGACTTGAACGAAATCCCAAAAATCTCTAAATCCCCAAACGATTGAGGATTGATCTAGGATACTAAATTTTCTAGTATCGAACTCAAAAATCTCTGTAACGGCACTAAGCCGGACACAGCAAAGTGAAAGCAACCTAAATGTCTTAAAATGTGAAATTAAAGAATGAGACCACATCATCCATGTTTGCATGTTTTTGTTGAAATAGCTGCCCTTCTGCAGTGCTTTTCACCCCGAAACTCCCTATCAAGACACAATCCTTTTAAAATGGACTTCATCCACTTACTGCATTTAAATTTTGATTATCCCGATCTAGAGGTGCTCTTGGCTCAGGCCGTAACTGAGTCCGGAGGTAATTAACAGTAGGGGCTTGCGCCTACTGGAAAAAAAGGACCTACGACAAACAATCAACTCTCGAGGTACTTAGAACCGCATTAGTGCCCTTCATTCATTTGGAATGGGTAGTGACGACGGGTCTCAAGATGCTCGAGGGGTATCTGATCCGCATTTTCTTCGCCCCATAGAGGACTATCTGATCTTCCGTGGTTGGACTGAAAAAAGTGCGAGACAGGTTCTGGCACGCCCGGTGGGACATTTTTCTCCTCTCATCAGGGCATAATCAAAGTTTAAATGTATAGGTGGAATTAAGTCCATAATATTCAAAGAAAAATACTAATGATTGACTCTGAGTTCTCTCCATTGTAGGAATCATGTTCACTTGGAGTCAAATCGTGAAGGGCGAACGTCTTCGCCACAAGAAGGCAGCAGCAACCGGGACTCTCTATGTGCCCGTCCAAGCTGTCGTGCAAATCTCTCCTGTGATGCTTGCTGGTGAAGCATCGGTGAAAGTCTCTGGAAAGCCTGCCCTTAACACCAAGAAGGGCCAGGCAGCAACCATCCATGTCAAGGGGGCAACAGCCCCAAAACTCAAAAAACAGAAGAGGACTAGGATCTCGAGGGCCCAAGCTCTCCACCTGGTCCAACAACCCGATACAGTCACCGATCTGTCCCTCAGCAATACCTTCGCCCCCCTACATGTGCTCAAAAAGGGAGGTGAAGTGATGCGCCTTAGAGAGGATTGGGAGCTCCCTATGTACGCCCCAGTCTCTGAGATCAAGAAAGTGACCCACCCAAAACACAAGGCAGTGGAGGCCATCCATGCGACCTTCAAGGTTGTCAAGAGGTCCCTCAAGTCCCGCAAGACCGTCACCTCAATCCCTGCCAACCCCAACAAGCCGTCCATCAAGGACAGGCTCAAGTTCCCGGCGCACCAAAGACTCCGCTTTCCCTACCGCGAGGACAACCGAGAGGGAGACGCGGACTATAGTGCGTCAGAAAAAAGGACTGTGGCCCACCCGCCTTCAGTCTTTGACCGACTTACCTTTCCGTCGCTCCAGCCCAACGCCCGCTCAATGAAGGCCAAAGGGCAGGTGAAGCAGGTTTGGAGGCCCAAACAACCGAAACCCATCCCCGCTCCTGAGCAAAACACAGGGGGCACCAAGCGATGGGTGCCAAAAGAAAATGATACCTCTCTGGCTGGCCAGGTGGCGAGTCAGATGATGAAAAATAAAACCAAAAAGAAATATGTGATGAGGAAGAGGCGGAACGCTGGTTCTGCCTCGACATATCATGTGTCAGTTGACGATGATGAGGATGACAATGAGGAAACGGCGGAAGTCCGTATGGTCGGAACAGGTTCCCAGGAACCGTCTCACTCCGAAAGTGTCCCCGTGGAAACACGAGGACAGAAAGGAAAAGCTTCAGCATCTAAACCTCCCAAACGGGTAGGGCGGCCCAGGAACCGCAGCCCGGTAGTGGAGGAAATTGCCCAACAAACCACTGATAACATCGCAAGCGATGAAGAGGATCCAAATCCGGATCACGGAAGTTCGTCTGAAGATGTTGATGAGGAAATTGAAATCCTCGAGGAAATATCTGATGAGATGGCCCAGCTTCGCAAGGAGCTGGAAGAGAAAACCAAGCAACTTGAGCAACTCCAAGCGGAAAATGCTCGGGTAACCGCGGCATGCGCGGAAGTCCAGAAACACATAGCCAAAAAGGGGGCACGCCCAAGCTATGTTGTTTCAAATAACGATGTACCAAAATCAACCGAAACCCAAGGAATGGCTTCTAAGCCAAAATCCAAAAACAAAAAGAAAACCAAGAAATCCCACTCTAAAGTAGTGCGGGAAAAGGATAGCAGCTCCAGTGAAACCTCTGAAGAAGAGTTGCTTGAAAGAAAGGAGACCAATATCATTGACCCTAAGGCCATAATGGAGAAAATGCAAAGGGCCATGGATCAAAAACTGCAATCTCTCGGGATTGGGGGCACTCAACTGCCCGTCAATTTCACAGGCCGGCCTTACCCTGCAAGGTTTGACCAGCTGGATTACCCGAAGGGCCATATAGTGCCGAAATTCAAGGTGTTTGATGGGGTTGGAAACAAAATCACCCCGAGTCAACATCTGTCACACTTTATAACCTCCTGTGGAAATACTGCTCGAAGGGAGGAATGGCTACTAAGGCAATTTTCCCAAAGTCTGTCTGGGGTAGCATTCGACTGGTATGCCTCTCTCGAGGCAGATAGCATCAAAAGCTGGAAAGAAATGGCAAATGCCTTTTGTGCAAGGTTCAGGACGACTCCGCATCGGGTCTCTGTTACCAATCTAGTCAATGCCAGACAAAAACAAGGTGAGTCTGTCTCTGACTACGTGTCAAGGTGGGAAACCATGTACACAGGATGCCAGTCCAACATAAGTGAATCCGAGGCGGTGCGTATGCTTCTGAACAGCATCCATGCACCAATGAAAGTATGGATGGTGGGACACAATGTCACCACCTTTGAACATTTGGTAGCCATGGTCGCTCGGTATGAGGAAGTGGAGCCTGAAATGAACCAGCTATACTATTCCACCAAGGAAAAAGATAAAGAAAAGGGAAAGAAGCTGGAAATCAAAACAACAAAGGCAGTCAAAGCCATCACTAACCAGGCTGAAGGCACTGGTAGTGCCCAATGGGGAAAGAATGGCGAAACGAAGGACGAAAATCCACAGTCCAGGGCTCAAAGGCCAACACTCAGGGAGCTGAAAAGCAAGCCCTACTCATTCAAAAAAGAGAAAACTCTAAAGCTGTTTAAACAAGCTATGGAAGTTCTCGAGGTTCGATTGCCCCAATGCAAAAGGCCCGAGGAAGAAGACAAAGTAAACCACCCTAACTACTGTGTGTTTCACAGAGTTTTGGGTCATAACATAGAGGATTGCTATGCCTTTAAGGATTGGCTCGAGCAGAAAATCCAAGAAGGAGCAATCTCTCTCCATGATGACGCCAGGCAGGAGCCAGCTCCCCATGCCATCTCAAGAGGAGCCCCAAGTGCCAGCTCTCGTCGTGTCTCGGTCACTACTGACGGAAAACCGCCCACGACATGGAGCGTATATTTGAGCAAAAACACCAGAAAGAAGTTGAGAGCCTTGCAGGCCGAACCTCAACTCAGATGGAAAAGCCCTATCATGCCAATAGTCCCAAAGAGACTCAAGCCAACAAAAACACAACCGAAACCAATGACCTGTGACGCAAGAATGGGTAATGTGAGATCTAGACAGGCGTTCTGGAGGAAAACCTCTCCCGAAACCGTCGAAGATCCCTATGTTCAAGAAAAGCCAACACAAGCAACCCTCGCTGATTTCATCTCCCCCAAAGTCGCAGCCCAAATTAGCGGACAAGTGTGGCGGGAGTTGAAAGGCGAAGGAAAAGAAAAGAAAGAAGAGGAGTTCTGGACGGCCGCGTGCCACTGCGTTTCAGGTAATGAGGAAGAACATGAAGAATCTTCTAACCAACAGGAGCTGGTACAAGCAGATGCCAGACCTCCCGAAACCTCAACAACAAATGAACAAAACCCTACTGAGCCGTCATCCAGCTCAGTCCCAACCCAACACACCTGGTCGACGGTCACTGTTCAACCTATGACCCAATCAGGAAAGAAAAAGAAAGAAATCCTTGAAATAAAGAAATTGGATAAGGCCCTCGTCCGCAAAGGAAAGAAGCCGGACCGGATGACCCTACCTTTTAAGATCAATGGCCAAGATCGCAAGGTGTTTGTAGACATTCATGATGAGTGTCTAGATTCAGAAGGTATCCCAAGCCTAAAGAATCTGGGATTCAACCTTGTCATACCAAAGAAAAAAGGAGAATCCGGAATTCCACCAGAAACCATTGCAATACTAGCAGAGCATGTGTCTGAATTGATGAAACAAACCATTGCTGTGACTAGTTTTGTAAGAAACCAAGTAAACAAAGAGGCTTCCACCTCTACCAATACCCAAAATGCCCAAGACATTCCTGGTTTCACTGACGAGGAATATGAATGGTCTGATCCGGACCCCCCTAGCCAAGACGAAAGCTACGATTTTGGTAGCAACTTTGATAGTGATGAGGAAAGAGGAGGTGGTGACTCTGGTGGAATCTCCTGCAACGCCATCTCAACAACCGGCAATAAATGCACACCCGGAGGATAGCTCGGGAGAAAAAGAGGAAAACCTCACTAAAGAAGAGGAAATAGAAATGATTGCGCAAATAGAGGAGGCTACACAGGCCCTTCTCTCTTCCGCAGTCACAAACCAAAACTCACAAGAAGATGATGATGCCTTCTATGAGGAGCTGGGGAAATGTCAACCGGCCAGTTACAGGAGGATAAAAATGTATATGAAAACAAGGGAACAATGGAGAGACCCCTCCTACTGGTGCGGTCAAACAAACCTTCATCCCATCCTGGAAGCAGAAATCGCCTTAAACCCAGCTTGGTGGATCCAAGAGCTTATGCATGGAGATGATGTGGACCAATTGCTAGCATCATGGCTGGCAAATAGGTTCTGGGCCAAAGAAACACCTCTCAACATCTCTAAACAAAAAACCCAGGAACCCGCAGAGCACTGCAGATACCTGAGTGATGCCGGGGAATCAGAAGAAGAAGCCGAGGAAGAAGGCGATGATTCGCTACCGCACATCTCTTTCAATGCTGTGGCAGAGTATGTGGACTTCTTGATGCAACTAAAAGTTCAAGAGCCTGGCTTGTTCCAACAGGAATTAAGGGTTGACGAGGAGATAGAAAACATGTCAGACTCCGATACCTATGAACAACAAGTTGAAAATATGGCCATAAGGAAAGCCGCGGTGGATATTGTGGTGCAAAATGAATGGGACAAGAAAGACCCAGACCCAAACCACCCTACAGATTTTGAAATCATGCGTGCACGCTTGGCAAACACGGAGGACTCACACCTCTGGGAGAATATTGAGGTTACTGAAACTGACCTCGCGGATTATGAAAACAACATGGGTAGCCAAGCCCACCTCAACCAGAACAGTCAAACTTTCCTGGCTGAGGAGGACCAGGCCAATGAATTCTCCCAGTACCTCAGAAACCTGAGAATCTCAGACCCGGTCGGCTACCATGGTGTGCTAAACCCTGAAAACCCTCAACAATACCAGGGATATGAAAGGCAAGCCATAACCAGGACTCTGAGAGAAATAGCTGATGAGACGGGGCGCGAGGAAGGAGAAATAAGCCCAGAAGCAACCCCACCAAGAACCACTCGACGCCGCAGATCCAGGAGGATTCGGCGCTCCAGGCATACATCAGGTCCCAGGGCCGAGGTGACATTCCCCACCCAAGCAATTGAGACTTCCAACCAAGTCGGTATTGCCCAAGGTGAGTCATCCCAGCAAGCCCCCGAGGAAGAAGAATACAATGAACATGACAGCCTGGTAGAATGGTATGTGTCTGAGCTCAGGGAACTGAGAATCACAGACCCAAGGGCCTTTCGCCGAGCTACCCACCCCAAAGATCCAGATTTTACGGAGGAATTTGAAAGAGAAGCCATAGCAACCGTCCTAAAAGAGGTTAATAAAGGCAAAACTCCCCAGTGCTCTGACTCTGAAGATAGCGGAGGTTCTCCGCGATTCTTCTTCTGCGGAAAAACATCTGATGGAAACGCCCAAAATAGCGAATCTGATAGCGATGAAGAAGAGGCAGAAAGGGAGCCTGAGGTGGAATCTGACCATGAAGAACCTCAACCAAGCACCCTCCAAGGAAGTTCAATCCTGATGGCATATGGGTCTGGTCTGCCAGCCGATATAACCTCAGCTTTTGAAGGGTTGAATATCTCACAAGCAACCAGGATCCTCTCATACATGGAACACTTGAGACGGGAAGACCCTGCATTCCTAAACTTTATAGCTCAGCATGCTGAAATATTACAACAACCAGGAGCCAGTTATGAAAGGCTCAGGAGAACCCATCCACGGGAAACCGCCCGTTTCCGGGCACAAATAGAAAGGCTGTACAAAATTTCAAATGATATTGACAATAATAGTAGTGATGATGACGGCTCTGATACTGGAAACTGCCGTTACATCAGCGGTTCAGGATCTGATGACTCTGAGTCCGAGAATTATGATCACCGTTCTGCCCGAATTGCAGCTTGGACGGATGATGATGAACCTTCCTTAAAACCATGTAATAAAAGAAGACAACAAGGAAGAAACGCTCGCATGACTGTCCGGCCACAACCCGAATGGGATGAAAATGCGCGGCGTGAGCTGGAACAAGCCATCGCTGAAACTGAGGCTATGACAACCAGTGAGCTCATGAGAAACCTAAGGGTAAATAGCGATGATGATACTTATTGTCCCACCGAGGATGATGAGGAAGAGGTCAAGAGCCCTAAAGCCCTTAGAGTATACCAAAGAAGAAAGAAGCCAGCAAATGAGAAGGAAATAATAACCTATCAAAGAAGAAACAAAGGAAACAACAAAGGAAAGAACAAGTTGCTCAAAGGCGAATCCTCTCGTGATGACGCCACTTGTCATCGAGTTGGCCATCATGATTCCGACAAAGGCGAGTCCTCTGAGGTGCCACAGCCACAGGCCGAAACCTCAGAAGAAAATCAAACTAACCCAGGGGAGATGGCATATGACTATGAGATTGTGCTAGACCCTGCTGAACAAATGGACCCTGCCGATCTACAAGGACGGCAACCAAGAATGGTAAACTTGGATATCCATATCCCTAACATTCCAGGTCAACCTGACCTTACTCTCGAGGAGTTGGGGGAAATAGTGCGGCAAATGGTCAACCAGATCTGGGAGGCCACGTCTACTGAGCAGGGATGTGAAGAGAATGAACCCGCTGAACCAGAGATAAAGGAAAATACCGGCACTGAACGGGGGGCAGCTGCCACCTCTACTGAAGACCAAGCTGAAAATACCGCCCCTTCAAATCAAAACCAAGAAGAAAACCAAAACCAAAACTCTGAATTATGCCAAGGTACTTCTGAAAATTGTCGGACAATAACTGTGAGTGAGTCCGACACAGATAGCGAAGAGGAGGAATCTCCAACAGCCCAAGGTGACGGCTCACAAAGTGAACCAAAACTCACTCAAAAGAAAATAGCCAAGCCAAAAGAAAGCCCGCTTAAATCACGCGCGGCGGACAGCTCAAGAGAAGTAGCTCAAGAAGTTGCAACAGATGGCCCCGCCCACCGCACAAGGTCAAAGCAAGCACAACCGAGCATCGCTTTAGATAGGGGGCAAGCCCAACAACCGTCGAAGGAAGATAGCGCTGCCTTTACTTCAAGGGAAAAGCGTCAACTCCTAATAGACCTGGATTTCTGCACAAATGCTCTGAGAAGAATGACCAGGCAAAATATTGAGATACAAACCTTAGTCGAAACCCTGATAGCCAGGCTAAAGACTGAGCGAAAGGAAAGAATCTCGATAGAGACGGAGCTCAAGGCATTGAAGGATCGCGCCCAGAAGCAGGGGGCAGGCCAGAAAAAGGCCATGAAGCCTGGCCATGCTACCTCAGGCAACTCAGGAAACCTCCCACAAAGAAGGGGAGAGGCCGGCATTGTCATCCAAGAGGGACAAAGGCCAAAACCCAAAACTAATCATTCCCCAGGAAAAGGAAAAGGGAAAGCCAATACAGAAAACCACCCCCACAAACCAAAGCACCTCTGGTCTCGTGATAACTCGTTCGGGGGTCCCGAAACAGGTCGGCAAGAAAGAGGCGAGAGTTCGCGCACGCGGGCGTGCCCTCCCACCAGGTATGAGTCTGGCCATATGAGACACAGAAGTGCCGAAACCAATTCAACCCAACAAATAAAAAATGGACAAAACCACACAGGGCAATACCATATGAAAATGAAATTGGTTAAGCTCGACAACGGTTCCCCTTGCAACAAATTGCCACATAGAATCAAGATAACAGGGAAACTGAAACCAAAACATGGGGGTCCCGACGGGCACTTCAGATGCAGGAACCGTGTAAACCCCTGGGAAATGCCAGAAGCTGAAAATGGGGCACTTCGGGCACAGACCACAAATAGATATCCAAAATCACATAGAGCAAAGAAAGGAAATGATGCCGAAAGAAAGGCGTACTGCCGATACCACCAAGTCTGGGGGCACTCCAGAGAGGAATGCCTGACATGGTCTTGGAATGACAATGACCCGTCAGATGAAGAAACAGAAGACGAAGTATGTCGCGTCATAACCCGGGGTACAAGCTCTCAAACCCCTGACGAGGAAACTGCCGCTGAATGTGAACATGATACTGAGAGGGAACTACAGTACAGTAGCTCAGAAGAGGAGCCCGTTGTGCTGGCAATCAACTCCGCTGCAGTCAGACCACTGGGGAGTGATACTGACCAAAGCGAAACGGAGGAAAGAGAAATCAAACCACCACTAAAACCAAACAAGGTGTCCAACCTAATCCGACAGGTCTCTACTAGAATCCGACCAAACATGAAAAACCACTGCAATGTCAGTCTGAGATCAGGCACTAGGATACCTGAAAAACAACCTCCCAGGGAGATAACCAACAGTGGAACAAGGAACAGAAGTGAAACCACAATAGAAAGTGAAACAAGGTCCGATAGCAGGCCTAAAATGTCCGTGGGAGATTACAACGTGGTCGCTCATTTACGGAAAGTCCCCTCACTGCTCAGTGTCTTTGATGCCTTGATGGTATCTCAGGAGCTGCGTGATGCCTTGATCTATGCGCTGCAGAACCCTGCCAGCTTCCAGGCCTATTTTGCCCAAGAAACCCGCGAGGAGGTGGCACAGATCGACCAGGAACCATACATTACCTTCACAGATGAGGACCTGATGGCAGGCACAGCCGATCATAATCGACCCTTGTACACCACAGGCACCATCTATGGCCGGAAAATCAACAAAGTCCTCATTGATCCTGGATCCTCAATTAGCATCATGCCGCTAAAAACGCTGGTGCAACTGTCGCTCAGCATCAAAGAAACAAAGAAAGATAAAATCCGGATCCATGGGTTTAACCACCAATACCAAAAGGCTCTTGGCTCCACGGTGATCGATATTACCTTTGGGAACCTGGTCACTCCGGTCAAATTCTTCATCATCGAAGCTGATACAACATACAAGGCACTGTTGGGTAGACCATGGCTCCACGCCCACGGATTGGTTCCCTCCACCCTGCACCAGTGCATTAAATATGTCAAAGACGGAAAACAATATGTGATTAAAGGGGATGATCAACCATTTGAGGCACATGAAGCCGAATTGGATGATGCTAAATACTACAAACCCAAGTCCGGAAAGGGGGCAGCCACCAAACAAGGAAAGCTCTCTCCTGAAACCGTGAAGGAAGCAGTCAAAAATGATGTGCTCAAAGCGGCCATAAAGTCACAAATGCTCTTGGGAAGTGATAGCGAGACGGGATCGTCGGAAGGCACGGCCGAGGACATTAATTTACCCGCTCGAATGCAACCAAATTATTCCAGTGAGGGTGAGGAGCAAAATACTCTGTCCATAGAAATCCTACCCCTAGAACACTGTAAAGACCTAACACCTCGGGAAAGTGAAGAAGTTATCCCGTTCAAAACCTTCACTGTCCCACCCAAAATAGAAGAGCTTGAAACAGGGCACGTTGTTCATCCCAGTATACAATTTGTCAAAATGGGAGAAATCGAACCTCAAAATGAAGAGTCAAACTCCGAAAACTGGGAACAATGGCTCGTAGAGGAAACCAGGAAGACGGGGATTCCCCCTCAGCTTCAAGACACCACCAGCACACGGTTGGTTGAATTGTTCCGTAAAGCACAATGCCTAGAGCCCATTCCTGAAAAGCGAGCAAGAATGTTCCGAGACATGTGGAATGGCTACTCTAATGAAGTCGTAAAACTCAATGGGAAGATTGCTAACACAAGGGGCCTAGGATTCGAACCTCGAACCAAGGGCTCAGGGTCAAACACTCCTCAAAGACCACGACAGCACTCTTGCTGTCGCATAACAATCACTGAAATCAAGGAAGGCGAAACAACCCCAGATGAAGGGGAATCTTCAGAAACAGAACAATTTATCCTAGCAGCCAAAAATGCGCCAAAGGAGCTAGAAGAAGGTGGTCAAAATACCATCGATAAATTGAAAGAAATCAACCTAGGAACTGAGGAAAATCCAAAACCTACGTTCATTAGCACCTCCCTTCCTCAGGAGATGCAGGATGAACTGACCAAACTGTTAAAAGAATACCAAGATTGCTTCGCGTGGAGCTACAGTGAAATGCCCGGACTAGATCCAGCAGTAGCAGTCCACAAACTCAAAATTGACAAAGAACTCAAGCCAGTCAAACAAGGACCCCGGAGAATGAGGGTCGAATTGGAAGAAAAGGTGACAGCCGAAGTCAAAAAGCTCATTGGTGCTGGATTCATAAGGGAAGAAGAAACGCCCGACTGGGTGGCTAACATTGTCCCAGTAAAGAAAAAGAACGGACAAATCAGAGTCTGTGTCGATTTCAGGGATTTAAACAAGGCTTGCCCTAAAGATGACTTCCCTCTGCCAGTGACAGAAATCATAATAGACCATACCTCGTCCCACGGAATATATTCCTTTGTAGACGGATACTCAGGATACAACCAAATCAAAATGGACGAGAGTGACCAAAAGCACACTGCCTTCCGTACCCCAATTGGTATTTACTGCTATAAAGTCATGCCTTTCGGCCTCAAGAATGCAGGAGCCACATACCAAAGGGCCATGACCAAAATCTTTGACGACCTCATACACAAGGTGATAGAATGCTATGTGGATGACCTTGTTGTAAAGTCCCATACCCATGAACAACACTTAGAGAACCTGAGGCTGATGTTTGAGCGGCTAAGACAACACACGCTGAAACTCAACCCCCTAAAATGCGCCTTCATGGTGTCATCAGGAAAGTTTCTAGGCTTCGTGGTGCGACACCGAGGCATTGAAATTGATCCTGATAAAATCAAAGCCATCCAAGAACTGTCCCCTCCACGGACACTCAAACAACTCCGGTCTCTCCAAGGACGCTTGGCGTATATCAGGAGATTCATAGCCAACCTGTCAGGCAAAATCAAGCCTTTTACCAGGCTCACCAAAAAGGATGTCCCCTTTAAATGGGATGAAAAATGCCAGAAATCTTTTGATGACATCAAGCAATACCTGCAAAAACCTCCTGTGTTGGCGGCACCCATCCAGGGGAAACCTCTCATTCTCTATACCACCGCCTTGGACGGATCTCTGGGGGCATTGCTTGCCCAAGAGAATGAAGAAGGAAAGGAAAACGCTCTGTATTACCTCAGCAGAATGCTTGTGGGGGCAGAACATGCATACACGCCAATCGAAAAGCATTGCCTAGCCTTGATCTTCGCAATAAAGAAGCTTAGGCATTATATGTTGGCCCATAAAGTCACATTAATCTCCAAAACTGACCCATTGAAATACCTCATGACCCGACCTATGCTTACTGGAAGGCTGGCAAGGTGGGCTGTGGCTCTAATGGAATTTGATATAACATATGCGCCCCAAAAGGCTATCAAAGGACAAGCACTAGCTGACTTCCTAGCTGCTCATCCTATACCTGATGATTCCCCACTAGCATGCGATTTCCCTGATGAGGAGGCTATGCAAATAGAGGAAAATGAAACTTGCTGGAAGCTATACTTCGATGGGTCATCCTCCATCCAGCCAGCAGTCAAACCAAACTTGCCAAAACGGCAAGCAGGTGTAGGGCTGGTGTTTGTCACCCCAGAGAAAGGCATTCTCCGGCATGCTCTAAGCCTAACCGAACCATGCACAAACAACGAAGCTGAATATGAGGCCCTGATAGCTGGGCTTGAAATTGCCCTTCAAATGGGTATTGAGCAATTAGAAGTCTATGGAGATTCTCAGCTCATCCTGAGTCAGATCGAAGGCCTCTTCAAAATAAGAAAACCAGAATTGGTCAAGTACCATGAAAAGGCCCTGGAGTTGATGGCCAAATTTACATATATTACCTTCCAGAAAGTCCCGAGGTCTCTGAATGGCAAAGCGGATGCATTGGCTAGGCTGGCTAATGAACTCAGTGACCCGAATCAGGAAGAAATCCAAGTCCTGGTTCACCGCAGGAGATCCTTGTCCTCTTGCTTCCCAAAAGAAAGAAACGAGGAGGAAGAAACCCTGTTTACTGACATCCAAACACTCGAAAGAGAACATGAAAAAGAATGGAGGGAGATCACACAAGCCATGACAACCGAAGGTTCAAACCAAGAGGATTGGAGGCAACCCTTTCTTGACTACTTCCAACAAGGAAAATTACCTCTGAACAAGGCCATTAGGGAGCAAATCAGAAAAAGGGTCCTAAGGTTCGTGTATGTGAACAACACACTCTATTGGAGATCCTATGAAGGATCATGGCTTAGATGCATATCGAAAACCGAAGCCAACCAAGTTATGCAAGAAATTCACTCGGGAGTATGCGGAGCCCACCAATCAGGCTCTCGGATGCGAGTACAAATCAAATTAATGGGCTACTACTGGCCCACCATGATCAATGATTGCGAAAACTTCTCCAGACAATGCCATATGTGCCAAATTCATGGAGATTTCATACACCAACACCCAAACGCGCTACATCCAACTGTGGTATCATGGCCCTTCGAAATCTGGGGAACAGATATCATAGGCCCCATTGACCCACCAGCCTCAAACGGGCACC
This sequence comes from Rhynchospora pubera, assembly GCA_028095005.1. Classification (NCBI taxonomy): domain Eukaryota; kingdom Viridiplantae; phylum Streptophyta; class Magnoliopsida; order Poales; family Cyperaceae; genus Rhynchospora; species Rhynchospora pubera. The sequence goes on along the minus strand of CM051459.1, from coordinate 348,623,853 downwards.
GCTTCATATTGGCCGCTACGGATTACTTCTCCAAATGGGCCGAAGCCAGAACATACCGTGAAATCAAGGCCTCTGATGTGGTCAGGTTTTTCACCACTCAGGTGCTTTATAGATATGGAAATCCAAGGAAAATAATCTCTGACAATGGGACGGCCTTCAAGAATGCCAAAATTGATGCGTTCGCCGATAAACACAAAATCGAATGGAGATATATTCCTCCATCTATAACCCAAGAGCCAATGGACTAGCGGAGGCCTTCAACAAAACACTGATCAAGATCCTTCGTAAAACCATCGGAGATAATCAGAGAAATTGGCATGAGAAACTGCATGAGGCGTTGTGGGCATACCGCATCACTCATAAAACAGCAACCCAAGCCACACCCTATTCTTTAGTGTATGGGGCAGAAGCAGTCCTACCAATCGAAGTGGAACTCCCGTCACTGAGAGTAGCTATGGCAGCACAAATCCCTCTGACTAAACAAACGCAACTGAGGTTGCAGGAGTTGGACGGAATGGATGAAAAGAGACTGGCAGCTCAACAAAACTTGGAGTTATATCAAGCCAGAATGACGCGAGCTTATGAAAAGCTATCAAGACTTAGAACATTCAAGAAAGGAGAACTAGTGCTGGTTTTGAGGCGACCTATCCTCGGCCGACACCATGGTCCCAAATTTGCACCAAATTGGGAAGGCCCCTATGTCATAAAACAAGCATATGAAGGTGGAGCCTACCTACTCGCAGACTCAAATGGAAAACATCCTGTCTCCTCCATAAATGGGAGATACCTGAAGAAATATTATGGACAAAACTACCCCGACGTTCCCGCAACCCACCAAAGTCAAAGGAAGAACGGCCAACAAACTGACTGGGCAGATAATTGCGAGGCGGTCAACCACCTCTTCACTTAGGTAAAAAAATCTCTCACGTCCCGCCGGGTCAAGGCTCGACAGGGTGCTCCGTTCTTTTGAACACTATGGGGTATCCCTGAGCCAAAACCCTAAAGTAATAAATTAACCTTTAAATAAAATAAACCCTTCAAAATTTCCTAAAATGACCCTAAATCGAAATCCTAAATGAAATCCAAGTCCAACAAAAAAATACATCTTATTCCAAAATATAAAAGCACATGACCAAAAGAAACTAGACCAAGCTAAAATATAGCTCAAATAAAAGATTAGAACCAAATCTCCTTAAATATTCTCAAATCCCTAAATAAAAAAGGCAAATTTCAAAGTCCAAAATCCGAAACTTCTAAGAATATACACAAAATGTCCTGTCCCACTGGGCCAAGGTAAAAGGAGTGTCCTGTCCTTATGGGCATTCATAGAACATTTCCTTTACAAATGGCCTACACCCCAAAATACGACCCTAAAAAGTCTTGTGCTTTGTCCTTTAAACAAAGTACTAGGTGCCTGTTCATCTCACCAAATTAAAGGATGAACAAAAGTTCCGTGTCTTGAACTCTAAATTAAGACACAATGCGGTGATCTGTCCATCACACCTACCCAAAAAAGATGGCCAAAGTCTTGTGCTTTGTCCTTTGAACAAAGTACTAGGTGCCTGTTCATCTCACCGAACTAAAGGATGAACAAAAGTTCTGTGTCTTGAACTCTAAATTAAGACACAAAAGGTGAAATTTACCATGGGATTAGTCAAAACCACGTCCTCAACAGTTACAATCGAGAAGACAACCTGTCTACTCAAAACGTAATTCTTGCCAAAACCTACCCAAAAAAAAGAAGACCAAACCGAACCTCAAAGCCCCTCTGAAAACGGAGAACACCACGGCTGATGTCCGCCAACCATATCAAGGAATAGGCCTCATAAATCCTAATACCCAGAGGGGCCCATGGTCGTGTTGGGCCTTAAACCACCGACTACGGTATGTTCCTAGCTGCCGTACCCAAAGAGCCAGGAGAAGAAAAAAAAACCAATCTCACAACATAAGCAAGTCCCTACGGTATGTTCCTAGCTGCCGTACCCAAAGAGCCAGGAGAAAACCCCATCTCACCACACCAAAAGAGTGATATGGAACAGACAAGTCCCGACGGTACGTTGCTTGTCACCGTGCCGAAAATAACCAACAGAAAATTATGCACAAAGTCCCACTGCATGCCATACCTAGAATGTCTATTCTACATGCCGGAGCGGTAATATGGAGCAAACAAGTCCCACCGGAATGGTCCTAGCTACCGAGGCAACAATGTAAAGTAGACAAATCCCACCGGTATGTTCCTTGCTGCCATAACCAAAGAGCAGGGAGAATAACAAAAAATATCGGTCCCACTGGCGATATCTGATGTCGCTACCTATGACAATCTAAACCAAATCACTCATAAACCTCAACAAATATTCATAAACCAAGATCAACAGACCAAGAGTTACTGGGCCTCCAAGTTGCCCTAATCAAACCATAAAATCAAAATACCAGACATAAATCATCCAAAATTACCACAACCCAAACAACAACAAAAAAAAACATACGAAACAAAGCAATGAAACAACAAAACCAAATGATCAAACATCCGAGACTTCTTCATATCGGAGGCACTGGAGGCGCCTGAGCTGCGGCCATCGCCCCTGCAAAGGTCTCTAAGGTGTTATGGATTGACTGAAGCACCGTCTCGACATTCTCCAGTCGCTGATCTAGCTCCTTAAAACGCTGGTCTATGTGTTCCT